>BPLT01000049.1:107500-782500 GCA_019656295.1 Rhododendron mucronatum var. ripense
CCTTCTTTCGAGTTTTATTCTTGTCAAGTTATTTGAAATTTTGTTTAACTATTTGCACTTCATAACTCGTTTTAATTTATGTTCTTTATAAAAGTTATTCGTTGATTCTTATTTAACTTAGATCTTTTGTTTATTTTTCATCTCGCGTATTGAAAAGCATGATTCAAATTAGGGTTTTATTCTTTTTATTTTTAATAATGAGTGAGTAGTTTTTCTGAGGTTTGGTCGCTGGGTAAAGGCACGTCGCGACCCAATTAGGATTCGTCTCGCAATTTTTCTGTACATTAATTTAATTAAATAAATTTAGTTGGTGAAAACTACGTCCGTCGGACGAATCCGAGGCATTGTCGGGACTCATGTGAGCGGGAACGGGGGTCCAAAACCTGTTCGCCGCTGTGTACGGGACCGGCAACCTTAGGATTCGCATCTTCTGGAGTTTCCAATTCTCCCTAAATTTAACTGTTTTTAGAACCTTGAAAAGCGAGCGGATTCTGATTGGGTAGCGAGCGCCCGATTCCCTACGACCGTGCCTCTCTTTTTAATTATTTGAGCAAGTTATCTGTTAATATTAGTTAATTAATCAACTGAAAGACAAGGGGTGGCTACCTAAGAGCCTGTTTAAAAAGTAACAACCCGAGTTTTTAGTCAGCATACATTACCGTCTCTGTGGATTCGACTCCGGACTTACCGGATATTGTGCTACGTCGGTCTCAGCCCTACGCTTGGGGCAACCCATTATTTTAGGACTAGGAATCCGTCAAGCAGCCATTGGTATCAATACCGACGTAAGAAGGTATCGACACCGATAGGCCCCTTTCTTAGTAGGCCTGCAGTGGTATGGATACCCAGCGTTTACGGGGAAATCTCAAAAGGCATTGGCATCAATACTCCCTCGTAAGGGTATCGATACCATTAGATTTCCACGTTGACCAGGCCAGAGGGTATCGATACTCGCTTGCAATGGTATCAATACCACTGCCTTGCGAGCAGAATTTTTAATGACTCACCGTTTTCTATTGGTGGGTCTTTTTTCTTGATAGACTAGATTCTCAAGATATTTGGAGGAGAGAGAAAAAGTGTGTTTGTATAAATAGCCCCCCCTCTTTCTCTCTCTCTCTTAGATTCAACATTTTTCTTCTTGCTTGAGTTTCTTACTCTCTGCGTTCTGAATTGTGAGTCCCTCTTCGGAACTCAACTATTTTAGAAGGACTCGTGATTGCATTGACAGATTTTTTTGTTACCAATTTTTCCCCTAATTATGCAGTTTTCATTTTTTTTATGATGGAATTAAAGAATTGGCCCTAAAATTTCTTCTAAATAGTCCCAACTCACGAGGAAAAAGTAGACTTTCTTTCTTCTTCAATATAGGCGCCAATTTGGCCTATTGAATGGCAATCAATTGGAGGCCAAAAAATGGCAGGTCAGAGAGAGAGAGAGAGAGAGAGAGAGAGGGCAACATGGGAAAGTTTGTGCTTTTTGGTGTTAACTTTTCAAACTGGCCTCTTATTTTGGAACGCCCAAAAAGGGAAAGATGGACCTTCAATTTGGAACGAATGGAGTTTTTCCTAGAGAACACTCAATCAAACCTTATTCATGACATTATGAAAGCGACAAAGTCACTTGCAAACCAATACTTCTTAGTGCCAACAGTGGTAGCAGAGTGGAAGTGCGGTGGTAGTGATGGAGAAGTTATGTTCATGTGGGTGGTGAAGGGATGGAGGAGAAAGGGTTGTATTACGGTGAAAATGTAGGTGGTGGAGTAGTACTGGTAGTACTTCGATGAGGTTGTAGTCTTCTAACTTCCCAATTTTCAAAAAACAAAAAGAATTGTTTTTATGATTTGATTTCACCAACAATTAGTACTTTCAAAATCCTCGTTATCGATACACAATAGGTCTTTATCAAATTAAAAATGAGGGAGATGAGAGTTTTTTACCGAAATAATTTACTTTTCAACTCTCTAAGGGTAAATTGGTCAAATTTTTTAATGTACAAATTGTTTAAGATTTAAACTACAAGGGTTAAGAACTACACTCAACAATTTTTACAACGGTTCCAACCTTGCGAAAATCGGAGTTCGGGAGTATCCGGAACAAACCCGCAAAGTTTGAACAATTATCGAGTTTCAACGCCTCAGGCGCATTCTATGGCGCCCAGGCGCAACCATGAAATTTCCAAACTTTGCTGCCTTGTCACGGGCACTCCTGATCTCCGATTTGCACGTGGTTTTAACCGTTGGAAAGCTTGTCTATCCTACTTTTTAATTAACCAAATTCGTTTGACTCTGAAGTTGCTTATACGTCAAAAAATATGACAATTTTACCCTCAACTTGTCGAAAATTAACCTATATTGGGAAAATCCTTGAATCACTCCAACATTAAAATGGAACGAAGCCAACTTTATATTGATTAAAAGGGTATTAAAAATGCTAAAAGATTGAGGGATTGAATCATAAAAATAATGTATTTTAATTTATGAAAAATTAGTCGAGATTAAACCAACTCAAAGCTTGTTGGAGCCAACAAATGCATAGAAGTGGTCCAACAATCCCACCAAATGCACGACGCAACTGGATAAACCGAATGTCTCCCTTATAATGTATTACTCAACTGATGTTTATATTTACAAAAAAATTTCCCCGCTAAGAATCGAAGGACTAATTATAGGGGGATTGTGGGGAAGGTCCCCATCTACCATGATGGTGAAGTAAATAAGGGTTTCAATGGTGGAGAGGAGGCCTGTGGTTCTGTGGTGCTAAAATGATGATGATTATGTGGAAGTGTAGTGATCGTGATGGCGTTGCACAACGTGGTGTGATCGTCATAGCAGCAAAGTCGTGGCCGCACGTATTTCTGACAGTGGTTAAATGAAAACAGAGGTGTTAGGGTTGAGATGTCGTGCCAACGGTAGTAGCAGAGTGGAAGTGCAGTGGTAGTGATGGTGAAGTTATGTTCGTGTGGGTGGTGCAGGGATGGAGGAGAAGGGGTTGTATTACGGTGACAATGTAGGTGGTGGAGTAGTACTGGTAGTACTACGATGAGGTTTGTAGTCTTCTTACTACCCAATTTTCATAAAACCAAAAGAATTGCTTTTATGATTTGATTTCACCAACATTTAGTACTTTCAAAATCCTCGTTATCGATATACAATAGGTCTTTATCAAATTCAAAATGAGGGAGATGAGAGTTTTTTACCGAAATAATTTACTTTTAAACTCTCTGAGGGTAAATTGGTCATATTTTTTAATGTACAAATTGTTTAAGATTTAAAATACTTGGGTTAAAAACTTCACTCAACAAGCTTTACAACGTTTCCAACCTTGCGAAAATCGGAGTTCGGGAGTATCCAAAATAAACGCGCAACATTTGAACAATTTTCGAGTTTCAAATGCGCCTCAGGCGCAAATTCATGCGCCCCCGGCGCTTTCTATGGCGCCCAGGCGCGACCTTGAAATTTCCTAACTTTGCGGCCTTGTCACGGGCACTCCCGATCTCTGATTTGCACGTGGTTTCAACCGTTGGAAAGCTTGTCTAGCCTACTTTTTAATTTACCAAATTTGTTTGACTCCGAAGTTGCTTATACATCAAAAGATATGACAATTTTACCCTCAACTTGTCGAAAAAATAACCTATATTCGGAAAATCCTTGAATCACTCCAACATTAAAATGGAACGAAGCCAACTTTATATTGATTAAAAGGGTATTAAAAATGCTAAATGATTGAGGGATTGAATCATAAAAATAATGTATTTGGGTTTATGAAAAATTAGTCGAGATTAAACCAACTCAAAGCTTGTTGGAGCCTCCAAATGCATAGAAGTGGTCCAACGATCCCACCGAATGCAAGACGCAACTGGATAAACCGAATGTCTCTCTTGTAATGTATAACTCAACTGATGTTCCTTGGGGTTTCCAAAACCATCTCTTATCTCTTAGCATTGTTTTCAATAAGTTTTCACTCCATTTATAGTGTCATTATTCAATCCATCTCTCTCCACTTATTACTGCAAAAACCCCTATCAAACCTTATTCATGACATTTTGAAAGCTACGAAGTCACCTGCAAACCAACACTTCTAAGTTGATACCTCTAAGAACTCTAAGTGCAAGTACATTGTTCTACTTCTCGTTAAGGGCCTCGTGACGACCATGCAACATCATATACGGACAACCCATATTCTAATGAAACATAAATCCATGGTCGGCTCCCACGGGACGCCACTTTCTCACTTCAACCTGGGACTCGTTTTAACGTGCAAAAAGAGATACAAACATATTCCTATCCAAGGAGTCACCTTCAAACCATGCCCTGTTAATCATGGATAAGCTCGATACCAATGCTTAAACCTATGAAACAAAAACCTATAATAAAAAGATGAACATAAGAAGGACCAAGGTACATAGGAATCTTGAAATCAGACCATGTATTGAGTTAATACGTACACATTTTAAACTGTTGGTCGCTGAGAAAATATAAAAATCAAGATTAAGCATCATATTATCCACTGTTTTAATTCTAAAAATTCAACAAATTCAAATTTCATTCAACATCGAATAAATAAATAGAGAAAGCTAATTTGACCAGCATGCTATGGAAATGTACCAAAATGCCAGCTTTGGAGAGTTGACTACATGATAAACGTGGGGTGATGACTTTTCTAAGACAAATTCAACCACGCATTGTGATCCACGGTTAGTGCTCTTGTCTTCCCTGGCCGCTGCAAATTACTATTGGCCGCTTACAATATCATTTGGCAGAATAAAATTGCACTTGGCTGCTGAAAACTACACTTGGCCGCTTAAAATTGCAATTGGCCGCTTAAAACTACTCTTGGCTGCTTAAGATTGCACTTGCCGCTTAAAACTACTCTTGGCCGCTTACAATTGCACTTGGCCGCTGAAAACTACACTTGGACGCTTAAAATTGCAGTTGGCCGCCGAAAACTACACTTGGCCGCTTAAAACTACTCTTAGCCGCTTAATATTGCAGTTGGTCGCTGAAAACTACACTTGGCCGCTCAAAATTGCAGTTGGCCGCTTAAAACTACTCTTGGCCGCTTAAAATTGCACTTGGCCGCTGAAAACTACACTTGGCCGCTTAAAACAACCCTTGGCCGCTTAAAATTGCACTTGGCCGCTGAAACCTACACTTGGAGGCTTAAAACTACTCTTGGCCGCGAGAAATTGGTCCTAGTCCTATTTTATGCAGAAAGCGTGTTTGTCAATCACGCATATTGATCTACTGGCCGTGATATTTTGTTCCCTGGTAGCAGAAAATTGCTCATCGACGCTAAATCGTGCTCTTGGCCACGGAAAATTGCTCCTAGTCCATTTTTTTAGAAAAGTGTGTTTATCAATGACTCCCTCTCCAGTAGCCGCAAAATCAATAGCCACAAACTATGTTCCTTATTGTACTCCCTCCGTCCCACTTTAAATATTTTTTACGGCGAATCCATGCATTTCAAAACCCAAAAAATATATTTCTATATATTGTTTTATTATTTTTGACATCAAATTAAAGTAATCATTTAATTTTGTGTAAACAAATAAAGTTTTTTTCGAAGTTTGAAAATGCACGAATTCTCGTAAGAGACATTTAAATTGGGAAGAGAGAAATATATGTTTCTTAACGTAATTTTTGTCAACAACGCATTGTGATCCACGGTCAGTGCTATTTTCGTCCTTGGCCGCCTAAAATTGCACGTGGCCGATGCAAACTGCAATTGGCCGCTGAAAACAACACATGGCCGCTTAAAATTGCAATTGGCCGCTTAAGATTGCACTTGGCCGCTGAAAACTACTCTTTGCCGCTTAAAATTGCACTTGGCCGCTGAAAACTACAGTTGGCCACGTAAAATTGTAGTTGGCCGTTGAAAACTACACTTGGCAGCTTAAAACTACTCTTGCCCGCTTAAAATTGCACTTGGCCGCTTAAAACTGCACTTGACCCCTTAAAACTGCAGTTGGCCACTGAAAACTACACTTAGCCGCTTAAAAGTACTCTTGGCCGCTTAAAATTGCACTTGGCCGCTGAAAACTACCCTTAGCCTCTTAAAATTGCAGTTGGCCACTTAAAAATACACTTGGCCGCATAAAACTACTCTTGGCCGCAAAAATTGCACTTAACCGCTGAAAACTACACTTTGCCACTTAAAACTACTGTTGGCCGCGAGAAATTGGTCCTAGTCCTATTTTATGCAGAAAGCGTGTTTGCCAATCACGCATTTTGATCTACTGGCCGTGATCTTTTGTTCCCTGGCCGCAGAAAATTGCTCGTCGACGCTAAATCCTGCTCTTAGCCACAGGAAAATGCTCCTAGTCCATTTTTTTAGAAAAGTGTGTTTATCAATGACCCCCTCTCCAGTAGCCGCAAAATCCATACTTCTTGGCCACAAACTATGTTCCTTATTGTACTCCCTCCGTCCCACTTTAAATATTTTCAACGGCGAATCCGTGCATTTCAAAACCGAAAAAATATATTTCTATGTATTGTTTTATTATTTTTCACATCAAATTAAAGTATTCATTTAATTTGGTGTAAACAAATAAATTTTTTTTTTGGAGTTTGAAAATGCATGAATTCTCGTAAGGGACATTTAAATTGGGAAGATAGAAATATATGTTTCTTATCGTAATTTTTTATTTCTTCCGTGTTTTTCCCCCACAATTTCCCTTTTCTTCTCAAGGAACAACATTCTATGTTACTACATCTGTCACCATGTAACAGTCTTTTCTGAAAATTCGTACCGCTTTTCAATTTTCTTACATCTTGTCATTCATAATGTTTTATGTGATTTTGAAAATATAGTCTAATAAACTAATTGAGATCTACGTCAAATAAAATTCATGTTAGATGTAAAATTTATCAGCAATTTAAAAGTAGTCAAATGATTTTCACTCTTCTTCTCTTTTTATGAATGCACTTTATCCCTTGTCTTTTTAGTGCAACTTTTTTTTATAATTTTCGCTATAAGCCAAAAACTGAGGGCGTTTATAAAAAAGGGTCCCTTTTTTAAAATGCACTCCATTCCTTGTCATACAATGCAACTTTTATATGTAATTTTTTACTAAACAACAAAAAATGGAGTGCATTTATATATTAAAAAAAAAGAATGAAAATCATTCCCCTAAAAATATAACCCATTTAAAAAACACAATTTATTACCATTAAATGGGGACGGAGGGAGGATTTAACACTAGTGGTTGAGCCGACTTGTCTGTTAGGCCAGTGACGAATATAAGCTTTAGGCCTCAGATTTGAGAATGACCTATTTTTTTATGATTACTGTATATATTTATATGGGAAAATTAATTCATTTTTATACTGTGTAAAAAAAAGTTCTACATTGGATGACGTTTTAGGTAAATCCATTGGCATTCCAAAGGTTTTGCACTGGATAGCCAAACTTGATGTGCAACTTTGGCGATGTTATTTTTGGTGTCAAATTTTGCAATAAGTTTTGCATTGCTAAACCTTTGTCAAATTTAATACCAGTGGGGGCACAGGCCCCACTACACTTTAGAGTAATTTCAATTTCACACCTAAATTATAAAAGTCGGGACAAATTGTATCCCAAAAATTAATGGTTCTCTAAAAAGATTCTCTTAACTTTATGGTTCACAAAATGACACATTATCTACTCATATATTCGAGCAAATTTTATCATTTGTTGTGTGTTTAATGGTTCTCCAACCAAACAAGATTTCTGGTTATGCCACCACTTGCCACCCCAAACCCTTCTGATTCCTCCTCTGTCCTCTCATCCATCAAGGGAAAAGAATCACAATTGTACCAAAATAACTTTTGCTCTTTTTTTCACTTTGCACTGAAGCATGCCAAAAAAGACTTTGCAAAATAATTCTAAAACGGTAAACACACATATGCCACCAAATCAATCACCCTTTGGGCTGAAAGGTTGCAGTCTCCTTTCGATTGATCATAAAAGGCACCTGTAAACAATAAATGGTTAATGAAATCCTACTCACACCGCTTCTATGTTTTCTCAATTACATAGTCATAGTGTTGTTGTAGTCATCAGATAGGACAAATTTTTTGATAAGAACAGAACAAAATATGCAGGAGTCGACCTCAACCATAGCAAGAAAGTACGGCAACCCGTGTTAGATTCCAACAGAACGACTGCGTAACATATACAACTTTTCCAACAACAAATGAACCAACTTGGGTACGAGAGAGTACAATTACATCTCAGATCCGCTCCTTAATGTTGTTTAGATGAGCTATAAAAAAGTCATTCCAAGTTTCCGTAACTCCCGGTAAGCTCCAATGCGTACAATCATGTTTCTCTCCACCAGCCGTTGATGGATGGGCATCTGCTCTGAACTCAAACACGTGGGTTACGTCCAATAAAATGAGCGTAGAGCCATGGAGGGCCATGTACACCGTAACTCCTATTGAATCCGGGATAACATAAGGGGTAGATTTATACTTCCCTGCTTTGACTATCCAGAAGGGCACTCTTTACCATGTACGCAGAAGCCATAGAACACGAGTTTCTTAATAGGGGAAAGTTAATGCACCTAACGTTTCAATTTAGCAATAGATTGTACATAATGATCGGGAGATAGTATTACCATTGTCCCGTGTTAAAGATGAGGATATCATGGAAACTAAAAGATGGGGCCATGTTCCTTCTGGAACATCTACAAATTTATGTATCTTTCTATCTATATTGAATCTCGTATCCTATACATGCTTTGTATATCTAAACAAAACCAAACCAAACATTCATTCCAAATCAATTGGGTCGGTTACACTATTTCGGTACAAAATACTCATAATTCGACCTCAGCCATATCTAAAACCTACTGCAACCTTTATTGGTTCAAACTACACAATGGCTGCGTAAAATATATAGTTTTCCCAACAACAAATGAACCCTTGCGGTAAGAATGGAACAGTTACCCCTCAGTTCCGCTCCACACCATGATGTTGCTTAGATGAGCTATAAACAAGTAATTCCCCAAGTATTTGTAACACCCGGTAAGCACCAGTGCATACAATTGTCATGTTTCTTTCCACCAGCCAAAGATTGATGGACAACTACTTTGTACTCAGACACATGGGTTTGGTCCAATATATTTAACGCCTCCATTGAGGGCCATGGACAAATGCAGGTTCACCATCTGCACTTCCACATTTGTTTTGTTACTTATCAGGGAGAAAAGTTTTTCAACCTTAAAAAAAATAGAGTGTCAGAGCCTGAATGTGGAAAGAAAATAGGTTTGTAACGCCCCGATTTTTCGGGAGCAAAATAAAATAATTTTCTTAAGAAAATTTGCTAAATAAATATAATTTTCTAAAATAAAGTTTAGCTATTACAAACTCAAGATAGATTTAGTGATTCAAAATACGTTAACTTCAGAGCCGACTCTAGGCTTGATACAAAATCCAAGCATACTCGATCTTCGTTCCTGATATTCTTTTCGTGTCGAATTGCACCATCATTGAATCCCGTCCATTGAATCCTGCGCCATCTGGCAAATTGATGGCCGAAGCAAACGATTTGCCTGGATACAGACGTATCCGTGAGTGATAAATCACCCAGTAGAATAATCCAACCCAACTGCCCCTCTTATTTACAGCTAGCAAACAACAGGATAATAGTAATGCGAAAAAAGTAAAACAGAACTTTTTCCACATAAAGCGGTTTATTACTATCCATTAACTTAACGTGTAATCTAATATCTCCTCCACGGGATCTTTCCTCCCCAACCGCTAGCCATGCTCGGTCCCATGAGGTCACTTCCTTTTGCTGTCGCAGATACACCTAAATTATATACTGAGTGTGCATCCCAATAACTACAACAAAGGGGTAAGCTTATCATGCCTGAATCATGACTAGGGTTCGCTTATCTTATATACCACTTCACAAACCATTTCACAATCACCATTGGACTCCCGCCAATCTATCAATTCATCACTGGACTCCCGCCAGTTTCATTCTCATCACAAATCTCATCACATCTCAAATCACGTCTGCAAGCAATCTAAAAATAAAACTTTCCAAATTCGTCCATTACCTAGCATCGTCTAGGTGAATTCTATTCGCATACCACCTCATATCTCTAGGGTCCAATCTAGCATACAAATCAAGCATTTGGAGCAATATGCAATTTATCGAAACGATAATAAATAACAGGTATGAAAATCACATAGCTTTTTATGAATAGACCGTTGCCCTTAATCTTGTATGGCCAAGAAGTTAATCTTATTAGCAGAAATCTTTGTTTATAAGGGAAAATAATTTTGTACAAATACCAATAAGTCTAGGCTTATTTTATTAAATTAGATTGATTAATAACTAAATTAAATACATTAAAATATTATTTTAAAAAACCTTATAAGGAATCCTACGGTCCCACACAACATGTTCGGTATCAACAATCGGGTCCGGAGGGTTGCGAGGTTATACTGAAAAATATGTTGTCAGGTCGGTGCATTAACCTCATTTAATTATAGGACTAAACCGAAATTCTGTTAACCTTAATAGTGCCGAAATTATACATTAGAAAGTAAAAGGGGTTTTAAGTGAGGAACTTTTATTAATTGGACCGATATAATATATTAATGAAATTAGAAGGGCTAAAGTGTAAGTTTTACAAAAACATCTTGAAACCCAGGCAACAGTTTCACTGTTAACTTCGGAAAAACAGTGGAAGCCACCATTTTTTTTTTGCCATGCGACATTCGATTCGATTCTTTTCGATTTTAATAATAAAAACTATCTTATTACAATAATATACTTAGGGGAAGGTAGGAGAAGGATTAATCTACCTTTATTCCGGACAAAGCGATTCGGTGGAGTCCGATGGGTTGTCGTTTGGGGGCGAAAGATCTGTATTCTAGCAGCAACTTAGGGCTGGAATAACTTGACCAAAAATCTGCCATTTTGGATGATTCTTGTGTCTCTCGCGAAGATCTTGAAACGGTCTACAACTTTTGTGAAGAAGTCTAAGCCCGAAAACTACTCTAAGTAGTAGAAAAATGGAAGTTTAGAAGGGTCGCTGAATCTGCCTGGAAATTAGAATCCGAGAATTTTACCTAACTTTGAATGACGATAACTCTATCAATTCTTGACCGTTTTGAACAGTTCTTGGGTTGAAATTGAAGCTCTCGATGCCCTCTACAACCTTTGTGAAGAAACTCAGGCCTAAAAATCATCAACTAGGAGGAAACAGGTCGTGAACAGAGGTGTGATATGGACGAAAATTGAGTTTAAAGGATAAAGTTATGTTACTCACATCTCTCTGTCAGAAAAGGATGGGGAGATGGATTTGGTTTTGTAGTAGACGTAGAGTAATATAGGAAGACTAGTGGGAAAAAGTGGAAGAGTGGGATGATATGGATGAAGGTGATGGAATGTAGGAGGGAAGTGAGAGAGATAGAATCGGGGGAGATAAGGGAGAGGGGATGGGAGCATAATCCCATAAATTGTGGGATGGGTATATTATAAATATAATAGACACACACATATAGATACAAGCTAATTAATAATGTAGATGCTAAACTAATTTTAAACAACAAAAATTAATCTAGGTTCTAGTTTAATCTAATTACACTTTTTAAATAATTAATCGATTACTATAGACTATTTGATTAAAATAATTTCTTCATTCGAAAAAAAAAATAGGGCAAAAATCCGGGTCATTACAAGGTTTGACTAGTAGAATACTGTCTTTGGAAAAACCTTTTGAAAACTACACACTTTTCAGGAAACAAAGAAAATAAGTTCAAATTTTCAAAAACAGTTTCCACTATATGAAAGCAAAGAGCATTTCAATTTTTCATTGTTTCCTTTCCGAAATATACATAAGCAGAGAAGAAAATGAAAACAATAACAATTACACTCTGCTAATGAAAAATAAATATCCGCTGAGAGAAGAACTACAAAGTTTTATGAATTGGATGTAACAGATGACAAGAACCGCCTTGGTCACAATCACACCCTTCAAAATGTCGAGGGGATTGGGTACGTAAAAACATGCTTGCACTTGGTTTCATTCTTTCCTCTACAAATGATATCTGGCAATCACAATCACAATTCTTTTTGGATTTTCTTGATTGACGCATCTCTAGAGTTAATTTCTACCTAGCCCCTTCTCTTAATTGTTACCATCGGCCGTAGCCATTTCACTATTCTTAACTAATCCATCGGCCAATCTACCATGGTAATGTCCAAACCACACTAACACATTCAAAATAAGCATTTTTTCCCCCAATTTCCTGCTATCTATATTCTCTCGCTAAACAAACAAAGCTCATCCTTCACCGAAGTTATCAAGTCACTATCAAAAAGTAGGTAGAGAGAGAGTACCGACAGTGGTGTCTCTGAAGCTTTAGAGAAGCCGAAGAGCATCGAACCACGGAAGACCACAGTGACGGGGATTAGCTTCCTTCCACCACTGCTTAACGATATCAAAAGCTTCGAATTTGTTAGTCCCAATGCGATTCCCGCCCATGTAGATCTCCTTGATTGATTCAGAGTATTATGCGGAGTTGAAGTCGAGGTGGTTTTAGAGAGAGAGAGAGTGGTTGTGTTTCGAGTCTCTATCTGTGCCTTGGAGGACGACGGTGGATGTTGAACTCAACGCGTTTTTTTACACAATTTATGACGAAAGCGTGTTTGTCAACCAAGCATTCTAATCCACTGGCCATGATCTTTTATTCCCTGGCCACGGCAAATTACTCTTGGCCGCTAAAAATGGGTCTTGGCCACGAGAAATTGCTCTTAGTCCAATTTTATGAGGAAAGCGTGTTTGTCAACCACGCTTTGTGATCCACGGTCAGTGCTCTTTTCTTCCCTAGTCGCGGCAAATTACTATTGGCCACTTAAAATTGCCCATGGCCGACTTAAATTGCAATTGGCCGCTAAAAACTACACTTGCCCACTTAAAATTGCAATTGGCCGCCTAAGATTGCACTTGGCCGCTTAAAACTACTCTTGGCCGCTTAAAATTGCACTTGGCCGCTGAAAACTACAGTTGGCCGCCTAAAATTGCAGTTGGCCGCTGAAAACTAAACAACGCTGCCTAAAACTACTCTTGGCCACTTAAAATTGCAGTTGGCCTCTGAAACCTACACTTGGACGCTTAAAATTGCAGTTGGCCGCAGAAAACTACACTTCGCCGCGTAAAACTACTCTTGGCCGCCTAAAATTGAACTTAACCGCTGAAAACTACACTTTGCCGTTTATAACTACTGTTGGCCGCGAGAAATTGGTCCTAGTCCGATTTTATGCAGAAAGCGTGTTTGTCAATTACGCATTTTGATCTACTGGCCGTGATCTTTTGTTCCCTGGCCGCAAAAAATTGCTCGTCGACGCTAAATCCCGCTCTTGGCCACGGGAAAGTGCTCCTAGTACATTTTTTTTAGAAAAGTGTGTTTATCAATTACTCCCTCTCCAATAGACACAAAATCAATACTACCTAGCCAAAAACTATGTTCCTTACTGTACTCCCTTCGTCCCACTTTAAATATTTTCTACGGCGAATCCGTGCATTTCAAAACCCAAAAAAAAATATTTCTATATATTATTTTATTATTTTTGACATCAAATTAAAGTATTCATTTAATTTGGTGTAAACAAATAAATTTTTTTTCGGATTTTCAAAATGCACGAATTCTTGTAAGGGACATTTAAATTGGGAAGGTAGAAATATATGTTTCTTAACATAATTTTTTATTTCTTCCGTGCTTTTCCCCCACAATTTCCCTTTTCTTCTCAAGGAATAACATTCTATTTTACTACATCCGTCCCCATATAACAGTCTTTTTTGAAAATTCGTACCACTTTTCAATTTTCTTACATCTTGTCATTCATAATGTTTTATGTGATTTGGAAAATATTGTCTTATAAACTAATTGAGATCTACATCATATAAGATCCATATTAGATGTAAAATTTATCAGCAATTTAAAAGTAGTTAAATGATTTTCACTCTTCTTCTTTTTTTATGAATGCACTTTATCCCTTGTCTTTTCAGTCCAACTTTTATGTATAATTTTTTCCTATAAGCCAAAAAATAAAGGGGCTTTATAAAAAGGATTCCTTTTTTAAAAATGCACTCTATTCCTTGTCTTTCAGTGCAACTTTTATGTGTAATTTTTTACTAAACGGTAAAAAATGGAGTGCATTTATATATTAAAAAAAGAATGAAATCATTCCCCTAAAATTTCTCTTGGCCGCATGAAATGGCTAGCAAAATTGCTCTTGGCCACATAAAATTTCACTTAAACCGCTAAAAACGGGTCTTGGCAGCGAGAAATTGCTCCGAGTCCAATTTTATGAGGAAAGCGTGTTTGTCAACCACGCATTGTGATCCACGGTCAATGCACTTTTCTTCCCTGGCAGCAGCAAATTACTATTGGCCGCTTAAAATAGCACATGGCCGCTTAACATTGCAATTGGCCGCTGAAAGCTACACTTGGCCGTTTAAAATTGCAATTGGCCACTTAAGATTGCACTTGGCCGCTTAAAACTACTCTTGGCCGCTTAAAATTGCACTTGGCCGCTGAAAATTACACTTGGCCGCCTAAAATTGCAGTTGGCCGCTGAAAATTACACTTGGTCGCTTCAAATTGCAGTTGGCCGCTTCAAATTGCAGTTGGCCGCTTAAAACTACTATTGTCCGCTTAAAATTGCACTTAACCGCTGAAAACTACACTTGGCCGCTTAAAACTACTATTGGCCGCGAGAAATGGGTCCTAGTCCTATTTTATGCAGAAAGCGTGTTTGTTAATCGCGCATTTTGATCTACTGGCCATGATCTTTTGTTCCCTGGCCGCAGAAAATTGCTCGTCAACGCTAAATCCCGCTCTTGGCCATAGGAAATTGCTCCTAGTCCATTTTTTTAGAAAATTGTGTTTATCAATGACCTCCTCTCCAGTAGCCGCAAAATCAATACTTCCTAGCCACAAACTATGTTCCTTATTGTACTCCCTCCGTCCCACTTTAAATATTTTCTACGGCGAATCCGTGCATTTCAAAACCCAAAAAATATATTTCTATATATTGTTTTATTATTTTTGACATCAAATTAAAGTATTCATTTAATTTGGTGTAAACAAATAAATTTTTTTTCGGAGTTTCAAAATGCACGAATTCTCGTAAGGGACATTTAAATTGGGCAGGTAGAATATATAAGTTTCTTAGCGTAATTTTTTAATTCTTCCGTGCTTTTCCCCCACAATTTCTCTTTTCTTCTCAAGGAATAACATTCTATGTTACTACATCCGTCCCCATGTAACAGTCTTTTTTGAAAATTCGTACCATTTTTCAATTTTCTTACATCTTGTCATTTATAATGTTTTACGTGATTTTGAAAATATTGTCTAATAAACTAATTGAGATGTACATCAAATAAGATCCATATTAGATGTAAAATTTATTAGCAATTTAAAAGTAGTCAAATGATTTTCACACTTCTTCTTTTTTTATGAATGCACTTTATCCCTTGTCTTTTGAGTGCAACTTTTATGTATAATTTTTCGCTATAAGCCAAAAAATGGAGGGCGTTTATAAAAAGGGTCCCTTTTTTAAAAATGCATTACATTCCTTGTCTTTCAATGCAACTTTTATATGTAATTTTTTACTAAACGACAAAAATTGGAGTGCATTTATATATTAAAATAATAATGAAAAGCATTCCCCTAAAAACATAACCCATTTAAAGAACACAAAATTTATTACCATTAAATGGGGACGGAGGGAGGATTTAACACTAATGGTTGAGCTGACTTGTCTGTTAGGCTAGTGACGAATATGAGCTTTAGGCCTCAGATTTGAGAACGACCTATTTTTTTATGAATACTATATATATTTATATGGGAAAATTAATTCATTTTTATACTGTGTTAAAAAGAGTTCTACATTGGATGACGTTTTAAGTAAATCCATTGGCATTCCAAAGGTTTTGCACTGTGTAGGCAAACTTGATTTGCAACTTTGGCGAAGTTATTTTTTGTGTCAAATTTTGCAATAAGTTTTGCATTGCTAAACCTTTGTCAAATTTAATACCAGTGGGGGCACAGACCCCTCTACACTTTAGAGTAATTTCAATTTCACACCAAAATTATAACAGTCGGGACAAATTGTATCCCAAAAATTAATGGTTCTCTAAAAAGATTCTCTTAACTTTATGGTTTCACAAAATGACACATTATCTACTCATATATTCGAGCAAATTTTTTCATTTGTTGTGTGTTTAATGGTTCTCCCACCAAACAAGATTCTTGGTTACGCCACCGCTTGCCACCCCAAACCCTTCTGATTCCTCATCTATCCTCTCATCCTCCAAGGGAAAAGAATCACAATTGTACCAAAATAACTTTTGCTCTTTTTTTCACTTTGCACTGAAGCATGTCAAAAAAGACTTTGCAAAATAATTCTAACACGGTAAACACGCATATGCCACCAAATCAATCACCCTTTGGGCTGAAAGGCTGCAATCTCCTTTGGATTGATCATAAAAGGCACTTGTAAACAATAAATGGTTAATGAAATCCTACTCACACCGCTTCAATGTTTTCTCAATTACATAGCCATAGTGTTGTTGTAGTCATCAGATAGTACAAATTTTTTGATAAGTACAAAACAAAATATTCAGGAGTCGACCTCAACCATAGCAAGAAAGTACGGCAACCCGTGTCAGATTCCAACAGAACGACTGCGTAACATATACAACTTTTCCAACAACAAATGAACCAGCTTGGGTAAGAGAGAGTACAATTACATCTCAAATCCGCTCCTTATTAATGTTGTTTAGATGAGCTATAAAAAAGTCATTCCAAGTATCCGTAAGTACTCCCGGTAAGCTCCAATGCATACAATCATGTTTCTCTCCACCAGCCATAGATGGATGGGCATCTACTCTGAACTTAGACACGTGGGTTATGTCCAATAAAATAAGCGCAAAGCCATGGAGGACCTTGTACACCGTAACTCCTATTGGATCTGGGATAACATAAGGGGTAGATTTATACTTCCCTGCTTTGACTATCGAGAAGGGCACTCTTTACCATGTATGCAGAAACCATAGAACTCGAGTTTCATAATAGAGGAAAAGATAAAGCACGCAACGTTTCAACAACACAATGGCTATACCATTTCGGTACAAAATACTCATGAGTCGACCCCAACCATAACTAAAACCTACTGCAACCATTATCGGTTCAAACAACACAATGGCTGCGAAAAATATACAGTTTTTCCAACAATAAATGACCATTTGCGGTAAGAATGGAACAGTTACCTCTTAGCTCCGCTCTGATCGAACCTTGATGTTGCTTAGATGAGCTATAAATAAGTAATTCCCCAAGTATCCGTCACACCAGGTAAGCACCAGTGCATACAATTGTCATGTTTCTTTCCACCAGCCGAAGATGGATTGACATCTACTCTGTACTCAGACACATGGGTTAAGTCCAATATATTGAACTCCTCCATTGAGGGCCACGGACAAATGCAGGTTCACCATCTGCATCTCTACATTTGTTCCATTACTTATCAGGGAGAAAAGTTTTTCAACCCTAAAAAAAAACAAAAGGTCAGAACTTGACTGTGAAATGAAAACAGGTTTGGCTAGCAGAAAACTGTCTTTGAAAAAACCTTTTGAAAACTACACACTTTTCAGGAAACAAAGAAAATATGTTCAAATTTTCAAAAACAGTGTCCACTAGATGAAAGCAAAGAGCATTTCAATTTTTCATTGTTTCTTTTCCAAATTTATGTGTGATTTAACAATTATCCGATATCGATTGGTAAATTTTCTCAACACATTTATACTGTGGAGTGTTGGAAGAAATAAAGTGTGAAACACTGAATTGGAACCATCTTCGCAAAATAAAAATAAAAGACTTGCTCGAGCATTTGCTTCTGCTTCTCCCAATCCTATTGACATTACAAATGCGAGTTTGGTTCCTTGCAATTCCCTCTCTGTATGTATTCATCGCTATATACATTCTTGTTTAAATTAGGAAATTTTCGATCTGGGTCGGAGCCAAATTTTTATCTGGATTCTAGATCGCAATTATCTCTTGTTCTTGGGAAATTTTTGAGTTTGTTTTGTGTTTGAGACTGGAATTGTTCAGTGAATACTTTGTAATTTGGATACGCCTGTATTCAATCGGTTGCTATTATTGGTGGAAGTTGGACCTTCATTTACCTTTTAGGCTTTGTTTGGATAGATGTGGATTTCAAATGAATGGATTAATTTGACATTATTATACAGTTGATGGATAGCTCAAGTATGGATATGAACATTGATATTAGGAGGTTTATGATCATGGCACGTTTCACGCAAGAAAAGAAAAAGGAAAGGTCCTTGCGCTATCACCAATTCAGAATTGGATGGCCTGAAATTGGAGTCTGTATCAAGAGAATACTAGAGTTTAGGCTGTCTAGCATATTACATCGTAAAGATTCTTAATCCAGAGGCTCCATTCGTATCATGATCTTAAGGAAATATTGTCACACATTGCTTGGAATGGGTGACCACTTAATATAATGTTGGGACATGGGACCTCTCCACTCATTGCCAAATTGCCTTTGAGTTGGATATACAAGTTTCCACAATGGTGATTTCTTTTGTGTGATAATAAGGTAGAAGTTGCTTCTTCTGTAGAAAATGTGACGTTGATCAAAGTAGTTCAATGTGAGACGGAGAATGTATTTAAGTAGCTGTTACGGTGTAATTTTGCTTTAAGCTGTTTTGTCCAGCTCTTTCGATCTGGTCCAACGTGACAGACTTGCCATTGTAGCATGGTTATGTCATGGTGTATCGTCTACATTCTGATTGTGTAGGTACGTCTTATTTCGAATATAGATTGTCGTTAAATGGAGCCAGATTTTGCACTTAGCTATTCTATTCCAGAAGTTTGGTTTCATTCTCACCAAAAACTGTATCTATTGCTGCACAATCGTTTTGATACTGTCGGAACTTCAAAAGGATTTTTTTATTGAATATGGAACTCTCAAAACTATCCCTGCATCTTCAGTTCTTCCAAAGAATTTCTGTCAGTTGTCTCAAGTTTACAAATATATTCAAGATTAAATGACATGAATACATTATCACAAGTCCTTTTCGCCGACGAGTCTTTGATTTTTTGCTGGGCAGTGGGAGAAGATTATACAGCATCCGGTCAGCTAGTGAATATCGACAAATCCTCAATTCCATTCAGCTCGAAACAGCAGTAGAAAAAATAATGGAAGTGCTGAGAACTCCTGGGATTTGGCACTAGTTCAGAGGAAAGCAAATACTTCGGTTGCCTTATGTCATCAGAATCCAAGAGGGCAGCCTTAAAGTACACCAAGGAAAGGGTGTCGAGAAAAAACAAAGGGTGGACAGGGAAACTCCTGGATCCTGCTGGAAAAGAGGTTTTAGCCAAATCAGTCCTCTTAGCTCTGCCTATTGCTGTGTTAAAATTAATTCCTCTCATCATGTTTGAGATGTTGAATTCAATTATGGCCCAATTCTTTTGGAGTGGAGCTAAGGACACAAAGTAAAATCACCGGATTGGATGGGGGAAATTGATGGATGTTAAAGGGAAGGGTACTGGACTGATAGTATCTCAACTCCAAACCCAACTGATAGTAGATGCAATGTAGTCAGTGACCTTATCGACGTAGATCATATGGGATGGAATGAGGAGTTGATTAAAGAAGTCTTTATCCAGTTTGCTGTTGAGCAGATTCTCAATATTCCACTCAGTACAACCGTGGTGCAAACCAAACGGATATGGGCAGGGACCTCGGATGGAAAATATGCAGTAAAGTTGGCCTATGTTATGGTGAAGGAAGCTGCGCACAGAAACGGAAAAACAAACGAGGAGCGAGGACAAACAAAAAGATCCTTTGTTAGTCCCAATTCAATTCCAGCCCTTGTAGATCTCCTTGATCAGTTCGGAGTATTCTGCGGGGTTGAAGTCGAGTTGATTTGAGAGAGAGAGAGAGAGAGAGAGTGGTGTTTCGAGTGTCTATCAGTGCCTTGGAGGACGACGGTGGATGCTAAACTGAACGCGCTTTTTTACTTAGTTTATGGCGAAAGCGTGTTTGTCAACCAAGCATTCTAATCCGCTGGCCATGATCTTTTATTCCCTAGCCGCGGCAAATTACTCTTGGCCACTTAAAATTTCGCTCAAACAGCTAAAAATTGGTCTTGGCCGCGAGAAATTGCTCCTAGTCCAATTTTATGAGGAAACCGTGTATGTCAACCACGCATTGCGATACACGGTCAGTGCTCTTTTCTTCCCTGGCCGCGGCAAATTACAATTGGCCGCTTGAAATTGCATTTCGCCTCTTAAAATTGCAGAGAGAGAGAGAGAGAGAGTGGTTGTGTTTCCAGTGTCTATCAGTGCCTTGGAGGACGACGGTGGATGCTGAACTGAACGCGTTTTTTTACTTAGTTTATGACGAAAGCGTGTTTGTCAACCAAGCATTCTAATCCACTGGCCATGATCTTTTATTCCCTGACCGCGGCAAATTACTCTTGGCCGCTTAAAATTTCACTTAAACTGCTTAAAATTGGTCTTGGCCGCGAGAAATTGCTCCTAGTCCAATTTTATGAGGAAACCGTGTTCGTCAACCACGCATTGTGATCCACGGTCAGTGCTCTTTTCTTCCCTTGCCGTGGCATATTACAATTGGCCGCTTAAAATTGCACATAACCGCTTCAAATTGCAATTGGCCGCTTAAAACTACTCTTGGCTGCTTAAGATTGCACTTGGCTCTTTGCCAATTAAAATTGCACTTGGCCACATAAAATTACACTTGGCCGCATAAAATTGCAATTGGCCGCTGAAAACTACACACCCCGCTTAAAACTACTCTTGGCCGCTTAAAATTGCACTTGGCAGCGGAAAACTACAATTGGCCGCTGAAAACTACACTTGGCAGCTTAAAACCACTCTTGGCCGCTTAAAATTGCACTTGGCCACTTAAAGTTACACTTGGCCACTTAAAATTGCAATTGGCCGCTGAAAACTACACTTGGCCACTTAAAACTACTTTTGGCCGCTTAAAATGGCACTTGGCCGCTGAAAACTACTCTTGGCCGCCAAAAATTGCAATTGGCCGCCGAAAACTACACCTGGCCACTTAAAACTACTCTTGGCCGCTTAAAATTGCACTTGGCCGCTGAAAACTACACTTGGCCGCTTAAAATTGCACTTGGCCGCTGAAAACTACACTTGGCCGCTTAAAATTGCACATGGCCGCTTAAAAGTACACTTGGCCACTCAAAATTGCACTTGACCGCATAAAACTACCCTTGGCCGCGAGAAATTGGTCCTAGTCCTATTTTATGCAGAAAGCGTTTTTGTCAATCATGCATTATGATCTACTGGCCGTGATCTTTTGTTCCCTGGCCGTAGAAAATTGCTCGTCGACACTAAATTCTGCTCTTGGCCACGGGAAATTGGTCCTAGTCCATTTTTTTAGAAAAGTGTGTTTATCAATGACTCCCTCTCCAGTAGACGCAAAATCACTAGCCACAAACTATGTTTCTTATTGTACTCCCTCCGTCCCAGTTTAAATATTTTCTACGGCGAATCCGTGCATTTCAAAACCCAAAAAATATATTTCTATATATTGTTTTATTATTTTTGACATCAAATTAAAGTATTCATTTAACTTGGTGCAAACAAATAAAAAAAATTTCGAAGTTTGAAAATGCACGAATTCTCATAAGAGACATTTAAATTGGGAAGGTAGAAATATATGTTTCTTAAAGTAATTTTTTATTTCTTCCGTGTTTTTTCCCCACAATTTCCCTTTTCTTCTCAAGGAGTGACATTCTATGTTACTACATCTGTCCCCATGTAACAGTCTTTTTTTAAAATTCGTACCACTTTTCAATTTTCTTACATCTTGTCATTCATAATGTTTTATGTGATTTTGAAAATATTGTCTAATAAACTAATTGAGATCTACATCAAATAAGATCCATATTAGATGTAAAATTTATCAGCAATTTAAAAGTAAGTAAATGATTTTCACACTTCTTTTTTTATGAATGCCTTTATCCCTTGTCTTTTTAGTGCAACTTTTATGTATAATTTTTCGCTATAAGCCAAAAAATGGAGGGCGTTTATACAAAGGGTCCCTTTTTAAAAAATGCATTCCATTCCTTGTCTTTCAGTGCAACTTTTATGTGTAATTTTTTACTAAATGACAAAAAAATGGAGTGCATTTATATATTAAAAAAAAGAATGAAAATCATTCCCCTAAAAATATAACCCATTTAAAAAACACAATTTATTACTGTTAAATGGGGACGGAGGGAGGATTTAACACTAGTGGTTGAGCCGACTTGTCTATTAGGCCAGTGACGAATATGAGCTTTAGGCCTCAAATTTTAGAATGACCTATTTTTTTATGAATACTATATATATTTATATGGGAAAATTAATTAATTTTTATACTGTGTTAAAAAGAGTTCTACAATGGATGACGTTTTAAGTAAATCCATTAGCATGCCAAAGCTTTTGCACTAGGTAGGCAATGTTATTTTTGGTGTCAAATTTTGCAATAAGTTTTGCTTTGCTAAACCTTTGTCAAATTTAATACCAGTGGGGGCACAGGCCCCACCACACTTTTGAGTAATTTCAATTTCACACCTAAATTATAAAAGTCATGGCAATTCTATCCCAAAAATTAATGGTTCTCTAAAAAGATTCTCTTACTTTTATGGTTTTACAAAATGACACATTATCTACTCATATATTCAAGCAAATCTTATGTTTCAAGTTCATTTTTTTTTAACATTTGTGGTATGTTTAATGGTTCTTCCACCGAACAAGATTTCTGGCTACGCCACCCAGTGGCGGACCCAGGAATTTCATATACTGGGGGCACCTATTATTCACAATCTCAAAATATTTCTCTGTATGTATACCACTAAATTATTGTTTAACCATTATATATTGATCACTCATTCTATTTTGCAACCGATTTTTCACAATATTCATGTTTGAAAATACCCTTTCAACTGTTACAGTGGCAACCGTAAGATTAATGCCAAGAGCAAGTAAACTAAAAGATATAATAGTAATTTAGTAATTTAATTTTCATAATATTGTGGTTTGGGAGGAAAAAAAAAGAGATAAAACAAAAATGGAGAAATAAAGGAAAAAGATAGAACGAAAATAAAAAAAATAAGGAAAAGAGGTAGAATGAAAATGAAAAAATAAAGAAAAAACAAGGGAATCAAACTCAACCACAGTAGTCTTTTATTTGAATAAATCGTCTTTATTTTGCAATTTTACATGTAAGGTTTGCGCGATTGTGTTTCAGGCAAACTGTGGAATAAAGCGTGGTTTTGACACCACGAATAACCGTTGAAGGTGACAAAGGACCCGAGGCCATGTGGCATTGTGCCACCAAGTCCCAAGAACCAAGAAATGAAGCACCGGAGGGTGCCCGGGAGGTTTGAAGGCCATGTGAGGAAGACCAAGCCTGAAGTTTGCATTTTAGCCATTGGTATCAATACTGACGTAAGAAGGTATCAACACCGATAGGCCCCTTTCTTAGCAGGCCTGCAGTGGTATCGATACCCAGCGTTTATGGGGAAATCTCAAAAGGCATTGGCATCGATACTCCCTCATAAGGGTATCGATACCATTAGATTTCCACGTTGACCAGGCCAGAGGGTATCGATACTCCCTTGCAATGGTATCAATACCACTGCCTTACGAGCAGAATTTTTAATGACTCACCGTTTTCTATTGGTGGCTCTTTTTTCTTGATAGACTAGATTCTCAGGATATTTGGAGGAGAGAGAAAAAGTGTGTTTGTATAAATAGCCCCCCCTCTTTCTCTCTCTCTCTCTTAGATTCAACATTTTTCTTCTTGCTTGAGTTTCTTACTCCCTGCGTTCTAAATTGTGAGTCCCTCTTCGGAAACTCAACTATTTTAGAAGGACTCATGATTGCATTGACAGATTTTTTTGTTTCCAATTTTTCCCCTAATTATGCAGTTTTCATTTTTTTTATGATGGAATTTAAGAATTGGCCCTACAATTTCTTCTAAATAGTCCCAACTCACGAGGAAAAAGTAGACTTCCTTTCTTCTTCAATATAGGCGCCAATTTGGCCTTTTGAATGGCAATCAATTGGAGGCCAAAAAACGGCAGGTCACAGAAGAGAGAGAGAGAGAGAGAGAGAGAGAGAGAGAGAGGGCAACATGGGAAAGTTTGTGCTTTTTGGTGTTAACTTTTCAAACTGGCCTCTTATTTTGGAACACCCAAAAAGGAAAAGATGGACCTTCAATTTGGAACGAAGGGAGTATTTCCTAGAGAACACTCAATCAAACCTTATTCATGACATTATGAAAGCTACAAAGTCACTTGCAAACCAATACTTCTTAGTGCCAACAGTGGTAGCAGAGTGGAAATGCGGTGGTAGTGATGGTGAAGTTATGTTCGTGTGGGTGGTGAAGGGATGGAGGAGAAGGGGCTGTATTACGGTGAAAATGTAGGTGGTGCAATAGTACTGGTAATACTTCGATGAGGTTGTAGTCTTCTAACTTCCCAATTTTCAAAAAACAAAAAGAATTGTTTTCATGATTGGATTTCACCAACAATTAGTACTTTCAAAATCCTCGTTATCGATATACAATAGGTCTTTATCAAATTAAAAATGAGGGAGATGAGAGCTTTTTACAGAAATAATTTACTTTTCAACTCTCTAAGGGTAAATTGGTCAAATTTTTTAATGTACAAATTGTTTAAGATTTAAACTACAAGGGTTAGGAACTACACTCAACAATTTTTACAACGGTTCCAACCTTGCGAAAATCGGAGTTCGGGAGTATCCGGAATAAACCCGCAAAGTTTGAACAATTTTCGAGTTTCAACGCCTCAGGTGCAAATGCATGCGCCCCAGGCGCATTCTATGGCGCCCAGGCGCGACCTTGAAATTTCCAAACTTTGCAGCCTTGTCACGGGCACTCCCGATCTCCGATTTGCACGTGGTTTGAACCGTTGGAAAGCTTGTCTATCCTACTTTTTAATTAACCAAATTCGTTTGACTCCGAAGTTGCTTATACGTCAAAAAATATGACAATTTTACCCTCAACTTGTCGAAAAATAACCTATATTGGGAAAATCCTTGAATCACTCCAACATTAAAACGGAACAAAGCCAACTTTATATTGATTAAAAGGGTATTAAAAATGCTAAAAGATTGAGGGATTGAATCATAAAAATAATGTATTTTGGTTTATGAAAAATTAGTCGAGATTAAACCAACTCAAAATTTGTTGGAGCCAACAAATGCATAGAAGTGGTCCGACGATCCCACCAAATGCACGACGCAACTGGATAAACCGAATGTCTCCCTTATAATGTATAACTCAACTGATGTTTATATTTACAAAAAAAAAATTTCCTCGCTAAGAATTGAGGGGCTAATTATAAGGCGGATTGTGGGGAAGGTCCCCATCTATCATGATGATGAAGTAAATAAGGGTTTCGATGGTGGAGAGGAGGCCTGTGGTTATGTGGTCCTAAAATGATGATGATTATTTGGAAGTGTAGTGGTCATGATGGTGTTGCGCAAGGTGGTGAGATCGTCGTAGCAGCAAAGTCGTGGCCGCCCGTGTTTCTGACAGTGGTTAAATGAAAATGGAGGTGTTTAGGTTGAGATGTAGTGCCAACGGTAGTAGCAGAGTGGAAGTGCGGTGGTAGTGATGGTGAAGTTATGTTCGTGTGGGTGATGCAGGGATGGAGGAGAAGGGGTTGTATTACGGTGACAATGTAGGTGGTGGAGTACTACTGGTAGTACTCTGATGAGGTTTGTAGTCTTCTTACTACCCAATTTTTATAAAACCAAAAGAATTGCTTTTATGATTTGATTTCACCAACATTTAGTACTTTCAAAATCCTCGTTATCGATATACAATAGGTCTTTATCAAATTCAAAATGAGGGAGATGAGAGTTTTTTACCGAAATAATTTACTTTTAAACTCTCTGAGGGTAAATTGGTCATATTTTTTAATGTACAAATTGTTTAAGATTTAAACTACTTGGGTTAAAAACTTCACTAAACAACCTTTACAACGTTTCCAACCTTGCGAAAATCGGAGTTCGGGAGTATCCAAAATAAACGCGCAACATTTGAACAATTTTCGATTTCAAATGCGCCTCAGGCGTAAATGCATGCATCCCAGGCGCTTTCTATGGCGTCCAGGCGTGACCTTGAAATTTCCAAACTTTGCGGCCTTGTCACGGGCACTCCCGATCTCCGATTTGCACGTGGTTTGAACCGTTGGAAAGCTTGTCTATCCTACTTTTAATTAACCAAATTAGTTTGACTCCGAAGTTGCTTATACATCAAAAGATATGACAATTTTACCCTCAACTTGTCGAAAAAATAACCTATATTGGGAAAATCCTTGAATCACTCCAACATTAAAACTGAACGAAGCCAACTTTATATTGATTAAAAGGGTATTAAAAATGCTAAAAGATTGAGGGATTGAATCATAAAAATAATGTATTTTGGTTTATGAAAAATTAGTCGAGATTAAACCAACTCAAAGCTTGTTGGAGCCTCCAAATGAATAGAAGTGGTCCGACGATCCCACCGAATGCAAGACGCAACTGGATAAACCGAATGTCTCTCTTGTAATGTATAACTCAACTGATGTTCCTTGGGGTTTCCAAAACCATCTCTTATCTCTTAGCATTGTTTTCAATAAGTTTTCACTCCATTTATAGTGTCATTATTCAATCCATCTCTCTCCACTTATTACTGCAAAAACCCCTATCAAACCTTATTCATGACATTTTGAAAGCTACGAAGTCACCTGCAAACCAACACTTCTAAGTTGATACCTCTTAGAACTCTAAGTGCAAGTACATAGGATGAACATAAGAAGGACCAAGGTACATAGGAATCTTGAAATCAGATCATGTATTGAGTTAATACGTACACATTTTAAACTGTTGGTTGCTGAGAAAATATAAAAATCAAGATTAAGCATCATATTATCCACTGTTTTAATTCTAAAAATTCAACAAATTCAAATTTCATTCAACATTGAATCAATAAATAGAGAAAGCTAATTTGACCAGCATGCTATGGAAATGTACAAAAATGCCAGCTTTGGAGAGTTGACTACATGATAAACGTGGTGTGATGACTTTTCTAAGAAAAATTCAACCACGCATTGTGATCCACGGTCAGTGCCCTTGTCTTCCCTGGCCGCAGCAAATTACTAATGGCCGCTTACAATATCATTTGGCAGAATAAAATTCCACTTGGCTGCTGAAAACTACACTTGGCCGCTTAAAATTGCAATTGGGCACTTAAAACTACTCTTGGCTGCTTAAGATTGCACTTGGCCGCTTAAAACTACTCTTGGCCGCTTACGATTGCACTTGGCCGCTGAAAACTACACTTGGCCGCTTAAAACTACTCTTGGCCGCTTAAAATTACACTTGGCCGCTGAAAACTATACTTGGCCGCTTAAAATTGCAGTTGGCCGCTTAAAACTACTCTTGGCCGCTTAAAATTGCATTTGGCCGCTGAAAACTACACTTGACCGCTTAAAAGTGCACTTGGCCGCTTAAAACTACACTTGGCCGCTTATAATTGCACTTGGCCGCTGAAAACTACACTTGGCGGCTTAAAACTACTCTTGGCCGCGAGAAATTGGTCCTAGTCCTATTTTATGCAGAAAGCGTGTTTGTCAATCACGCATATTGATCTACTGGCCGTGATCTTTTGTTCCCTGGCAGCAGAAAATTGCTCATCGACGCTAAATCGTGCTCTTGGCCACGGAAAATTGCTCCTAGTCCATTTTTTTAGAAAAGTGTGTTTATCAATGACTCCCTCTCCAGTAGCCGCAAAATCAATAGCCACAAACTATGTTCCTTATTGTACTCCCTTCGTCCCACTTTATATATTTTTTACGGCGAATCCATGCATTTCAAAACCCAAAAATTATATTTCTATAGATTGTTTTATTATTTTTGACATCAAATTAAAGTAATCATTTAATTTGGTGTAAACAAATAAAAAAAATTTCGAAGTTTGAAAATGCACGAATTCTCGTAATAGACATTTAAATTGGGAAGGTAGAAATATATGTTTCTTAACGTAATTTTTTATTTCTTCCGTGTTTTTCCCCCACAATTTCCCTTTACTTCTCAAGGAATGACATTCTATGTTACTACATCCGTTCCCATGTAACCGTCTTTTTTGAAAATTCGTACCACTTTTCAATTTTCTTACATCTTGTCATTCATAATGTTTTATGTGATTTTGAAAATATTGTCTAATAAACTAATTGAGATCTACATCAAATAAGATCCATATGAGATGTAAAATTTATCAGCAATTTAAAAGTAGGTAAATAATTTTCACGTTTCTTTTTTTATGAATGCACTTTATCCCTTGTCTTTTTAGTGGAACTTTTATATATAATTTTTAGCTATAAGCCAAAAAATGGAGGGCGTTTATAAAAAGGGTCCCTTTTTTAAAAATGCATTCCATTCCTTGTCTTTCAGTGCAACTTTTATGTGTAATTTTTTACTAAACGACAAAAAATGGAGTGCATTTATATATTAAAAAAAAAGAATGAAAATCATTCCCCTAAAAATATAACCCATTTAAAAAACACAAAATTTATTACCGTTAAATGGGGACGGAGGGAGGATTTAACACTAGTGGTTGAGCCGACTTGTCTATTAGGCCTGTGACGAATATGAGCTTTAGGCCTCAGATTTGAGAATGACCTATTTTTGTGTGAATACTATATATATTTATATGGGAAAATTAATTCATTTTTATACTGTGTTAAAAAGAGTTCTACATTGGATGACGTTTTAAGCAAATCCATTGGCATGCCAAAGGTTTTGCACTGGGTAGCCAAACTTGATGTGCAACTTTGGCGAAGTTATTTTTGGTGTTAAATTTTGCAATAAGTTTTCCTTTGCTAAATCTTTGTCAAATTTAATACCAGTGGGGGCAAAGGCCCCACTACACTTCCGAGTAATTTCAATTCCACACCTAAATTATAAAATTCATGGTGTTACTTTTTTTTTTTTTTTTTGGGAGTGTACCATTTTATAACCAACCAAACTAGAAATCAAAGGGAATAAATCCCAATACAAGTACCCGTGTTACTTGTTTTTGGCCTTTGGCAAACGGTGTCGTTGCTCAGACGTCTTCATGGGGCGAGCTATTTTGCAAACGCAAGACTCGCATCTTCAAGACGCATGTTTTCTCTTACCTTAACTTCGCATGTTCAACATAAGAAGTGATTAATAAACGAATTTCTTCCTTTAAGCCTTATTTTGAATGTCTTTTCGAACGTATTTTAATAATCTATACTGTTTGCATTTTTTTTTTTGAACTGTTAGCCATTCTCATTAACTCAAAGTCTTAATCGAGGCATCAGCTTTACAAATGACAGAAAGAGCAAAAGGCAAAATTGAGACCCAATCTAAGGGGATAGAGCTCTTAAAATCCTGGGACGCAACCCAGTGAGAAGCCTTGTTACAAATTCTAGGCACCCAAGAAAACTTCCTAGCAAAATTAGAAGAAAGCAGTCGAATATCTTTGATCAAAGTAGCGCACTCCCAGTCCCAGGGTGGGACATTTTCTGAAGAGCATAACTTGATGGCCATTTTGTTGTCGCTTTCAATGATTGCTTGGGAAATCTCATTCGAAATGATAAGATGACAAGCTAACCGAATTGCTAAAATCTCTCCTTGGATGACTGAGGAAGCATTCACCAGGGAAGAACATCCATCCAGCACTTCGCCTTTATAATTCCTAAGCACCACTGCAATTGCTGCCTTGGGAGATCCCTTTTTCAGAACCACATCGCAATTTGCCTTAACCCACCCCTCCTCTGGGCATTCCCAATGTGTGCCAGCAGTAACTTGTTCCATGTGATGCCTGGAAATCTCTTGATTCCCCAAGCTTCCCTGGAATTCAGACCATCCGAAATTTGCTTTAGCCATGGGAGATCCCTATACTGTTTGCATTTTAGAACACCTCTATTTTACACATCTTGAAAAAGATTAGTTCCATAGAATACCGATTGGTACACTTTCCAATCAAATCTACATGGTGGAATATTGGAAGAAATGAAGTGTGTAACACTGAATCGGATCCATTTTCAAAAATTGCTCTCCTGAACTGATTCCTACATTTGAGACCCAATTTGTATGTCTTTCCGGACGTTTTTCAATAATCGAATCTGTTTACGTTTTACAACTCATTGATTTCATCAATCTGGGAAAAAATTAGATCCATCCGATATCGATTGGTAAATTTTCTAAACACATTTATATTGTGGAGTGTCGGAAGAAAAAAAGTGTGAAACACTGAATTGGAACCCCATCTTCGCAAATAAAAAATAAAAAAATTGCTCGAGCATTTGCTTCTGCTTCTCCCAATCCTATTGACATTACAAAATGCCAGTTTGGTTCCTTGCAATTCCCTCTCTGTATGTATTCATCGCTATACACATTCTTGTTTAAATTAGGAAATTTTCGATCTGGGTCGAAGCCAAACTATCTGGATTCTAGATCGCAATTATCTCTTGTTCTTGGGAAATTTTTGAGTTTGTTTTGTGTTTGAGACTGGAATTGTTCAGTGACTACTTTGTAATTTGTATATGCCTGTATTCAATCCGTTGCTATTATTGGTGGAAGTTGGACCTTCATTTACCTTTTAGGCTTTGTTAGGATAGATGTGGATTTCAAATGAATGGATTTGACATTATTATACAGTTGATGGATAGCTCAAGTATCGATATGAACATTGAGATTAGGAGGTTCATGATCACGAAAAAAAGGATCCTTCAGCTATCACCAATTCAGAATTGGATGGCCTGAAACTGGAGTCTGTATCAAGAGAATACTAGAGTTTAGGCTGTCTAGCATATTCCATCGTAAAGATTCTTAATCCGGAGGCTCCATTCGTATCATGATCTTAAGGAAATATTGTCCCACATTGCTTGGAATGGGTGACCACTTAGTATAATGTTGGGACTTGGGACCTCTCCAATCATTGCCAAATTGCCTTTGAGTTGGATATACAAGTTTCCGCAATGGTGATTTCAATGTGAGACAGAGAATGTATTTAAGTAGCTGTTACGGTGTAATTTTGCTTTAAGCTGTTTTGGTCCAGCTCTTTCTATCTGGTCCAACGTGACAGACTTGCCATTGTAGCATGGTTATGTCATGGTGTATCGTCTACATTCAGATTGTGTAGGTATATCTTATTTCGATTATAAAGCTTACGTGCTGCAGTTTTTGCTTTATAGATTGTCGTTAAATGGAGCCAGATTTTGCACTTAGGTATTCTATTCCAGAAGTTTGGTTTCATTCTCACCAAAAACTGTATCTATTGCTGCCCAATCGTTTTGATACTGTTGGAACTTCAAAAGATTTTTTTTATTGAATATGGAACTCTCAAAACTGTCCCGGCATCTTCAGTTCTTCCTCAGAATTTCTGTCAATTGTGTCAAGTTTACAAATATATTCAAGATTAAATGACATGAATACATTATCACAAGTCCTTTTCGCCAACGACTCTCTGGATTTTTGCTGGGCAGTGGGAGAAGATTATACAGCATCCAGTCAGCTAGTGAATATCGACAAATCCTCAATTCCATTCAGCTCAAACACGGCAGTAGAAAAAAGAATGGAAGTGCTGAGAACTCCTGGGATTTGGCACTAGTTCAGAGGAAAGCAAATACTTCGGTTGCCTTATGTCATCAGAATCCAAGAGGGCAGCCTTAAAGTACACCAAGGAAAGGGTGTCGAGAAAAATCAAAGGGTGGACAGGGAAACTCCTGGATCCTGCTGGAAAAGAGGTTTTAGCCAAATAAGTCCTCTTAGCTCTGCCTATCGCTGTGTTAAAATTCCTCTCGGCATGTTTAAGCTGTTGAATTCAATTATTTCTCAATTCTGTTGGAGTGGAGCCAAGGACACAAAGTAAAATCACCGGATTGGATGGGGGAAATTGATGGATGTTAAAGGGAAGGGTACTGGACTGATGGTATCTCAACTCCAAACCCAACTGATAGTAGATGCAATGTAGTCAGTGACCTTATTGACATGGATCATATGGGATGGAATGAGGAGTTCATTAAAGAAGTCTTTATCCAGCGTGCTGTTGAGCAGATTCTCAGTATTCCACTCAGTACAACCGGGGTGCAAACCAAACAGATATGGGCGGGGACCTCGGATGGAAAATATGCAGTGAAGTCGGCCTATGTTATGGTGAAGGAAGCTGCACATAGAAACAGAAAAAGAAACGAGGAGCGAGGACAAACAATCCTTTGGCGAAGTATGCATGATACACTTCCAGTTAAAAAGGCTTTAGTGTATAAAAATATTCCAGTTGATAATATGTGTATTGTGTGTGGTATGCATTCTGAGACTATCGCATATGTTGTTGTACTGTGATAGAGCAGTTAAAAGTTTGGTTGATGTGCCCATTTTGATTTAAGCCTGATTAACTCATGGTGAATACCCTGTTAGGGGAGCTTTGGAATCACTTGCGATCCAGAAATTGTGGAGAGGAGAAAGAGAAGATGTTGGGCATGTTTGCCATAATCTGCTGGAATGTTTGGAAAGGTTGTAATGATTGGTTGTTCAAGAAAGTTTGGTTAGAAGATGTTGGAAATTTACAGAATTTCGGGTGAATGAAACCAGGATTTTGGAGGGTCTCCCGACACAACCGGTCCCGGGTTCGTTGAATCTGGACGCACCACAATCAATAGACATATTGATTGTGGAAATCTGTAACTCCCGTAACCCTCCTCATGATGGTGCATTACTATTGTAACCTCCCTCATTCAAATGGCTGAATTCAATAGCTGAATTCATGTCAGCATTTGATGGCAGCATTACTCCTTCCTTCCTCCTCCACTCTATATAAAGGAGGCTCACGTTTTGGAGAAAGCACAAGCAAACACAGCAATCCTTACAAGCTCTGATAGTCGTTCTTTGAGAGAGTGTGAGACAGGCGGTAGTCAGTTCGCCAAGGCGGTCGACGGCGGTGTTCTGACAGCTTGCGGTTTTAGCCAAGCCAACCCTGGGAGGAAGACGCCGAACAAGAACCTACAACACCGACGGTAGGCGGCGAATCTTTCTTAAGGAGACTGTGGTATCACACAGGACTCGGTTTGATTCTATGAAATTCTGTTCATATCTTGTTCATTGTAATTCTGTTCTGTTTTTGTATTTTGTTTAGTTTATGTAATTGTTACAATATCAATGAAGTTGTTCTCTGGAATTATGTATTATGCCGAAATTTTTCCAACAGGAGAAACAAAGATCTTAGTATTCACAAAGATCATAGCGAATGCGTTGGATATTCAATAAGTCCTGTTGGGTGCATTTGAAGGAACAACGAAGCCGAAAAACCAAGCGATGATTCAGTCTAATTAACCAGCCCAGGGTGTCAGCAGCAGACACGGTTGAAGCTTTGGGATTTCGATTTGCTGTTTTGATGGCCAAGAACTATGGCAGGATGGAGTATATTCTGGAAGGAGATGCTAAGAGCACTGTTCAGATGCTGCAACGAAAGATTAGCGCCAAGGCCAGCTTGGGATTATTTCAAAGGCTGCTATAGCAGTGGTGCTAAGGGGTCACATCGGTAGAAATTCTACCGTAGAATTCATTCTGGATGGGAGGTCAACAACAGTCGTTGCATCTTCATTGCTACAAGGAGAAGCTCTAGCTGTTCGATTAACGGTTATCTGCTGGAATCAAACCACCTCTCTGATGCGGTGATCGAGGGTGAAAGCAAAGTTGTGATTCAGCTATGCTCAACCAAAAGCATACGCCAGGGGAGTGTGCCAACACCATTGAATATACTATTCAGTTTTTTGCTTCTTCCATTAACTCTTAACTGTAATTGGCTATTCCTTGTCCTGGCCACCCAATGTCAACCGACCTTGGTCATAGATAAGCCCTATGAAGCACTAACACTCCTAACTGCTTGTCGTATCCATGCTGCACCCTTCCCAAATGAGACGTGTCAAGTTTGACTTGTAATATATTTGAAAAAGGAACAATGAGAATTTTAAAGATACTAGTATTAGTTTGCATGTCCTTAGTCGTGGACTCGTGTCTGTATACTGTTATCCCTATTTATTTTAAATTCAAGTTTTGGTGTCCCGTATTCTGTGTCCGTATTTGTATATGTGCTCTTGGGATAAGCCTACCTTGACTTGAATCCCCTTGCTCACACCATCCGCCGACCAAATTACCTCTGATGCCTTTTTGTCTTATTGGTTTGGTGACACGAAAATGTGCTTGCTACAGAAGAAGGAAGGGATGCTGAACTCTAAAAAAGACTTCCTAAAACCTTCATGGATATATACCTGAACTAATTCATACCAGAGGTATATCGTTCCTACTAGTGACCACCAGATACTTCACTCCGAAAAATGGCACTGTGGAACATCGATTGATTGGGTGATTGAGAGAGAATGTAATGGGTGGGAAAAGGGTTTGTGAGTCCTTTCCATTGAACCAGTTTTCGCCCACGGGGCCGAAGTTGATTGACGCCATTGAACCAGTGCGCAATTTGCTTCCAAAGCAGAACTCGTGTTTCAGGGATGTGAGTTATCATCCATCTTGCAAAAATTAGCGGCCATAAGCAAGTACTCGCGTCCACGAGCAAAAGCGCGTGGCCAAAGTTCAATCTTTCCTCATTCGTGTTTCAGAAATGCGAGTTTGCATTCAGCCAAACTCATTTTAAACTCATTTTAGAAGTTTAAAATGGAAGCGTGATTCTATTTTGCGCTTTCCGAATAATGCGGCCACAAGCCACACTGAATAGTAAATGTGTTCGTGATTCACGCATCTTCTTCTCACACCATGATTCCTCATGATCCAAAGTATTTCCCTCATTTTACTCGGTGGATGCATTTTAACTGAGAATTTGTAGCACCACTTCTAGTCCAGCTTCAGGGATGTTATCTGGGTAAGAATTTGAAGAAGTGGCAGGAATGCTTATGTGAAGTTTATAAGTTTCTTATTGATTGAAATTCTTACGGTTTGCGTTGCACTTCTATTAGCTATTTGCATTTCATTGAACTACTCTCCTTTTTGTTTGGGTGTTATCTTGAAATCTGCTCTCTTTAGTGGAGGCTCTTCATCTTAACCATTTTACTCTCTTGTTGCAGTTGAGACTTCTTTATCGCAAGCTAACAACAATGCCTCCATTCTCAAAAAGAAACACTGTCCGAAGTTGTAGGATCATCTTGACACCCTAAGAACTTTAAGGGTTCGTTTTCTATTGAATATGGATCTCTCGCAGAGTTATCCCGGCCTCTACATCATCAGAGATCTTCCTCGGAACTTTCACCCAGTTGATCCCCAAAATGACGTGTGCTGCCGCTACTGGTCTGCTTCTCTTATGCTACTGCAGCTACTTTGTGGGGTGCTGCTACTATTCTAGTTTGCTTTTTGGTTCTACAAATGCTGATTCTTGGACTAGACAGTTCTGGAGACTGATCTGGTTTTCTACTGAATTTTGTTCTATTTATCTGGCTCTGCTGTCGCACATTCCTTCTTTCCCCTTTGCCCAGCCCGGTTTAAAAACCAAGCATTAAAGAAGGCGATCAGTGCCGTCAAAGAGGAAGCTGAATGCTTGTGTCTCCTCTGAGTTAGTTATTCATAGTGGAAGTGCGGCTTCAAGGACCATCTACCAAATGGAGGCAGTTTTGGCTTATTAGCTGGGAATTATCGAATGTGTTTATTTTGGTTACTTGTATCAGCTTTCTCTTTTATTTTTTCTCAGTTGACTTCTTGTCTTCTCTTTTCTTGGGGCTTTTGTGGCAAGTAATTGTCAGGGGTAGAGTACCAATCCCATTAGGATGTTACGCCCTCGTTGTAATGCCTTTTGCTTTACTCCCTGCAATCATTGTACCTCCTACATTTATTTAATAAATTCTTTTTTGCTGTTCAAAAAAAAAAGGCATTCTTACCATGGTGAACAATTGTGCAATTGAAATTCCTGGAGAGTGATACATTTGTGCATGTTAGGACGATTCATTAGCTCTAGAAGCTGGATCTCTCCCCCCCGGGTGAACATAGCCAACAGAAACCAAACCATGAACTATAAAACTTCAGTTTGTTGCTTCTAGGGTATTTGGTACTCAAGCAACAGCAAACTAGCTAAAACAGAAGGAAAGTGCTATATAAAAGTCTATAAAAGTTATACAGACCATTTAAACGAATATAAAATGTAGCATAAGTTCAAGACCAAGACGAAACAGTAGAGCAAAGATAAGCCAATTGAATCACTAATCCTGGCCACTTGCAAAGTTCTCATGCAACTCATGCTGCCACCCAAACTCTCTCCCATCGCGGCCCATGTCATGATCTGAGTACGACTTATCTCGATTGGGTTGCAATAAATGATGTGGACCTGGCGGTGGAGGCAGCGGAGGAAATGGCAAAGGCTGTGGTGCTAATATACCTTTCCCATCCCTTGGGTCCACACCACTTCCACCCTGGACCTGTTCCACCACCTTATTCGTCGAAGAAGGTGGAACCATATTTGAAGCCAAAACTCCCATATTCGGCCCATAATCCCCCGGAAAGAACACAGGCCTTACTTGAAAACCATCCACCATTCCTTGACCTGTAGGTCCCATAATCCATGGCCGTGGAAAACCATCCGAGAAATTTGCTCCTACAGCTTGACCCGGTGGAAAACCCAAAAGCGACCCCTGTTCTGCTCCTACTTCTGGTGCTGAATCTGGCCGTGCAATCTCGTAGGGACTACCGTAAAATTGAAGACCTCCTTCGGGTGGAAAAGGAGAGTAACCAAATGGAGGGGGACCCACAACCGGATTTGAATTAATTGGTACCGCAAAAGTAGGTGGCGGATGGCCATGCATCGGAGGGTAATCAGGGAAAGGGGTTTCTGACTGATTTTGAACTTGACCGAAAAATGATGAGGTCTGCTGCTTTGGTTGCATGCTTGGCCTGGGTAGTGGTGGCTCCCTAGGTTGTAGGTCCCTAGGAGAGAATACTTGCCTTGGGGGCGCTCGGGCAGTGGACTCAGAGGGTGTAGGCTGTCTGGCACTGGCGGCTTCCGAATCATTTCCTCCGTCTTCTTTCTCTATGTTGCGCTGGAGAAGGTCGGCGTGGGTCCCATGAATGTGAGATTCGAATTCGGTTTTCTTTAGGAAGGACTTGAGACAATGAGGAGCAGCACAGATGAAGATGCCATCCATCATTTTGATAGTCTGAATCTTTTGGATGCGTTCGTCACAGCTGTGTAACCAAAAGCACAATATGCACTTGGTTAGATTACTCAACAATCTCTTTGCAAGGAGTTCAAGTGAAAAATCATAACTATTGATGGTTTCATTAAGCAGAGAACCTAAATTCATTAACGGCAGACAAATCATTAAGGAAGCAATTGTGCAAGGAATATAAGAAATCTTGCATCTGGAAGGAATGGTTCTCAAAACAATTACCCTCATCAAGAATAAAACACAAATGACAACAAAGAAGTCTTGCATTTGGAATGAATGTTTCTCCATCAATAACAAAACATAGATGACAACAAGAAAGAAGATACTGGGCATGGCCTTACAGATAGCAGATGGAATCACTCCTTGCACAATCAAGACAGAAGGCATGGTCACAAGGGCTCTGCAAGAACATAAACTAGGTTAATCCATTTATCATCGAGAAAAAGAACATACAACTGCTAATGCATGAATCAGTGAGACACAGTTCCTCTCTAGTTCACTACAAGGTTGAAATATCATTTGTATGTTGAGCCTGTTAAAAAATCGTTTGTATAAGGAGTTTGCGATGTATAATTGCAGATGGTCATGAAGGGACAGCTAAACTCGAATACAATTTTGAGTTTCCAGCTTCACAAGATCAAGATCTAGAGAAGCCGCATGTTCAAGATTATCCTTACGATGGGAGATACTTAAGGACAAAAGTATTTTCTTTTACCACTCCAATTCCAAATGTCGCAGAATCTTGATGAAAAATGGAGCTCACCGTAAAACTATTCAACTTACTCCAAAATGCAAAATTTAAAATAAAAAAAATTAGCCTGAGGAGAACAAAATAAAAAAATAATCATGCTTAAGCCAGGTAGTGAAAGAGTTAATTGACCTACCAGGCGTCCATATATAGCAATAGGAAAATCACAGCGGACACAAAAATGAACTCGCTCGCCAAGCTGGCGACGGGACCTGCGACCGACAGTCTTAACAAGTGATGTAGCAGTCGCTGAGCCAAGGCCCTTCGCTACAGGAAGATCTGCAAGGATTAGGTGTTCAGGACATGCAACTGTCACAGTTTCCACTGGCACGTTCTTTCCCCCAGAGGCCCCTTCTACTGATTGAACACTTCTAAGCCGGATCTGAAGCATCTTCATAGAACTGATTTCACTCTGCTAACCAGGGGAAAAAATCAGCTTCAATCCTTCTAATGAGGTAGTGCTAAAGGATAAAAAACAAGACATTTCATCAAAGATATATAATTTCTTGAAAATTAAAATCAACTATATCTCCAACTACACAACTACAGCATGTGTCTCCTAGTTAGACATTGTTTGGATTTGATCCTCCAAAGCACATGAATAGCAATATTCATACTATCCATAGCAGAGGAATTGTAAAGCATCCACACCAGTACTCACCCTAACATAGCAGAAAATACACTTCAAAACCCAACAACCCACAATTGCGACTAGAGAAGAAAGGAATTTCATACTGAACCCGAATAACCTAATCCACTACGTTAGGTGGCAGATGGCGACGTGCTTCGCGTTTTGGATTCACTGGAGCGAATTCACAGGGAACTTCCGCTGTCCAGGGCACCAAAACACGTCATATTGGTATGCACATCCCAATCCCCACTTTTTTATGGTTTAGATAAAAGGAAAACCGCCATTTGTTTACCAAAAAAAGAAAACCACCAGTTCTGGTTATGATTTTGGTTTTACGTATATGTTTTGGTTTTGCCAATAACCGAACAGCACCGTTGCCATCCCTAGTTGGAAATCACCCTTTCTCCGTAAGCTTTGTACCCCATCCTACAGGGTGCCAGTTGCCTAACCCTAGAAAAGTCCCCTGCCCATTTCCAACAATGTTCTTAAAGAACTCCCGGCCTGTGATCTCAACTTAAAGATCTTCTTCAAAGGCCAAGAAGAATATGATGGCAACTTCGCCACAAGGTTATAGACCCATTTGATCCACAAAGTACCAGGTTTCTTACATATGGCCAAAGATGCATCAACATTGAAGCCTTATTCCACTTCGGCAACTTCTTAAAACCCAACCGTGCTTCCTTTTTTAGGGACACAAACAGAATAGCAGCATATTTTTTCCCTTGAAGTATTTACTATTTAGACAGTTCCTCCCCACAAGAAAGCTCCAAGGATACTCATATATCTCCTTCCTGGTCTTCTTAGGCAGCATAATAAAGGTGGAACTCCCTTACACTTGGACACTGAACAAAACAACACTGATCAATTTTGATCTACTCAGAGTAGCTTATCTGGTCATGAATCCTAGAAAGCACCTTCCTGATGCTGGCAGCTGGTGGCAATCTGAATGCTGCAATCTGTGGTAATCAAGAGAACCCCCAACCCCACTCACTACCTGAAGAATTAGTGATAAAAGTCTGAAAGGCTGTGTAGTAACCCAAACCCCACAAAACTAGTAACCAAATCATGACTTTCATCATACCACCATGCTTGTGTGGCTAACAGCTTTTCTTAAAATGTTTGACAAACAAATTTTTAGAATAAAGAAAAAGATAAATGTAAACACACAAAACAACATTCAGACTTTATTTATACAACAATCTGTCAAAGGACATAGATGCTCTAGAGACACTCTCAAACATACTTACAAGAGTTAAGGACCCAGAAAATTGGAAATAACCTATAGATTCAAAATAAGCAGCCAAATTACCCAGAACTCTACCCAAACATCCAGTGTCACTGAAAAGACAACAAACAGTCAAATAACAGAATTACCCAAAACTCAAAACAATCATTAGAAAGTTGAGAAGCAATGTTGACGTGCAGCAACAACAAATCATGTGTATTGAACAAGGTGATCCGAATTCCGAAGGGATCTTATTGAATTAACAGTGCTGAGAACTACTAGTCAACCCCAAGGGGTTGGCCTAGTGGCTTTACTCTCTCCTAAGGTCTCAGGTTCAAAACCCCTTTGGGGCCAGTCCACAAGAAGCATTTGCTCCGGCTTCAAGTGGACCTCTGCTAGTGGACGGTGGATTTCTGGCCCCTCAACATTAGTCGAAGTTCGCGTAAGCGGGCCCGGACTTGTGGTTATCAAAAAAAAACTTTACACTAGTCCCACATCAATCGAATTCAAACGCTAAAATCATCCCACCACAATAAAGACAAAAAGTGGCGCGCACACACACGTTTCTGAAAGTTAGGTGTTCTAACAGAAACCAATAGAAACAAAGATGAACACCAATCGAGACACAGATATCTCTTCACAACTAAAAATTAATTGAACCAAAAGACTCCGATACCTGGAGAAGCACGAGGCTAAGAAAGAAAACTTTTAGAAAGCCCTACGAGTATTCACATCGCAATACCGTAACAATCTATCGAATAAACGAGAACATCGATATAAGTGTAAAGATACTCTTAATAAATATATTGCTCGTGTATTACCTACATATATTGCTGTTCCGATTGGAAGATACCTTCAGAAAAGTGAGATTTGTATCGAATTCTGAACCTGAGCGAATCTCCGATCGTCCGCCGCAGCCGGTGGTTTTCGCTCCGAGAGGGACGGCGACGAGTGTTGGTTAATTTGGGCGTGGGGTGGGTTTTGTTCTCTGCCGTTTGGTACCGGGCCGCGGGTCTGGGTCCAAATCAGTTTGGGTCATGTTTAATTTGAGGATTTATTGTTTTTTTAAGTTAATTGTTTTTTAGTAAATACACTAGGTTTTTGCCGAAATACTTCAATTTTCAGAGACATCCTTACTAGGGTAATCATAAAAGTGAAATAATATGAATCAAATCTTGTTGATTTATTCAAAAAGAACTACCCCTAAACAGATAAATTAATTTACCATCACTTACGATAGCACATAAATAAGTAAAGTATAAGCCAGTTACAATTTTGTTTAGTCCGGGATTGGGGAATGGTGCTTTAGTGCTCCTCCGGACCGTTGATTGTCGGACCGTTGATCTCGACAATCAACGGTTCGGATAGTCAAACGGTTGAATGATTGAGATTATGCACAGCAGAGTGCAATCCGGACCGTTGATTGCCGAGATCAAAGGACAATGGTCCGGATGTGCACACAGCACGCCCCCCGGTCCCTCAAATTGTGGGTGAACATTACTCACTTGTGTGGCGTCAATACCAAGCTCCATTTTAATAATTGGAATTGTTCATTTTGTAGGGCTTGATTTTCTTGTTACTTTCTTTTCTCACAAAAATAAAGTCCAATGATATAGATAAGTACTTGATCAAAAATATTCAATTCTGGGTCTAAAATTTGGAATCAAAACAAGAGTTATTTGATCAAATATTCAACGAACTGTGACTGAGATAATTTATTTGCAAAATTAACTTAAACAATCAAGCTCTACAAAACTGAATAATGTTCACCCAAGTTTTTGGACGGGTGACAAAATTGCATTCTCAAACAATTCTGTCTTATTTGATGTCAAATGCTTATTTCTTAAATTTAATAATTAGGTAAATAAAGGGTAAGTTGAAACCGAGAGAGAACTCAAAAAAAAAAAAAGAAAGAAAGAAAGAAGAAAAAGAAGGGATAGAACAATCTAGAGATCATAAAGTTGTCCAATCCCCGTTTGGACAATCTAAGGTACTTAACGGTCACCTCTACACTACCAGGTCCCGAATTCCTAATTCCATAGGACACATCCACACGACCAATGTCTGAAATTCTTTTTTGTGAGTAGAACATGCAATGCAATGGATATCCTTATAAAGAGAGGGTATAATTTGTACTAGTATAACATTCTTTATGCGATTTACGAGGTTCAAGGTTTGGGTTACGACGCCCCCACTTTGTCTTCCTGTGAAGTCTGATCGTATTCCAGTAATTTTTGGTGACACAATAGAAGTTGTGGCTTCGAAACCCACCGCAAATTGAAAGGCCATTTATGGTCACTCCTCTTACACATTTTCTAACAATTGATAAATTTTTGGAAGCATTTCTCCAACAAGGTTTTGTATTTTCGAAAGCTGAAAACACAATTCATGTCAATCTACACTCTACAGTCCTCCCATCGTTGCCTGTTGTTTCTTTTTTTCATTTTCATGTAGTTTTCTTGAGGGACCAAACAATAAGACTGGTGATACAAGCAAGGGCTATGATGCTCCCAACCGGTTTGGGAGCATGGTGCCCCCAATTGTTCCTAAGCATTAGATTGTATGGGATGTCAAAACATCTCAGAAATAAAGTGTAGTAAGTAGCCATACAAACCATATAATATAGTAAGTGTTGCCTTAGTAAATAGTATATAAACCCTATTTTTGTCGTAAGTAATATTCCGATTTTTGGTAGAAAAATAGTAAAACTATCTTGTTTTTAGCAAAACTACCTTACTTTTTGGTGGGTGGTTTTGATCTAACAACCGTGGTTTACATATTTTCCAATCTACGAGTCCATATTAGATGGGAGCAACATGCTCTCATACCACTTGGGAGCATGACATAAAGTTTCCCTACTATATTGTGTAAGGTTTCATCTTTGGGAAGGGAAGTTGAATACAGCCTCGGATGGACAAAACATGCTCAATGCCATAACAAGAACAAAACATAGGTGACAAAACATGCTCAAGGCCTACCATAACAAGAACAGTAAATGAAATCATCCAAGCTGATGCCTGATAGAATCTTTCCTATTGCTAGGACCCCTTTATTATAAGAGAAATGGATTCAATAACCACCACTGGGGCAGATAAGTTCTTATTCTGCTTTTGACATCCGCCTGTTCTGGATGCAAATCCTCCTAGAAAATGTTTCCTCACAAGGCTTCATTGTCTATCCTCTAATCTCAAGGTGACTCGATACTTCTAACGAACTTCTTAGCCTGTCACAAGAAAGAAGAACAAATTGAGAAGCAGCATAACATCAAGAATCAGGCTATACTAAAAGCGGACACATCAAAAATTAACCATGAGGCTATGAATGTTATCTCAGTGTCTTACAAGAAAGAAATTGTGATTCCAAGTATTCATAAGTGGTATATTTATCCTGTCTGAAATCTTTTGACTTCCAAAACCACACAGTTTAGTTGACAGTCAAGTAAAATTTCTGCCAAACAGAAGTGAAGCAAGCTACAACACTGTGGTCGCTTAAGTTCGTAGTTTTTACCTGTTCCAAGGTTAGAAACATGATCACATTCCAAGATCCTAACCGTCCAAAATTCGGGATAAAGCCCTTGTAGAAAGCCAAAGGCCCCTGCAAACCAGAGAAAGTTATGAGGGTGACGCAGTTGAGAATCAACATTTTTCACTTTCAAGACAGATTATCATAAAATGCTGGATAAAAAGAGTAAAAATAGCACATCAATTTTGATTATTAACTAAAAGCAAATCAGAAGATAGCCATTCCACTATATTAAAATAGGGTTTCTTGTATGCTTTTTTTATGGTGTTAAAGTAGGCCTGAAACGCCCAAGGGGCGTTTTGGCAGATCAAAAAAAAAAAAGTAGGCCTGAAACTAGGGATGATATTTAACCACATATGGAAATTAGCTCACTCTATCTGTTAGTGCATGAGGATATACGTTGATGGGCACAAACTGAACTGCAAACTACGTATACTCTTGCTTTTATTAGATAAGCATGCAGCGATGCCAGAAGGCAGCGATTCTTGTTCTGGCAATCTAATTGTGATAAAAATACTTCTTAAACCGGTGTGTACTTTGAGATAAAATAAAATCCTCATTCTCAACATTTTATTATGCGAAAAAATAAAATTACAAGAAGAATAGATCTTCCAAAACAGAACATTTTCCCACATGATAACATTCTTCCATACATAATGATGAGAACTGTGGGAGAGGGAAAATGCAGTAAAACATGGTGAAAAAACGACAAACTTACGTCATTCTTCAAAGTCTTCACAAAACAATCAAGCGTATTTTTGTACGCAGAAGAATCCCCCATCATTCTCGACTTAACCTGCACCATTACATTGTGTGAAGTTGCCTCCATAAGCCACAGCAGTAAGACCTAGTCTCAATCCAAGTATACTTTCAAGGAAGTAAAATCTGAGCTAACCTCCATTCTACTGTTTTAGAATTAAACGCATTCAGTAAAATCAAATAGCAACCAGAGGAGTTCAGTAATTTTTGGAAAATAGCTTACATTACCTATTTAAGGTAATGAAAAGTACATAATGTTCCACATGATTGCAATACCATTCCATAAGACAAACTATCGACTTCTATTTTAACTTGGTTTGAATTGAGACATCAGAACTCTTGAAACTAAAACTGACATAATGCAAAATCCACCTGCATGAATCTGATCATGATCTGAAACCATAGTGCTAATGTCTGTGCACTGACTTGTATAGTAGGCAAATCCTCCAATTTATCGTGCAATTATGCAAAACTAGACAACTTGCAAGACTGATCGTACCATGAGTCATTTAATCTCTTCGCCACCCAAAATTAGGAGACAACAAACCATACTAACGCCTATTTACCGTAACTCTCGAAAACTAGCAACTGTACAGGTTCTATAAAACTATGTTAAGAAGATAACGAAAATACAATGACAAAATGATCAACTTATGTGAACTATTATGTCAAGATGACTTTCTAAGTTGAGACTAGGTTTTCATCCGAAATCATACTCTCTCATCTACACATGGTATAAGAGCTTCTGGTTTTTTTTTTGTACATTTGTCTAACGGGACCTCATGATGCTTCCATATCAGTCAATATGCAACCATGAGCAGAAGTTACAGTGCTATATCGATACGGTCATAAAAGGAAAATGCAGAAGAGCACTAAATGATGACAGTTGCAGTAGATAAACACACAATCACATATATGAGGAAGGTTCTCAACTGACTATCGACATGCTACATGTCCTCAATCCTCACCCTAAGTTCTTCAAACACCAGCGAACTAACAAAAGGATCTCCTCCAGTAACCAGAAAAAATATCGAAACTTGAGAATAACATACCACGTCAACTGGAGAGCCAATACAGACTGCGAAAAAGCCAGCCCCCAAACCAGAAAATAAATGAGTAACAACATTATCCGTGAACCCGGGAATCTTTAGAATTGTCTGCATGGTGATGGAAAAGTGGGCTTCAGGACATAGCTTACAAGCACATAATAGAGTTACAAAAAAAAAAAAAGAAAGAAAGAAAGGAGGACTTAACACTGGAACTTTTAAGGGTGAATTACCTCCTTCACTTGATCATAGCTAGCTAGTTCAGCAGCATTTATAATAGCATTTCGGGCAACGTTAGGCCCAAGCCCAGTCCATAGAGCCCCAACTCCTTCCTACATTATAAATCCAGATTTCTTAAATTAGGTAAAAGCACCACACCCATAGGCATTAGATTTTCTTGGGAGGAGAGGGGAGTGGTAGAGTGGAATTGAAAATTTTGACCTGTCTCAGAATAGTAGAATAAGCATTCAGTGCACCAGAATACCGCCTTGGCACACCAGGAGGCAATTTTCCTTCAGCTTGGAGTCTGACTTTCACGAGATCAGTAGGGTTTGCAATTGTAATTCCAAGAGCACCTATTTGAAGTACAAGCATCCACTTTATATTAAAAAGCAGAAAAGGTATCGGTACCAGAATAAAATATCCCACATATGATCTAAATTCTGCGCGCATCTACAATAGGTAACTAGCACAAGTTACACAAATTTTGTACATAAACATGCAAAACGATGCAAAAGTGAAACATCTACCACATATTCTCACCAGTAGTAAGTGCAGCAAGTACTTTCTTGGACAAAGGAACGTCCCCAACAAAATTATCACCAACATAGAAGGCCTTAACCTGTTGATACAAAAAATCATGTGAAAAAACCTGCAACTTTGCCAGTACAAAGAGCATGAGTAACTACGTCGAGCATGGGAAATAGATACGTAACATACAGGTTCATACATCCCAATTCTTAGACCTCCAAATAGGCATTGACGATGTAATCCAGGTACAATGCCTTTCCAGAGAGAAGCTAGGCCTTCTTCTCTCGCAATAGTAGCAACTGTACCCAACATTCCCTTATATTTTGGTAAAGTTAATGCATCCCCTGCAACTGCTTTCTTTTGGAGCTGAAGCCTAACCTTAGCAGTGTCCAATGGAATGGTACACAGCTGCACAAGGTCAAAAGTATGCGGATCAGACTATTGTAGGAAAACTTATTAAATCAAGTACACGTAAAACAAGGTGTATCATTTAAGGAACATATTAATCTTTACTGTCATAATAAGGATGAGTACGAAATTTAAAACTCATTCCAAAAGTTAACAAATGCTTAAAACCTGTACTTAGTCAGAGCCAATTTAGTTTTCTCAACAATGTTCACTTCAAATTTGTAGAATTTAACTTTGTTCTTGGCAATTTTACGACCAACAGGTCCTGATTTGTGGACACTTCAGTTTTTCACGGACGATTATGTCTTTTTGGGCCTGTGTTGACTGTTTTCCCCCTGACCTGTGCGAGAATTTTACATTGAGTGTGCGAACTATGGGGTTATTATCGGAAAAAACTATGTAGGGAAGTTATGTTCTTTTGGGCTAGAACTGGATGTGTAGGTTCCCTAATATTGGACATCGACGGAAGTCTATCCTATTTTGGCATGAAAAGACAATTAATGAGTAGTCATCCCATGAAAATCATACATCACAACTCTTACATCCAGCTAGAATTGAGGCTTAGAAACAATTTATGTAACACTGGGGACACATTTACTATCCAACTTTACCAGCCAAGAGGCCTTTGGCCCAATGGCATTAGGGTACACTTAAGTGCTAGGGAGAAAGGAGGAGTTGAACTCCTCCTCCAAGGTATTAATCTAACTATTCTAAAAATACTAACTTTCGCGATAAGAACAAAAAACTATAATGACATAACCATCCAGGTAGTTATGCTGCTTAAATTTTCATTCAACCTACATAACCATTTCCTACTTTCTGATAAACCCTACCTACATAACCTCATAGGATTATGTAGGAATTAAAACAAACAAAAATACGAATTATACTCAAATCAATCCGAAATCACCATTAATCCCCCAACCCCGATAAGCAAAATCCATACGTGTATGCAAGAAATCCGTACATATATATTATTGATAACTCAAGTATCCCGACCAGCCAGCTTACGCGCACCTTAACTAGACTAATTCTGGGACCAATCCTCCTATCCACTAGTGGGGGCAAAATTCATATACAATCATTCACAAATCAATCCGAAATCAACAATAATCCCCCGACCTTGATAAGCAAAATCCCTCCATGAATGAAAGAAATCCGTACGTGTATCTTATTGATAACTGAAGTGTTCCAGCCAGCTTACACGACTAATCCTAGGACCAATCCTTCCATCTACTAGCGAGGGCAAACTTCATATACAATCACCGCTAATTCACCGACCTTGAAAACTATAATTCATGAAACCGTTCGAGAAACTAAACTTCAGAGTCCAGGGTACAGTTATCAAAATTAGCAGAGTCTAAGAGCACAAGAAATCGGGGACATACAAAGACGGGCAAAATAAGCAAATAGAAACGATACCTCGGCGAAGCAAGCAGCAAATGCGCTACTGGCGAACGTTCCGGCGAAGGAAATGTTTGATTTCGGATTGTGATCCGCCATTAGACTATTCCAGAAGAGAGAAAGAGAGAGGGAAAAAAAACTCAAGAATGAAGCTCCGACCCTATGTTAGCGATGAAGCATGTGTTCTTATACAAGCGGATAGATATAGATGATTATTATACGTATAGAGAGAGAGAGAGAGAGAGAGAGAGAGAGGGTTTATGGAATCTCTCGGGAAAAGCAAAGCAGAAAAGGATGGTGGCGCAATTGGGTCTTGCATTCGTTCCGTGCTGTGTCGATCGGTCACCCGCCATTTATTCGTTTGTTGCGTCCGTGGGTTCAGATTGCCTACGGTTTGTTTTCTTCTCCAGTTGCTGCAATATCTGAAGTTGATCGAATGGTGAAGAGACACGTCGCGCCGAAGTGGCAAATTTGGAAATGGGATTGCGATGGTAGATTCCCTATATTATCCATTTTGGTCGTTGGAAACACCAGGACCGGGGAGTGTGCTGCGCAGCGTGCTGCGCGGCCTCTGGTGTCGCCTTGCCGGCATCGGTCCGAAGATCAAAGACGTTCACTGCGTAGAGCTCATCGAATACTACAAGTGTACCAAAAATCAACCCAATCAAATATCGTTAAGTGTCTCATCGGAACACATATAATTCAAAAAGAATGGATTAAGTGGTTTTGATGCAGTGTTTCGTATCCATTGGGATTCATTTTTTTCAAAGTTATATGTATTCCGATGAAGTACTTAACGATGTTTGATCAGGTTGATTTTTGGTACGCTTGTAGTATTCGACGAGCTCTACGCAGTGGACGTCTCCGATCGTCAAACCGATGCCGGCAAGGCGGCGCCGGAGGCGCGCAGCACACTCCCTCTGTCCCAATCAAGTCACTTGGACAACCGAAAGACCAGGTACACCGCATGGAATGCGGCGACCGTTCCACCGCACGGCTATTGGGACCTATTTCGGACCCCATACAAATGCAGAAAAATATTTATAAATTTTAAAATAATATTTTCATGGGGGCCCTGTAAAAAATCAGCTCTAACGGATATCGGTAGTTATGTTTTTTTAAATTTGTAGGAGCGAAACTGCTTAGTTTCGCAGTTTTCGCCCATATAAATTCAAAAAACATATATACCGATATCCGTTGGAACTGATTTTTTACATGCCCCATAAAATATTATTTTAAAATTTATAAATATATTTCTGTATTTTTGTGGGGCCCATTCCAATAGCCGTGCGGTGGACCAGTCACCGCACATGTGCTGCGGTGGTCGTAGTCTGGTTGGACAAATGGGATTGGCACACCAACGTGGCCACATGTGCAATTTCTAATAAACTTAATATTGGGAATATGGTCCATATTTGATTGCAGTACATAGGTCAAGATTAATAATTAAATCGACTGCAACTCTCTAAATTTCGGGAAGAAAACATGAGAAAAATGACTCAAATGAGACGGTTCCTAGTCATCAGACTCATCACATAAATGTAAAGGGTGATCTTGTAATTCTTATGATGTGTTTTGGATTTGGATTTGAAAAATAATAAGGGTAATAAATGAAAAGAGATAGAAATAGAAATATTGGAAGTAGAAGGAATCTAGGAGAAATTTTTTGAAAAATACTTTTTGAAAAGCAAAGAGAACAAGGTATAATGTCAAGATAATTTGGTAGATATTAATCATTTGGGAAAAAAAAAAAAGTAATTTTCTTCGACGTTTGATTATTATTATACTACCAGTTCCAAATAATCTTCATGCCATGTATAAAGATGCTGAGAAATTTCATATTACAGTAGTTGCTTGGGACATAGCCACAACTCACAAGGTGTCCTAATATCTTTCTTAACATACATTCGTGCGGAATTTCAGCCCAAACAAATTATGTGCAATTGTGAAGGGAGTTGGAGTGTCACGTGAAGCAACTGGAGCAGGAAGATGCCACAAGCATTGTATTTATACCAATATATGAAAGTGGATGCCATCACAAAGAACAATAGGCCATGTGGGTGAATATGCAAGAAATTCATACATATATATTATTGATAACTCAAGTGTCCCGACCAGTTTACGCGCACCTCGACTAAATTAATTCTGGGACCAATCCTACCATCCACTAACGGGGACAAAATTCATATATAATCATTCACAAATCTGTTAGGACCATGGGTCACGGTCTTTCTGTGTTGGCAAATTCCAAGACAAAAACACACATTTAATTGTATCCCTAATTATTGAGTTGTAATTTCTTTTTATCTTGTCTAAGAATAGCGAGTCTGTATAGGATTAGAGTGGAAAGAATCTTTTTATGTGATTGAGAGTGAGTGTTTCGTATGAGTAGAGAAGGAAAGTTTATTTCTTGGGAGGAAAGGAATTGGTGCTCACGGAAATTACCATTGATCAGTAAATATATTGGAAGATTTTTTTTAGGCCTCGGCATCTCCAAGGCTCCAAGGCTATATAGAAGGCTTTTTCTATGTAAGGATATGTGGACATCTAAGGCTATGAGGTGTTTTCATCCCTAGGGTTAATCACGAAGAAGAAAAAAAAGCCGCACTTTTTATTTGGAGCAAAGAAACTTTCAAGAGGCCAGGGCTGTTGCTTTTGTATCTTGGAGTACATATTGATCTATGGATCATTGAGTGCAAAATCCATCTCCAAGAGGTTTCAATATCATCTCCAACTTATTTCAGAAAAGTCCTAGGCGGATTCTTAGGCAAGTTAAAGACCTTCGATGGATTTCTGGGAAGCAAACGGAAGGCTTGTGAATTCAAGGCAGCGGCGGTCAAATACTGGGTGTGGTGAATGTGGATTCGGCAAGTAGGACTTAGACTCAATTGTGAGGATTCAAATTGTAGGATAAGATTACTTGTAACTACACAATGTTTGTAGTGTTTGATTCCTTCCCGTGGTTTTTTCCCGTTTAGGGTTTTCCGCGTATGTCGTCGCGTTCGTTGTTTGGTTTCTTTCGTTTGTGTGATTTGTTTAGTTATTGTTTGGTGAATCATTGATTGAGATTTAAAAATAGCAAATCTATAAACCTAGGCGAGCTAGGATTTTTCACAATCCGAAAATCACCACTAATCCCCCGACCTTGATAAGCAAAATCCCTACGTGAATGCAAGAAACTCATACATGTATATATTATTCATAAGTTCGTAACTTAATGTCCCGGCAAGCTTACACGCACCTCGACTAGACTAATCCTGGAACCAATTAATCCTCCATCCACTAGCGGGGGCAAAATTCATATACAATCACCACTACTAATCCACCAACGGACCGACCTCGAAAACTATAATTCATGAAACCATTCAAGAAACTAAACTTCAGAGTCCAGGGTACAGTTATGAATTATGATAAGAGCACAAGAAATCGTGGACAAAACAAAGACGCCCAAATAAGCTAATAGATACGATACCTCGGCGAAGCAAGTAGCAAATGAACTACTGGCGAGCATTCCGGCAAAGGAAATGTTAGATTTCGTATTGCGATCCGCCATTAGACTATCCCAGAAGACAGAGAAGGAAAAAAAGAAAACTCAAGAATGAAGCTCGGATTCTATGTTAGCGAAGAACCATGTGTTTTTATACAAGCAGATAGACATGGATGATTATTCTACGTAGAGAGAGAGGGGGGGTGGGTTTATGGAATCACAGTAGGATACTTTCTACAATTTATTGGAATCACAGTAGGATAAAAGAAAGTGAAGCAACTGGAGTGGCAGATCCCATAGGATTGTATACCAATATATGTGAAAGTGGATGCTTTGGAGAGAACTGGGCCATCAGCATGTGAAGAGTGATTATTCAGTGCTCATGGAGTGCCGCCAGGTGGTGCTCCACGAGCTTTTTCCACCAGGAAAAAGTAATGTTCTGAAAGTCGCTCGGCGTTAGTCGGGCGGTCGGCCACCTTCGGGCGATTAATCAGATTAATCGGTGCATATTAATTAGTAATTGGCGATTAATTGTTACTTGGACCTAATCGGATAGGCCCCGCTAGCTATTAATCGGTGATTAATCGCCGATTAATTCCTTGTTTTAGAACACTGGGAAAAAGCTCGTGGATGGCGCTCCTAATTTCTAATATGGGCTGCTGTATTCATTTTCATGTAGTTTTCTTCAGGGACCAAACAATAAGACCGCAGGGATCCTATAGGGCGGGGCGCCCTACAGGCTACGGTCCCGAATCCAAAAGACTGGTGATACAAATCTCGTACTTTATTTTGTGTAAGATTTCTTCATTGGGAAGGGAAGTTGAATACAACCTTAGATGGAAATTTTAGTTAAATTCAATGAGAAAAGGAATATAGGTGAACGAAACATGCTCAAGGCCTACCATAACAAGAACAGTAAATGAAATCATCCAAGCTGATAGAATATTTCCTATTGTTTTTCTTCTAGGACCAATTTATAAAAGAAATGGATTTAATAACCACCACAGGGGCAAGTTCGTTCTTATTCTGCTTTTGAAATCCGCTGGTTCTGGATGCAAATCCACCTAGAAAATGTTTACTCACGAGGCTTCATTGTCCATCCATTAAATCTCAAGGTGACTCGACTCGATACTTCTAAAGAGCTTCTTAGCCTGTCACGAGAAAGAAGAACAAATTGAGAAGAAGCATAACATCAAGAATCAGGCTATATACTAAAAGCAGACAAATTGAGAAGAAGCATAACATCAAGAATCAGGCTATACTAAAAGCAGACGCATCGAAAATTAACTATGTGGCTATGAATGTCTATATCTCAGTGTCTTACAAGAAAGAAATTCCAAGTATTCATAAGTGGTATATTTATCCTGTCTGAAATCTTTTGACTTCCAAAACCACACAGTTTAGTTGACAGTTTAGTAAAATTTCTGCCAAACAGAAGTGAAGCAAGCTACAACACTGTGGTCGCTTAAGTATGTAGTTTTTACCTGCTCCAAGGTAAGAAACATGATCATAGTCCGAGATCCTAACCGTCCAAAATTCAGGATAAAGCCCTCGTAGAAAGCGAAAGGCCCCTGCAAACCAGAGAAAGTTGTGAGGGTGACTCAGTTGAGAATCAACATTTTTCACTTTCAAGACAGATTATCATAAAATGCTGGATAAAAAGAGTAAAAATAGCCCATCAATTTTTATTATTAACTAAAAGCAAATCAAAAGATAGCCATTCCACTAGAATAAAATATGGTTTCTAGTATGCTTTAATGGTGTTAAAGTAGGCCTAAAACTAGGGATGATATTTAACTAGGGATGGCAATCTCGACCGAACCGATGGGTATGGTTATGGTGGAGGACATGGATAACTGATTGGGTGTCGATTCGGATATGGATTAGCTGTTACACGAACAGAACCGATACCCAATCCAAACCGAAATATGTAAATAATGAAAGTACCCTTTATATATTAATATTTATACATAAACACTTCTGCGATTTTAGGGTTCACAAGAATCATTGGGCACTCCACGCAGCCACACCCAAACCCACCCCCTCCTCTCCTCTGCAACCCCTCACGAGTCACGGCCTCACCCCTCCATCGTTCGTCGATCATCTCTCTCTCTCTCTCTCTCTCAATTTGAGTTATTTTCAGTTTAACTACCCGTTCGTTTCGAACCACCAGCCCACAGTATGACTGTCTGAGACGAATAGTGCTTAGATCTGATACCACAAACTTTGAAATCGCTTGCCCTTTTCTGTTCACCCTCCACAAGAGCTACTTTTGCTGACAATAAGTTTCTGGCTTCTCCTAACATCACTATAATATCTTTTGATGTGGATGCTCCCTTTCTCTCTCTCTCTCCCACTTGATTCTTTTCATGGTGAAATTGTACACTGATGGGCCGAGAGAAGGATGGATAAGGATATTATTGTGGAAGATACAGAGGATCAAATGAGGTTGAATGTTTTGTTGTTGTGTACTGTATAAATCTGGGATGCCATTCAGTTCGGTTATTTACCCGAACCCCATTTGCTCCGGTTATGGATAGTTTCTCCTCTCCACATTTGGGTTTCGGGGCAGAGTCGGGTAATGTTTTGGTTTCGGGTTCAGATATACCCATATCCGTCCCGATCCGCCCCGTTGTCATTCCTATATTTAACCACATATGGAAATTAGTTCAATCTCTCTGTTAGTGCATGAGGATATATGTTGATGGGTACAAACTGAACTGCAGATTACGTATACTCTCTTTTTCTATTAGATACGCATACAGCGATGCCAAAAGGCAGTGATTCTTTTTCTGGCCATCTAATTGTGATAAGAATACTTCCTAAACCAGTATGTACTTTGAGAAAAAATAAAATCCCCATTTTCAACATTTTATTTTGCGAAAAAACGAAAATTACAAGAAGAATAGATCTTCCAAAACAGAACAATTTCTCACACGATAACTGTAGTGGGCCGGAACATTAATCATAGCAACGGGCCTGATAGGCCCTTGGCCCCCAAGCCCTCATGCAAAGGGATAAGGATAGGGAGCATAGGGATTCCGTACCCATTTAGGGGACAGCCGGGTCAGAGCCCTGAACCGGATCATCAGGAACTGCAGCAAACCATAGGCAGTGAGGCACTCAAGTACAGAACGGATCGATCCAGCCACGTGGCACCAGTCTGGCTTGGCCACGTGGCGTGGACAAACGGAATTCAACAAACTCGCCCCAGTGCGTGAACAGTCCTGCCACGTGCCGCCACCCAGCATCGCCACGTGGTGCGGTCCCCCGGGCGAGGGTAAAACTTTCGGCGATCGTCGGTACGGGACCAATCTGATACGCACACGTAGCTCGACAGCACCCTGGCCGACAAGCTCAAGACTGGACTACAACCTGGCTCTGTGTTCAGGCGGGAGTAGGTGGTCGGCGATGTCACTCAGCACAAGGAGAGCATGCTCCCCTCCAGCTTGATCCTCAAGTTAGTTATTCCTCTATAAATACCACCATTATAAACCCTAACAGGTCCGACTAAGTTCAGTTTCCTCTTCTTAAACCGGAACTAACTTAATCATCGGAGTGCCCCCGCCCACCTTTGGCTGGTAGGCACTAACCGTTTGCTACATGTGCAGTGACTGGTAGAGAGAGAAGAGGGCTAGCAGATCAAGTCAAAGTAATCTAGATTTAGAGAGTGAGGTTTAGTAGAGAAGAGTGAGCACCACCTCACAATAAAATTCTTCCATACATAATGATGAGAACTGTTGGAGAGGGAAAATGCAGTAAAACATGGTGAAAAAATGACAAACTTGCGTCATTCTTCAAAGTCTTGACAAAACAATCAACCGTATTTTTGAATGCAGAAGAATCCCCCATCATTCTTGACTTAACCTGCACCATTACATCGTGCAAAGTTGCCTCCATAAGCCACAACAGTAAGGCCTAGACTCAATCCAAGTATACTTTCGAGGAAGCAAAATCTGAGTCAACCTACATTCTACTGTTTTATGCTGTGTTTGGAACACTTTTTGAAAAAGTAGTAGGGGTAATAAGTGAAGAGAGATAGAGAGAGAAATGATTGGAAGTTGGAGAAATCTAGGGGGAATCTTTTGAAAAATACTTTTCAAAAAGTGTTCCAAACAAGGCATTAGAATTAAACACATGCAGTAACATCAAATAGCTACCAGAGGAGATCGGAAATTTTTGGAAAACTACCCACATTACCCATTTAAGGTAATCAAACGTAAATAATGTTCCACATGATTGCAAGACCATATTCCATCAGACAAACCATCAACTTCTATTTTAACTTGGTTTGAATTGAGATATGAGAACTCTCGAAACTAAAACTGACATAATGCGAAATCCACCCGCATGAATATGATCATGATCTGAAACCATAGTGTTAATGTCCGTGCAGGCATGCACTGACTTATATAGTTGGCAAATCCTCCAATTTATCGTGCAATTATGCAAAACTAGACAACTTGCAAGACTGATTGCAACATAAGTCATTTAAGGTCGTTTAATCTCTTCACCACGCGAAACTAGGAGACAACAAACATACTAATGCCTATTTACCTTACCTCTCGAAAACTAGCAACTGTACAGGTTCTATAAAACAATGTGATGCTGCTCAACCTCCTTTTACGAAACTAGTTGCAAGAAGAGATCACGAACTAGCTTATCTTAAAGGTTCTCCCTTTGAAACACAAACACATATAGAGATAAACTCTCAATTTTCATTAATTCAATCATAAACAACTCCCCTTAGCCCTTAGGCATTCAGCTTATTAAATAGGTAGAAAACCATAACCATAATTGATTCATCCAAAAAGGAAGCTGAATCAATTAATTAATGAAAATTACCAAAAACGAAAAGTTTTACTTTGACTAGGAAATCAAATACTAGAAAGAAATATAAGGTTGCCAAAACAAGCGGCAACTAAAACGGAATTTTCTAACAAAACAATAAACTCAAAATATTGCAAAATTAATTTATATTCTTCGTATTTCCGTTCTGCACCACAATGTTAATAACATAACGAAAATACAATGAAAAAATGATCAACTTATGTGAACTATTATGTCAAGATGACTTTCTAAGTTGGGACTAGGTTTTCATCCGAAATCATACTCTCTCATCCACACATGGTATAAGAGCTTCTAGTTTTTAGTATATTTGTCTAACAGGACCTCATGATGCTTCCGCATCAGTCAACATGCAACCATGAGTAGAAGTTACAGTGCTCTATGGATATGGTCATAAAAGAAAAATGCAAAAGAGCACTAATTGATGACAGTTGCAGTACATAAACACACAATCACAGATATGAGGAAGGTTCTTAACTGACTATCGACATGCTACATGTCCTCAATCCTCACCCTAAATTCCTCCAACATCAGCGGACTAACAAAAGGATCTCCTCAAGCAACCAGAAAAATATGGAAACTTGAGAAAAACATACCACGCATACTGGAGAGCCAATGCAGACTGTGAAAAAGCCAGCCCCCAAACCAGATAATAAACGAGTAACAACATTATCTGTGAACCCGGGAATCTTTAGAATTGTCTGCGTGGTGATGAAAATGTGGGCTTCAGGACATAGCGTATAAGCACATAATAAAATTACAAAAACAAAAAGAAAGGAGGATAAGACTGGAACTTCTAAGGGTGCATTACCTCCTTCACTTGATCATAGCTAGCTAGTTCAGCAGCATTTATAATTGCGTTTCGGGCAACAGCCCCAATTCCTGCCTACATTATAAATCTAAATTTCTTAAATTAGGTAAAAGCACCACACTAATAGGCATTAGATTTTCTTGGGAGGAGAGGTGAGTGGTAGAGTGGAATTGAAAATTTTGACCTTTCTCACAAAAGCAGAATAAGCATTCAGTGCACCAGAATGTCTGACTTCCATGAGATCAGTAGGCCGATTGTAGTTGCAAGAGCACCTATTTGAAGTACAAGCATCCACTTGATATCAAAAAGCAGAAAAGGTGTCGGTACATGAATAAAATATCCCACATATGATCTAAATTCTGTTCACATCTACAAGAGGTAACTAGCACAAGTTCACAAATTTCGTACATAACCATGCAAAAGCGAAACATCTACCACATATTCTCACCCGTAGTAAGTGCAGCAAGTACTTTCTTGGACAAAGGAACGTCCCCAACAAAATTATCACCGACATAGAAGGCCTTAACCTGTTGATACAAAAAATCATGTGAAAAAACCTGTGACTTCACCGGTACAAAGAGTATGAGGAACTTGGTCAAGCATAGGAAAGAGATGCGAAACATACATGTTCGTACATCCCAATTCTTAGACCTCCAAATAGGAATTGACAATGTAATCCAGGTAGCTGAAGCCTAACCTTAGCAGTTTCCCATGGAGTAGTCCACTGCTGCACAACGTCAAAACTCAAAAGTATTCGGATCAGACCATAGTAGGAAAACATATTAAATCAAGTACCTGTAAAACAAGGTGCATCATTCAAGGAACCCATTAATCTTTACTGTCATAATCAGGATGACTAAAGAATTTAAAACTCGTTCCAAAGTTAACACATGCTTAAAACCTGTACTTGGTCAGAGTCAATTTAGTTTTCTCACCAATGTTCCCTTCAAATTTGTAAAATTAACTTTTTTCTTGGCAATTTTACCAGGTCCTGATTTTTGTGGACACTCCAGTTTTTCATGGACGTGTATGTCTTTTTTGGGCCTCTGTTGACTGTTTTGCCCCTGACCTGTGTGAGAATTTTACAGCGAAAGTGTGTGAACTATGCGGTTATTATCGGGAAAAAAACTACGTAGGGACTAGGGAAGTTATGTTCTTTTGGGCTGGACCTGGATGTGTAGGTTCCCTATTAATGGACATCGATGGAAGTCTATTCTATTTGGCACGAAAAGACAATTAATGAGTAGTCATCCCATGAAAATCATACATCACAGCTCTTACATCCAGCTAGAATTGAGGCTTGGAACCAATTTATGTAACTCCGGGGACACTTTAACTATATAACTTTACCAGCCAAGAGGCCTTTTGCCCAACGGCATTAGGGGTAAACTTAAGTGCTAGGGAGAAAGGAGGTCAGGAGTTCAACTCCTCCTCCAAGGTGTTAATCTAACTATTCTAACAATACTACCTTTCGCAATAAAAACAAAAAAAACTATAATGGCATAACCATCCAGGTAGTTCTGTTGCATAAATTCTTCATCCAACCTACGTAACCATTTCCTATTTTCCAATGAACCCTACCTACATAACCTCATAGTATTAATATTATGTAGGAATTAAAACAAACAAAATCCAAATTATACACAAACCAATCAGAAATCACCACTAATCCCCCAACCTTCATAGGCAAAATCCATACGTGAATGCAAGAAATTCATACATACATATTATTGATAAATCAAGTGCCCTGGCCAACTTAAGCGCACCTTGACTAGACTAATCCTGGGACCAATCCAACCATCCACTAACGGGGGCAAAATTCATATACAATCATTGACAAATCAATCTGAAACCACCAATAATCCCCGACCCTGATAAGCAAAATCCCTACATGAATGCAAGAAACTCATACATACACATTATTGATAACTCAAGTGTCCCGGCAGCCAGCTTACACGCACCTCGATTAATCCTAGGACCAGTCCTTCCATCCACTAGCAGGGGAAAGCCTCAACCTGCATGAAAGTATATCTGCGAAGGTATTTAGCTGCAATGGCACGAACCCAAAGCTTTTCAGAATTAAGACAGATGATTCATAGACAATCACCACTAATTCACTGACTTTGAAAACCATAATTCATGAAACCGTTCAAGAAACAAAACTTCAGAGTCCAGGGTACAGTTATCAAAATTAGAAGAGTATAAGAGCACAAGAAATCGGGGACAAACAAAGACGGCAAATAAGCAATAAAAACAATACCTCAGCGAAGCAAGCAGCAAATGCGCTACAGGTGAAGGATATATTCGATTTGTGATCTGCCATTTGACTATTCCAGAAGGGAGAGAGAAAAAAAAAACAAAACTCAAGAATGAAGCTCAAGACTCTATGAATATCTCTCTTCGATGAATTACTTAAACAAACCATCTATACAGGGGCGGACCCACCTTAGGGCACGTGTAGTCACGTGCCCCACGCCTTCTTTTTTTTTTAAAAAATTCCCGATTTTATATGTTTATATATTATATATGCTCTCTTATGTAAGATGTTAAGTTTTGGTTCAGCGGTAAGAGACAGCCATGGGAAATGATTTGCGGGAGTTCGAATCCCACTAGGGCACTCCCCTAACTTTTTTTGGTTTTTTTCAAAATTCAACTCTTTCACAACCAATATGAATCCAACTCTTTTTTTTCAAAATCCAACTCATTTTTGGCTTTTTTTTTCTCAAAATCCCACCCCCCCAACATCTCCACTCATATGTGTAAGACTCAATATGAATCCGCATATTGTATTTACACATTTTTGGTCTCTGAAACTTGTACTTGTAATAGAAAAATAGATGTGAACATGTGATAATTTTATTTTAACGCACATAGTCAAAATGCGCAAGTTTGCCCAAATAACTTATTATTAAAATACATATATACTTTAAAATTATTGCATTATAGTGAATGCTAATTAAAATTATTTGGGTGTGAATGTGTTTAACTGTGACTCATATATTTCGACGTTACGAAGAAAATTGGTGCCCCCACTACATTGAATTCCTGGGTCCGCCACTGCATCTATATCATTTCCCCCTATACATACATATATATATATATATATATATATATATCCGCTCTTTTATCATATCTCCCCTTATACTATATCCTCCCAAAACTAATTCGGTAGGCAAACGACCCGTACCTACATAATCGAAATATTGCATAGGAATTAAAACAAAAAAAAAAAAAAACGATTACACACAAATCAAACCGAAATCACCACTAATCCCTCGACCTTGATAAGCAAAATCCACGTGTAAATGCAAGAAATATATACGTAATTTGATAACCAGGCGTATCCGCAAGCTTAAGCGCACCTCGACTAAACTCATCCTAAGACCAATTCTACCCACCACTAGCGGGGGCAAAATTCATAGACAATCATTCCGAAATCACCACTAATTCACCGACCTTGGAAACTAAAACTCACGGAACCGTTCAAGAAATTGAACTTTACAGTCCAGGGTACCGTCATCAAAAAATTCGATGAGTATAAAATCGGGGACAAAAAATGACGGGCGAATAAGCAGTAGAAACGATACCTCGGCGAGGCAAGCAGCAATCCCGCCACCGGGCCACATTCCTGCGAAGGAAATATTCGATTTCTTGTTGTCATCTGCTGCCATTGGACTATTCCAGAGAGAGAGAGAGAGAGAGAGAGAGAGATTCGGAATGTTAGCGAAGAAGCATGCGCTTTTATACGAGCAGACATATATAAATGGTAAAAATGTCCCAAATGCGAACAACTTGGTAAAATGTTATAAGTTGTTGCTGATAAATGTTTGGGAACACGGCCTTAATTGCAACATATTACGTGATTAAGAGCATCTCCGATCCTTGTCCTTTTTTCATTCAAATTTGGGCAGAGATTTGAGTAAGAAGTTTGATATGAGTAAGACAACTCCAATGCCAAATCTATATTTTTATCTAAATTCATTATTAAATGGTACACTTGTAATTAATGAGTGACACATTTATAATTAATGAGTGAAAAGAGGGTTTGAAAAAATAAGTAAGAATTTGAGTCTTCTCAAATTTGGATGGGAAAATTGATAGAACTCAAAATAGATAGGCAAACTTGCTACCACTAGGAACCACTACCTGAAAATTTGGTGAAAGGATTTGAGTTCAAACCAAATTTTGTGAAAAATTTGAGTCAAATCAAAATTTGGGTAAGGGCCAAGGGGTGGGGGTGGATTTATTTTTTTTTTATTTTTTCTTTTGGGGGGAGTTGGTTGGGGGTTAACTCAAATTTGAGTTTGAGTAAGAATTTAATGAAGAAGTGGAGATGCTCTAATAATTAACTCAAATGAGTGGATTCCTACATCATCCCATGAATAAAAAACGTGAAGTTATAATTCTTAATTTGCAAATATAAGATGGCAGATAAAGATCAAGAAGTGCTAATTAACGTATATATGTGAGAAATTAATATACTGAGTCTTTCGTTCCACACAAAGTATGATTGTAGAGAGATCCGGAGTATCACTTGACATATATCGAGTCTTTGGTCTAGTGGCATAACTGAGGGTGCAAGGGGTGCTAGCCCCTGCAAACCTCCCAGTTTTCTTACTAGGTATAGTACACCTGTAGATTTTGTATGTAAATTTGAAGTAGGATGGTCCCCTCAACTATTGCACTCCTTTCTCAATATAGAAGAAACGTGTACTTCCTTCTCTCTCTCTCTCTCTCTCTCTCTCTCTCTCTCTCTAAAAAGGTGGGCAACAACATCCAAGAGAATCAGAAGTAGGCAAAAAAATCGTATTCTCATCTGGTCCTCCCTCCCTCTGTCTCTCTCTTTCTCTCTTCTCTGACTCTCTAAACCGGGGGGCGGGGGGGCAAATCCCACTGCATATCGGAAAGATTAATGAGAAACAAACTTCTGAAGAAGTAGCAAGGAACCGATTGCGGTTGAAGGCATCAATAGACGCTGTCAAATATCTCACCTTCCAAGCTTGCCTACTTAGAGGACATGACGAAAGTCCCGATTCAATAAACAGGGATAATTTTCTGCAAATGATAAAGGTTTTAGCCTCTTGTAATGCAGAGGTATATGCTGTTGTGTTGGAGCATCTCATTTGATCATTTTGTTGTGTGCAAGCTAGAAATGAGCTTCATGAAATTCGCAGTTTTTGTACTTTTTGACGTACATGTTTCTCACATTTATATACAAAGATGATATTTTGGTGTTAATATGTGAGTCGACTACACGCGGTTTGGTCCCCCTTTACTAAGAATCCTGCGTCCGCCACTACTTTCGTTCCACACAAAGTATGATTGTAAAGGGAGTTGGAGTACCACGTGACAGTGACGGTGCTAGAACCACCCAACCATTTTCATGAACAAGGCCACACCTGCAAGCTTGTCTAACTTCCAATTTCATGTTCCCAACCGATGTAGAGTAGGGCGTGCGTAGGATACTTTCCTCAATTTATTGGAATCACAGTTGGATAACAGTGAAGCAACTGGAGTGGCAGATCCCAGAGGATTTTATACCAATATATGAAAGTGAATGCTTTGGAGAGAACACTGGGCCATCAGCCATGTGGAGAGTGATTATTCAGTGCTCATGGAGTGCCGCCACGTGGTGTTTCTCGAGTTTTTTCCACCACACTTGGCGTGATGGAAAAAGCCCGTGAACCACCATGTGATGTGTAGTGAAAAAAACCCGTGGAGTACAACATGGCGGCGCTCCTGCAACGTGTAATTTTCCAGTTCGGGAAGCATGTCACCAGGGGACCAATAAGGTTACTAATGGTTTAGCATTTTTGTTACAAAGTAACAAAGATTAAATCAAGTTCATAATAGGTCGTTCTATATAAAAAATTCTGATTCCACACTTTTACCTCGCAAAAACACACCAGGCTACTGAGAAAATTCAAAGGACACAATTTTTACTTTTAGCGCAAAAATGAATGCAGGTCAAGGGGAGTTAAAAGGATCCTCTCATTTGATCCGACACAAAATGAGAACATAATAGGTCCCGTTTTGCATCTATGGAAAAATCTAACTCGTTCAAGTGAAGGCAAAACGGCGATAAATATGCGACAGCAAATCAACGCCGTGTATCTTATACTAGTATTACCGATTTTGTGGCAAGAAAGAAATATAAATTCAAAAACCAAGATCAAATACTCCCATGCCGTAGAACAAAAGGGGGAACGAAAGGAGCATTTTTCTCATGTACATTGAATCAATGATAAACAGTATACATAGTTTCTACAACAGTATAATTCAATCTTTGATGGCAATGCAATTCTATAGATATCTTGTTACCTTCCATGATTTCACACAAAAAAATGGCACTAGTTTGAGAGCGAGAGAGAGAAATTTGGTTTGAGTGTCCACCCAAAAATAAGGGCCGAAATTGACCCCACCTGGAAGGAGGTAGACCTATAAGCTCTTTCCAAGGATATTTCTCCACTTCGAAGCACCGGTCCATCGATATAACAGGCAGAAACTCCCACCTTTCCATTTCGAACTGAAATGGATAAAAAACAAAACAATGATTGAGCTCAAGCATGCATTACGAGCATGGCTTTCAAAAGGCGTGTGACGAGAAAAAATAATGTAAAAAGTCCGGGGTCTCATTTGCTTCTCTTCTTTGCTTCACTGTATAGGATAACTCCGAAGACTGTAAGCGCGTAGCCCAGCATCCCTGTTACTGAGACTGGGTTCTTGAATATTAGAATGGAGATAACAACGGCAACAGCACCTTTTGCATTTCCCAGTACCTGAAAAAGCATTCACGGATTTAACATCTACGTCAAAGAGTTCGAACAACAGGAAAAATGTCGGCAAAGATGCTCATTTGTGGGAGAATATAGAACAGACTGTCCGTATGTTTGACAACGCCACTAATAGCGACGAGGTTAAAGATACCAAATCCGATGCTTATATCTAGTCAAACAAATGGGCACTCAGTGGCATTTCCTCATTCAAGCACAACTCAACCAGAAATCCTAGATTGCATATGGAAATTGGAACTACAAATGTTGAAGTTCAACTTCTACCAACGAAGCAACTTTTCTACACTATAAGCAAAGCAAAACAAATCGGACAAAGCACTCCAGCTGCATTAGCCAAAAAGGTCGCAAGGGTTTGGTTCCAAAAAGGATCAAAGAGTATGCAAATGGCAAGGAGCGAACAGAAAGGTTCACATCCCAGTCCACTTGTGCATTTTATAGGTGGAGTGGAAGGGAAGAACAAATTTGAGGTTAAGAAAAAAGGGACCTCCAATGGTGTAAGCTCGATTTTACTCTCAAAGTCAAGAAGTGGTTTCTCTGTCTCATTAAAACTGAATTCAACATTTCTCGCCAACCAAGTTCAGCCTACTTTTACTTCACACCATACAACAATCAAGTGTGCAAAAAATTCAACACTTCCCACATCAAGTCATATCCTACCAACTCCTTTTTTTTTTAATATATAATCATAAGATGTTCATAGCACAAGCATCATGTGTGCACATCCTCTAGTATGTCCATTCGTCCGGAAGTTGGATAAGACCCTATAATACTTGATGATTTAGAAACCAACTAAATCAAGTATCTACTAAGATTAAGGATCTTATCAATCAGCGTATAAAAAAAAAAATCAGCTGACTGGATCTCATCAATCAGCTGCCTCCTACACTTCACTTACCTCTGATCCTCCTACCATCCACTATTCCTGCTATACAGACACAAATACTTCCTCTATTGACGGCTGGTTTTCAAACCCTTGTATACTTATAACCCATGTCCAATATTGTCACTACATGCACTTCCTTGACAATAACTTAAAGGTGTCACAGTCAGTTCTCACAAGCACTCTGACACAATCATGAGAGAGAAGCGATTTTCCAACTCAACAATCCTTATTGAAGCAGAATTTGAGGAGCTTGCATATAACCATCTCGCTATTTCTAGCGGTATGGGTGTAGATCATATAGTCACCACATAGAAGATGAGTAATTTTCAGTGCTTTTCCTTAGTTTTTTTGTAGGATCAGTCAATCTAGTAACAAAAATCCTGGTATGTGAAGGTCAGGACTCAGGAGTTAAAATTTTGAAACTAACTCTAAAATGTTTCACCATGAAGAAAGAGGGCAACAATCCTGCTACTGTTTCAAACAACACAAATTTTAAGATTTTTCGAAGCAAAACACAACTCTATGTCGTAACTCAAGAACATGTCACATGCAGCTCCTAAAATAATTACCTGTAGGACCAAACTGAAGTGCTAACAGCAATTAAAAACTTGATTTAACAAAAGAAAAAAAGAGAGGAAAAGGTAAGATATTGACAATAAGTTTTTATTTTAAACCTAGAGTTCTCCTTGCTGATTTGTTAGTAATAGAGTGGATACCTATAGAAACTATCACTAACATCAAAATAACATAAAAGCCACTTGCATTGAGAATTCCTCTGAAGACAAATCTAGCACATCCTTCATAAGTTATTCTCAATTTCTCAGTACATGTTGACTAACCAGTCATAGGTTCCAAGATCAATCTTAGAATTTCATATTTATATGGCCTTTTTTCCATTGCGGGATTGGGTTTTCCTGTACTAATTACAATTTAACTAATTTCTTTCTTGATCCTTTGTTACTTTCCAGACTGATTTTAGTGCAACACAGTCATCAAATAGGAATGGATAAGGAAATTCTGTTTCTGCGGGGTATATTAGTAGCGGTGTGACGGTGTCTAAACTGCATCACACAAAAATTTACAGCACAAGAGGGTAAAATCAACTGTTCATGCTATAACATTCAACTAGCTACCAACAGCAACTATATGTGGAGATTTTGCTAGTTCTAGCACAAACACTAGACCAACAGATCAGAATCCCATGCATGAGATGAACATCATGGGTCAAATGCGCACACAGAACATCATCAGATTAACATGAAAACTTGTCTGGTCACTAGGGTGAATAACTGATCAAGGTACTTTGAATGGATGACTTAGGGATGGCAATATATACCGAATCGATGGGTACCCGAACCGAACCACTCTCTTTCCCTCAAACCATAACCAATTTTTTTTCCGTGTGCGTATGGTTATGGTAGAGGCCATGGATAACCGATTGGTTATCGGTTCGGTTATGGTTTTATCTGTTACCCAAACCGGAATAGAATATGAGTAGAAGATGATCGCAGATGTAGGGTTTCTGTGTAGAATCTGTGTAAAACCATTTCCCCCTAAAATTAAATGTGTAGTAAACAGCACCTGCACTTTCTCCATTAATGATTATGAGCTCAAATACAAATCAAAATCACAGGTGTTATAACCACGGACAAGCTTAAGAAGCTGAGCAGAATCAGCTTCAATGGGGGAAGAATGAGATCTAGAGGGGCCAGTTTCAATTTGTATCAATTTTTTAATCGAATTTGTTGGACTGATTCCGTTTCTATGGTTTAATCTGTCTTTTTGTTGAGTCAATTTGAAGAGATATAAGCAGTTTTGAGACAATCGCGAAAAAACTGGAATCGATTTCAAATATGAGTCCCACAAACAGAGAGGATTTAGAAAAGAGAGAGAGAAGAAACTGATGATTCACCTTCAAAGAAATCATCATTCACCATTGGAGAGGAAAGTATAAAAAAAGGGGTTTGATAATGAGTCCCACATCGGTAAAGCGGAAACACAATTGGAATGAGGAGGAATATTTGATGGCCTGAGGCAGATGGAAGGTATCTTAGCGCTTTGGGCAATGATACAGTTACCCATTCGGTTCCGGGAACCCTGTTGGGTACGTTATGGGATAGGTTTACGTTATGGGATAGGTTACCAAATCTCAAACAGGCATCTGTGCGGATTCAGGTAGGTTAGAATTTTCGGATATTGGGTACAACAGTACAGATATCCTAATATCCGCCCCCATTGCCATTGCCTGGATAACTTAACAGTAAACCATTATTCATAGTCTTAGGCCTTGCCTTTACCATATAAGAGACTTGAAAAGTAACACTGAACAGTAGAAGTGGTCCTCATATAGGTTGATAAAGTAACAATGACGAACACAAAGTTACTAAATTAGCTTAGGTCATCAATGTGCTTACGAAGTCCCATGTCCTTTATGAATTTCACTAAAATGACCGCACAACATACACATAATATGAAAGTATGAAACTAACCCAAGAGAAGATTTTCTGGGACAATGGGGCATACCTGGAGAGTCAAAGCGCTGGTGCTTTTAGTGACCAAGAAATTGGTCAAGTTTACAAAATATGCCAAGGAAGAATTGAATAGTAGATACCATACTATTTTGATATCATTTCTGGCAAGAGCTATCGTGATCCCAACCACGTTTTCCTCCATAAGCAGTGTCGCAGGAAGTAAAAATACCACAGCCATTGGTGCCATGTACAGCAGAAGGTTCATAGAATTCAGCTTTTCCCTGGAGAACAATAACAATACGTACAGTCTGAGTTTTTAGTAAGACAAGTAGATAGATAGTTGCATACTAAAAATAATGGCCCCAAGATCTCTAAAATTTGGTAAAAATACAGAACAAAAGTAGTCCTTACCCTTCAGAGGACAGCAAAATCCCTTGAAGCACCGACTTTAATGCCCTTGCAGCCGTAGCACCAACGCACACTATAAAACCAAATAGATGAAAACTTGGTTCACCCTGCAACACACAACAAAGAGGTAATAAGACAACATTAGCGGTACCTTTTGAAACATTCCAAGACTGTCTATTCATGATATCATCAGTTTCGAAGGAAATAAAAAAGGGAAACAAAGAACTGGATATTGTGTCTCAGTCCAAACCTGCTTATGCAAACATGAACTCAAATCTCATCAACGGTTTTACACAGGAATGACCCACACTCAAAATCTCAACAATCCCATATTGACTATGCTTGTCATTTAAAGTCATTGTTATGGAAGCATTCATCTTCACCGAGGATGACTAGCTATAAATGTGGCTCTCTTCCACACATCCAATCCTCAATGCCTGTTCACAGTTCTTGGGTGAACTATGATCTCATACGATCATATCGAGTGAGCTACAACCGCTTAGTTACAGTACTTATGCGCTAACTGGTAACACTTTGGTGAAGTATCCAACAAATACTCCTACGAGCCAGAAATATTAAAGGAATAGCCATAGGAATGGGTTAGTAGCAGGGAGCTTCTAAAGTGGTGCCGCTCCCACCTTAGGAGCGCAAGCTTTGCACTCCCAACTAAGGAGCTTGACGGGAGCCCGCTCCTTACAAAGATGAGTGCTTTTGTACAATCCTTGTCTAGAAAAGCAGGGATTTATCTCTTGGCATTATTAATTAGTCTTTGATGAACTACTATATCTAGCCCAAGTCATGATATCTTGAAAAGAAAACCACATATTCCTACACTTATGGAGTATGGTGGAATTGGCACATATTTTTACTCCCTAAAATGATTGTACTTTTGAAGTGTATATTCTATGCTACATTATTGTCATCATATATGTAAACGTTCCTTTCACGCTCCCAACCCTGGGAGCTTCTATATTCCCGCGCTCCCGCTTTGCGCAACTAAGGTCTTGCACTCTAGCCCATATGGATTAGTTGGTAGAAGACATGTTGGCTTGGTAAATGACAGGTGACAACTAAGCTCCGGCCCCTACTGGAGCAAATGAGCTTTTAGAAAGAGTGATGCAAAATCAGAAGCTAGCTGACAGTAAGAAGTTAGCAAGGAAATCGAAGTCTTTCTTAGCTAACTAAAAGAATTCATTTGTTAAGGTGCTTACCAAATGCCAACTGCCTAGATCAGCTTGGACTTTGCAGAGGGAGAAGGAGAGGGAGAGAGTATTTTGTAAATATGTCCACTTAAAATATATACTTCAACAGATCCAATTCAGCACCCATCTACTCTCTCTAAATTTTCAAACACTTAGCACACAGAATAGGGTCCATCTTTTTCTTCATACAACACAATATTACTACAATGCACATGCTCTTAGGCTCTAGGCCCCTAACTGAAGTCCTAACCACTTCCATCGCTTTTCTGAACTACCAAACATGGACACCTATATGTAGGAGCCATATCGATATTTTGAAGCATGTGCAATATCAAAACATCTAGGAGGTTCTTAGATGCATTATTGGCCACAGCCCAAAACTTTTTAGACCTCATTTCCACAAAAAGGTCCTAACCTTCACAAAAAGGTCCTAACCTTCAAAGATGTTAGTGCTACCACACTGATAAATTGAAGATGTTTTCTAAACCTCAACACCATCCCCATTTCCCATAATGATAAGAGTAGTACAGACAGAAAGCAATAAAAAATTGAGACAAAACCGAATACATTTTCTTTACAGTTCATTATTCTTCAGTTTCACACCAAACATGAAGAATTACAAAAGCACCTTTTCCAAGGAGTGAAAATCATATGCAAAACGTAGATTTAAGAACTACGGAATCAAAAAACACAAAAAACAACTTAAAACCAAGGAAGGAAGCCCTCCAATTTACTAGTTATGCAAGCTGTAACACATTCAAAACCATTAAAACCCAATTAATTCTTTGCCCAAGAAGAATTGGTTCCATAAGAAGAGTGAATAAACTCTGCAATTCAAACAGATTCCAACCACCCAGGGGCACCAAATAACTCCACCAATTATACTAGTTTTTCAGATTGTTTTTGAAGAAGTCCTTTGAGATTGGCCCCAGCAAGTTCCTTGGGTGAAAACAAAATCTTCAAATTCCTATATTTTTGTAGAATAAACACCGTAAAATTTCAAGTTATCATCCATTGTGCGTAAATTAAGTGGGGCTACATATATAACAGAATCTCGTTTTGTCCTCGAACCTAACAAGTACCCGTATTCACATATGGAATATGCTGTTCATAAATCAATGTATATCCATGATGCGGTTCGAGCCTTAGTCACGAAATCCTTAAGTAAGGCCCTCCGCTCCAATCCTCTCTCTGTGCTCACATTCTCAATCCTCTATCTCGCAAACTTTAGTACTTCGAGATATTTTAAAAGATGCTTTCACGCTCGCGTGTTGTCCCACTGTTCCCCAAGGGATTGGCCTAGTAGTCAGGGCCTGAGATTTAGGAGTTTGCTTCCTCCTAAGGTCTCAAGTTCGAAACCTCTTAGGTGCTATCAATTCCTATGGGGACAGTCCATATAGAGCTTTGCTCTGGCTTAATTGGGACCCCGCAAGTGGGCGGTGGGATTGGTCCCTCAAGATTAGTCAAGGTTCGTGTATGCTGACCTGAACAACTGAGTTTATAGAAAAACGGTTTGGCCCTTGCTAAGTTTAAATCCTGCATCTCTGCCACTTCAACCACCAATTCTTCCCCAATAACAACAACCAAGCTCGAAGAATATCCAAAATAGCCCAATTCACAACGCGCAAAAAAAAAAAAAATTGAAATATAGGAAAAAGAGTTTACCCCACTGGCAATAACAACCCCGGTAACAACAGGCAAGAGCGTCAAGTACGTGAGCCAGGCCTCCCTCTTCACCGTCATCAGGTACGCGAAAACCGCAGTGAAGAACGGCGTCGTGGCCCCCACAGCCTGGTTAAACGACACGGGGAGGTACCTCAGCGAGACGTTCCCGCTGACGACGGACGTGCAGAACACGAGGCTGAGGGTCGCGATCTTGGCGAACTGGACCCGGGACCGGATCGCTTGCAGCGGCACCAGGCGCATCCACACGATGGCGACGTAGGAGAGCAGGGAGCAGGCGGTCATGTGGCACATGGTGAGGAAGATCGGGTACTTGAAGCCGTAATTGCTGAGGAGGTACTTGTTCAGGAGCAGGACTCCGATGTTGGACGCGTACCACGCCGTCACGAGCCCGATCGTCGACCACTGGCTCGAGGATTTCATCGAGTGTTTAGGGCTCCTTTTTGGGGCAGTGGGTGTGGAAGGGGTTGGGGGATCTAGAGATGGGTTAGAGGGTTTGGAGAGAGAGAGAGAGAGGATGTAGGAGCGAGAGAGTGGGGGGCGCGACGGGAACTGTTGTGAGGACGGTGACGGCGGCGGTGGTGGTGGTTGTGGGAATGTACCTGTGTGACGACGGGGTGAGTCACACCAGTTTCATGAGTGGATGTTGTAGTGGAAATTATCGGGTGCTTTCTCTGCACCGACAAGCGATTTTCCCAAATTCCCAACAAAGATCGCACATTTGTTTTGAGGGTGTAGTTGTATATAGACTCCGCCGCGTTCCGTTTAGAAAAATAAGTATTTATTTTTTAAGTTAAAAATGATGTACTATGAAAAAATAATATATCTTGTAAAATATAAAATAAGTATTTAAAAATAAAAAAATTAGCGTGGCTTCCATAGATTTTTTTTTTAGTAATGCATAATATCTCGGGTATGCTTGTGCATACCTCGGATTAATTCCCTACAACCTCTCTCATAGCCGCTCCTATTCCTCAAGAGTTGTTGACAAGGAAAATTGGTCAGCTTGCGCATACCTTAAACTAATTCCCTACAACCTCTCTCACAACCATTCTGCAAAAAAAATTAAACATGAAAACTTTAAAAAAGAGTAAATCTCTAAATCACAGGCCAAGATCAGATGATCAAACTCTGAGTTGTATATATATAGGGAGTAAATAAAAAAAAAGACTCCAGAGTTGTGGGTGTAGTCGTATAGTCAGGCTAGAGAAGTATTTTTTATTTTATTTTTTACCGGCCAACTATTGAGATGAGTTCTTGCATGATCCTTAATTTTATGCATTTTTTTTAATTATTCGTTAATCTTAATCTAAACTATTAAATTTTACGCAAAATATGATTCACTATGATTTCTTCCGATCATTCAAGCCCTTCAATTTGTAAATGTTGGCGTGTACTTCATCTATAAAAAACAAAATCCACATAATCGAATATCGGTACATCTTTGATTAAAATAATATCTATTGTAAGAGCTATGAACTGTCAGAGAATAAGCTTGACAATTCATTGTTCAGAAGAAAAAATATTATTTAATTAATACATATCGATGTCCGATCAATTCTATTGTTGGAATGGTCAAGTAAAACTGTGATGAATCTTATTTGATATGTACGTTACATCTGCATTACTTCCTCCGGTCCAATTTGTCTGTTCAATTGTTGAAATTTGTGTCATTTAAAAATATACTTATATCTTATATTTTATAATATTTTTTTATGATTTTGAAGATTTTGTATAATAAAACTAATTGGAATCTATCAAACAAGATCTGCATTGCATATTAAGAACATTACGAATTGAAAATTATAGGCAATTTTTTGAGAAGTCAAATGCTCTCAAAAAGTCAAAAAGAAGACAAACATACCGGAACGGAGGGAGTATATATTAAGCAATGAATTAGACTTTTTAGCAGTTTTTTTTTTGGGTGTCTTTTTGGGTCTTTTGCTGCACTTATTTCAATATAATCGGTTCATATTATGGAAAATAATAGGATACATTCATGGAGAGTTTCATTTTTTTTTTTTTCATGTATTGTACCAAGTCCCTCCCATTATGCTTAAGTGTGATTTAAAACAATATTATAATTGAATACCAATATGCAATTCGAGCTAAAAAATAACTCAAAGCTGAATTTGCTGGGTTCGAATCTAGTGTGCGCAGAATCTAATTATAATTTGTGTTTTTGTTCCGATTGTATACTTATTGATGTCCAATTAACTTGATTTAAAACCACACTACAACATTTCAACTAGAACTACAATATGAACGAGACCGATTATTGAGATCATATTTTCACTAACAATTTTGGGTAACAAGTTATGACATTTTAGCTTGTTATTTACATCAAGCAACAAATTATTGGTTAGTGAAAACAACTTGACAATTTAGAAACAAGTTAGTGGTTTTCATTTGACGTTTTTTCAACAAATTTTCACTAACATACCCATCGACAATTTTTTAGTTAGTAAAAATAACTTGATATTTTTCAACACCTTCACAACTTGTCAACAACAAGTTCTTTCTCAAAATTTATTGCCTGCCGAAAACATTCCCTTAAGATAAATCCGACAAGATTCCGAGACTGGGAACAGCTCCACTCCTGCGCCGGCCGCAGCGGAGTATATTTTAATCGTCTTTTTTATTTGGGGGGGTATATTTTAATCAACAGATTTGTTTGGGAGTAGTTTTCCATTTTTGCCTTTTCTGATTTGTTTAGTAATATAAATCAGCTTTATATAATCCATTTGGAGATGGCTTCTCGGCAGTTGAGGAAATCCAACTGCCGCATGCAGTTCGACTTTTTAAGGATTGTGCCAGGTCTTTTTGATGATCTAAATCGTTCACTTTGTAGAGCTCGTCGAAAGCTGTAACCACACAAAAAAGGTTTTCATTGGATTTTTTTTTTTTTGAACCGCGGTTTTCATTGGATATTGATCCATATCTTTTTGGAGCACATTTTTCTTGGAAAAACGGAATAGAATTGGATTTGATTCAGCGTTGCTAAGTCCATTTTACCCATGGGAAATGTGCTCCAAATGTATATGGATCGACATCCAATGAAGACAATTTTTTTTAAGCGCTTATAGCTCTCGACAAGCTCTACAAAGTGAACGATTTAGATCGTCAAAAAAGACCCAACACAAGCCTATAGATACATATTTTTCTTATGGGAACCTTTTTCTTATGGGAACCTTTTTCTTATATTATTTGTTTCTCAAAAATTTAATAAAGTATGATATTAGAGAAATACCGTGAGCAAATCAGAGATCAGAGGGCTCATCTGACATTATTGGGAACAAAACAATGTATCCGAATTGGAAGAGATGGTGACTATACATATTTTTTTCTTTTGTTATTTGAAATCTATTTTTATATTTTTGAAATTGAGACCTTACGTACGAGCCAACCCCTAAATCACAGATCTTGAGCACCATAATCAAAAAGGGAAAAATAATTTACACTTGGCACGATTTCTTTTTCTTCTTTGGTTTGGTTTTAGAAAGGGAAAAATTCAAAATACCCCCCAACCTATACACCAAATTCAATTAGACTCCCAACCTTTTAAAAACTTCAATTTTACTCCCAACGTTATATTCCGTTAATCAAAATGCCCCCTTCCGTCCAAATTACTAACGGATTTCGTTAAAGGTTCCGTTAAATAGTATTCTGATCGAATTTTGATGATCCGAGCCGCTCAATGTGTTCAAAACGTGATTTTAAGGGTATCCGTGAGAAATCAGCAAAAAAAATGATCAGGAAGGGCTTCATCTGAACAGTTTTTTATTGAATGGTTCAATAAAAAACTGTTCAGATGAAGCCCTTCCCGGTCATTTTTTTTTGTTGATTTATTGCAAGTACCCTTAAAATCACGTTTTAAACACATTGAGCGGCTTGGATCATCAAAATTCGATTGAAAAAGGGGAGGTGTGGATCTATCCGGATTTTATTCAAGTACGGACGTCCAGATTTTGCTTCGGTCTGTACCTCCCCTTTTCCGATCAAATTTCGATGATCCGAGCCACTCAATGTGATTAAAATGTGATTTTAAGGGTACTCGCGAAAAATTAGCCAAAAAAAATGATCGGAAGGGCTTCATCTGAACAGTTTTTTATTGAATGGTTCAATAAAAAACTGTTCAGATGAAGCCCTTCCAGATCATTTTTTTTGCTGATTTCTCATGGGTACCCTTAAAATCACGTTTTGAACACATTGAGCGGCTCGGATCATCGAAATTCGATCCGAATACTATTTAACGGAGCCTTTAACGGAATCCGTTAGTAATTTGGACGGAAGTGGGCATTTTGATTAACGGAATATAACGTTGGGAGTAAAATTGAAGTTTTTAAAAGGTTGAGAGTCTAATTGAATTTGGGTGTATAGGTTGGGGGGTATTTTGAATTTTTCCCTTTTAAAAATTGATAGTTGGTTTGCCCATTTTTAGATGTCCAAAAATCATGAGAGAGAGAGAGAGAGGCATTCTAATTTATCACTTGAAAACACGAGAGAGAGAGAGAGAGAGAGAGAGAGAGAGATGCATTCTAATTTATCACTTGAAAACGAGAGAGAGAGAGAGAGAGAGAGAGGCATTCTAATCCATCAATTGTAGTTTTCAATCCCTTGTCTCCTGGCAACTTCGGTTGCTAAAATCGTAATTAATTGTCCTGCTTGATGTGATAAATGTAACTTTCGTTACTAATTTACAAAAACATCTAACTCTTGAAAATTCATAACATTATAGTCTGACAAACCACGTTCTTCTCAAAATCACAGTACATTAATCACCACAAAATGTTGGAGTACAACGGAACGGCTGATGTTAATGCCACTACTACATAGTGAAAAAGTTGGAGCTCATCTATCATATCGTGTCTGTCTTTTCGATTTCTTGTTTTTTTTTTCGAATTTGTGTTAAAGCACATGTTAACTTAAATGTCTCACATAGGTTGACACTAATACGAACTCTTAAAATCATATCGTATTTGGGCTGACACTATTAACCAGACACCCTGAGTTATTTTATTTAATTGAAAAATGCTAATCTCATACCAGTGACAATGGTTAATGTGCAAAAAGTGCATTGATATTTTTGAAAGATATGTACATATCCGGAAAAAAATGCAATATTTAATTCGTGAAAAGTACATTGAAACACCTAACTTTGTTTGACATTAAGTATGGATTATTCACTGTCTACTGGACCGAGGTTAGTAAAACCATTTTCAATTTGTACCATGTTAATGCCAAAATACAGTGCAAAAGGTACAAATGTATAAAGAAAAAAAATCTAGTAAAGCAACAGGTTGCACGACAGGTTCCACAATATGTCGATGAGGTATTGTCTGGTTCGTTGAGTGTGTGTATCGTAAGTGTTCATCTTTGCATTCACTCACCAACGGAATGCTGCCATATAGACATGGTGTAAATGAACGTTGTGTTACTAGACTTTTTCATAAATGTTGTCACTCCAACAAATAAATTTAGGTGTCCCTCAGGAAAGGATCTCGTCCAGTCGCTCCGGACCAGTTTGGTCCAATTTTTGGATTCAGACTGTCTAAAAGTATTTTGGACGGTAATGAAAATCATGAAAACGATATCTGCCAATGACTATGAAAATGACATATGCTTTCATTGATATGATATTGCTATATGATAACAAAAAGAAGATCTTTTATTGCCCTGCCTAGCTGTATATGCGCATTGATAAATACTTCCAGAGCACGTTTATGTTAGGTTTATCTATTTTTTTGGTCCTTACAAAATAAACTCGGTTACATTTTCGTCCTTACAATTTTTTTGGTTTTAATTTTACCCTTCTCCTTTCTAACCGATTTCAATGCCACCCTCGCTGTCAAGAAATGGCTGAAAACACCCAAAGTGGACTAACGGAAGGCTTACGTGGACGGTGGCCCCACGCCCTTCACTTAATTAGGATCCTCTGCCACCCTCCCCTGTCCCCATTTTTTGTCCCCTTAATATCACGCTGCCATGTGTCCCTTGTAAATCTCAACCCTCCATTAACTCTGGCATGTTTATCCCTCCCCTCAGGGACGGAACCAGAATTTTATACACATGGGGGTCGAATTATGAACAACAAAATTTTGAAATTTCAAGGTTCAAAAATCTAAAGGATTCAAATGTCTAAATAACACCAAATACAAAACGCAATATCTAACAAACAAAAAACAACTATTTTTGTGAAAATATAAGAGTTTCTCAATGCATTGAATAGAATGTGACGCTCCTTTAGATCCTTAAAGTCATCGATGATTGAATCAGAATTGAATTTCGTAGCAATTTCCTTCTCGGTGAATAAAATCAAAGCATCGGTGAGAAACTCATCCTCTATTTTGTTGCGAAGCCTCGTTTTGACAATATTCATAGCTAAAAATACCTTCTGTAGTTGCCGTAAAAACTGGAAAAGTAAGCACAAGTACCACCATTCAGTAGACAAGTAGGTCGCTGATTTTCGAGACTCAACCAATCATTGACATAACCTAAAACTACTTCCCAATTGTTTGAATTCCGAAGGCTGAACGAGAATATTTTTTGTTCAACTGTTCAAGAATGTCGGTTGTATATTTGTCTTGGCTAAAAGAAACCCCTAATTTATTCTGGGGTACAATTTTCGAGTGGGGGCCACCCATGTGGTCTTTGGTTCTAGGCTTCTAGCTCACATGTAAATAGTTGTTTCTACTCCAAAGTCTAACCGGGAGGACCACCATGAGTACAATATTCCAAAAAAAAAAAAAAAGAAAAGAAAATTTCCGGAAAACACGTGGAGGCCATGAAGCCTTCATTTACCTCCGTCTCTGCCTCCCCTGAACTTCTCTCTCTCTCTCTTCCATTCTGTTCCCGGTTCCGTCGAACTCCACCCCACCTCCCCCCTGACTTCCCTAAGTACAACCTTTCACCACCTAAAATTCAATCACCTCCACTACTCTCTCTCTCTCTCTCTCTCTCTCTCTCTCTCAAGGCTTACTCCAAGACCCTGCTTCTCCTAAATCCCATACTTCCCTCTCTTTGGATGCAACAAAAACTTTCGTGACGCAGCGGAATTCACGAGAGATTAGTTAGCGTACTAATCCAAACGAGATAAACAACTCGTCGCAACGAGCAATTCTTGCGCACAAGAATGGAAGAGATAAACTCTGCAATATTATTGATTAAAGCTGAAAAGTTAAATAAGAATCAGGTTACAATCCCTTATATAGGCCGAAACCCTAGAAATCCTAAAAATAAACTTGGAAAATAAAAAGTCCCATAATTTGGGGCTTTTCCTAAAATTGAAAACGGGAAAGAAAAATAAGAGTTTCCCAAAAAGAATCAACTGAAAAGGAATTACGGACTAAAAGTTATTAACGAATCAAATCTTTCCTAAAAAGGCAAAATAACGCAATTGAAAGCCTAAACGAAGGAATTAGGCCGAAAAACACCATTCATCATCAACCTTTAGGGTTGATGAGTATGGACCGGAACGCGAAATTAAGTCAGCCCACCAAGTTTGGGCCGATTCCGAGCTCGTCCGAATTTAGCCAAATTGGGTAATCCGAAATTAAACATCGTTTGGACTTTCGGGGCTTGGCTCGGTCCAACTGATCATGAAATTGGGCCTCCACGTGTTCTACATCATTTCGTTAGCGTTTCTGTCCATTTCTTAACGGAAAGGGTAATATTGAAATCAGTTAAAAATAATAAGGGTAAAATTGAATGAAAATGAAACCGAGTCTATTTTGTAAAGACCAAAAAAAGTAGATAAGCCTTTATTTTATCAAATATGACCCTTAAATTGGACTATACATATCTAAAAATATCACAAATCTGGTGTTTGTTTGAAACTTGTTCGATCCAAATTAAACACTCATCGAATAAATGATTCCTTAAATGTCATAATTTTCAATGTGGCCGGCCAACTTCACTACGTCTCATGTTCTCTGTTTCATGTGATCAACTTTGCAGTATGTGCAAAGATACAAAGGTCACCAATCCTCTGTTGGGTCGAGACCCAATCCCAATCCACACCTATACGCGTGCGCACACTCCCCCCAGATTGAGAGAAAAATCACTTTGTATATATTCACACACATATACAAGCCACAAAAACTCTCCGGGAATCACAACCGGCCCCTGCACTCTCCTCACTCTCTCCCTCACATTGTGCGCTCCCACTCCGGCGGCACTCTCCCTGGGAGCCACAACCGGTTCCCCCTCCGCACGCCCCACTCTCTCTGCTCACTCAATACAATATGGGCAGAAGAAAGAAAAAACAAAACAGTGGACATGGGGAGGGATCCCCTGTGGTAGGCACACATGGGAGAAACCCAACATCCTCTTGTTTGCTTGTTGGCTATTAAGTGGCAATTGAACCCACAGGTCGTTGGTTCGAGGATTCGTAGAGTGTCAACCTGACACAAAGGGCAAAAGTCATAGCTAGATTCGTAATTAGGCACACTTTGACCTTATTTCAGATTCAGGCTTCAGATTTACTCATTTAGTCAATCACCTTTAGGCACGTCTCACAAGGAAAGTTCCAACAAGGACAATCTAAGTAACCAATAATACCTCTAATTTATTGGTTTTATGGGTCTTAGTTTTTTGGTCTACAGACATAACAAATGTAGTGTTTCAGCCCAACAAGGGTATATTATTATTCTCTTTTCCATTGCACTATTTTCCTTTCCATTCCCAATACCATACTTGACTCAGACTGCCTCTTTGATGCTAAAACCATAGTCATCTAACATCACTTTTAACATAACAGAAGCTCAAAAAAAAAAAAAAAAAAGAGAGAGAAAGAATTCACTACTGCATTTCTTATGCTACTACGAAGGCACTAGACGAACCTGTGAAATGGCGGATCGAGCCAAGAAGACCCTTAGAAGCACCAAAATGCCTTATCCGATACACACCCGAAACTGCACGAGCCGGAATTCTCCATTCTATAGTTGCATAGCTTATGGGACTTAGTTTAGCAGGCCTTGACCACTTAAAACGCAAACAGAAGTCATCGTCGTCATATTCTGGAATCCATTCCTCTTTTCCTTGGAGAATTTCAACCAATGCAAATGTGCCCCCAGTCATGAGGTCGTTTCTTGGGCAACCAGTCCAGAAAGTGACTGTAACCATGTCTCCCCTCTTGAATGTGGAATTTGAAGGGACATCGATTTTAACATCGCCGAAGTTCACACCTAAGGGGGTTGTGTCGACAACTACTGGTGTAAGTAAGCTGATTTGCTTGTCAAGGAGATCTGGGGGTTGTGGGCCAGCTTCGACAGCTTGGCCATTGATAAGAGCCATAGATAGTTTTCTGAACTCCTGAATGTAGGCATCGAGTGTGTGTGGACCATAGAGAGTAGATGCTCCCTGAAAATCAAACCCGTCCTTGTTATTGAGAAAAGATTTCTTCAGACACAACTCACTTCAAATTTAACTGACAGTGGATGTTGCAAGTGATAAAGATGTGCATTTGTGAATTTAACTGAAGCATAGCCTATTTGACAAAGGAGTCCGACGAAAAAAGATTTATCCGACTCTGATTGATTAAGCCAAAAAGGTTAGTCTGGTTTGGTTTGATTTACACGTCAGTTGAAAGTTTGAAACCATTTGGTTAAACTGACAAAACATGCACATGAGGTTTTTTTTTTCCTTTTGCTTTTGTCTTCTATATCTGATGCAAAAATTGTTTTGGAGAATTTGAAACAACAGACCTCGTAGCGCTGCACCTGATACTCCTCAAAAGTGGTCACATACTGTGAATACGCATTTGTAAGTCCTGCAATAACAACATGGACATTGCTGTTGAATTCACCATTGCGTCCAGAAGTAAGAACCATCTTAACAGCTTCTCGGAGGCGTCTACCAGCCATGGTTGTGAACTCTGCAAGGGGCAGACATTACAAATTAAGCTAACGAGGAGAACATGTAAATACCAATTAGTGTGCAAAAGACCAGATTGAACTCGGTAAATTTACTGGAAGGATTCTAGTTATGCACTATTTCCAGCAATGAAGCTGCTAATGTGGTGGGAACGTTAAAAAGTAGCAGAATTAGAGTGGCGAAGTCAGTAGCAAGAGAAGAGGACTGGATTAACCTCCAGGTACGCTGAGAATGACAAGTTGTCCCACACGCAATATTTGAACTGGAAGTATCGAGGGCTGCAAAATAGAACATTGTAAATATGTTTGTCAGTACTTCGATCAACCTATCTAGTAGAAACAAATGCTTGGCCAAATTGCTCACTGTGGAATAGTTCAGAGTTCAGACCTATGAAGCACTGACACGCCTAATTGGTCCCCGATGCATGTCAGGCAAGATAGGGCCAAAAACTTATGCGGGACACGCTGGGATATAAGTGTCTCAAGTTAGAACATATGGGACACGGCAAGGTTCAACTCCTAGTTTTATAAACTTACTTTGAGGTTAATTTATATTATTCTAAACCAAAGGATAGTAGTAATAGCTAAATTTAACATCATAAAACCCTTGTTCATATTATTATATCCTAAAACAGATACGAATTGTAGGTTATTATTATAGCTTTGGTTCTTTCTCGGTACAACAACCATATAAATAACCACATAAACAATCATATGTGTAACAAGTAAAAACAAAAAAATCTTCCTTCCGCGTCTCCATTCTTCGAGAAGTCCAAAGACTAGAAGTTTCCAATTTTAGCTTCTATGGACATTACAACGTTATAAGTACAAAGGAGTTACCGTAACTCACCGCCCAATCATATGGCTCCTTCATTTCACCAGTATCAAGCAGAATAGGCTTTGGATGCTGACACTTGACCTGTTCCTCGGATGGGTTTTTTAGTAAATCCCTCACCAGTCTCCAAAAGGCATTTCCCTGAAGCAATATCCAGAAAACAGAATTCATACGCGTTTGACTGACACACTACGGGGTTTATGATTGAATTGAAAGGTCTGCTTATGCACTGGAAACTTGACTTACCTTATCATCTCCTTGCTGGAAATCAAAAGCTCCAGGTCCATCAGTGGTTCCTGCAGCAAAAGCAAAGCCCATTGCAGCAGGACATGTTTTCACCTTTTCATAACCCCCTCCTACCTTGGGGATCGTGACCTCAAGGTTAGAGAAGTCTACATGTTCGTGTTTGTAGCTCACCTTCCCTTTCAATTGCTCAGATGCTGTATTAAAAAGTTGCACACCTTTTTTGAATTGCCTTTCTCCTATGACTCGTGTACTTGCAAATTCGTCCGGGTGCCTGCCACATAAATGACATATAAATGTTTTAAGTCTGCATAATACAGAATACACAAGTGCTATGTCTCAACTCTCAAAAAACTTGAAAAGGTTCCAATAGTATGTACCCTGGACCCCGGCCATAGCACAATTCGTTTTTCCCATTGCAGGTACTGTGATTGAAATCACATGGCGCCCCAGTGTCTAAACAAAATGCACCAAGTACATTGGGGCTTACATCACCAACATTTGACTGACAGAACGCAGATACAAATTGAGGCTTGTCAGCTTGCCTAAGGGCACTTCTGACCCTTCTTGCAACACTTGAAATTTTTGTTGTCGCTTTTCCAGGAGAAGACTGGAAGGACGATGCAAGTTCCATCAACTCCTTACCTGTAAGGCAATATCTAAGTAAAGAACCAAGTAATGCAGTTTTTCACTCATTTCATGCTTTCTACATGTACTTCTCAAGTTGGAACCAGAATCTAGGGTGGTTAGTGAAATGCGTAAAATATGCACAGGTTGTTACAAAAAGTAGCTGTTATAGCTGGAACTGTCAGTCTGGAAAATGTTGCTTGTCATTCCAAAAACAATTTTGTGGATGTAAATCAACCTCCTCCCAAACCTAGGAAAATAACAATGTAATTCCAACAAAAAAAAGGTGTTTTAACTTACGGTATTCATGAAGGTTAGGAATTACGCTGGACACTCTTCGCGGGATCCTGATGGCTTCAAATTTCTCAGTATTTGAACTTCCAAGTTCATTCTCAGAAGTGTTTTTCTCATACCAATCCTCCATAAATCGCGCAGCAGCTCCTTTATTGTCACCACTAATCAATGAATTTGTACGGCTCATAGAAGTTCCATGTGTTGCAAACCAATTGAAACTACCAATTGGGCCCCACTCATCATCTACAAATTTCAAAAGAGTCATTTCTTTATCAACATTGTACTTATATTTACTCCGCTCAGTCACTGGATTGCTGAGATATGCACTTGGGCTACGGTTTACACCAGCATCCAAGAGCTCTCCTGAGAAATCAGGATGGGGGATTAGCATAGTAACAATAAAAAAGGGGAAATATTGTATGGATGCACAATAGAATAGAAAAAGAAAAGGAAAGATTACTTGAATCATAAATAAACTAACTTACCTTTATTTATAAAAATCGACCCTGGGCGAAGATTGTCGTGAGCTTCTATGATGCTTTTCTCAATCCCATCAACAATGACATCAAACGATTGGCGTACAAATCCAAGAGATGTTACAAGATATACCACATATTGGAGATAACCACCAGGTCCAGCATGAGTGTGAGTGCCACTGATAGCAACATTCTGTTCACCATACAAGTCACCGTACCTTCAAAAAGGAAGTAACAAAAGATCACTCAATAAGCGATAATACCCGGACAACTCTGCAAGTAAATGAAAAACTTGAACCCAGCTAACTGAAACAATTTGACACCTCGGATTATTTCTATTTCCAAATGACTATGAAAATCAAATAGATCAACTGAAAAGAGCTTTCAGCCATAAAAATGATATGAAGATCCTGAAGTCCTTCTTTCAGCCATAAAAATGATATGAAGATCCCAAAGTCCTTCTATTCTGTTACCTATACATATAAAAAATAATAATAATCAAGGTGTCACCAAAAACGCAATGAAATTTATATACCTTGATTTCAACCTTTCGAGAACTTTCAACGTAACAAGCTGTGAACCCATGCAGGCATCAAGATTCACAAATACTACACAGTTTCCCTTAGGTTCTGCCACAATAAATGTACGAGCTCGCAACCTGAAGTGAAGTCCAGAAGTAGTTTGTTCCGTATTTGCATATCCCATCATATTCACATCTGCAGCTGGTCCTGTTATGTCATAACTTCCAAGGCCAATCAAGTAAGTGGATGCTGAAACAGTTTCCCCAAAACTAAGTAGCACGCATACCAGGAAGGCCCAAAACCACATTGGTTTCATTTTTGGCCCAAGGAAGCAGAAGAACAGGGAAAGCTTCTTCAAAATGCCTTTTCAAAGAAAGGGTTATACCTCATGCAATTATCTCCATCCTTCACCAAATAAACAGATACACCATGTGAGTACTTGTTCAGCAATTATCATTTGAGTTCAATTTGAACTTTTGAGCGTTATAAACTACACAGATATGGGCTGATGACTATTGAGGAGCATTGTGAAAACAACCTGGGCTAGAATTAATTAAAACTTTTTGTTGTGCCCCATCTATTGAAGTCAAGTCCCTTGATAAGTTGATATAGCAGAAAGATCACAAAACAATAGAGCACTAATTGTTTGCTTATGCATTGCACAATCAGAAACTTCAAGCATAGGAATCAAATCTCAGGGATAGAACAAAGCAAAGGCATTTTCCCTTGTAAGCATCTCAAACCCTTAACTTTTTTGCCTCACAAACAGCCAAACTCAAAATTTAAGTAAAATCTCCTTAAAACTCACTCAACTCCTTGACTCATACTTTATACCAACTAGAGTTTTGCTCAACTTTATACTCAAATCAATGGAGGCTCAAATCTTTGAAGGCTATTTACGTCTTTCAAATTGTAATGCCATTGATGAACCTTCTAACCACATTTGTGCTTAGGCTTGAGTTTGCCCACAGGAGTTCTCCATACACTAAATGATTCTTTTACTCAAACTTGGATAATGATTGCCGATTGAAGAAACTACAAAAACAAATTGACAAAGTCTTACCCCCTACAAGTAACTACACAACAAAGAAGAGAAAAAAACTTGTTTTTGTTCTTTTGATAAATAAGAAGAGAAACAACTAGTTAAGGTACCAATGAATTAGTGTGCCTACTTACAACCTAAACCAAGCTTGAAATCATTTCCCATGCAGCAAAAAGTATTGACTATTGAACATGGGTCTGAAACTGACAGATCCAAGTATACACAGACCTACAACTGGAGAAAAAAATTGAACCCTCTCAAGATTCTCAACTATCTAAAAGCCATATGGAAACAATTTAAACAAAAGCATCTCACCTTCTAAACATGCAGACCCATGCAAACAGAAGATTAATACGATGGCAGTTTGTGACAAGATGCTTTAATCTACAAGCCCTAACGAGTTCAAAACAAAATACACAAAATTTGGCACTTGGCCAATCTAATAAATAGCTGAATTGCGTGCAGTTCAATACACCAGGAAATAAACGGAACTTCAAACTAGTGAATCATGTTCTGAAATTAGTTCATTCCCGTTGATTATGTCCAATAATCTATCAAGAAGCTGCTAAAACAAAACCAATCACAGTTGCAATAAAGATCAACCAGACCTGACTCTTCTAACCATGTGAAACACAATCGAATAGCTCGACAACTGATTCATCAACAAATCGAACAGCTAACCGAATCATAACCATTGAAAGAGGTTTATACTCATTCGCCTTGAAGACAAAACACTGCACCCATCGTTTTCCGTCTAGAATCGATAAACACGCCGAGTAGTGAATTGTTCAAGATTAAAGCCAAGTCAAGAAAATCGATCTCAAATGAACTTTTATGGAGCCAATCACGACCCAATCTCAACTAGCTTAATTTTTATAGACATCATAAACTGAACAAGCCAAATAGAACCTTGTTCAAGACTGATTTAGCTCAAACTCGAGTAGCTTGAGTCTTTTATCAACCTTGCTTCAGTCTAGATATGTAAACAATTGGCATTTTCCCATTTCACAACAGTGACAAGAAGAAATCATTCTTCATATATTTATCGCGCTACAAATGTACACGCACCTCGACCTAGTAACCAAAGTGCTGCCTTTTCTGGTAATAACCAAGTATTCATTGATCAATGAGAAGCAAATTAGCATAAGATCGAGAAAAACTGGGTCTTACCGCTGATAAACAAAACATCGAAGATCGTCTTCTTGGTTAAGGACTTCTAATTCTTGATTGGTTTTCACTGTTCTTCAGGAGGTGTGGGTAAGCCAAAGTGCAGAACGAGAGAGCATGAGATCAGTCACGGTACATGCATACACACATATATAGTGTGTGAGAGAGAGAAAGTGCTTACGAAAACTATCTAATTCCGGTTTCGCAGAAAAAGAACTTTTTGTAAAAGAAGGTAATTTTAAGGTTAAAAATTATGTGTTTACGCAAATAATTTTTTTAACAATATAGATCTTGTTTGATAGATCTCATTACGATCTTTTAAACGGTGCAAAAAAATTAAATTTTTTTTTTAATTTTCATTATATTTGAATTTGAAATTACTCGTTTAAAAAAAAGTTAATTTTTTTCAAAGTTGAACACCCTTCACCCCCTTAATGGTGAGGAAGTTGGAGAAAAAAAAAAAAAGAGTAAATCAAAATATTAGTACTTTAATATTTCTTTGAGTAATTTTTTAAGAAACCATAACCATTCATTTCTGTTATCGTGAAATCACTCGATTCAAAAGTACTACTCCTATTAGAGTAATTTGGTGGGATTGGTGGGTCCTGAGCACCATTACATTCATAGTTGTGATGGTAGTTGGGAAGAATTATATCGACACGTACAAGTTCTACTTTTTTGCACATTCGTCCACGTATAAAGTGCAGTATTTTTTACAAGACAAGGGATCCTCCACATTCAAAGTCACATGATTCTTTAAGAAATGGCGTTCGCGAAATGAATGCGTTTCGCTGGCATTTTGCGCTTCTGTTCGCAATTTTCACACTAACGAATTTTAATTATTTGACAAGTTTTCAAAAGATGCTTTTTTACGTTCATACTTGCGCTCTCGCACTTGCTCTTGCGCCGCCATGCACATTATATCTCCCTCGTATGCATTTGATGGCTTGGTTTGTTCAATTTCGCAACCGTTCACATTTCTTAGCTCTTCGAAAATATTGATCATGTTCTGTTTTCTCTTTTATTTTGTTTTGCAGCTGCGCAAGTTTTTGCTTATCTGCGTTCTCTCTCGAGGTACAGAGTTTTATAACAGTTTCGTTTGCCGAGAAAAAAAAAAGTGCTAACCACTTAAACTATCAAAAACAAAAATGCAATCTTTAAACACAGATTTATATCCATTCCTCAGGCACCTCGAAGATTCTCCAAGACCTAGCAACACCGATCCTTTAACCGATTTCGCAGCACAAACGGGAGCGAACGGAACCCTAACGGGCTCGGCTCACGCTAAACCCCCGAACACCAGCAAGAGAACCAACCCCAACCCCCAAGCTCTAACCGCCATCTGACGACGAAGACGGTGACTGTTTTGTTTGGAGGTACTCGAACGAGGGCAAGAGTGAAGAAAACCCTAGATCGAGGAGAGGGATTGAAACCGGAGCATGTTAGTCCACTGGAGGCTATAACGTGAACATCACCGTCGCGATGCGACTGGATTTGCGCGTGTATAGATAGATATAACCAATAACATATCGTGCATTCTAACACTGGAGCAACCTACTATCATCTGGTGCCGCCCTAACCACTATGGTGTTCTTCAAATCTTTCGTTTCCACCACGAGGACCTAAGACATCAATAATACCAACAAATTAATAAAAAAATTGCTACTAAGAAGGGAAAAAGAATTTTACAAAACAATCACTTGTACCTGAGGCCAATTACCCATACGTCCCCAAACACAAGCTGGATCTGGGTTTGCACCAGTGGACCGGCCCAACTGTATTGAACAAGTCGACAGAGGTTGACTCACCACGATCCTACAAAAAAGACAAACAAGTTCTCATTTCTAGCATAATTCAACTGTCTTGATCAATGTCCCCTTCTTTCAACCATTAAATTCAATTTCTTCTCTCTTCACGTTGAAACATGGGGTTTGTAGTAATTTGTAGAATCTAGAATTGATCGGATAGAGAGTAGGATCAATGGTGATTTTACTTCTACTCGTGTGGCATCTAAGCCAAATATGTGACCTTAGATGCTACGCCCATCTTTGCTTGCATCTAAGTAAACCAAAGGATGGAAGAATAGAAGAATGATAAGTTTTTAAAGAGCTTTTCACTATGAACGTGAAGTACAAAGCTTTCAAGTGATTTAGGAAAAATGAGACCATCGCCTATTTATATACCAAGCGAGAAGTCTAGAACATTCTTTAGAAATTTATCAACTACTCTACGCTAGAATTCTATGCAAATATTTACACAAGTCTAGAATTATATAGAACACTCCAAATTATTCTAAGAGATGGTTCTAGAAGTTCTCTAGAGCTTCCACGTTGCTCTAGAGAACTCTAGATAGTTTCAGAAAAAATTTCATGTCTTGGTGGGAAGCATGTCAGGTGGCCTTGACACAATCTACTCTTGAGCTACCGAGAAATCACGGGAGATTAGTTCTCTTTTTTCTTTTCCTGTCAACCCATGACCAATATGGGCTTGAAGCTTCCTTCGTGGTTCCTGGAGCTTTTTTGTAGTGGCTTCCTTTCATGCCTCCAAGGCTCCAAGCTTGGCCGGTTCTGTGCTAAGGCTCATGAGGCGCAAGCCTTAAGCTTTCAAAAATGTTCAAAAAGTAGGGTCTTCACTTGTTTTTATTACCTAGTATATATGTGTTGTTATAGGACCCATTTTTTAACCCATGAATATGTTTTATATAAGACCCAATGGCCCAATAAAAATGGAAAGTAGGAAAAAACAAAAAGCAAGAATAAAGTTGGATCACGGGATGTCGGGATCGCTGATCTTTGAAAAAATTATTCAATGTGGTGAATGCATCATTAACATGGATGCATCTTTTTCTCTTTAAACGATAATTCTCATTGCAAACAAACCTAATGAACTGACGAAGAAGGAATTACACGTTAAGTGATAGGATATTAAGGGCCTCATTTTCGAGAATCGTCTTAGACCTCCAAAATCTATAATCTGGCCCTGGCGCTATTACATTGTATTCTGTCTGTATTTCGATTACATTCACTTGCTACCCCTTTGCTGTTATTCCCTCACTTACAAAATAGGTAGCCTCGAGCTCAGCTCGCCATCTTCTATCGTAGCTCGAGCTCGAAACTCGCATTGCATGGGAACCAAGCTGACAAGGCTGTGGGCTGAGAGCTCTACTTATGCCCCGTTTGATAATAGTGATAGATGGTTGATAATAGTGATAGATGGATGAGATTTATACGGAGATGAGATTAGGATTGAGATTGGTAATGAGAAGAGATTGGTAATGAGTATGTTTGTTTGGAATGTGATTAGATGATGAGATTATTAATATCATGTTTGTTTGAGATGAGATTAGATAATTGGATTGGATTGATAAAAGAAATTAATAATGAGAAGGGGTTGGAATTGGACTATGAATACCGAGTTCCATGGGGTATTGCTAATAACCCTTAAAGTCCGGCTTCCTCATCCCATGAGATTCACAATCCGGAGCCATTTGTGTTACCAAACAAGGAATTAATAGTCCGAAGGAATTATTAGTCCAATCCCATAGCCGAATCAAGTTATCAAATGGGGCCTATAGAGGATTCTCTTGTATATATTCCACTTCATTTTCATTTTTCCGATGGGGGACTGATGTGAAAGAAATTTTTATTTCCACATACTTATACGGTATAAGTATGTGTACACGCAAAATAAATGTGGTTCTAAATTAATTGAAAATGAAATGGTTATACAGGATAATTGAAACAAGAGTTTTTTTTAAAAACATCCCTCCAACTATCCACCAGATTTTTACTTAGTCCTCAAACTATCAAAATGTTTTATTTAGTCCTCAAACTATTGGCTTGCATTTTATTTAGTCCTTCCGTTAAGTGTTCTGTTAAGTGTCAAACGGCCGGGCAACATTTTGTTTTAAAAAAAAAATTTACAACCACCAATTTGCAATCCTATGGAGTAGAAACGTGATTATGAGAGCTTTAGAGACAAAATTTGATTATGTCTCTTTAGAATAATATGATCAGAATAATAAGATCTTCACACCCATTCAAACGGATTAAAATTTGAGCACTTAATTTTTTAACTATATTTTTTAATATATAAACCGTCTCAAAAAATTAAGTGTTCAAATTTTAATCCGTTTGAATGGATGTGAAGATCTTATTATTCTGATCATATTATTCTAAAGAGGCATAATCAAATTTTGTCTCTAAGGCTCTCATAATCACGTTTCTATTCCATATGATTGCAAATTGGTGGTTGGAAACTTTTTTTTTAAAACAAAACGTTGCTGTCCGAAAAAATTAAGTACTCAAATTTTAATCCGTTTGAATGGGTGTGAAGATCTTATTATTCTGATCATATTATTCTAAAGAGACATAATCAAATTTTGTCGCTAAGGCTCTCATAATCAAGTTTCTATTCTATAGGATTGCAAATTGGTAGTTGAAAACTTTTTTTTTTAAACAACGTTGCCGTCCGAAAAAATTAAGTGCTCAAATTTTAATCCGTTTGAATGGGTGTGAAGATCTTATTATTCTGATCATATTATTCTAAAGAGACATAATCAAATTTTGTCTCTAAAGCTCTCATAATCACGTTTCTACTCCATAGGATTGCAAATTAGTGGTTGGAAATTTTTTTTTTAAAACAAAATGTTGCCCGGCCGTTTGACACTTAACGGAACACTTAACGGAAGGACTAAATAAAATGCAAGCCAATAGTTGGAGGACTAAATAAAACATTTTGATAGTTTGAGGACTAAGTAAAAATCTGGTGGATAGTTGGAGTGATGTTTTCAAAAAAAACTCTTGAAACAAAAGCCAACTAAACGGAGTTTTTGTTGGAAATAAAAATAAGACTAGACTAATACTTTAAAACTTTTTCAGTGCACAGTTCGGAACGGAGAGGGAGATCCGAAACCGCAGAATGTAGTCCAACGTTGGTCCCTGATTGACGTGTGACTTTTGGGTGTGTGAGTTTAGTTTTGTTATAAACGTAGTGGAAATGGTGTTGGCTCACTTTCTAGCGAGTATGGGGTATGGTTGTGTAAGTGTCTCCACTTGGGAGGCATATCCACCGGTTTGGCTATCTACGCCTTTGTCCAAAGATGGATATGCCCTTTGCCTGTTTTTTCCTTTTGTATTGTTCATCAATGAATCGCTTATCTTGTTGGCAAAAAAAAAAAGTTCCCAACAACCATCAGCATCGGGTTGCTGCTTTCTTTTTCCTCTGATGTGAAACAAATGTGAATTTTCACTGTATTACAATAGCAGATGAAATTGGAGTAGTACTGAAAGAGGCGTGCAAACTAGACCAATTAAATGTTGTTGGTTAGAAAACCAACAACATAGTAGGCATTAAATGTTGTTGGTTAGAAAACTTCAAGTTTGGAACTTCGCAGGGGCAGCTTTAAGATTTAAATTTAGCCGTTGCGAAAATATAAAATTTTTAGGGGAACAAGATTTTGTCCGAGTTTATAGTGTGCGCAAACTGGCTCGAACATTCGGTTATAAGGAAAAAAAAAAAGAATTTGGGAGAACAAGTGTGGTGATAGATTGGATGATTTTCAATACTACTATTTTTTGAGTAATAAACTTGTGTTGGTTTATAGGTCTAAAAGGCCCACTTGTTAATTTTTGAGTAACAAGTGTTGGTTTATTGTGGATCAAAAAAAAAAGTGTTGGTTTATTGGTCTTAAAGATTTAGACATATTAATGTAACTTTAAACACGAACGACGAAACAGTCAAAAATTTTGAAGAAAATATTTCAGAGAAGAGAACCAAACAAAGCCTAATTAATAGAAGAGATTTCTTTTTTTTGCTCAAAAAAAAAAAAAACGTACTAATAAGTAGGTACATTAATATGTCTTTGTTTGATCAGCCATGTCGAATCTCCATCCTGTAGGCCTCCATCTACTCGGGAGTAACCTGCCAAAAGAGGGGAAAAAGAAGATCAAGATGAAATATAACATGAAACCGCGTAAAACACCAATAAGAATTGAGCAACAAAACAAGGAGCGATCCGAAAAACAAAAAAAACAAGACAGACAAACCACATCATCCTTCTTCTCTCATTTTATCCTTCTATTCAGAAGGAACATCCTGAGTTAAACATGTTACTCTATAATACGAAATTAAAGAACATATACATTCTCACCTCATCTAACAAATACTCCAGTAATACACCAAGAAAGCTGAAGCCCAACTCGGCCCAATAGCTATTGATCCTCAAACAGGTCTAATTACATTTTTCTTTTTAAATTATAAGCTAGTCAAAAAAATCTAGATTTGCATTCTAGTATTCTACCATGTCTTTCCAATATATCACAGCACAGGCAATTGCTTCAAACAGAATGTTTTAAGAAAGATATGGCAGAATGCAGATCTAGATTTTTCCTCCAGTGTGAGGTATTAGTCAAAAGCTACTGAAACAATGGGCTCTTCCATTGTTCCTAAATATCTTGTTTCCAAGTGCATTGCGAACAAACAAAATAAAACTAGTTCAACCAGCCTATTTACTCTTGAATCATCCCAACATCCCGATCCACAAGGGACAACTACAAATTATCATTACCATATTCATTGGTTCTAAAGTCAATTTCGGCATTCCCTACTCCTAGAAATCTTTGGTGTTCGGTGTACATGGCAAACAATCCTAGCATCCAATTCAAGCTACTCCTAAACCTTAAAATGATTTATATCTTTTGCCTTACAAAACACCCCTCTTAACTTGCTCATACTTCAACTATTTCATATTTGAGGAGGGGTCATGTGCAGCTGAGCTACTAAAAAATATCTAAAACGTGCAACCAAATGGCCGTCAACTTGAGTAACCAGAAAAAGTACTCTGTAACAAAAAGGCAATGCCAGAAAAAAACTCCATGAGTAATATTCTCACTCAATTTACCCGGCAATTTATGACACCACCAGCACTATCGTATTCAACTTCTCCTTCTTCATAATCAACTTCCTCAGTAGCTGCCTTGCCATAACTGAATAACCAAATTCAAAACTCAGTATGCAGCATCTCTACGAGTGAAAATTCATAACTGAATAACAGGGCACATACCAAATCACGATCACCAAAAAGATGAAGACGAGTTGCATATGACATTTCTCCTCCATGGAAAAGTTTTTTTTTTATTCAGCTTGACCACACTTGGTCCAAGCCCCGACTTACGAGCTTCTCCTGATTCCAGCTGCTTTGTACAACTACATGCTGCTGCAATCCCTGAAGAAAGATTTGTTAGCAAGGAAATGAAACATCAAATAAAAGAAACACAAGAATAAATGACGTAACAATTGCAATCATTAGCATTCAGATTTAGTCAAGATATGGAGGAGAAAATATGACAATTCATTATTCCATGCGCATAAAAAACAGGACTCAATCCCAACCCTTCATGTCAGAAACTTGTAAGTTGTAATAAAACAAAATTAACCGGATTTAACAAATGTCGTCCCTGTATTTCAAAAGGACAAAAGGAAAACAATCCATAAGAAGAGAAACAAGGGACATGCATCGCTCCATACAAGTAGACAAAAGGAATACATTGGAACGAAAAATCAAACCCTATCCAAAATCTACCAACTCTTGTCAAATGGCAATGCAAGAACAAGTGATCCATGATTTTCTTGGCCCCTCAAACATAATGAGGCACCATTGAGGGTTTAAAAGAACAAATCGGCCTACAGTCTACTCTTTCAAATAGTAAAATCCATATCCTATTTCCTATGAGTCAACGCAACGAAGCAAACCTTAACAACATCCCAGTTTAACCTTCGGGAGGAAAAATTTGGTACGTTTGGAATACCAACAAGGGATTGAAATGATGCATGAAGACGGAAGAGTCAAGAGACCAGCACACTTTTACCATAAGGATTGTTCGAGAATCAAGCATCATCATGAATGTTAACGACTGAGTGCTCGAGTCTCATTCTACTATATATTTCTAAAAAAATTCCAAATCCCAAGAATCTGAGAGCACCCTTCCAAGAACGACAGGATTCACCTGTCACGTACAACAAACCGGGCAAAGTCCAAGAACCCTGAAAGTAGGGCTGGTATTTTAAACTGGAAAACTGGAGTGGGTTTTTTAAACCAATTTTTTCAAATCTAGTCCGGTTCCAGTTTGCGATTTTCCTGATTTTTAAAACTGGTTCGGTTTCCGGTTTTCTTGGCTTACAAACCGAACCAAACTGGACCTGTCCGGTATTATGCATGCATAGGAAAAATGAAGGTTTGGGGTCTCGAACAGAAGACCTGCACGCTAACACAGCAGCTTCACCGCTGGGCTACCCATCCGATTGTGATGTATGAGTAGAATAATTATATTTATTACATATCTACGTGAGTTTAATAAAATCTTAAAAGCCATACCCACATCTTTTACACACACCCTACCTGCGAGAAAAACCCTGAATTGACTTCGCATATCTCTCTCTCTCTCTCTCTCTCTCAAATCTCATAACCAAATCCCTCAAATCGTATAAATCTCTCCACCAAACTCATCAAACCCCAAGATCTACACTCCCAATCACCAAGTTCAAGCATCAACCAAATCAATTTTGGCTAGAACTCAGCCTAACCAGTACAAGCCCCAGAATGCGAGATTCCTCTCTCACCACTAACAAGGTAACTCCCACCACGACGACCGTCGACCACCGAGGTTCCTCTGTGTGTGTGTTTGTGTCACAGATTAGGGCTTTGTTGCTTGCTTGTTGTGCTGTTGACTGATGCCATGAAGGGAAACCAAATAAAGCAGCCAGACTGGACCGAAACGGGTCGAACAGATTGAAACCGGATCAGTCTTGTTTCGACCGGTTCCGGTTTCCAAATTCTCCAAACCGGATAACCGGTTTGGTCCCAAAATAAACCAAAACCGGACCGGACCGGATCACCCCTACCTGAAAGGCCATGTGAAATGGATTTCAGTGGGAGCGATAAGTTCCCTTGCCCCTATATCAGAGCCCGAACTAATAGAATGAAACCAACAGTTTCTTTTCAACCAATTGTAGGTGAGAAAGAATCATGTTCTAATGGAAACCTCCATAAGGACTTACCAATCAAAGCAATATTTTTCTCAATAAAGGCCTAAAGGATGTCCTTCCTTGGATTTAGAGAGGGTCACACCATCCCCGCTTGCCAAGTGATGGATACATCCAACCTTCTCCACTACCTTCCTGCAAAACGTCCATCATCCGATCCTACTCAGCAACTCTACAAGTACAACCTCTTAAGAGACCTCCTTTCTCACAGCTAATAGAAGCAGCAAAACTAAATCACACACACTACACATCGAAAAGATCATCTCCAAAAATCTAGTTTCTTTTCACATCGACTGAACACCAACAATTTACAGACAAATATAGACCGCTGAAAAGGACAACGGCACAAAAAAAAATTGTCAAGGATAAAGGAAATTCAATGAAGAAACATATGCTAGGATATCTTAACCACAAGGAAAAGAAAGGAATAGCATCATTGAGATAACAAAAAAGTGTAGTTTGAATCACAAGCATACTCCTATAAGCAAAAGGAAAATAAGCCAAGAGAGACGTACCTGATGTAGACGCCATGATTAACGGTGATGATCCACAACCCTAGAGCGAGAGTGGATGGTCACAGACCTGGAATAAGACAGGGTGAAAAGAAATGGACCTGTGAATCCCTGAATTGATAAGGCGGTAATAAAGGCACCCCAGGCTAAAAGGTCCAGTGCAAGCAAAGACTAAAGGTAATTTGATAAGGTCGACTTTAACAAAAAGGAAGTACAGGTAGCCAAGCAAACCATTTGTGAGTTTTGGGCAACATTCATGTCCGCCCTTGCCAAAAAAAAGCAATTCATGAAACTGTCATTAGTGCCAGGCTGCTAGCAAATTCTCATACTCCTAGAGATAACATCACAAAATGGACAATAGAGGGTTACAGAAATCTACAATCACTTAATAAAACTAATAATTTTGCATTCTAAAGATTAAAGAATACAACAAAAGGGGGAGCATAGGTTTGCACTCGGAGAATGTATGTACGACTAATTTTCTGACATGCAACTAATAATTTAGCAAGGTTTTATGCCAAAGCTTGCGCAGGCTCGGATAATGGCTGGTTTTTCACAACATAATGCGTGAAACAAACAGATTCATCTCAAGAAGCGAAAAACAACACCCAGATAGCATTAGCAACACTCAACACCGTTAATTCTTGCTTCGGGAAATTCCGGTTTATTGTGATGAAAAGAGGTGGGTGAGTGTGTGCAGAGAGAGAGAAGGAAGACATGTAAATACATATATCTATACACCACACACAACACACGAACATATATATCACCCAAGACAAAATTCACAGAGAAACTCCCAATTCTTGTTCGATAACCCATTAACGTTAGATATGTGCGCAGAAGATAGAGAATTGAGAGAGAGAGAGGTTGGGGGCGGGAAGAACCATACCTTCCTTCTTCGATTATCTTCACTTGTTCGTCTTGGGTATTCAAAAACCAAAAACCAAAAACCAAAAACAAAAAAGTAGGCCCCCAACAACCTACTTATTTTATAACTATTTATTCTGGAGCTTTATTCTATAAAATTCAAATAAACAGCTTATTTTAATATTTTTAAATTTAAAAATAATGTAAATGAAAGTTGATTTTTCAAATTTTTTTTACATCGTATTAAATTCAATGAGATCTATCAAATAAAATCTATAGTGATAGGAAAATTATTTACGTAAGCACATGATTTTTGAACTTGAAATTACCTTTTTAAAAAATAAGTATTTTTTCACCCTTTTGTGGAACACACTTTATTATTGGACAAAAAATAAGTTCTTATCGCGGTTCTAGAACGGGCCTAAACAAAGTTTCCAGAGTCGGTGTAAAGTGGAAATTGAATAATTCTATAGCCAAGGATATGAATAAATTAGGTTTCGTTTGTTTTGATGTAAATTATTTTATAATGTAAATTTTTGTATGCAAAATGTTTTTTTTAGAAAACAAACTTTAGGTTTCATTGTTTATTTTTACAATGTAAAATATTTTTCATGTAATTTTTTTTTAAAAATATAAATTTCAAACTTTTATTTTTTGATGTTTGATTGACACTTGAAAAATATTTTTAGAAATCAACAAAATATTGTAGAGATTAGGGCCCCGTTCAACTGCCAGGAAAGTACAGGAAAGAATGGGAAAATCAACCTTTCCATAACTTTTATAGTGTTTAGTTGGCAGGAAAGTAATGGAAAATATATTTTTAAGTTTTCCTGTAAGATTTACTTTCTTGCAAAAGTGATCCCGCCACAAAAGTATAGGTTTTTACGTTACGGGAAAAGTTTTCTCCGTTATGGGGTCAAAATAATTGGCGGGTAAGGAAAAAAGTGAATGACACAGATATCCAAAAAATACGAATTAGGTTCTTAGAAAGGCACTTTGAAATTTATGTGAGCAATAACAATTTCAACATTATGGTGTTTTTTGAGATAATTGTTGTCGAAAAAGATTGGTAGTTTATTTTTTTTGGAAGTATTTATTTATCTTGTTATTAGTCTTCAATTTTGTCTTGTATTAACGAATTATCAGTGAGATTTTGTATCGGCAACTAATCAAGTACGGTTGTTTAGCATTTGTTTATTTAGTTATCATATACTTATTTTTTAAACTTTATTTGTTAGGTTGATTATCAGAGGATGTCAATTTAAATGGGGGATTTGCTCATTCAAAAGATAGCAAATTGAATAGGAAATTGCAAGTCAATTTTTTCATTTCATGTTAAGGCTTTGCATTAGATAAAATACATTTTCCATATGTGTTAATTTTTGAAATATGATAGCCTATTATTTAGCTCTCAAAGTTACTTTTATTTAAAATTAGCCATGAAAATAAAAATAAAAAAGTTTCTTATAAGTGTCTTTTCCCGGCAAATGATTAGTTTTCCTGGAAAAAAATTTGTCAAATGAACACTCACAGAAAAATAGATTTCTTTTTCTTTTACTTCACTTTACTTAACTTTTTCTGAGAATAACTTTCCGATACAACATTCTTGACAACTGAACGGAGTGTAGTTGGGGGCTTAAACGGTGGAGAGATCCAAGATATTATAATTGAACGTGGGTCACAATTGAGGAAACTGATTAATGAAAATTACAGTAGTGGGAAGCGGGTTTATTTCGAAAAATAACTTACAGATGATTTAAGGGTTTCTCGGTAAGTTATTTTCACCCAATTAATGAAAACTCATTTTTACACAACCAAATACCGAAAAATAGGTAAAACAATTTATCGGAAAATATTTTAAGCCCAAAACAAACGGACCTTTAACTTTTATTTTTTGGTATTTGGTTGACATATAAAACATATTTTTAAAAACAATAACAAATTGTAGGTTTTGAAATGTTTTAATCAAGTAAGTTCTCTTTATTCCTTTTCCTCTCTCGTTTTGAATCTAATATAATTTTGGGATAAGAAGAGAATGAAATAGGGTAAATTATAGTTAACCCCCTCTAACTAAGCCACACGTGCACTTTGCCCCCTCTAACTTTTTTTTGACACCCAACTCCCTCTAATTAACTGAAATTCAAATGGTCATAACTTCTTCGTCCAAAATTGAAAACATGCAAATTATATATCGATTTCGAGGTCTTGAAGTCAGATGTCTAATGACACCAAAATCACATCACGATTCAAAGCACACAGAAAGTTATGATCAAAAGAGTAGGGGCTAGTCATAACTTTCTGTGTGCTTTGAATCGTGACGTGATTTTGGTGTCATTAGAAAGCTTACTTCAAGACCTCGAAATCGATATATAATTTGCAAATTTTCGATTTTGGACGAAAAAGTTATGACCGTTTAAAATTATGAACGTTTGAATTTCAGTTAGTTAGAGGGGGTTGAGTGTAAAAAAAAAGTTAAAGGGGGCAAAGTGCACGCGAGGCTTACTTAGAGGGGGTTAACTATAGTTTACCCAATGATCCGTATGCTGTTTTGAAAAATGACAGACCACATTGGGGCCGGGCTATTCGCAGCTACGTATTTTCTCCCATAGTCCACTCTATTTTAGTAAATGGTTGTTGAAAATCATAAATAACATTTCGGTAAATAGCTGTTGAAAATAAGATTATATTTCGGTAACTACATGTCGAAAATATATTCAATTTCCGTTAGACAACTGCCAAACATGCATTTTCGGGTATTTTCGGTAAATAGCTGTTGAAAAAATAATCATATTTCGGTAAGTTGATGTTGAAAATGTATCTTAATTTCGATAACTAGTTGTTGAGTCTAATTGAAAATTTTTAACGGGCTGTGGGAGAAAATACGTGGCTGCGAATAGGCCGGCCCACCACATTGGGGTGGAATGCAAAAATACATACGGCCAAAATTAGAGAAAAATATCTCCCCCTTCTTTTTTAGCCAAATAACAGAAAATGAATAAAATATTTTACATCCAAACCCAAATAAATGGAGCCCAACCACCGCCGAGGGTGGTAGCCCAGCTGGCCTGGGTGATGGGGCTTGAGTGCCTTTCCCTCCATGTGCACTCGAGTTCGAGCCCCTCCAGTGGCAAAAAAACTTATATGCCCTGGAGGGACGCATGGAGGGCCCTATCCCAGCTGTGCACCTAGGTGATGCTGTGGTGACGGCCTGTCCTCACGGATAGTAGCTATGGCTCGAACCGAACATTCCACAGCAGGTTGGGAGCCCCTATGGTCACGCCCAAGGGGGGTTGCTACGCCGGTCGCCCCCTCTTACCCTTCTTAGTTATCAAAAAAAAAAAATGGAGCCCAACCGCGGCCCGCCTGGCTAAGGTCGTCTTCTTCCATTGCGGCATTGCCTGAAAAAACCTTAACACATCTCAGCGCGTGGACCCATTGTGATATCCCAAGGACAAATGACACATCCTCAATTTCCATTATTTCCTTAAGGGAGAAATTCAAAATAACCCCCAACCTATACACTCAAATTCAATTAGACTCCCAACCTTTTAAAAACTTCAATTTTACTCCCAACGTTATATTCCGTTAATCAAAATGCCCCATTCCGTCCAAATTACTAACGAATTCCGTTAAAGGCTCCGTTAAATAGTATTCGGATCAAATTTCAATGATCCGAGCCGCTCAATGTGTTCAAAACGTGATTTTAAGGATACTCGCTAGATATCAGCAAAAAAAATGTTCGGAAGTGCTTCATCTGAACAGTTTTTTATTTTATAGTTCAATAAAAAACTGTTCAGATGAAGCCCTTCCGATCATTTTTTTTTGCTGATTTTTCGCGGGTACCCTTAAAATCACATTCTAATCACATTGAGCGGCTCGGATCATTGAAATTCGATCTGAAAAGGGGAGGTACAGACCGAAGCAAAATCCGGACGTCCGTACTTGAATAAAATCCGGATCGATCCACACCTCCCCTTTTCCAATCGAATTTTGATGATCTGAGCCGCTCAATGTGTTTAAAACATAATTTTAAGGGTACCTTCAAGAAATAAACAAAAAAAATGACCGGGAACGGCTTCATCTAAACAGTAAAAACTGTTCAATAAAAAACTGTTCAGATGAAGCCCTTCCCGGTTATTTTTTTTGTTGATTTCTTGCAAGTACCCTTAAAATCACATTTTAAACACATTGAGTGGCTCGGATTATCGAAATTCGATCAGAATACTATTTAACGGAGCCTTTAACGGAATCCGTAAGTAATTTGGACGGAAGGGGGCATTTTGATTAACGGAATATAACGTTGGGAGTAAAATTGAATTTTTTAAAAGGTTGGGAATCTAATTGAATTTGAGTGTATAGGTTGGGGGGTATTTTGAATTTTTCCCTTTCCTTAACGACGAAGGAAAAATTCGGTTGATATTTTGACATAAACGTAATTTTTTTTTTGGGGGGAAATGTACCAGGCTAGTTTATACGCACCAAATTAATCTATACAATCTCTCTAACAATCGTTTTACCTCCGTTTTGCATGTTTACATGTTGGGACGAGATAGTTGCAAGAGTTATTAGTTTTAGATCAACTTGCACACAACTCGGACTAATTCGTAGAGCGATTTCACGTTCTTAGAGCATCTCCAACTGCCTAAGCAGATGGAGATTTTCGCTCAAGAGGCGAGTTCAAGCACCGAAATTGCAGTTCCAGCAGCCTAGCTTCACGGTCGTCAATTAGGTGTTCCGCTACAGTACCTCGTTGGTCCGAGCGAGCTACTGTAGCACTCGGTTGGTCCTCTCTCTCTCTCTCTCTCTCTCTCTCTCCCTCCCCTTGCCTTCACAACCACCAGATCTGCCCGTTGTCGGCGTTGTTTGGCTCCGACGAGGGTTAAGAAAGGATACCCCTTCTTTGTCTTCTCTTCTTCTTCTATGATATGGGTGCAATATTCTGAAAATTACTCGATTGTGGGTTGTAATTTTTGAGATTTCCAGTGGGTTTCTGAAAAATTACCAATTGTGGGTTGCAATTTTTGAGATTTCAAGCGCGTTTCTGAAAAATTAGCTATTGTGGGTGGCAATTTTTGAGATTTCCAGTGGATTGCAATTTTCTTGGAGCAGAGAGAGAGGAGAATGGCTGGTGGTGGTTGCTATAGAGGTGCTGGAGTTGGTGGTCGCGGTGTAGAGGTGTCGTCGGGTTTTTGTTTCTTTTTTTTGTTTAGTACTATTATTGTTTATCAGTATTTGCTTAGCCTAAATTGCCTTGGCTGCTGGGAACTTCAACTATTTTGTGGCTAGCTAAACTAGTTTTTGAGGTATTTCCTAGACAATTTGGCTAGAAACAGCTTGAGGCTGTTGGAGATGCCCTTACCCATACCCATAGCGTGAGGTGGCCCAGGGATGTCGGCAAGGCAAAATTCCCTGTTATTGTGTGTGTGTATATCTACACACACACCCCGACCTCCATTAATTTGTCACTTCATTCATAATTGATCTCTACTTCTCTCACCGGCAAGAAAATGGAACAAGAAAACAAAATGGAGGAGCCTTTGCTGAGTTTGCTCTCAGGTACGTCGCATTTTCAGTTCACACGCTTGATTCTTTTTTTTCCCATCTCCCCAATACGTTTGTTTCGTTCGTGATTAAAAATCTGTTGGCGTCCAATTATGAGTGAATTTTGGGAATTTTGATTGTGAAGCAGAGAAGAGCGAGGAGAAAGGGAGCCTCGAGAGGCTGAGTTCGTATCAGTACGTGGAGAGGGCAGGTTCCGTAATTCCGACGACTTCTCTGGCCGGAACCGAAGTCAGCGTCGACGAGATTCGATCTGCTGCTGCTACTGCTACTTCTTCCGATCGATACTACCCTCCTTCTCTTCACGCCCCATTGATCGGCTCCCCCGAACCTGATCCTAATGGTAAAATTCGTAATTCAATTCGTTCCCAATGGCATACCAAGTATTTGATATGTATGTGCGCAGTCGTAGATACACTTTAAAAGGATTATGTTAAAAACTTTGCACCCCTGCAAAGCTTTTTCAACTCCTTTGGGGCCGGTTGGAGCATTTGCTCCGGCTTCAAGTGGGGTTCCTGGTGGATGGTGGGTTTATGAGCCCACGAGGACCACGATTAGTCGAGTTGTGGTTAAGTTGGACACCTAACCAAACCAAACCAAACCAAACGAGTCTGGTGTCCCAATCAATTGGGGTTGCCTACATGAATTATGTTTTATCCATTGAGCTTTGTCTGGCCTGTTCACTTAGATTCAGTAAGCCCACGTCCTTCTGTATCAAGGAGTCCAAAGTCAATCTAGGTCTGCTTCTTCCCCTGGTCAGACTATCCACTAGTATCATGTCACTCTTGTTGACTATTGCCTCTGCAGGTCTACAGCAAATATGTCTAAACCACCTTTGATCTATTTCCTGGTTAAAAAAAAAAGGACTTGCTCACTTCAAGACCCAGGAGGAAGTTCTAATTTTTCCCCTATTATTGTTTTTTGATGGGGTTCCTACATTGCTAGGAAACTAGAGAGTTACGTTAATAGGTTTCACGGAGTCGGGGAGTTTCTGTTTAAGTCACGAAAGATCCATAAGTCTATATAGTATGATACTGAGGTGCTGGAACGAGAGAAGTAAGATTCGGATGTGGTTGTGCTTTCGTATTCTAGCAAAACAAAAGAAAGAAGGGAATTAAGGAGTTTTTCAACTTGCTTGTAATTTGCATCTCGGGGTTATGTTCGCATCGCTCTGCCGATAACCTGTTAAAAAAGTAATTATCAAGAACCTGGCTTTCATTCATATTCATTACGTAGTCTTAACATGCTTTTAATTAGACAAAAAAACTAAGTGACAGACCTAAACAAACTAAGGAAACATGCATAACAAGAAAACCTAGGGTAACTAGGAAGCATGAATAATAACCTAGGCCAAACAGGAAACATAATAATAAAATCTCCAAACTATGGTAGCATTTATGCTAACATAACCAAGTCTAAAACAAGTAAAAGTACTCATATTGGCAGTCTTGCAAAAAACTGACCTGCTTCTTTTTTGCTTGAGCTGGATTAACCCTTAGTTCAATCAAGGATAGTGCCTGGCATAGTAGACATGGAAGTCATAAATGAAACTTTAGCCAATTTCGACTTGTGAAGTAGTTTTCCGGCATTGTATAGTTGGCAAGGCCACCAGGTTTTACATGAATAATTTGGAAGTGGTCTGATTCATGCTGCTAGCTTTCACAATGTCATCTTTTGTTTAGTTTCAAAAATTTCGTTATGTGTTTGTGATTAGAATGCATGATGATCAACTCGCTCAACAGCATAGCTTCGTTGTTTGCTTCCCTGCATTTACCATTTTTTATAGAGCTGCATGGCTGATGAAATGCAATCAAAATCTTGCAGAGCAAAATATCGTTTATCAGGGTGGATACGGAGGAGATTACGGTGGAACTAATGAATTTCAGAGGTGACGTTCAAGAACACTCCTTTTCCAAGAAATTATTCAATGGTTAATTGGATTATAGTTTTTTTTTTGTTTGTTTGGTGACTTGGAGTTATAACGTGATCATGCAGTTTTAATCTTGTGGCTATTTTCTGCTTAACATTACACATGTTGGTTTAGCTGAATGAAAGATACAAGGCAGACTATGATGCATAGGAAGAGATAGTACGATTCACCTGATCTATGCTAGGTGTCAGCATAACCATTTTTTCTTTTATGATGGTGATCACTTAGCCCTACAATCACACAGAATAATGGTAAGAAAAAAGTAAAGAAAGAAGTACATGGGTGATGGGTGTGTCATGGAAATTTAGTGGAATTGCTTAGTTGGAGTTTTGGAAGAACTCTAAATGGACTGATTCTGGCATGTATCTGTCTTTGGCTTGATTATAAACGATGGGCCTGCCTGCCGTATGGGATTGCATTTACAGTTTATCGGCTTTAGCCATTGGTATTAGACTTCAATGGGGAGTGGGAAATTCATAATTCTCTTTTCTTTTTTTTCATGGCTTGCTACCATGGTTAGTTGGTTACTTAATTTTCTTGCACCAGTTTATCTAGCTGCATCAACATTTGATTCTTGACCTATTTGTATAGGCAAATTCTGGATGAGGTTGAAATTCGAGAATTGCTTATTGATCATGTTGGCCATCGTTGCTGTTGGGGAAGTCGTCCGGCTCGAACCTGGAAAATTCAGGCAGTGGAAGACTGCAATGTCTATGTTGGAACTTTAGAGACTTTTATCGAGGAGAGGGAAATAGTTACAGAAATAGAGCCATTCCTTGGTGGCAACATTGACGGAAAGGATATGGGTCCTGAACTTGCAATCTGGGAGTTGGATTTAAGGTCTGAATTCCCTGTTTTATTTACACCTCACAAAGAATCGCGATCCAAGATTCCTCATTCTGAAGCTATTGAGAAATGCTCAGGTAAGGGTTAACTGTTAAGCAATATTGGGCTTTCTACAGTTAGGTTGATGGAATTTTGACATTTTGACACTCGTTTAAGCCATATTCCTACTGCCACTAATTGTAGAAACTTTGTGTCCAACCCAAAAGCTTAAGGTATTAGGTGGAGATGTCCCTCATGTATATCGAGTGACCATGAATGCCATACCGAGCAGTGTGAGACTATGTTCTAACATCCCCCAAGTTTAGCTATTTTTTAGGTTTATCACATGTAGTCTCTATTGGGCTATTATCATGTAGCATTGTGGGGTCTATAATCATGCAGCCCTTTAACTTGGGTCTATTCTCGTGCAACCTCCTTGGGTCTGTCATCATACTGCGTGAACCCTAAGGGGTTGGCCTGGTCGTCGTTTTCTCCCTCCTAAGGTCTCAAGTTCAAAACCCCCCGGGTGCTATCTTATGGGGCCAGTCTAAGCAGAGCTTTGCTCCGGCTTTACATGGCCTCCTGCTTAGTGGTTGGCTATGTTACATGGATCCTTGATTTTGGCTCAAGTACCCGTGTCGATGTGTCCGACACTCGTATCCTTTTGGACACTCGGATCCTCTAACTGTTAAGATACTTACAGAAAAGGACTATCAAATTAACTAGAAAAGCGATATTTCTAGTATTTCACAGAGACAAAAAATAGGGAAATAGCAAAAACATAATTTTCTTAACCATTTCTTGTTTACCTGCATTTGTAAACATAGTTTACAGAACATAATCTTGGAAAATTATGCAATATATAATACTAAAAAGAGTTCAGGACGTGTCCCCGTACCCGTACCCGAGTTGGGGACACATATCCACGTATCCTAAGATTTAAGTTTAGGAAGGTCCGACTCTTGGACTCGCACCCGCACCCGATACTCGCACCCGAGTCCATGTAACATAGGTGGTTGGTGGGATTGGCCTAGGGATTAGTCGAGGTGCACGTATGCTGGCCTGGACACCGTGAGATATCAATAGAAAAAAGTCACCATTGGATGTGGTGTTTTTCCTCCAAAATGGGGGACGAGTTGTGCCCTGCTCTGATAGCATATCTAAACATTGAATCCAACCCAAAAAGCTTAAGCTATTAGGTGGAGAGATTCCTCGTGTATATTAAGCGATCACCCATTCCATACCCTAGCAATATGAGACTACGTTCACTCTGGTTATCTGTGTCAGTATTCTTATCTTACTTCAGCCGTAACATGCATTTTCTTCTTATGAGTATACGTGTTTATATTACAGCAGTCTGGATTGAAGATTCCTGATGCGGCCTTAGCTTGTTTGTAGGTTGTACAGGACGAGGGAATATTGTGTGTTCCTCTTGCAATGCAGATCAAGAACCTGGGTTTTACAAGGAAAATCAGATGTCGCAGTGTCCTACCTGTTACGGGAGGGGTCTGATTGCTCATAGGGATGGATCTGATTCAAAGTGAGCTTTTAATTTTCCATAGAGCTATTAATTACCTTATTCATGAATGTGGAAGCAATCTTTTATTCATGAATCAGTTGCTTCTTGGTCGACTATAGAGCCTGATTAGTAGTTAGATCTTAGATCATGTTGATGTCTGAATTGTGTGTAACATAATTTATTGGATGGTTTTGTCCCTGCAGATGTGTGAAGTGTGATGGCAAGGGAAAGATCCCTTGTGCAACCTGTGGATCTCGTGGGCTGATTAAATGTCAGACATGTAAAGGCAGCGGTTCTCTCTTGAAACGCAGTATCGCCATTGTTAAATGGTATGTATGCTTTGTTTTCTGATGAAACAGTACCTGCATGGCCATAAAGCAGAAGAAGCCATCAAGTAAACCTGATTTTAGGAATGAGCCTAAAACTTCAAACCTCAACAACCCAAAAGAAAATGATGAGATGAAAGGAAATAGAGATAAGCTTCAGTAGATCAACTTCCACATGTTAGTAGGATGATATACAATAAATGCCCTAGTTATGGTCTTTCTTAGCTTTGCCGAACTTATTTTGCGAAATCTGGAAATAGTAACTGTTGAAGAATTTATCTATATCCTTTTCTCTTCTCTTAGCTGAAATTCTTGGGGAGAGACATTAAAGTTCTTTTAACTGGTTTGTCAAGCAATATAATCCTTCAGATTTGTCTTTTTCCTTGCTAGGGTTTGGCCTTGGGCACTTCCTTAATAGAGGTCCAAATTGCAATTGGCTGCAGTGTAAAAACTGGCATGCCTCATCTTGTTGACAGAGTAAACAGTGTATTGGCACGATTTTGGTTCAGACTGTTTACTGCATTACCTAGATATCATTATATGCTGGGCGTTGTGGGGTTCCATGTGTCTCAAATTCAAACCTGGTTTCTGCACATGACACTATTTGATTGTTAACCATCATCTCATCTAGAAGCTTAAGCCCTTAGAGAAAGGGGTAACTTTATTATTTATATCCTTAACGTGCACTCTCACGTGTCGTCAGGTTCTCCTCCATAAGTGGGTTTAACATGTGCAAGTATTTCAATATCATGTTGGAGGTTAGATTTGAACACAGTATGCTCTGATACTGAATTAGATTGTTATTCACCATCTCATCTAGAAGCTTAAGCCGTTAGAGAAAGGGGTAACTTCATTATTTATACCTAACAACCTGGCAACCTTCCCCACATCAGTCGCCTGCTTCACCATAGTTGGCCTATTATGACACTGTTTGGTATTATTCGGTTTCTTCTCGTATAAGCCAACCTAAGCCTCGCGACTTATTTTGGAGGTCTAATGTTTCTGATGAGAGTAACAATAAATAGCTGGCTCATTGCACTCTCCTCTTTATAGTTGATTTCCTCTGCATCTTTGCCTATGGACGTATTGGTTCTTTTGTTCTGGTTCCTTAGTAACAAATAACAATGTGCTATATCACATATCGCAGCCACTAACCTACCCTTGGTTGTCTTTCGATAATTCCTTCAGTCAAGGCCTGAGAATTTTCTTCCTTCTGCAAGGACAGTAGAAATTATTGTTGGTGCCTTATTTCCAGTTGTACATATTTGTGCATGTGCAGATATAGAAATGCAGATATATATCTGTTATCTAGAAATGATAATACCAAAACCATTTTTGTTTGTGCCAAAATTCTAGTGCATAAAAGCCTTATATCTTGCACATGGTACAAAGATTTTATGCACTACATTTTTGGCACAAACAAAAACAGTTTTGACATTAACAACACCCATCTGTATATTCCTATTGATGATTCGATATCATACCTTGGTCTAAGGATCTAATTTATTTTTTTCCCTTTGCAGGAAGACCGTTGCTACTCGAAAAGTAAGTGCAACTAGTGGAGCTGCCTCAGTTCCAGACGATGTCTTCCACAGAGCCAAAGGGGTCCAGTTATGCAACACTCAAGCCTATCAGTGTTCTCCCGCCTTTTTCGCAGATTCATTCTTCCTAAACAAGTTCTCCTCCGAAGTAATTGCCGAAAGGGCCCCAGTGCTACCTACTGCCCGCGTGATATGCGAGAGGCATACGATCTCTGTTGTCCCGGTGACACGTGTCACTATGGTTGATCGTAAACGGCCTTTCAGTTTCTATATCGTTGGTTTTAGCAGAGAGGTATACTTGAAGGAGTACTACCCAGCTAGGTTTTGCTGGGGACTCTGCCCTTGTTTGGATTGGTTGAAAGTATAATTGATCGACTTTTCCATCTCCAAGTCGAGGAGTATTAGAGAGTTACGCGATGGCACCGAATTAGCTCTGGTGATTATCAGAAGAATTAGCTCTGGTGATTTATCGGCAATAACAGTTTTCTTTCTTATGAAATATAATTCGTTTCAGGCTTCTGCTTGTTTTTGTACCGTTTGGTGGAAAAATTGGTTCCTGTTTTACATTTTCCTCAGCTTTTTGTGGAATAAAATAAACTTGCTTGCTTGTTTTAAGGCTTCTTTTAGGAATTGAGCATCCGTGTTGGGCCCATCTGGGCCGTTTGTGCTTGGTAATAGACGGGTTTTTTAGAGAACGAGGCCAGATATGTCACTACATTTTCCTGTAAAAAATGACAATACTAAAAAAAATTAACATATACTTCGATAATTTGGCCTTTTAATCGGGGTTCACAAATAATTAAAAATAGATTCTGAGTTAGAAAAATTCCAATAATGAGAAAAGTTCGTTGTTGCTACGATCGCATGGCAAAATATGGCTATCAATGCACTTATATTGAGCCGATAATTCGGCCTTTTACTTGGCACAAATGCTTACAAAAACAGATTACGAGTTTAAAAATTTTCACAATCGTGAGACATTGTTGCTCGTATCATATAGCAAAATATGGTTGCAGGGATCAAGTCCGCTGTCATGTCGAATCCCTTGTCATTGTCAAAATTTAACAAAAAGAATTATCTACAAAGAGCTAAATTTAAAGGCCAAATTTTGACAAAATTAGTGTTTTGTCAAAATTTGACAAGAAGTTTAGCTTTAACCAATCTTACTACCTCACCCATCCCATCTAATTTATCCTCTCTGCTCGCATCCTTCAAGAGAAAAATCACAATTATGCAAAAATAGTCCAAATGGGTGTTGAATTATAAAAATTTCTCACCCTTGCTACATTGGCTGTTGAAATCATAATTTGCCATGATTATTGGCGAAATTCAAGTCCACTCGTCAAGTCCAGAAGTTCAGCTTTTTGAACTTTTTTGGCATTTTTTTTTTAAAATTGGGTTTTTGTCATTGTTTTTTTATTTTATCATTAATTCTTGTCGGCTAGACAAATCAATAACCGAAAATTTGAAGCAAAACTAAAAAACTCGAAAAACTTAGAATAAAGACCAAAAAAAAAAAGAGCCAAAAAAACTCAAGTGGCTTATTTTTTTTATTTTAAATAAAAATGACCCATATATCTCAATATGTTTTGCCTATATAAATGGAGACAAAGAAGCCACACAACTCTACCACCAGTCCACCACCTTAAACACAAAGTAGCTGCTCTCTCTCTCTCTCTCTCTTTGTTGTTTGATTTGACTGACGGCCAATGTCAAACGGTGGCGCCACCAACTCCTCCGGCACCGGCAGTCCCAGACACCAGGGGCCTGCCACCCACCGCCGCGTTCCAGATTTAGACAACAGCAAATGGGCCGGTCACGGCTGCGTCCGTCACTTTCTGTTCTTGCCGAAAAAGGGCACGAAGATAAACGACTCCGTTCTCCGCGCGCACACTATAGCGCAATGGCTGGTTTCGGGGAGGAAACTGGGCGGTTCGATTTTCGCAGCGTCGTTGATGATGGTGGTGGTGTTTTCTGTTAACATTCTTTTAATGGTGGAAAGTGGTTGGGAGAGGAGAGACGAGTCTGTTATGCCCAAACGGGTATTGGAAAACTACCCAGTAAGTATTTTCTCCAAACTTGTCTTCGCGTGCTTTTGCCTTTCTAGGAAACACAGGGAATAAATGGAAACTCAAGACTTCTTTAGGGAAACCTCGTTTAACATGACACAAACACGACAAGGAGTTTAAGAGGATTCGAGCCGACCATTTTAACAACACAAACACGACAAGAAGTTAAGAGGGTTCGAGTCGACCATTTTGAAACGAACATGATAAGACAAAACCTATCAACATGAAAAAAACTACAGTAAATGGGATGTGTACTTGCGACTGAAAGAAGAAGAAACACGTACAAATAGTTACTGCCATGATCTTTACTTCTGCTTATGTAAAACTTTATTTCCTTCTTATTGGACATGTACGAATAAAGAGCTTATGCTTACCTATACAAAAATAGTAATAATCTTGGACTTTTTTAGCATAGATAATAAGTAGAACTGTGATTAGGAAATTCAATATTCAATCGGCTTTGATCTTGCACAAAAACATTCTATGATGGCTTGTATACTATGCATGTCTTGCCCATGATTACATTGATATTCATATACAAGTTGATAGAGTATTAGTATTTTGGAAAATCAAACCTCCTATTATTTATGAGGAAATTCAAACGAAATCTTATCGAGTTACGAGAGTCTAACCTGTATTAAACCCCAAAGGGTTTGGCTAAGTGGTTGTGAGAAAACAATAAGTAATCTTCCACAAGGTCACAGGTTCTATTCCCACAAAGGCCAAACATTCCAAACCTTAGGGTGCCATTGGGGGTTATGCCAGGGCGTTACCTTCAGGGCCCCGAAATTAATCAAGGTGATCGTAAGCTGCCCCGGACATCCGGTTATCAACAAAAAAGGAAAGAAGTAAAATTTTGTATGTTATACTTTTCCAGTCAGCCTAGCCTTTGCATCTTGCTTTTGTTTACAGAGACCGGAAATCTGGACGAAACCAATCAACGATAGCTACTATCAGTGCATTGCTCGGCCGAAGACCCAAATAAGTATGCTCCGCACTTGTCCATTTGCCCTCTTTGTCAATGATAATTCTCATTAAGATCGATCATTATTTGATCTACGCGTTCAAAATTTTCATACAGGGACGGGTTCTGGAACCAATGGCTACATCTTAGTTCACGCCAATGGCGGGTTGAATCAAATGAGAATCGGGGTAAGCTTCAATATCAGCTCGATCAAATGACATGTTCAGTCATGTTCTTAAACTCTTTGTTGATGATGGATTTCCAGATATGCGATATGGTTGCTGTTGCAAAGATTATGAATGCCACATTGGTTCTTCCTTCTCTTGATCATGAATCTTTTTGGAGAGACCCAAGGTACTTACTTTACCCCTAGCTATCCTTTTGTTTTGCTGAGATTTCTCCATTCGTTCTCAATGTATCGTTTGATAAATTTTCCGATACTTTGTGTGCAGTGATTTTAAGGATATTTTCGATTGGAAGCAATTTGTTGAGGTTTTAAAAGACGACATAGACATAGTCGAATCATTGCCGCTTAGCCACGATGCGATCAAGCCCCTTCTAGTTACCCCTATTTCTTGGTCCCAGGTCAAGAATTTATAGTCCATGCATATCGATCAATTTCTTGAACTCTGTTTTGGAACTGTCTCTTAGATGGTTTTATCATGTGCAGGCTAGTTACTATAGCGGAGAGATGCTCCAGTTGTTGAAACAACAAAAGGTGATCAAGTTCACTCACACCAATTCACGACTTGCGAACAATGGCCTCGCGACAACCTTACAAAGGCTCAGATGTCGCGCCAGCTATGATGCGCTAAGATACACATCCGAGATTGAGGAGCTTGGACACAAATTGGTAGATAGACTGAGGAATGAGAACCAGCCATACGTTGCCCTCCACTTAAGGTACCTAGCTACCCGACAGCCGGTTTGGTTTGTGTGAATTGGTGAGAAATAGAAAGAAATGTGAATAGAGAACTCCGTGGTTTATAAATTGGATGATAAATGGTAGAAAATGGTGGGAATGGGAGAGAAAGAGAACTTAGCGAAATCTCTTATTTCGCCAGATAGGTTTCTCAGAAGATATGGTGAGATTTGGTGATAAAAAGAATCTGGTTAGATGCTTAGTCACACGATCTACTTCTTTACTGATCGATAAATATGAATGGCCGTGAGGAACAGCACTCATTTCTTTTCTTTCCTAATCTCGTCCCCAAATATAGTTAAGGGGTCTTACTAATCGATTGATTGAGCGACTCAGTAGATCGATCTTGTTTGCAGATATGAGAAAGACATGCTTGCGTTCACTGGCTGCAGCCACAATCTCACTGCATCAGAAGCGGAGGAGCTCCGTAGTATGAGATACAATGTCACGCACTGGAAAGAAACGGAGATAGACAGCAAAGAACGACGGCTCCAAGGGAGATGCCCTATGATCCCAAGGGAGGCAGCCTTACTCCTCAAGGCCATGGGGTATCCATCCTCCACAACGATATACATTGTTGCGGGGGAAATTTATGGCAGTAATAGCATGGATGCATTCCGTTCGGAATACCCAAACATTTTCTCCCATTCCACACACTCAACAAAAGTAGAGCTTGAGCCGTTTAAGCAGTACCAGAATCGACTTGCTGCCTTAGATTACATCGTAGCACTCGAAAGTGATGTTTTCCTTTACACCTATGATGGCAATATGGCAAAGGCGGTTCAAGGGCACCGGAGGTTTGAAGGATTTCGGAAGACTATTAACCCCGACAGGTACATTCTCTTACTGCCCATTTGGTTTTGAGGGATATTCTGACTTGTTGGGATTGTAAGAAATGGAAGGTAATGAAGAGAAATAGTAAATCACACTATACCGCATTCTATTTCTTCCCAAAAGTGATGTTATATGGTGAGAAACACCAATTATTTCTTTTCTTTTCTCACCTGCATTCCAAAGTAATTGCCTCTTAGGCCTTCTTTCTTTTCCTAGCAGTACTTAATCAAGTTCTGAGCTAATTCACAACATGTGTTTTTTTTTTTTTTTGGTTGCCATTTCAGACAACTTTTTGTTAGATTGATTGATCAGCTGGACGATGGTACCATATCTTGGGAAGAGCTCTCTTCCGAGGTTAAGAAGTGGCACTCGGATAGGCTTGGAGAACCATATCTCAGAATGCCCGGTGAATCACCAAGACTAGAGGAGAATTTTTACGCAAACCCTTTTCCGGGTTGTGTTTGTGATAGATCTCAGGACAAGATCAGCGACGCTAGGCTCCACTGGATCGACCAAGTCTAAGAGCTGCTTCACAAAGACAGTGCTTCCTATTTTTCCCCCCGGTGAGGTGTAGATGAAGCGCATTGCCTCAAATGTGTTTAAAATATGGGAACGGATTATTCACCATTCAAGAGATAAGAGCGGCCAAACAGGGCCCATGCACGCCGCCAGGAGACCGATCATTGTGATTTTTTCAGACGGGAGTTTGAGTTTTGATGTAGATATTGGGGAAGAGAAAAGAAGGTATAGATTGGCAATGCACACAGATGAAATGCAAGACAGTGATTTTGCTGGAATTGTTTACGTGGAGTGATCAGAGTGTTTTGCTTAGTTCTTTGTTTGTTAGGCTACGTATGGATGTACTATGTAATTAAAGATTATGAAAGAACTAGTGCTTGTTCGTGTCTACGACACTATGTACCCATCGTAGGCACGGGCATTTTTTAATACACTTTCGTTTTTTTATGCCAATGTTAGAAGTTGAGCAGTGGGTAAAAAGAACCGATAATATTTTTACAATATATTTGTAAGAATGTGGATGTTTTCTTAAGAGAATTGGAGAGCACACATTAGCCCTAGAATCAAATGAAACTCAGCCCTCGAATCAACTTGTGTTTGAGCAGTAGGTAGATGTTGCTGCCCAAATTCTTTCTTCAGATTAGAAAACATGTTAAAAAAGAGAGAGACTTTTTTATGGAACTTTCCGTGAAAAAGTGTTCGTCTTCCAAATGGGAAATCAAAGGAAGGTGAATGGTTTCATATCTCAATTGTCGTTATTGAAGAAGTATGTTATTTCTAGTTTAGAAATGGTAAACAAAAAAGTAAAAATTACCGAAATGAGTTTCTCAAATTTCATGCATTTTTTGAATAATCCAAACCGTGCATTTTGTAGGGTCTGCAAAGTAATGTATCCATGTAAAAAAATAGTTTGTACGGACATTGATAGGTATGTCAAAAGTTGACTTCGAGATGAAAAATAAACGGTCTGGATCTGTCAACTATTTTTTAAGTTAAGCTGTCCACAGCCGTTCATATTTTCGTCTAAAAACTCAACTTTTGACATAATAATCGATGTCTGGACAAACTGATTTTTCGCGTAGATATATCATTTCACAGGCTTTACAAGATGCACGGTTTGGATTACTGAAAAAAAGGCGCGAAGGAAGCCCACGATGGTGGTGGAAAACCACCATTTTCCGGCTCATTCGGACAAAATTTACACTCTATAGTTTTTATTACTTTTTTAAGGAGTAGTTCCATTAAGTAATGATTTTTACTAAAAAATTATACAGTAAATTTTATTTATCTCTCAAAAATAAATAATGTATAATCTTCGTAAAGAGTGAGAAAATCTTAAAGGTTTTCATAGTTCTATCATGACCGTCCAAAACATTATATTAATGAAAATTTTCCAATGAAGATATCATTAACATCCGGATTGTCGCGATATATTTCCTCCGTAAAGAACTTTATTCTCTTCATAATCACTACAGTAACTATTTTTTTATTACTTCCATATTTTCTTGGAATATTTAAATATCCATCCTCTTTATCCATGTCATGTAAGAATTCATTCCGCCCTTTTTTCATACTTATGTTTTCATCCTCTTAGTTTGTGAATTACTTTTCTTACCATTTTCTCTATGATATACATATATTATGTTATATTGCTTTCCTAATTTAGTGGGATTGGATTAAATTATTTCCCTAATTTAGTGGGATTGGATTAAATTATTTTCCTAATTCAGTGGGATTTAATAAATTTAAATATGATTGATATTTTCTTTTTTTATCATGGAATGTTTTTGAGGAATCAATTTTATTAGGAATGTGACATGATAAGTTGACCACATCTTCGCATATTTTTTTCATTCTTCGAGTCGGCCAACCGGATAACAAAAAGTCATATTTTTATTGATCTTATTATACGGAACATGGCTAAATTACCATAAAAAAAGAAATAACATGACATACTCAAACCGTTACATGGTTAAATTATCATAACAATTACAACGTGAACACAATAAATATCCCATGATTCGAACAAATATTTTATGGTAAATGGTTCAAATATGGTTAAATTACCATCAAAACAGGTTATCGTGATTAGCGCTTCATGGTTAAATTACTATGTCGATTTTAACATTTCATGACGATTCATATACCGATAGGAACCCAACTTCCAAAAAAATCTATCTTGTTACAAGGAAAAATAATGCCTATTTAATTTCCAAGAAAAGAAACTCAACATTGACAATACCAATCGGAAACCCACAAGGATGTGGACATCGTGGATTCCGTCTTTGTTGCCGTCTTCGTCGTCACAATCGAGTTTGGACTATGGCCATCGAGATTGAGTTCGGAAGTTTGACGTCGCCGTTGAGTTTGATCTTGGCAGACCCATCATCTTTTGCGTCAACCCATCAAACCAACCATGGGTTGACGGAGCCGGTCAGGGATGGTGAGGCGGATGACGGGGAAAACGGAAGATGGGGACAACAGAGGATGGAGGATGGCGAGTTGATCCCGTTCATGGCGGAGAAGGTGGAGCACCAATCCACTCCTAGATCAGCAACAAGTGGGCCACCATCGCCAGGTTCCACAATAGCCGGTCGAACAACGTGATTAAGAATCACTGGAACTCCGTGCTCAAGCGGAAGCATGCGACGGCGGCGATCAACGGTGTTAAAGAGCGCAGTGGTCGGAGAGGCCGCTCTCTCCAAAACTTGAAAATATGGAAATGGGATTGGGAGGGGGATGTTGTTTAACAGAAAGTCTACCCACATAGCAGATCTGTGCACAGATTGTGCACAGATTTTATTGTGGGGCCCACCACGGGTCCCACACAAATCATCCGATCCGTTCATTAAATGTAAAACATTTTTTTAAGTGTCTCCGTAAAAAATAAGTTCAATCCGATACCTATAGCTATTCGATCCAACCATATAACATTTCATTATCCGAAAATCTGAATGAAAAGTTAGATGGTTAGATGAAGCATCTATAGGTATTGGATTGAGATTATATTTTACGGAGGCCCTTGAAAAAATGTTTTACATTTAACGAACGGCTCGGATGATTTGTGTGGGACCCGTGATCGGCCCCAAAACAAAATCTGTGCACAATCTGTGCACAGATTGCTGTGTGTAAAGAACGGTTCGTTGTTTAATGATTTTCCCTACATTTATGGGATTTGTTGGCTGATAATCTTGGGATCCAAAATTTCCGGATTTGAACGGAAATCATGTGACGGGACGGGATGGGGAACATTATATATATATATATATATATATGGGGTATTTTTGGTATTAAAAAACAAATAAGGAGAAAACATAACTGTTTAAAAAGTGAGGGATGAATACTTAAGTGGATGAGATTTGAGGATGAATTTTTAAGCCTCCCTATTTTCTTTTGGTCAAAGATTACTCCTATATTTGCACGTGGGATGAGTCGTGATAAAAAAAAAGGAACTATACGGATAATAAAAAAAGAATTCATACGTGTCTGCCCTAATTTCCTTTCCATTATACAGTAGTTAAATCCATGAGAATGAGCACGACCCCAAAATCAATGTTGATCGAACACAGGTCAGCAACTCCGGCGACGATAAAAACAGGTACGACCGACGTCTCTTCTCTTCTCTCTCTCTCTCTCTTCGTCTCTCCGTCTGTTTGTCGTTTTATTTGATTGATTGATTATGGTAATTTTGGCCCAGCTCTTCTGTCCAAGCCCTGAAGCGATGACTTTCTAGGCTTGCTTCTTACCAGAGAGAGAGAGAGAGAGAGAGAGACAGAGAGATGGATCCAGAACAGACATTTATTCGGGTGCAAGAACGGTTCTCGCAGATGCTGACGCCGAGAGTCAGAGAAACTTTGGAATATGTGTACCTATTCGTAGCCATCACTCTCTTCTGTATTCTGGTCGTCATGCACGCTAACTATGTACAGCAGGTATCACACCCTACCCTTTCCTTTCATTTCCTACTTTTAGTCCTTTACGTTGAGTTTGATTTGATTTTGTTGTACATCACGTCTGCTTATAAAAAACAGTTTCTTCGAAATACAATTTGGCTGCAGAACGAATGTAAAACCCTGCTCTGATTCTGAACAAACTGTTTTTCTTGGTCAAGTTGCAAGTGTCATGTCGTTGGGTAAGTTGTTATTTGCATAGAGAATTTGCCTGGCTTCGGTATGGCACTTCTTTTTGCTACTATGTTGCTGGTATTGTTGTTTATATACAACATAACAAGAAAATGTCATTAGAAGGAATTTTAGTCAAGAAGTACTGAATACTTGTCAAATAACTGTGGAAGTTTCGTTTACAAATAAGATGCCTTAGCTATAGATAAAAGAATTGATTACCAGTGGTTGAATGCCAGGACTTGCAACATCCAGGATTCTAGATATTTGTTTTGTTTAGGTCATTTCATTGGGGACATTATTTTTTAAGTCAGTTATCATAGTAATATGTATCTAATCTTTCCCTTTACCGAAACTGTCTTTAGACCTTAATTGATTTTTATGATTGAAGCCTGGTTGTTCAAGTGAGCTCACGGGTGTTGAAACAACTGAAGCCCAGCTTATTCAGATTAAGGTATGTGAGCATATTGTTACTGTAACTTCAGTTCTCTTATAATCTTATTGTCTGCTTATGACTTCTTTATAATTGGTTTTGGAGATGGTTGGAGCCTGGAGGTAAGAGTTAACCTGGAGAGCCATCGTCCTATGAACGTGTAGTATTAGCATCACTTTAATACAGTATTTTTTACTGCAGGTTTATCTATTTAATTTAGTGGTAAATAGGGGGTTTTATTAGCAGACATTAATCCTTTAATGGGTAAGAGGGAAGCTAAGAAGCATCAATATAGGCAAGGACAGGGGTTTTTAAAACACGGCAGTTACGGAACAGGTTTTCAGAAAGCCGTTTCAGTTGCAGTGAAAAATACAGGCGGTTCGAAAAATCACCCACGTATCGGCTGATACGCCTGTTACATATCATGTACCGGTCGTAATGGCAGATATACACGGTTGCCGTTACGTCGATAATGTCTGGAGAATGTATGTGCAATTGTGTGCGTATATGCAATTCTGTATCGTAGTGCTATTGTTATGGTATTTGCATCAACGTAGGTTTATATATTAGGTTTCTCTTTCATATTGCATCGACGTAGGAATATATGATTACCTATTCTAGTAACAATCATACTTTGTTAGATAGTGAGAAAGAAGTTGAGATTGTGAAAATTGGAAGTATACTTAATGTTACCTAACCCAAAATCATACTTGGTGACAGAGTATCTTAGTACTAATCACCATTTAACATATAAAAAAAATATGAGTAGAGATGTGATATATATGACGGGGTTTAGATGGAGGAAACAACTCAATGTTCCAGATAGTACAGTAAAGAAATAAACAACGAGGACAATAACAGTACACCCCCACCCCAATGGATGGGGGATTACAAGTAAGTAAAGTTTGTAAACTCAATAACACGTCATAAAGTTAGCTTTTCCATTTTGGTTAACATAAAAGACCTACAGAATGTGTTATGCTCATATCTATTTTTAGTTAATAGTTACTATATTAGTAACTAATATAGTTATTTGGTTATTAGTTACCATATTAGTCTTCTTATTTCGAGGTACGTAGTCCGTAATTATGACTTCGATTCTGTCCTTTAGTATTTGATTCCTTATTTCAATCCAGATGAAATTGAATAGCTTGTTTTTTACATGCTATTGCATATTGGTCGTGGGAAATCGATGATACTTGGTTTGAATTTTGAAGTGCTTTTTTGTGTGTTTTTCTTGGATATAAGTTGAATATCAGTAGTATACTCAGTCTTCCTCTTGTACACCTCCTGACGTCCCCACCCACACATTGTAGTAGGGGTAGCGGTGCTCGTCTTTTATTTGCAATTGTCATCGATGATTTAATTTGCTGGTTGGTGCTAAACCAAGTTTGTGGCCTTGCACCATTATTTGGTTGGTCATGACTCATGTAGTTCAACAGCTACTCAAAAGTTAGGGTCGAACAGATCCCTTTCACTTGTTTTGGTTGAAGCCCTGCTAATTTTGTATTGCGGACTGATGTGTACTTTGGAAGTATTGGGGTTGTTTCACACGTTCCTTACATATACATGTTTATTGTTGCTATCTTTGGTTCTTCGGTGTAGATTACCAGTGCTGGCTTGTGGTCACAGAATGAGTCTCAATATGAGGTGATAGATGTTTCTGTCAAGGAATCCGAGTCCGAAAATCTGAAAGTTGAAGATGGAGATGAATTGACCATTTTGGCTACAGAGTTTTGGTTGAACTGGATTGGTTCTGGTACAAAGAAGGGCAAATTGGCGATGAAATCCTGGAAGAGCGATTATGATATTGTTGAACCCCATGCAGAAGGTTCTACCAGCGGTGAAAGCTCCAATCCTGCAATTGATGATGGATTCCCTAAAATCAACAAAGAGGAGTCACGTTTTAGGTTTCCCATATCAGCCAAGGAGTCATTCAAAGCAGTGGTATTCCGTATCTACAGAAAGTGGGATGGACGTTTATCTTTCTGCTGGAGACATGGAAAGCGAATCCTTCGAGGTTTATGGGTAAGAAAATCAGAAAGGTTCTGTTTTTGGTAGAAGCTGAATCGTACAAATGCATGGCAAAATGTCTTACTTTTTGTCATCAAAGTTTTCTCCTTATCTAATATATTCTCTACACTTCAATCTGTTCTTATGATTTTTTTTTTTTGGATTACAACTTGGCTTTTTATATTCTCAAAGTTATAAGTTCCTGTATTTTTTTATTACTCCTTCTGGACTCACAACTGCTCTTTTTCTTACCATTGATTTCTTTAGTACTTTGTACATACTTTCGAGGTCAGAACTCAAAACTTGACAGGCCACTCTTTGGACTCATGGAAGTTTGTACTTTGTAATCATGATCTGCTTTATATTACTGCACTATCCTGTTAGTCCGCATATCTTTAAAATGAACCCGATTATGCATAAGCCATGGCTCTTTTGCAGCCTGCTAGGAGTACAACAGGTAGTTTGGTTGTCTGGTGACATGGTTCATGCCATTATTGATTCTAATTTATTATTGTTCTTTTTTACCATAAGGGGTCATTATTTCAATGGTATTCTGTGAGCAGCCACTTTGTGCATACTGCCAAAGGTTAGGTCTGTCTCCAATCCTCCCCCGCCCACCTCCAATGATTGGGGACTAAATTGTTTTGCTGCTGTTGTATTGTTCTTTTTTCCCGTGTAAAGTTCTATGATTTTTTGTCTCGATAAACATTGTTGAGGTAGACATGATATGACAGAGAATTGGATGGAATTTTTTGTAAAGTTCTATGATTTTTTGTCTAGATAAACATTTTTGGGGTAGACATGATTACATGAAGCAGAGTTCCAATTATTGGTGGTTGTGGTTGTCGGGTGATAGCTGGCGATGTTCCATGTACAACAATCTAAGTCAACGAGAAAAACAATGTTTGGTATTGAAATGTAGGTATTATTACCTCTGTCGATTGTGCTTCCATAATTCTTGAAGCTTGAGCGGATTGCAGAGTAGTATGTGTAGTATATGAGGCAGAATTAATAGCTTATATAGGATTAGAAATCTGGATTACATAAGATTTAAACAGGATGTTGAATTAAAAAACACGTTTAAATCATAGTCTTTGTTTGTAAAGGGTTTAAATCATTGTCTAAAGGTATGATTGATTGACAATTGTTCGGATATTGACCTGTGCTGTGCAATAATAAAGTCAATCTTAGTCATTTCAAGCATATAGTGTTGCATGTTATGATTAGTACTCTATTGCATCAACGGGCCGGCTGTGTTTGTGGAGGGTTGGCCGAAGCAGTATCGTTTGCAATTTTTTTTTTTATAATTCATGTCAGGTGAGATATACGCTTCTTTGGTCTATTTATGTTCACTCTGTGATCTTCCTTTGTTGGCTTTCTATTTATGTTGATAGAGAGTACCTACTTGGTAGGTTATACACTTATACTCCCTTCATCCCATGTTGTTTGCGCCCGTTTCTTTTTTGGGCTGTCCCAAATTGTTTGCAATTTTTTATAATTAGAAATCACTAAAAAGGCAAAGTTCTAATTATACCCCTTAGTTTCCAACTAATTAAAGTTATTGTATTTTTCTAAAGGGTGATTTTTGGAAATCTAAACACTTTTCAACTCAAAAGACTTTGAGTCAATTCCTGTAATGAGCAAACAAATTGGGGCGGAAGGAGTAGAAGTTAATTATGTGGGTGAGGAGAGAGAGAGAGAGGGGGTGACTAAGATATCGAGCCAAAGGCTATAAAGAGGACAAGTAAGCATATGTTTTGTAACCATTAATCCTTAAAACATCCAACTTAGAACCAATTGGCTATGAGGGGGAGGCCGCCCAAGCTCATATACTAGTTTTCGAGGTGATAATTTATCGATGTGGGGCAAATTCCAATACTCCCTGCATGTGCGACCCCCCAACTCGCATGTGAAGAGGTCAACAAAGGATCTGGAACAATATGGATCACAACGAAACAAAGTGCAACTATGGCACAAACAAAGGGGAAAAGCCTTCGAAAACCTAGCTTTGATACCATGTGGAAACTTTATATCCGTTTCAAAGCCAATTGGCAATACGTGGAGTAATTTCTATAATATATTAACTAAGCTTGGGTGGCTGGGATGAGCAACGTGGGATAAAGTTTAACTCTCTCCCTCACGTGTAGCCTGGATGCACATGGAGGTATGAATTACTGTGTGAGGCGATTGACTCAGGCGACAAAAACTTGACCACGTAAGGTGAGGCCACCCAAGACCTAGTATATGAGCTTGGGCGGCCTCTCCCCTCATTGCCAATTGGGTGGATGCTTTTGTTAAGTTACCAACTCTCCCAAAAGCTTAAGCTGTTAGGAAATGGGCCCAACAATGTATATCAAACTTATCTAACACCCTCCCTCACGTGCAACCCCTTCTTCACGTGGAGTTGCAAATTTTCATAGACAGAAGGAAACAAAATACGAAGGGGAGAAGCATAATGCAACCGGGTAACAAATGCAGATGAAGAGACTTGAACACAAGACCTCTTGCAACCTGCTGAGCTCTGATACCATGTTACACGGTCTTAGGTAGAACTCAACCCCAAAAGCTAGCTATTGAAGTGAGGGTGCCCTCACGTTTATATTTTGCATATTACTTTGGTACCCAAGCGAGCTTTAACATAGTATCAGAGCTAGGGTTTCGGAGAATTTGTTCTCCCTTGTTTGTGCCATAAGTGCACCATTGTTTGTTGTGGTCCATGTGTTATGGATCGCTTGTTTACCTCTCCACTTGCGAGTCAGGGGTCGCACGTGCAGGAGAGTGTTGGAATTTGTCCCACATCAGTTGATTATCTTCTCCAAGACTAGTATATGAGCCTGGGTGGACTCTCCACTCATTGCCAATTGGTTTTAAGTTGGATGTTGTGCTTTAACATAATGCACGAAATAGAGGTGAGATAGGAGTATAGTTTAGCTTGTTAAAGTTATGAGGTTTGATTGCATCGTTCTATTTAGGTGAGCTTTTATGTACAACTTGTTTTAATCATATGTACATGTGTCTAGCATTAGAGGAACTTTTATAATATCTAGTTAATATTATTATCGTTCTATGGTTTTTAAATATTTTTGCTTCTTTATAACTTCATAATTAAGTTCGAAATGCTTACATATTTGTCAACTTTAACATTAAATTGGAAATGCTTATGCCTCAATGCCTCACCTCCTGAGTGTTAAAACACAACGCCTTGCATTCGAGATACTCCCTCCATCCCAAAATGTTAGGGCCACTTTGGGATTCCAACTTTTTTTCAATACATAATCATTACACTTATTCATTTTTGTCTTTCCAATTTGGCCCATAATCATTTCCCTACTTTGCATTAGAATGGTTCTCATCATATCAAAAAAGGAAGGGTAATATTGTAAAGTTATCAAATAAAGTACGTTGATTCTTCTAAAGGGACTAACATTTCGGACAGCTCAAAATGCAATACTGGACCAACATTTTGGGACGGAGGGAGTATTTACTAATGCAGGTGCTCAAGTTGTTTTGTTGATGTGTGTGTGTGTATATATATTGCATAAAAACCCCTTGGTTCTGCGTACTATCTAGCTATTGGGTGCACAAGTGAATTATAACCATCAAGAAGATTCGTTGTAGTCCACTCCGTCAACATGTTTTTGTGTTGCTATTGCACACTTTACAAAGGAGCAACTAAGTAAACTCTCTAATTATTTCTTTATCCACCCACTCTTGTCCATCCATTTCAACTACCAAACAAACCCCTTCTTAGTTAATCCCTCCTTTTCTAATTCTCCCTTGTAACATATCCACCCTTCTTCCCCAAAACCTTATCCGCCCGCCAAACAAGCCGTTAGATTGTAACTGATTTTACAAGTTGATCTGTTATGTGATGTCTCACAACATAAAGTGCTATTGTTTGAAATTGAACCATTTGAATGCAGGATATTGCAGGTATACATTTGAATCTTGATATTCCCAAATGGCTGCGTATACTTCACTTAGACATGCTTAACTCGTATGCAGGTAAATTGAGGTTCTTTTTGCTCATCATTTTTCACCGTGTTTAAAGCGTATTCTGTACCAATTGTAGTATTCTGTTTTTATTTGACACGCTACATCATATATATATAGCCTTTTGAGGTCATTGCCACCATTGAATGTTGTGGTGGCATTTGGTGTTGAGGTCCAAGTTGGGACCCATGAGGCCCCTAGGTTTTCCAAAAGTCAACCCACCCTCAGGCACTGTTTGCAAACTGTTCTCAGCACCTTAACAGCCCATATGTCCATTATTCTTGCTTAAATACAGCCCAATATAAACAACCCATTAATCTCGACCACTAGTAGCCCAATATAATTTGTTATAGTGCGTCCTACAACACCGCATGTAATTGAGCCTCTATTGACCAAGACAGTAGAAGAGTGCTTCTTTGCACCTATCCTCTATGTTGACGGTTCTAAAATATTGCTGGGCCTGTCAATCCTATGCTTTTTGAAGCAAAAGGTCTCTTCCTTCGTAGCAGGAGTTCCAAAACTATGATAACAAAATTTTCATCCGGATAGTAGTATGATAACATGTTTAGACTTGAGACATGCTCAAATCAAGTACGCCGATGCTTACTAGTGCTACGACCATAGTTTAGTCTATTGTTGGCTTCATCTGGACTACAAGGGTTGGTTTAACTTGTGTATGCATATTGCTTGTACGGGTGTAGGGTGCAGAGACTCCAGAAGGCTTTGATGGTAGTGTCCTAATATCTTATGTGGTGCATTTGGAGAAAGAGCATCTGCATACATTTGGAATTCTTGGAAGTGACTTTATCAGACTTTGATTGCCTGCGATGGACAATATTCATTTTGGTTGATAGGCATATGTTTTAATCCTCTGTCTCTTTAAAAATTTTAAACTAGAGAGCTTAGTTCTATGAAGGGTTGTAGTTCTTTCTTTTGCCTTTATCTTTGTACTTGGTGCCTTTATACCTTATGGCATCCTAATCAAATTTATGATTTTGACATTGTTGCACGTGACAGATTAGATCAAAACTTGGATAGCTATAGGATTTTTGGAGGTCACTAGCACTTGATTTCAATGTTGCTCCCTCCGTCGCAATACGTTTGTCTAATTTTTGACTTATGCTTGTCCCATAATATTTGTCTACTTTGAAAGACTAATGGACTGAAAGCTATAGAATTCACTTTTTGTTCCTTCAAAGACGTCTTTTTGAAAAAGTTGGAGAGGTAACTTTGTGAAAGTTGGGTATCTAATGATGCATTTTGATTGTGTTCTCTTAAATAGTTGTATTCCTCAAATTGGACAAACAAATTATGACGGAGGGAGTATTGTCTACCAGCTATACAAATCGCGTAGTCTTGATTCCTGTCCGATGTGCTCCTGTTGTTGATGTTAGAACTATAGTTTCACATGCTAGTCTTGAGAGAAGTAATGCTGTTAGGAAAGTGCCTTGAATTTGACAACTTCCTTGTTTGACCAGTTCAAGGCTTTCCTTATAAATAGGAATTTTGGGGAGTTTTAGGGTTTGTCCGTTTTGAGTCCATTATGGTGAGGCTCCTTTGGATACCCATCTTGGAGAGTTTCCTTTGGGTATCATTGTGAAGATTGTGTGCCTTTTGTCTTGGGGACTTGATTTTAGGATTCATGGTGATCTCTTTGGGTTCCATGAGGGTTTGCACCCTTATAGATTTCACCATAGATTTGTCCCTGAATATGGTTTGGTGCTTCTTTGAGAGTGATGGATATAGGTGGCTCTTTGTAATCTCTCCTCGTTTATCGTGAATCTTCTCTCGCTCTTTGCCCATGGACTACGTGAAAGCTTAGGCATGATTGGAACCACGTAGCTATTTGCGTCATTGTTTTGATTGTTTGTTGGTTTGTTTATTCTCTACTTCGTGGTTGTCATAACAAATGCTTTGTATGATCTACAATGCAGGTTTTCCTATCTATTATAAAATTTCTCGATCTTCCTTCTTACGTTTTGGTTTATTCATCAGTGCAGTGGCTTGAAAAGAAAAGCAAGGCTTTTGAACCAACTTATTTATACACTATGGAGAAGGTCAGGTCGCCTTGTTTGCTCATTTTCTGTTGAGGTTGATGATATCTGATATTTTGTGTTTGTTTTGGTTTGTCATGCAGGGTTACTTCTTATTGCCTGAAGGAGCCAGGTCTCGGCACAACATACGTACGGTTAACATTAGCATATCAGCTCGGCATTCCTGCTTTGGGAACAGGTTACGTTTATATATCTGCTGAAAATTCTATCATCTCATGGTTTCTCTGGCAAGTAGCAAGTTACTTGTTTTTTCCAGATTTACCCAGACTGTTTTGAAAACATCATAGATCTCTCGTTATCATGTCATAAATTTCAACAAACTTTGTTTAAATGGTAATCTAATATATTAAAAGATTGATATTTGTTGAATTTGTCTGACCAGTTGGTATAGATGGCAGAATTAAACTTTTCCTGCACTATAGTGAGTCTTATTTATTTGCTTGTTGGCATAACACTGATATCATTTCTTTTTTTCTTTGTCCTCGTTGTTTTGACTAATATAGCAATGACAATTGACATCTTTCACATGGTATTTTTTCTTGTCTAGGTGGCAGCAACTTCTGATAAACAGACTTGTTGGATATGACACTATTTTAATGAATAGTCTGTTGAGTTCTCCTGGTCAAGGTATTGAGAACTTTTTTACGCACCGAACATACCGAATCTTTCACTCAGTCACATTATTGATGTGAGATGAATCTAAAAAAGGGGTTCTAAGTTATACTCCTGAAACTATCCGTATAAGTTTTATTACAGATGCATCATATCAAAATAGGTGATAAAGTTAGCGGAAAACATCAATAAAGGTATCATTAGCGTTTTCAGATGACGTAACCTAGGCAACAATTTCAACAACGTTTACAAAATCAAATTGTGGTGTCTACTAATGTGATTACTGACAATTAAACTTTCAAAAACCATTACAAGGCCGGTATCTATCTACCCCTATTGACCAGTTACTTCAGCTTCAAGACATGCAGGGCCAACAAACTGAGATCCAGTCTCTTCTTTGATACCAGGTTTGAGACGCTTGCACTCTAAATTCTACCTCCTTTAGAAACAAACGCACCCATATAATCTCACATGTCTGATCTGAGCCATGTCTCTATACCCTGCTTCTGTAGGAGACTGTGCAACCACTATCTGCTTGTTACTCCTTAAATTGACAAGATTTCTACAAGGAAATATTTTGTAGTAGATCTCCTGTCATTTGGTCCTCCGGCCCAATTGGAATCAGTGGCATCCTCAACACATAAGTGTCCACTAACTCAATAAAATAGACCACATCCTGGATGAGCCTTGGGATATTTCACAATTCTAATAACAACCTCCCAATGTAGAAGACGCGGAGCAGATATAAATTGACTCACCATACTAACTGCAAACGAGATATCAGGATGTGTAATTGTAAGATAGTTTTGCTTACCAACCAACTTATTTATACATATATATAGGGGTGAGTACATGATACGAAAGGACTAAGTTACCGTCACTCACTAACAGAACCATATATCTCCTGACAAATTCCATTGTATAATAATGTGTTCATTCTCAGAGAAAATGATCACAAATTCCTTAGTTTGAAACCATGAAAATACTTCATATGACTTGGTTTATATGGCAGCTACATGTGGCCACTTTTCATGTAAGTAGGTGAAGTTACAATGGGTTTACTTAAAGTTGTTTACACTCGATCTGTTTCTGTGTTGGCCACTAGGCTTCTGTCTGTTTGTTTGCCTCTGATTTTCCCTACCTTTCTGAGCAATAGGATGCATCCATTTTCACGGTTCTCTACCATGATGTGTTTACAAATTAATTAAATCTTCGGTGCTTGACAATGTGAATATGAAGTATTGCATGTGGTTGATGTATTAAAATGATGCTAGTAGTGTTGAACAGGCGAGTCATGTACATTCTGTAAAGTAATTGTGTTGAATAGGCAGAGCAATATTCATTATGCAGTGTTTTTGTATTAGTGCTTATTTTGGGTCTCTCATATATTTTTTATATATTCATTCTGCATTGTTTTTGCATAAGTGCGTAATTTGGGTTTCTTACATATTTTATATACATCAAAATATATACATATATGTTATTTCTTTAAATCCAAGCAGGTTTCCTTTATAATTATCAAACGAAGGAGTTCTACAATCTTACTTATGCACATGAGCAACCCGAAAGTTCTGCCAAGTTTGGAGGTTTGTGGACTTATGGCCATTTATCTTCTTTGTTTCCCTACTTTCTTTGATGTGCTGAATGTCCAATAATACATCTGAAATGGCTTATTATTATCTCTGAAAATTAGCTTTCACATTGCTGTTGAGCGTTTCTTTTCTTTCCTTTTCTTTTTTTGTTGTTTAACTTCTGTTGCCAACCTATTCTAGTCAAGTGAATGATTCGGATTCCAAATGTTCTCTGCGCCATTCAACTCTCTTTCTTGTTACCGAAGCAGTGACCAGAGAATGCTGAAGTGCTGTAATAAGCTATGGAATGATGTTCATAGAGATTAATGCTAGTCCTAGTTTCAGAAGAATTAAAAGTCGTAGAGCACTCCTGGTTGGTCTGCAATATTTGATTACTCAATGTACTTGGTTTTTAATTTTAGGTCATACTGCTCATTGTTGGAAGCTGAATCCCAGAACCAATGATGTTAACCTTTAACATAGATATCAGTACTTTTCGTTTCAAAAGTAACTACCCAACATGACGAAACTAGGGTTTTATTTGAGAGATCTATCTCTGGTTTGATCTTGCACGGTACAAACAAGAAATTGAACTCAGTTAAGTATGAGTACTATGAACAGAACGCCTGAATGATTAAACACGAACAGTGACAGATCGATGTTGATTGCCTGAATGATTATTAAGAGGAATCTAGATTATGAACAGAAAGTGGACTTTAAAATGTGATCTTTTCTTGATATCTGGAAAATTAAGTAATTGTGAAAGGTCAATAAGTAGCTATACAGGTATATTTAGGTTACAATAGGGACTGATAAGTGATGAGGAGCGAAATCAACATACCCTCCCAGCATACTCCTCCAGGCTTTCGGGCTGAGGGGGAGTATGCTTATTCACCCTAAAATACTTAGTAATCATCTGATTTAATTATTTGCTGCATTGCTTTTTTTCCCGCGCATGCTGGAAGTTACGGGGTCTAGATTGTAATGTTATAGTTGCGTCTCGGCGTCAATCTTGTGGAGATTGTCGTTTAGTTGTAACTTGACTAAAGTCAACACAACTATGCTGTGTCTCAGGTGTAAAAGAATTAGTGATCTCCCAATAATTGCACATTTGTGTTGTTTGGGGTATGAGTATTTTAGGGTGAATAAGCATTCTACTTTTTTTTCCACTTTGCAATTCATCTTTCCATTTACACTTTCCATTGCATTTTTGCAGATTATCTTGTGACAAAGTGTGGTGTCCTTATGATGTCACTTTTTGTTTTCTTCACAACTACAATGTCAGTTTCATTTACCTTGAGAGAGACGCAAACTCGCATGCTGAAGTTCACTGGTTAGTTTTGTTGATTGTTGTAAAAAAGTTGTTTTATTTGCTTATGTGAACAATAATAGAATCTATGTATGAATTTGTGCAATAGTTTCAATCTATCCTTAGCGTGTTAATTGATTTGTTGCCCAACACTAATATTCGGTTGTAACTATATGACCACTGCATGGAGTGGTACGCTGTTGAAATGTTTGGTCTGCATGCAAGGGTACTGGGTGGCCAGACTAGTCTTAGGTGTATTAGCCTGTTGTTGGCGTGTCTCTCTTCTGTCTGGTTGCGGGTACGCGATGCCACTCTCTCTTACCAATGTTTTTGGATCAAGTCATTCTAACTACAAGATTTGTTTCCTCATGTGTCTGAGGTGTTCATTGGATGTCCTTTGTTACTTTTGTCATGCAAGAATAATCTTTGTCCATGAGGTTTTGTACATTGTTGTGGATATTAGCATTGGAAGGGCAATGGACAAGAGTTACAGAGCACATGGAGGGAGGGTTGTGGCATCAAAAAAAGTTGTCTCGCATTAATCACACCCTTAAACTAATGCTTATTTTGGTTTTTTTTTTTGTTTTTTTTTTTTGTTTTTGTTTCTTGTTTCTGGACAACGGGCTGTAGGGTCACTTGTTGGTTTGTTAATGGGTCAACTTATATATTTTGTTTTTTATTCTGATATCCTTCATAGGATATATGTTTTAGAAAGTGCAAGGGTTTACTAGTATTGTTTTTCTTAAAAGCCAAAGTTTTAGTCTATTCATTCAGGAAGTCTCCAAGTGTCTATATGCTGATATGCAATGTAATGCTTCTAAACTAAGAGAGAATGTTATAGGCTGCCTGATGCAATCAAACCCTAGGTGTGATGCTGAGGCTTCTTGGAGTGATTCTGCTTCTGCTTCTGCATAAAGTGGCCCTAATTACTATTCATGGGTGCACATCCTGAACAACCCATTTTTGGCCCCGTATAGTAGTAGTTAGGAACACACTTAACTTTTTGTCCTGCATCAGGTGGTCTATTGGATACCTATGCTCCCTGCGCATCATTATGTTCTTTATGCATATTTTTCCATGTGCAAGATGGGGTTGAATGTTAGGGACGGTGTTAGATAAATTGATATACTGATGTGTTCCCATTTTGCCCAAATGTATAAGCTTGTTTGGTCAATTGGTGACTTGACCCTTCCTTGATAGACAGTTCATTCTCACGTGTTCTCAAATTACTGCAGTGCAGCTTCAACACCATGCTCGACATCGGCTTCCTACATTCCAGCTGATCTTTGTGCATGTTATTGAATCCCTTGTGTTCGTACCAGTAAGTGTATTGTGTGTCTCTCTAAATATTAAATGCCAATGTGGTTAAAAAAAATGTGTCGGAAGTCGTAGAACCAATAGGTATTCTCCCGTAGCCTCCATTCGTGCATCATTCATTTTTTCATCTAATTCCCATTTTTGCTATCACGTCCTCATAACTGTTCTCAATTGAAATAGTTTGTGCTTGGTTTCTGCAGATTATGATCGGCATCCTATTTTTTCTCTTTGAGTTTTATGACGACCAGCTGTTGGCTTTCATGGTCTTAATTCTCGTCTGGTTGTGTGAACTGTTCACTCTGATCAGGTCTGTGCGTGTGTGTGAGTGATATCAGCAAGTCCAGATTTCTAAGCATCATATAGTTTGACCAATAGCAACTGCATATTATTTGCCATCTACTGGGAACGTGGCTCATGAAAGTTTGAAATTTGTGCTTGCATATGATCTTAACTAATGGTGATTACTATTTGATTTGCAGTGTCCGCACACCAATATCCATGAAGTTTTTTCCTCGCTTCTTTTTGCTCTATTTTCTGGTGTTCCATATATATTTCTTTTCTTATACTTATGGTATGGTTCGGTGACCTACCTTTCTCAAAGTTCAGAATGGGTTTTTAATCTCACTATACTGATACTCTAATTATTTCCCAGGTTTTTCGTACTTGGCTCTCTCCACCACTGCATCATTTATGCAGCATCTCATCCTCTACTTCTGGAACCGATTTGAGGTTAAAATCATTTCTTTTACAGCATCAGAATTATGAGCATAAGTGTTAGCAGTTTACGTATGTTGGGTTTTTTTTTTTTAGCGCATTTTCTAGGTATGGGTTTTTGTGAGGTACCGTCAGTATGTTCAGGTTTTCTTCCGCCTGCTATGCATGTGTTAAAGTTGGATGTTTTGAGAACCTTAGAGGTTTTTTTATCACAAAGTTCTCTTAGTTATACATTCCGAATAGATCTACTACAGATTGTGGCTGGATTGCGTGTTGGGTGGACCTGAGTAAACCCAATTTTGGTGGATAATGCTCTAGTTCACAGATCTGTGAATCAAATTCGAAATTTCGAGAAGCATCACAGGTAGTCGGCCGAAGTCTTATCAAGCAATTTGCGGATTCAAGTGAAACTTTTGATGTGAGAAACAGCTAGTTGACATGGGCTGGAATCTTTTGTTTTTGTGATTGTTGCCCTCACACATGACTCTTTGCTCAAACAGGGATGTTTCAAAAGTCTCTATGGTAGACCATTAGTTTAAGGTTTTCTAGGGAGTAACCATAAAAACGGAAATCCTGCATGCGACCCCTCAATACTTGAATCACTCAAGTACCTGGTGTTGCCACTTGCCAATATCTAGGGTTTATCCTGCACATATGGGCTCAAAAGCGACCCTTCCTTGGAGGGTCTTCTTGGTATAAAGGATACACACATATTGCTTACGACCATTACCATATTAATGTATGAAAGGTTTGGAATTTGCCATGCCATTTCACTCGTTTGGTCCTGTTAGTGCTTCTACTCTCTTGAACTACATTTCCTGATATATGGAACAATGTTCCACAATAGTCGATTGGCTATTTAACAGTGCAATCATCCATATACTGTGCTTGTTTATGCATGAGATTACATACTGACAAGTTCGATACAGTCTATCCCATATGATTGTTTTAAAGATCCCTTGACAAGGATTGATGGTTCGTTGACTGTAATGAGTCTAACATACTCTAGGGTAAATAACACAGAGGGCCCGTCATCTATTATCCATTGTCACTTGCCACCCTGATCTAAAAAAACCCATCATGAAGACTCCTTTAACTATCAGTAATTCCTAAAAACCATTACTCCATTAACAAAGTGTGTGTACTGCCTAAAATGCCCTTGATATTTGGGATGGGCAAGAAACAAAGGCAAAGGGTTCTCTGTGTGTGTGTGTGTGTGTGTGTGTGTGTGATACATATTACTCCACTTCTCTCTCTGTATATTCATACATATTGATATGTTAGATAGCTTGATATACATTGGTAGGGCCATTTCCTAACAGCTTAAGCTTTTGGACCATTGGTAACTTTAACACAATATCAGAGCTTAGGTTGCAATGGGTCTTGGGTTCAAAGCTGTCTGTTTGCATGTGCTCTCATTTGCATTATGCTTCTTCCCTTCGTATTCTGCTTTGCTTTATCTATGAAAATTTGCATCTCCACATGCAAGACGGGGTTGGACTTGAGAGAGTCTTAGGTAAGCTTGATATACAATGTTGATATTCACACACATATATGTATATATACTTGTGCGTATACAGTATGTATCCATCGAAGGTGGAAGGAATATTTCCAAGGCTCAATTTGTGAATCTGTTTTTGAATATTAGGTTTCGGGAAAATTTTGTTATGGTTTGTCTATTAAATTTGGGATACGAATCTCTATGTATGGCAGCCTCATTTAATTGTCTTATTCCTATTACAGTTTTCTGGTTGATGGAATCTTGGTAAAAGGCCAACGAGCCATTTGCATTAATGTAGTTTTATGATGGTGGACCCTATTCTATAATGGTGATGGATGCAGCTGAACGTTGATTGTTTTTTACTCTGCTCGATAATGTCTAGGAGTCTATTTATTTTCTTATATTTGGGTTAGACAAGTTATTTCTGTGCTAAATTCATCTCAGGTTCCAGCTTTACAGAGGTTTATGCAGAACCACCGGTCACAGTTTCAGCAGCACCCAGATTTCCACATCACGTCTTCTACAATTCTTGCATCGACTTTGCATATCACTAGATTAAACACAAGGAACCCTGTTCCACAAAATATGGACATGACGTCTGGACCTGAAACTAGAGTGCCAGATCCAGTGATACCCGGTAACGGTGCTGCACTACTTTCTGGATTTGAAGGACCAGCACAGAATGACAACTCAGATAGTTTTGGCGGCAATCCTCTACAGGATGCAGGGCAACCTGACCTCCGCCAAGCAGAAACTGGTGGCAACCCGGGGACCATGAATTCGTTTAGTTCCTTGCTACTGTGGATCTTAGGTGGTGCCTCTTCTGAAGGTCTCAACTCATTTCTGTCCATGTTTAGAGATGTGCGACATCAAGGCCAAGTTTTTGCCGAAAATCCTCAGCCGGAAAACCATATGGACACATAATGCTCAGTAGTAGGGGAAGTGAGTTGTGGAAATGTTTCTGATGTGGGTTACATAGGCTTTATACTTATATATATGTTTATACATTCTCGGTATTTAGTTCATCGAGAAAGGGTGTAGAATACAGTACCAGAATACTTGTATGAAGAAGGTGGCTCGTTGTCTTGTAAGAGACACCGTAGTTGGGCTACAGCCATCACAGGATCACAGGTTACTGATACACTAGGTAGTAAAGAAAGAAAACCTATTATAGGCGTATATTTGACACCTACCACCAATCTATGGTTTCCTTTTCGTATCCTTGTCCTCCTCAAATGCACACCAACAGATTGCATAAAGAAAGAAGCTTTGAGGCTCATTTCATAGTTGAGCACCTATCATAGGCTTAGATCTGACCTACCACCAACTTAGGATTTTTAATTTCGTATGCTCATCCTCAACAATTCTACAACGTTCCTCTGGTAGTTATGCTATCGCATCCTCCATCTCAGCCGTGTTACGGTTACTATTGCATGCGTTATGTTGATTATGCACTTTCTATGTTAAGCAGCTTGTGTATCGGGTTCAATTAAGCTACTCGCTAGTGGACGGTAGGATTGGGCTTTAAAGATTAGTCGAAATGTGCGTAAACTAATGAAAAAGTTTTTATAAAAATAGAATCATCAAGTATGTCATCCCATATATCATACTTTTTTATTATCCCTCCCCATAACTCGCATATACTCCCATCATGGTCACTAGCATCATCATATTCTCATTCAACTGGACCAGTAATTAATCAATCAGGCATTGCCGAATGCCTATTCAGCATGTGTACTGATATTCCAGTAAGAGGTTACCCTTTTAATAATTAGTCAAACATGGTTAGTTGTCTACTCCATTTATATAATTTTCACTTTCATTCTAATTAGAATTAAATTGTAAAGTGTCATAATCAATATAAGTCCTTATTGGCCCCAATCTGCACATGGAAAACATCTCCATCAAATTATTATCACGCTCCCTAATAACGCTAAGGGTGAGTTTGGACAGACTTTTCAGAAACTTTCGCTCATGGTCCTTTTGGTTTTCTCTCACTTCTTATGAGATTGGGGTACAATTTTTATGTCATGTTTTTCGTTTCGATGAGAGGAATCGAAAAGGTAAAACATAGACCAAAATTGGGGGAAAAAATTATGTAAAACTACGAAAAAACCCCCCCCAAAGGATAGGCCTTTGGGTCATATCAAACTATCTTTTTGAGTCTTTTCCACTGCTTTAAACAAATCTCAACCAAAATGAATATTTACTTTACATAGAGTTTTGTATACAATAATTTTATGCACGTTTTTGTTACTGCTAAATAAGAATCTTGGAGCCACCCCTAAAGTTGCGTAAAAGTGAATACTAAATAGATGAGGTAAAACTATTCAACAATCTAGGATCAATGTCATGTGGTGCTCCGGAATGGACCCCATCTAAATATGTGGTATTAAAATAGTTTGAAACACCACGTGGTGGTACTCTCGGCCGGACTATTGATTCGTGCAAGGCGTGGAAATTTGAACCAAATCAGCAACTTTAGAACAAGAAGCTGACTAATTTTTTAGAAAACGATTGCACCACTTTTTAACTGTCCAAAGATGAGTCAGTTTCAATGATACGACACAATGCTTCTGAAAGCAGAATACTTCGATCATTCGGCCTTTGTCCACAAATGCCGAAACTAGATTCTGGATTATTAAAAAAAAACCCACAAGCTATGTCACGATTACTTGAATCACAAGGTAAAATATATAGTACTCCGTAATATATAGTACTCCGTACTATCTATCATCGCAAGTGTGCAAGAGCAAGTCTAATATAGCCCGTCAAGTCATTTGTTATTGTTGCTTAGCAATCAACTAAAGAGGAGCTTTCGCGCCGAAGCGGTCGCACTGAAAAAAAAAAAAAAAAAACATTTGAATACTCTTCCGGGATGTCAATATTTGACAAAGTTACTACTCCCTCCGACCCGTAACGTTAATCCCTTACGAAATGACGTGAAATTTTCAAGTTTAAAAATTATATACTTACGAGGGGGACTAAATTTAGGGAAAATTTCACGTAGGCGCCCGACCTTTCACACAAATCACACATAAACACCTGATCTTTCTTAAATTTTATATAAACACCTGAACTTTCTAAAAACTCATCAATTCAACACCTGACCTTTATTAAATATCATATAAACACCTGAACTTTCTAAGAATTCATCAATTTAACACCTGACCTTTATTAAATTTCATATAAACACTTGAGCTTTCTAAAAACTCATCAATTCAACATCTGCCATCACCATTTCGTCTAAAACCAAATGGAAAAAAAAATTAAGTGCTTCGATTTTTTATTTGTTTGAAACAGTGCTAAGATCTTATTTTTCTGATTATTTTATCCTAAAGAATCATAATTAATTTTTGACTCTAAAACTCTCATTAGTTAGCATTAAGAAAGACGTATAATCAAATATCTCTTAGGGCTAACTAACGAAAGCCTTAGAATCAAAAATTAATTATGATTCTTTAGGATAAAATGATCAGAAAAATAAGATCTTCGCACTGGTTTAAACGGATTGAAAATTGGAGTAATTAAATTTTCAACCATGTATAGATCATTTATATATTAAAAATATATGGTTAAAAAATTTAAGTACTTCAATTTTCAATCTGTTTAAACCGGTGTGAAGATCTTATTTTTCTGATTATTTTATCTTAAAAAATCATAATTAATTTTTTACTCTAAAACTCTCGTTAGTCAGCCCTAAGAAAGTCGTAGAATCAAATATTTCTTAGGGTCAACTAACGAGAGCCAAATAAAATGATCAGAGAAATAAAATCTTCATATCAGTTCAAACGAATTGAAAATTAGAACAATTAATTTTTCAACCATGTATAGATCGTTTATATATTAAAAAATATGGTTAAAAAACTAATTGCTCTAATTTTCAATCCGTTTAAACCGGTGCAAAAATCTTATTTCTCTGATCATTTTATCCTAAAAAATCATAATTAATTTTTGACTCTAAGGCTCTCGTTAGTTAGCCCCAAGAGATATTTGATTCTATGACTTTCTTAAGGCTGACTAACAAAAGCTTTAGAGTAAAAAATTAATTATGATTCTTTAAAATAAAATGATCAGAAAAATAAGATCTTCTCACTGGTTCAAACAAATAAAAAATTGGAGCACTTAACTTTTTTTCCGTTTGGTTTTAGACGAAATGGTGATGGCAGATGTTGAATTGATGAGTTTTTAGAAAGCTCGGGTGTTTATATGAAATTTCATAAAGGTCAGGTGTGAAATTGATGAGTTTTTAGAAAGTTCAGGTGTTTATATGAAATTTAATAAAGGTTAGGTGTTGAATTGATGAGTTTTTAGAAAGTTCAGGTGTTTATATGAACTTTAAGAAAGGTCAGGTGTTTATGTGTGATTTGTGTGAAAGGTCGGGTGCCTACATAAAATTTTTCCCTAAATTTATGAGACGGAAGGAGTACTATTTTAACATTATAGCTTGCTGGAAAAATAATTTTCAACAAAAGTCACTATGGCACCAACGAGTGAATTAACCTGTTTTAACCGGCATGCCGTCATTCCATAGACATTCCCTTTATGTCACAATCATATTGGTAACACTTTGTGAGGGACACGTTCACATAAATCTTCGGGTAATAAATTGAAGTGTAGCCAAAATAAGGGTTGTTTTTGCATTCGTTAATTTTGCGGGAAATTTTTGTGGATTATTAATTTGTCTTGACAACAGGTTTTGACTTCTTATTGTTCGTATTTAAAAAAAAATTGAGGTTTTTTTTTTAATTTTTATTCAAAAAAGTTTGAATTTGGGTCATAATTTTTATTTTTTCAATTCCTGTCGTTGTAATCCACAAAAATTTAATGAAAAACTAAGGAATGCAAAAAAAAAAAAAAAAAATTGAATGAACACAAAAAATAAGCCGCTTGGCTTATTTAGGCCAAACAACCCCCCTCTCATATGACTTGTACTCCCTCTATCCCAAATTTGATGTTAATTTTTGATATCCGTGTCAATTTCAATTATTATATCTTTCAATATATATCTCAAAAAATATGTAATATGGATATTGTTTAATAGTTCTCGGTCAGTTCTATCATACAAAATTTTTAAACTCATAAAAAACATTATAAATTGAAAGATATAAGCGATGAAAAATAATACGAGTTTCAAAAATTATCATCCTTTTTGGGACGGGAGTAAAACATTGCTTTTACGCTGCATATATGTCACATGATTCTCACACCAACAATCACTTTCAATAAAGTCATATATGTGCATGTACAAATTAACAAATATACGTAAGCTCAAACCCCACCATACAACTAATTAACAACGTGGTGGCCGGCTTTACTTCTTATCAAAGTTATGAGATAATTTTTTTTTTTTATCGGCAAAAAAGAATTTTATTAATCATTAATGAAACGGGTTACAATGATTAAAAGGGAGTCGAGCTTGAAAAAGGCATCACGACGGGAAAAACCCGACATTCCAACGAGGTTGGCACCCCGGGTCCTGACATTCACGCGCCTCTCGAGCCCCCGAGAGAGTGTTGGCAAGAGACCAACTGGAGTACAGAAAAAAGAGAAAAAAAAAAAAAAAACATACAATCAAAGTCAATTGCAGATACAAGAACATGAACCTCAAAACAGGGGAATGTACCCGTTTCCTAAATTTCCAAATGAGAACCAAAACGCCAGACAGGATAGACTTTGGACTCTTCTTGAATTCCTCGTCCTTGTGATCTGCAGCCACCTCAATTGAATTGAATTGAATAAGGGTCCTGCTAAATACAACTGCGAATTTGCTACATGTAATTAATTCTGCTACATGTAGTTAATTCATAAGGAGGAAATTTTGGAAAAAATCCTTTGAATTGACTACATGTAGCAAATTCGCAGTTGTATTTAGCAGCACCCTTGAATAATGTAGATTTGCTTTCGAAGTAGGTCACCACTGCACTTGAGCAATATCAGAGATCCTTCCTTGGTGTTGTTAATCTGGTTTCATGACCAGACCTTCTCCACGAGTTTTTTTTTTTTTTTTTTTTTGCGAAAGTTAGTACTCTTAGAGTAATTGGATTAGTTGGGTTTTTTCACGAGGCCAATAGGGTAGCAGATATTTTCGCTACCACATGAGTAGAGTAATCATCTATTTTCAAGAAATCGCATATCGCAGTTTAAATTAAACTTCTCAACTAGTCAGTACATAAAACTTAAAGACACCGGCCGATTAATGTAGTGTTTCCACAAAAATTATGAGCCTGTATAAAACTGCATTGGACATGCATGACTGCATTGTTTTCGAGCCGTTAATTATCGGTCACTTTTCAAAAAAAAAAAAAAATGAAAGTAATTGGTCGGTGATATCGAATAAAGCATTTTTAATATGTGTCAGAACAAGCTAGCCGTCGTTCAGCTAGTGGTTCATGAGAAAGCTATCCATTTTTTTATTTTATTTTTGGTAAGTAAGAGTTTGTAAATTGGAAAAATTGTGCTTATCATGATTATGTCATTGATCATTGTGTAATCCTTTATGCCTTTTTTTTTTAATATATATATATATAGATGTCTAAATGCGGTGATTGTAATAGGGCTGCACAGGCTTATGCAAACAAAATCTTTTCTTCTGATTTGTTCGGTTTGTGGACAACTACTTTGCCTCTCTCTCTCTCTCTCTCTCTCTCTCTCTCTCTCTGATGTTTAGGCGTTTTTACGCCTCTTAGATTAATAAAATCTTTTCCTTTTTGTCAAAAAAAAAAAAGTAAAGAAAAAAAAATATCCCTGTGGTAGCGAAGAGTTAATTAAGAAAATTAATATTCAACTACACTAACAAAACCCCAATCAAAAGCCTTAATTTCAGAATAATCGTGTAAAAACACCAGACTTAGGAACACATTAATCTACACACAAAAAATTTCTTTTCTTTTTCACAAAATTTCATAACAATTGGATGCATTGTTTATAAATAAAGTGTTTATTTGCATACGTATGGTCCTTCTATTGGCAACTTAGTAATCTAAATAAAATGAAAAAACAATACACATTTTACTCTTTTCAATACACTTTCACATTTTTATTACTTCAAAAAGGGAGTAAGCAATGATATAGAGCCAAATCCAAGAGAAGGTCAGATGTCATGCGACTCTTGCTTCCATCTTCCAATATTATGTTGACAAGCCCGCCATAGTACTTTACATGAGTTCACCTGTTTTTTTTTTTAACCCCTTTTGTTAAAACAGATTTTTGTTTCTCTCGTCCGTACCCCGAGCCTCACTAGCATCCATCATCACCACCCAAGTGGCATGTTATCGCTGTAACAAACTCAAAACGTCATCACGCCCCGAGTGGTGTAACATTATTTTACTGCCGCATCATCAAAGTGGTGTGTCAATATCGCCGATACAAATGCAAAACGTCATCACCCCAAGTGGTACTGCAACATCATTTTAATTACTGCCGCACCACTAAAGTGGTGTGTCATTATCGCCGCTACAAACGCAAAACGTCATCACACCACGAGTATTGATGCAACATCACCTTACCGCCGCACCACCAAATTGGTGTGTCGTCATCACTGTCGCAACAGACTCTATAAGTCGATCAACACCACTTGACCACCAAAACGAACTCTTAAACGTCACCACCACCAATCACTGACTCAACAAACTCTAAACATCATTTGTTGAACCAATCTAATAATATAATCTTGACGAACATTCAAAAACCCCCGAACAAATTAAGGGTAATAAATTCCAGCAAATTAGGAAAAGAATAATACTTTGAGGGTTGAAGTAAAAACGAAATAAACTTAAGGAGCAGAGTATTATTAACTTAGTAGAAAGCTGACAAATTGAATTTTCAGTTTGTCAGTGACGTAGGGATCTCTTTGGGCCGGGTTATTCGCAGCCACGTATTTTTTCCCATAGCTCACTCTATTTCGGTAAGTGGTTGTTGAAAATCATAAATAACATTTCGATAAATAGCTGTTGAAAATAAGATTATATTTCGGTAACTACATGTCAAAAATATATTCAACTTTCGGTAGACAACTGCCAAATATGCATTTTCGGTAAATAGCTGTTGAAAAAAATATCATATTTTAGTAAGTTGATGTTGAAAATGTATCTTAATTTCGATAACTAGCTGTCGAGTCTAATTGAAAATTTTTAACGGGCTGTGGGAGAAAATACGTGGCTGCGAATAGCCGTGCCCATCTCTTTTTGTTACTCCCTCCGTCCTTTTTAAGTGTACTGCTTCATAACTCCAACTTATTAAAAAGACATCACCATTATACCTTTCACATCAACTTTTTTCTTTACTTTCCCTAGTTACCCATCATTATTACACTTTTACTCACATACTTTTGAATATAGAATCTACTTTTATGGAAAAATAGACAATGTTTCAACTTTTACCCACTAACTTTACAAAATGGACACTTATTAAGGGATAACCCAAAATGAAATATTAAACTCTAAATAAGGGACGGAGGGAGTATGATATTTTTATGTCAATAGTTCATTGAATGATAGTAAAAAATTTAAAGAAAATAACATCATGCAAACGACAGTACAATGTGTGTGTATATATATACACACAAATCTTCTTATAAGGGCGCCCCCTTTTCCCAATCGAATTTCGATGAATCGAGCCATTCAATGTGTTTAAAACGTAATTTTAAGGGTACATGCTAGAAATCGGAAAAAAAAAAGATCGGAATTCGATCGAAATAGTGTTTTTATCAAAAATTGATCTGATCGAGCCCTTCCTGGTCTTTTTTTTTTGCCGATTTCTCTTGGACGCCCTTAAAATTACTTTCTAAACACATTGAGCGGCTTGAAAGCATCGAAATTCGATTGGAAAAAGGAAAAAAAAGGGGACGTCCGCATTTTAAATAAAATGCGGACGCTCTTATAAGAAGGGACTCATATATATATATATATGGACGGTTCCGCGGACAATCGATTAAACACCTAAAAAACACCCGAAAGCTCAATCTCACAATTCCTGATCAAATTTTTATGATCAGAACCGTTCAATGTGTGCAGAATGTGATTTTAAAGGCGTTCGCAAGAACTAGCAAAAACAACTATGACCGGGAAGTGTTTGTTTTGGGCAGTTTTTAATTGAACCGTTCATCAAATCGAAGCTAAAAACTACTCAGATCCAGCCCTTTCTGGTCTATTTTTTTGCTGATTTCTAACGGGTGCCTTTAAAATCACGTTCTGATCACAATGAGCGGCTCAGATCATTAAAATTTGATTGGAGACTATGAGGTATTTTTTTAGGTGTCTAATTAGTTGTCCTCGGAACTGCCCGTGTGTGTGTGTGTGTGTATATATATATATATATATATATATATATATATTTATGTTTTTGATGAGCGGGGCGGTTCCATGGACACCCAAAAAAACACCCCAAATTTGAATCTCATAGTTTCCGATCAAATTTTTATGATCTGAACCGTTTAATGTGTGCAGAATGAGATTTTAAGGATGCCCGCAAGAAATTAGCCAAAAAAAAGATCGGGAAGTGCTTATTTTGAGCAGTTTTTAACTGAACCGTTCATTAAATTTAAGCTAAAAAGTGCTCAGATCAAGCCCTTCCCAGTCATTTTCTTTTGCTAATTTTTAGCGAGTACCCTTAAAATCACGTTCTGATAATATTGAGTGGTTCGGATTATCAAAATTTGATTGGGAACTATGAGATGTTTTGGTAGGTATTTTTTTGGGTGTCTCTTGAACCGGCCCGATGAGCAATATATATGTAAGAGGTGAGATCGATTTTGACGTTTCTTGGCAATTTAGATACTACCTTTTACACATTTTACATACTTTTGTTGACGGATAATATTGGAATTAAGCACTTAATTAAATTTTTTTGGTAAGCAAATTTTATTAAACCACCAAAAGCGTAAAGAGCTACAAAAGAACAAATGGGCATTCCCCGAAACAACAAAAGCAACAAAGCCTACAACCGGCCTAAGAAAACTAGGCAACATGTACAGAATTGTTAAGTGCAAAAATACTAGAGTCCAACAACCAAGTATCACAAATCTGACGATTTTGGGCAGAAAACTCGATGGTAGACCAAGTTAAATTTGACTTTAGCACTTAATTAAATTTGACTTTAGCATTAATTGTGATTATAAGTGCACCGATTCTGTTGATTGATATTGATATTGTTGGTAAGTCTCCACGAACGACGTAAAATCAAGTACAGTAGTTGGGAAGGCAAACGTACATGAGCTGACTGATTACCTTCTCAAATAAATACGTACGTCACATGTGCATGGTAGATTTATTTTGTTTTTCAAAGGGGATATTAATTAGAATCATGTGATTAATAAGTGAACTTCCATGATTTTTGTTCCATCGTAGCCACCTTGTAATTGGAACACACTTGTGTGTTTTTTTGGCCAAACAGGTAAATAATCTTATTCATCACAACGAACCAATGAAAGAAGAAATGTGGTTAATTAATTAGTATCTCGGAAGTGATCAGAAGGGGTTTCCTGTAGTTCAGAGCGGCACACAATATCGAGGCCCAGCTTTCCAAGTCTTTACACCAGAATCTGTCAACCCGACCAACTGAAAACTGCAACTCTCAAACCTTTGTGCGCTTCGCTTAATGTCTTCCACAATCACCTCCACCCTCACCGAACATTGCAACTAAGAGGAGGTTTTCGCGCGGAAGCGGCCGCACCGGGAGTTCAGATAATCCGCCGCGGGGAAAGGGTGGCTGTTTGTGTACTTTCTGGGAAAAAAAAAATACAAAAATTGCCCAAAAATAGAAGTGCTAAAAAGGTGCAAGAATAATTGTTTAAAAACATTTCCACATTGTACTGCTTGCGGGAATTAAAAATAACTTTCAACAAATTAAGTAACTATGATACCCCATCGAGTGAAACTGTTTTAACTTCTATGCCGTCATTCAATAGACAGTTTATGCCACAATCATGTTGGCAATATCTACTTTGTGAGTGACGCTTAATGATCAATTCCAATATAAATCTTCGGAGAATAAATTGAAGTGTAGCCAGAATCAGTCGTTTTTATTTAGAAATATTTTGCATTTGTTAGTTTTGCCTCAAATTTTTGTGAATTATTGATTCATCTCGACGACATCTTTTGTCTTCATTTTGGCTTTATTCAAATTTTTTTTTTTTAGTTTGGATCATAATATTTTACTTTTTCGTTTTCTGTTGTTGAGACGAATCAATAATACAAAAACATTTGATGCAAAACTACCAAATACTTAAAAAAAATTGAATGAACACAAAAAAAATAAGGGCCTTGTTCGTTTTGACATTTTAACTTTGTTTTTCAATTATTGCCCTATATTTTTTTCCAATCATTACCTTATTTAATTTCTTTAATTATTAATTTCATTTCTCTCTCTCTATCTCCCTCCACTCGTTATCTCTTTCTTCAATCATTATTATATTTCTCCATTCACCCACTATTAAAACAAAAATACCCAAAGTTACCCAACGAATAAAGCCTTTAGGCCAAAACACACACACACACACACTCTCTCTCTCTCTCTCTCTCTCTCTCTCTCTCATATGTGATATGACTTGTAAAACATTACTTTTAGGCTGCATATATATGTCACATTCTCACACCAACAATCATTACATTTCAATGAAGTCATATATGTGCATGTACAAACAATATATGTAAGCTCAAACCTCACCATACAACTAATTAAGAACGTAAGTGGCGGCCGGCTTCTTCACCTCTTATGACATCCTCGGCGATGTTATTCTGGTCTCATGACCTAGCTAGCGTTCCAGAAAAGAAAAATGGCGAGAGCCCTTCTCCATGAGGATTTTTGTTTTTCTAATCCGCGAAAGTTACTGTTGTTAGAACAATTAGATTCGTTTTGGGTTTTTTCACGAGTCCAATAGGGTACGAAGCAGATATTTTTGCTACCACATAAGTAATCATCTATTTTCAAGACATCACAATGATCACATGCCTCAGTTTAAATTAAACTTCTCAATCAGCTGATACATAAAACTTCAGGCACCGATTAATGATACTGTTTCCACAAAAATTATGAATCTGTAAAACTGCATTCGACATGCATGACTGCATTGTTTTCGAACTGTTGCATTATAAACTCATTATCGGTCACTTTCCAAAAGAAAATTCGGTCGGTGATATCGAATAAAGCATTTCTGAGCATCAATGAGTTTTGTAAATTGGAAAAATTGTTTTATTTCTTTTCATGATAATGTCATTGATTGTGTAATCCTTTATGCCTTCGTTATATTTTGATATGCCTAAATAGGGTGAGAGCTAGTTAATAAAAAAATTATCCCTGTGCTTTGACCCGTGCTATTTCAAGGTCGTTTTTTGAATAGGGTCATTTCAAGAGAACTTATTGGCTGCCGAGCAAAAAAAAAAAGAGAACTTATTGGCTGCTCCAGGAGGAAAGGACAGGTGGTGTTTCATGACCTCCTAACCATCACAAAATCATGTGAGATCGATAATCAAGCGTACGGACCCCGTAAATTGTGTGGTTATTAGCTTTGAAGCGTACGAGCATGTGCATACCGATGCTCTGAACTATCATTGAAGGAAGCATGGTAATGTGCACATAAATTGATTTGGGTTTCTAGGTCTGCCTTCTTTGATGTCATTTGGCTTTGATTTGGGGGCATGGTTCCACAACAAAATGTCCCTGTAGCTCCTCGGTTCTTGGAGGTTTAGGGGGGCCACTGTTTCAGTGGTATTCTGAGAGCAGCCACTTTGTGCATATATTGCCAAAGGTTAGGTCTGTCTCCAATCATCCCCCGCCCATACCCCCAATGATTGGGGACTAGATGGGTTATGTTATGTTATGTTAAGTGCCACTTGAACCGTACCCCATGCTCCAAGAGCACTCGCTTATTACTCCATATTTTGACCAACAATATTTGTAACACACTCTATGATCAGTACGGCGGATTCGGAATTTTATTTCAAAAGGGGCACTTGTTATAGAATTTGAATTATTATCTCTACCTAAACCACGCGCCATAATGTGATATTGCTAGATTTGAGAATTCGAATATATACTTGTACAAAACTGTATAAACACAGGTGTTATAAAAACTTAAGTACGTACCTAGCTATATATATATCCAAGAGTTTATGAAAATTAATATTCAACTACACTAACAAAACCCCAATTAAAAGCCTTAATTTCAATTCAGAAAAATCGTGTAAAAACACCTGACTTAGGAACACATTAATCAACACACATCAAAAATTTCTTCTTCTTTTTTTACAAAATTTCATAAGGGGATGCATTGTTATAAATAAAGTGTTTATTTGCACGTACTGTCACGTCTTCGATTTTCAACATAAATAAATAATACATTTTAATACAAGAACCTCGCGTATCATACGTATTACCCAAAAGAGTTTTTCACCTGTTAAATTTACAAACAAGTCCCCAAGTTTAATGAAATACAATCTTGGCACCATGGCCCAAATTAGCTTAGATACGAGTACAACATGTTTAGAATATTACAAACTTTAGTCAAAAGATAATTAAATAACAAATTAATTACAAAGCCATCTTTAATCAAAAGTAAGTCTATTATAATGATGAATAAGTAACTAAAAGAGGTTAGCTTCCAAAAATCTTCATGTCCAAGCACACCATTGCATGCAGTCTATTGCCCGACATTCGAACCTGAAAAGAAGGATTTTGTTGAGCTACATTAGACTAGTAGGAAAATCTTTACCATCCTTATATGCACATATGTTGATAAGTGTAAAATAAGAGGGCAAGGAGACATAGTTCAACCAAGATATAACCATGGACTCATTGGTATATCGACAATCATTCCGTTTGTTCATTATAAGCCAACATCATATTTCATAAGACTCGAACAATCGCAAACCGACTCGTTACCCCCAAATCCCCACCTTCGGTATTTCCACCCCTTGCGTTACCGTATACATTACGAGGATTACCATGTTACCACCCCATGCATCATAGTGATCCCTAACAACTCGGTTCATCGTATTACTACCCCTTGCATTACGAGATCCGTCTAAGTCTCCGCATTACCACCCCTTGCGTTACGAGACTTCATAGCCCATCCCTCGACGTACTCATTCACCTACCTTTGCACTCTACAAGCCAACTAAGACTCTACCTTAATCACACGGTCACATGAACATCATACGGTGTTCTAACAATGCTATAGATATGTTACAAACATAACCAAGAAAATCAATTTATCAATGAGACATATTTTTAACAAAGTTCTAATTAAGGAAATCTTTATTCGGTTCTAGCTAACGGGAAGCCAACGGACCAAGGAATACATTGAACAATCATAGGAAGTCAATTAGACATGCTTGAGATAGCTTAGGAGCTAGTGTCCAAAAGGGTTTAGAAGTGATCGGGGGTCAAAACAATGAAATTTGAAGCAAAACAGCAAAATCTGATTTTAGGCCTGTTTGTATTGATACTAGTAATTCTAGTATCGATACAGATGGGCTTCGAAGTACAACAGAAAGTATTGTATTGATACTGATTTGAGCTGTATCGATACAATGCCAGTTCGAGCAGAATTTCAAGAATTCAACCACAACACCAACAACTATTATAGGCACGATTTCACCCAAAATCAACATATTTACATGTAAAAGAAGCAAAGAAATCCCTACCTCGAGTCAATAAGCGAAACCCAAGAGATTCGTACAAGCCCTAGCTCCGAACTCCTTGAAATCGACTGAAATACTTTCCTCCGAACTTGACTCACGAAATTTTGAGCTCAATAACGTAATTGAAAGGCTTGAGTGAGGTTGATTCTTAAAGTTTTGGAGGAGTTTTGAGAGAAGGCGAGAGAGAGAGAGAGAGAGTTTTGGAGGAGTTTTGAGAGAAGGCGCGAGAGAGAGAGAGAGAGAGAGAGAGAGAGAGGGGACGGTAGAGAGAGAGAGATGGAGGAAAAATGATTTCCTACACACACACACACACACCCCATTATTTACACTCTTATAACTTTAAAACACACATTCACTCCCCCAATCTTCTATTCTATCACTTTAGTCCTTAATTCAATTAATCACCAATTAACCATACTTTCTTAATTTAGGCATTTTAACAGTAATTAAAGAAAATATTCGGGTCTCTACACGTACAGTCCTTCTATTGGCAACTTAGTAATCTAAATAAAATGAAAAAATAATACACATTTTACTCTTTTTAATACGCTTTCACATTTTTATTACTTCAAAAAGGGAGTAAGAAATGATATAGAGCCAAATCCAAGAGAATGTTAGATGTCTTGCGGCTCTTGCTTCCCTCTTCCAATATTATGTTGACAAGCTGGCATAGTACTTTACATAAGTTCACTTGTTTGTTCCCCCCCCCCGTTAAAACATATTTTCTTTTTCCTCTCGTTCGTACCCCGAGCCTCGCTATCATCCATCATCACCACCCAAGTGGCGTGTTATTATCGCCACAACAAACTCAAAACGTCATCACGCCCCGAGTGGTGCAACACATTTTACTGCCGCAGCATCAAAGTGGTGTGTCAATATCGCCGCTGCTACAAACGCAAAATGTCATCACACCAAATTGGTGTGTCGTCATCACTGCCGCAACAAACTCTATAAGTAGATCAACACCACTTGGCCACCAAAACGAACTCTTAAACGTCACCACCACCAATCACTGACTCAACAAACTCTAAACATCATTTGTTTTTCCAATCTAAAAATATAATCTTGACGAACATTCAAAACCCCCCAAACAAATTAAGGGTGACAAATTCCAGCAAATTAGGAAAAGAATAATACTTTGAGGGTTGAAGTAAAAACGAAATAAACATAGGAGCAGAGTATTATTGATTTAGTAGAAAGCTGACAAATTGAGCTTTCAGTTTGTCAGTGACGTAGGGATCTATCTTTGTTATGATATTTTTATGCCAATAGTTCATTGAATGATAGTAAAAAATTTAAAGAAAATAACATCATGCAAACGACAGTACAGTGTGTGTATGTGTGTGTATATATACACACACACAAAAATCTTTTTATAAGGGCGACACCTTTGTCCGATCCGAGCTACTCAATGTGTTCAAAACTTAATTTTAAGGGTACCCGCTAGAAATCGGCAAAAAAAAAAAAAGATTAGAAAGAGCTCGATCGGATCAGTTTTTGATAAAAATGCTATAATAGTGTTTTTATCAAAAACTGATCTGATCGAGCCCTTCCCAATCTTTTTTTTTTCCTGATTTCTCTCGAAAACCGTCAAAAATCACGTTCTGAACACATTGAGCGGCTCGAATTATTGAAATTCGATTGAAAAAATGGAGAAAAGAGGACGCCCGCATTTTAAATAAAATGCGGACGCTCTTATAAGAAGGGACATATATATATATAAGCGGAGAATCAATTAAACACCTAAAAAAACACCTCAAAGCTTAATCTCACAGTTTTCGATCAAATTTTTATGATCCGAACCTTTCAATGTGTGCATAATGTGATTTTAAGTGAGCTCGCGATAAATTAGCAAAAACTATGACCGGAAAGTGCTTGTTGTGAACAATTTTTAATTGAACCGTTCATCAAATCTAAGCTAAAAACTGCTCAAATCAAGTCCTTTCCGGTTTGTTTTTGTGTTGATTTCTCGCGTGTACCATTAAAATCATGTTCTGAAAACATTGAGCGGCTCAGATAATTAAAATTTGATTGAGAACTATGAGGTATTTTTTTAGGTGTTTAATTAGTTGTCTTCGGAACCGCCATATATATATATATATATACAGTCCGAATTCAATGAGGGATCCTTTACGGTCTTATGGTGCGGGACTCCCCTTTTCCGATCGAATTGCGACGATCCGAGCAGCTCAAAGTGTGTAGAACGTGATTTTAAGGGTACACGCGAGAAATCAGCAAAAAAAATGATCGCGAAGGGTTTGATCTGAGCAGTTTTTTACTGAACTGTTCAATAAAAAGCTGTTCGAATTAAGCCCTTCTCGATCATTTTTTTTGCTGATTTCTAACGGGTACCTTTGAAATCACGTTCTGATCACTTTGAGCGGCTCAGATCGTCGCAATTCGATCGGAAAAGGAGAGTCCCGCATGGTAACACTGTGCGGGATTCCTCATTGGATCCGGACTGCATATGTATATATATATATATATATATATATATATATATATGAGTTAGGTTCCAGTGAGGGATCCCTCATTTTAAAAAAATGATGAGGGACTCCCATTCTCGATTGAATTTCGATGATCCGAGTCGCTCAATGTGTGCAAAATGTGATTTTAAGGGACCCCGCGAGAAATCAGCAAAAAAAATGACCGGGAAGGGCTTCATCCGAGTAGTTTTCGTTGAAGGGTTCAAAAAAACTGCTCGGATGAAGCCCTTCCCGGTCATTTTTTTTGCTGATTTCTCGCGAGTACCCTTAAAATCACGTTCTGCACACATTGAGCGGCTCGGATTTTCAAAATTTGATCGGAAAATGAAAGTCCCTCATTTTTTTAAAATGAGGGATCACTCACTTGAAAATTTCTCATATATATATATATATAAGTTTCTGAAAAATATATATGTATGGGTGAGATCGATTTTGACGTTTCTTGGCAATTTAGGTACTACTACCTTTTACACAGTTTCCATACTTTTGTTGACGGCTAATTAATATTGGAAGCACTTAATTAATTTGACTTTAGCATTTTGTGATTATAAGTGCATCGATTCTATTGATTGATATTGTTATTGTTGGTAAGTCTCCATGAACGACGTAAAATCAAGTACAGTAGTTGGGAAGGCAAACGTTTATGAGCTGACTGATTACCTTCTCAAATACTCCATACGTACGTCACTTGCGCATGATAGATGTGTCAATTAGTACGTTTTTCAAAGGGTATATTAATTAGAATCATGTGATTAGTGAACTTCCGTGATTTTTGTTCCATCGTAGCCACCTTGTAATTGGAACACACTTGTGTGTTTTTTTTGGACAAACAGGTAATAATCTTATTGATCACAACGAACCAATGAACGAAGAAACGTGGTTAATTAGTACTATCTCGGAAGTGATCAGAACGGGTTTCCTCTAGTTCAGAGCAGCGCACGATAATGAGGCCCAGCTTCCCAACTCCCAAGTGGTCTTCACATCGGAATCTCTCAGCCCAACTGAAAAGTGCAACACTCAAACCTTTGTGCGCTTCGCTTAATGTCTTCCACAATCACCTCCACCCTCACCGAACATTGTATTTCATTATTTAGGACCCTAACAAGCTGCTGCAAGTCCCCTTCATCCGTGATCCTGCTTTTATATAAAGTTTCTTTAGGTCAAGCCCTTCAATGTGAAAAATTGGGATCTATGTGAACCCTTGGCGAGTATGCAATTTAAGATTCACTACGCCATTTTTTTCCATTAGCGGCATTAAAAAACCGCCGGTAATAGTCTCAAAACCGCCGGTAAAAGTAAATTACCGCCGGTAAAAGTTTCGTCGGCAATACAATTGTCGGGAATACAAAAACGGCGGTAAATTACCGCCGGTAAAGGTTTCGGACTATTAACGGCGGTTTTCGTTCCGCCGGTAATAGTTTCGGAAAAAATAAGACATTGCCGAGATTCGAACCCGTGACCCGTTGATTAATACCCGAGCACTTACCCACTAAGCTACATAAAATTATGTGTTTTATTAGAAAAATAATATTATTTATATTATAATTTATTATTACCGGCGGTTTTACATTACCGCCGTTAATAGTTACTTTTACCGGCGGGTTTACATTACCGCCGGTAATAGGTACTTTTACCGGCGGTTTTACTAATGCCGTTAATAAACGGCGTTTATAATTACTTTTTGCGGTGGTTTGTTATTACCTCCGGTAATAGCACCCTTTTCCGGCAGTTTTGTTATTGCCGGAAAAAAAACCGCCGGCAAAGGCAATTTTTGGCGTAGTGATTGCACAAAGTTTATGAAATGCAAAATGCTTATAATTAATGTAAAATAATGCAGCTCCAAAATATATCAACAGAGATGTGAGTTACAATTCAGTGTTTTTAGAGTATTGTCACGTGATGCTTCAGTGTTTTTATGAACCCTTGGCGATTACACAATTTAAGACTGCACAGAAGTTTATGAAATGCAAAATGCTTATAATTAATGTAAAATAATGTGGGCTCCAAAACATATCAACAGAGATGTGAGTTTCAATTCAGTGTTTTTAGAGTACTGTCACGTGATGCTCCAGTGCTCTTCTCCGGTACAAATTGGCGTGAGAGCAGTAGATTCTTTTGAAAGGTACCTATCAATAGGTGGTAATTAAACAGTTCAGGAACAGCATGTGACGGTGCAAAGGTATACTGTATCCATGCAACGCACCATTTGATCGTCCATCTTGATGATAAATAATTTAGATTTTGTCTCGGTTCCTATAAATTCAAATAATTCATTGCCGGGATGATGTAATCCAATAAGACCGGCTCAAATTGCACACTACATCCTTCAAGTGAACCGCGCCGCGACCCCGGTTCGGATGTATTGTGATCCGCCAGGGAGGGTGGTGGCTGGTCACTCTATGAATGCAACAATCAAATTATGGGGGAGGTCCCCACGGTTATGTGTGTGACAACCAACTTTTCTCTGTAGTTTGGTTTGGCAACGACTGAGATCGTGTACCGACGTATGTACGACCGAGAGACGTGACCCACTTGGGTTAACGACACGTGGCTCCATTATGCACGAATGGAATGTATGGATAGAACCTTCGCACCGAACTTTTGAGAATCGGCCAGTGGTCAAAGATAAACCCCACACGGATTGAATTTTCGTCTTTTTATCAAATGGATATCCCGTTTCTAAGATTTTTATTTTTTCCTTACATGACGAGTCATTTTCTAGTAATAAGTCATATTTAATTCAAAAAATAAATACTTTTATTTTCTTTAGCAGGAGGGAGAGTTGGACTCAATTTTGTTATCTGATTTTTTTACACTCCCTCCGTTTCGATTTGTTTGTCCTTTTTTATTTTTTGAGATCGTTTAATCTCTTAACAAATTGTCTATAATTTTCAATTCGTAATATTTTTAATATGCAATATAGATTTTGTTTGGTAGATATCAATTAGTTTTATTATACAAAATCTTCACAATCATAAATTTTTTTTTTATAAAATGTAAGATATAAGTATATTTTTTAAAGACACGAATTTCGGCAATTGGACAAACAAATCGGGATAGAGGGAGTAGTTTTCTATTATTTTTCTTTAAAGAATTTTTTGGTAATATTTTTTATCTTGGAAATGTTTTTACGAATAAATAGGCCGCAAAAATCCTGATGCAAAATAAATAAAAGTTCAGAAGAAACGAAAAAAATAAAATAAAAAAATTTAATGAAGAAATTATGCTCGGCTAAATGAGGACCCGGAACCCTGCAGTGAGAATCGTTCTGGTCCCCTGTTAGCTCATTAGCAGGCTTTCTATTGCAATGATCCCAATAACGAACTCATGTTTATGAATTCATCAACACCATTAACGCATAGATAGATGAATAAATAAATGTATTCCAATTTGACCTAGACACCCTAGCTAGCTCAGTTATTTAGGAAACACTAGAAAAATATAATTAATTTCTTTCAACTATCGAGTTGGACTCAATAAAAGTTCACAAAAAACAAGCAAGATTAATGGCAACCTGGTTTGCGGGGACAATGTATATCTCCGTGGAAGCTGAAGTGTATAGAGTGGTGTGTTGTTACGTAGAAACTAATTAGTAATTGAGTTTAATACTAATGAATACTAATGAGTGATGCTATATGTACCGATTGGGGACGAGGGAAAACGTACCGACGGCCGCCGGCGGGCCGTCTTCGGCCACCGGACTGCCGATCCGAACCGTCCAAAAATTCTATAAAAAAAAACCGATGGGGCCTTCGCGAGAATCAATGGCATCCGAGGTGTGTAGGGTGCTTGATCCGAGCACCCATTTTTCATGTATATACACGTATATACATATATACACGAGAAAAGGGTGCTCGGATCAAGCACCCTACATACCTCGGATGCCGTTTATTCCCGCGCAAGCCCCATCTGTTCTTTTTTTTTTTTTAAGAATGTTTGGACGGCTCGGATCGGCCGTCCGGTGGTCGAAGACGGCTCGCCGGCGGCCGGTCGGTACGTGTTCCCTCCCCCCTTTCGGTACCTATATCTTTACCGTTAATTACTAATTGAACTGATTTCAACGTATACATAGCAGGTCCCGTTCGGCTAAGAGAAATAAGTTACTTTTTTTTTTTGAATTAGAGGTGATGTATGGTAAGAAAATGACATGTTTTGTAAAACGGAAAATAAGTACTTAAAAAATAAGAACTGTAAAGAGTTAAAGGATAAAGTAAAGAATAATTTTGGAAAATGGAGGTAAAAGTTGATGGAATAAGTGTCATGATGATATTTCTTTAATAAATTGAAATTACGAAATTGGATACTGAAAAAAAGACGGAGGAAGTAACTGGGTTAGTATAAAATATTGGCTAAATATTGCATAACCGTAATAATAAAGTGGTGGTTATTATCCAACCATGTGTTGCCTTGACAAAATTGGAAAAAAAAATGATTTCAACGATCGAAGTGGACGAAATAATTTCCAAATATTAAAATAAATAATAAGATAGTTGCAGCGAGGGACACGGAGAGACAGTATCTCCGGCGGAAGCTGGGGTGCAGGGAGCGATGTCTAGTTACTTAGGAACTAATTAATCGAGTTTAATTCGAATCTAAACGCAATTATTAAGCTGCTTACCATCCTCCGGATCTAACCGATACATTTTAAGTGTGCTTTGGGATCTAAGCGGCTCTAAATTCTATTGTTTAAAGTTCTTGGTTTCGGTAAACATATTTCATTAATAAAACACAGTACTAGATTTACTCCTAAGTTATTATAATTATTCGATCGAAGTGTGTGGTCCAGATTGCCACTTACCACATAATCCTCACCTTAATTCCAAATACGTACAAGTCAAATATGAATGAGAGAGAGAGAGAGAGAGAGAGAGAGAGAGAGAGTATAGATTTACGTACGTGTACACGTCGCTTCTAATATATAATGGTCGCCAGTGATAAATTTTTTTATAATTCCGGTGTCCGGGTCAATCTACACGTTGATTGATCAATTTCTCCAATCACTTGCAAAGGTCCTACTTAAATTCAAAACTTTGTTTGTACCAAAGACGGGACGCATGTATGGGCATATGAGGGCCACGACTCCTGTGTTGTTTCGGGGTTTTTTTCTTCAAATTTTAATATTAGTATTAGTTATTTTTTGTTTGTTAAGAATTTAAACATTGTATTTTGTATTTGGCGTTATTTAGACATTTAAATGTTTTACAAATGTGTTTATTTTGGTTCCCAAAACTCAATTTTCCTCTCAGCACACGGTCTCGATAAACTATGAGATTCGGGAACCGTAAAATTTAAATCAAACAAACTATTAGATTTGGAAACTATAAAATTTCGAAATCTTCTTATTCATAGTTCAACGCCTGAGTTTATGAAATTATGATTCCGTCCTTAGTTTGTACTGGCCCTAAAGGGTAAGTTGGTATAGTTTATGGACAGAATGCACATATCGGAGTAATTTTTCTATTATAAATGACTAGTGCTTGCATGTGCCTACAACATTACGCACTCCAGTTGGAATTGGCCGTGCCTACTGCACTTGCTAGCTAATGGCTCGAACATTAGTGTGTAGTATGTGATCCTCTTTTTAGTAGCACGAAAGAGAATTACTCATGCTTATGGCACTCTCCCAACTATACATTTAAGCTAGCTACAAAAAACTATCAATTTGCTTATGAAATTTCAGTAAAATACTAGGTAAAAAGTTCAAATCATGCAACACATCAATTAGTGATATGCATCAACGAAATCAGAAAAAAATCTAAGCACATCAGTCAGTGCTCTGCATTTAACAATATAAGAGCAGATATAAGCACACCAGCCAGTACTCTGCATTTAACAACATAACAGCAGATAAGTGAATACTTACGAATCTGAAGCATCACGATTCGACATACTCTTTTCTTCCAATGCGACCTTCAACTTTTTTCATTTTACTTTTGGGGGCGACTATTCGCAGCCTCGTATTTTTTCCCTTAACCCACTACATTTCGGTAAGTAGTTGAAAATCATACGTAACATTTCGGTAAATAACTGTTGAAAACAAGATTATATTTCGGTAACTACATGTCGAAAATATATTCAACTTTCAGTAAATAATTGCAGAACAAATATTTTTGGTAAATAGCTATTGAAAAAAATATTATATTTCTGTAATTGTATGTTGAAAATGTATCTCAATTTCGGTAATTAACTGTCTAGTATAATTATAAAATTTTAACGGATTAAAGGAGAAAATACGGGGTTGCGAATAGTCGCCCCCTTACTTTTGTGCACCTATACAGAAGAAACCAATTGGATATATGCAACACCATTAAAAAAAAGTGCAAGAAAGCCAATCAACTCCTTGACTTGATAACTCAATGACTTGATAACTCAATCATTGTTTCTTGGTTGGCCAGTGGCAAAAAAATTTCTTGCCTCGTGGGATTGTATATTGCAAGTAATGAATGAGGCTTGCCCCGATCAACCAATTGACTCCCTCCTTGCGATTACGAACCAACCAAACGAAACCAAATCAACAAAACCCTAATCTTCTTTTTATGAAAAAAAAAAAAAACAAAAAACCCAAATCAACCACAAAGCTGAGAGATCGATCAATGAATTAAGCTACAGAGAACCAGAGTGAATCGTTCGTAGTTGCCGTAGAATCGTAGTCGCCGCAAATAGGGGTGTCAAAAATCTGCCGCTTTTTTTTTTTTGATCCGGAAATCTGCTGGTTGATATGGCTTCATTAATGCGCTGTCAAAAAAAAAAACATACAAATCAATGGCATCTTTGTAAATAACTTAAATTTGTTTGATTTGTATGTGAGAGGGAGAAATCTGGACCGTTGGATTTGTTTGCATGGGTAGATAAAACTTGTGTGAGGGAGAAATCTGAACCATTGAGAAGAAATATTCCTAAAGAGTATTCCTCAACATCCTTCTGTTTTATAATAAAGATACTCATCCCTAGCAAACAGAGGTGGCAAATAAAAGGGGATTTATTTATGAAAATAGACAAGCTTATTTATTTTGTAGTTTCAATTTGTTTTTAGATTTTAAAATTTTTGTCTGGTAGAACTCAGTGAGATCTATCAAACAGGATTTATATTGTTTATAACAATATTACAGTTAAAATAAGAATGCACTATAATTTTATTGATTTTGTCAAATAATCTTTTTTCCCAAACGAGACGGAAGCCCTAGAAAAGAATTTGGCTGGTATGGTAATTTGGTTTGCCCTTATAAATTGAACTCTATATATGAAAGCTCAAATTCTAAGAAATTAAGGAATTCATTGATGAAGAGTAATCGAATTAATCCTACAAAATTAATAACCCCTCAATTTAAACCTTCGAAAACCCTAAATATCAGTTCAATTTAATTTCTTTAGAGCTAATTAGAAGGGTTACCCCAATAACAAGAATAAGTTGCTCCTTAATTTTGGCCCCAGAAAACCCTACAAATCAGCTTAATTCAATTTCTTTAATTTAGCTAATTAGATAGATTGCCCTCAACTAAAGTCACGTAAATTTCTTTTAGCTAATTAAATAGATTAGCTCCAATTAGTACGTAACCTCTAAATTTCAGCCTTTTTGTTAATGGATAGGAAATATAACATACATTTTATGAATTACAAAGTTCTGACCCGAGACACTGCATCAATTGCGAGAGTTCACGAAATAATCAAACCCAATAACTCTAACAATAGAAGAAATAAGCCCATCATAGAGAAGAAATAGAGAAAATCCAACAAAGGTCCTCTAAGAAAAGAACACTCATATGTAAATAGGAAGATTTGAACTCTTGACCTGTTAAACTTGAGATACAAGAGTCTTAGTTAACTGAGCTAGTTAGTCGGATTAAAAAAAACTCTAAACTAGCCCAGTTGGTTAAATTTTAGTAGCCTTAGAAAACCCAAAAAACATCTTAATTCGATTTCTTGAATTTAGTTAATTGAAAATAACAGAAAGTCTACACATACAACTTTAAAACATACTCCTAGCTCCTACTACTATTATGTTCACAACCGTTCGATGCATGTACACCCACGTGTATCGAATGGTTCCAGATACAATTGTGTGCAAATTTGTGTTTTAAAGTTGTGTTCGCTTATCATTGCTCTTAGTCAAATTACCCCCAATTAAAGTCGATGCAGATGTCTTTAATTTAGCTAATTACTTAAATAAATTACCCCCAATTAAAGTCCATCCCAGACTCCCCAGTCCACCATGTGGCCTCTCTCTCTCTCTCTCTCTCTCTCTCTCTCTCTCTCTCTCTCTCACAGTATATATATCTCAATTTGTTTTGCACACAGAGAGAGGGAGAGAGAAATAAAATAAAAAAAGGCGCGACACACCACCACCACCACCTTAAAACGAAGGCAACGGTTCTTAATTCCCTCTCCCCCTCTCTCTCTCTCAGCCAATGTCAACCGTTGGCGCCACTACCACCGCCTCCTGCACCGGCAGCCCACGACACCTAGGCCCCACCACCCACCGCCGCCGCGTGCCAGATTTAGCCGACGCCGAACGGGGTTCAGATTGTTCGTCCCTGAACGACCTCGAATACGACCATTACTTCTTGTTGCTGCCGAAGAAGGGCACGAAGATGGGCGACTCGGTGATCCGCGCGTGCACGGTGGCGCAGTGCCTGGTCACGGGGAGGAGGCTGGGCCGTCCGATTTTCGCGGCGCTGATGCTGGTGGTGGTGCTTTCCGCGCTGTTTAAGGTTTTTTTATTGGTGGGTTGTGATAGGGAGGAGAGGAGAGAGAATAGTGGAATGCTGATCCTCCAGACGTTTAGGGACGAGTTGGATATGGCCCAGAGGGTTGTCAACGAAATCGAGGCAATATCTGGTTCTGTTATGCCCAAGCGGGTATTGGAAAATAACCCAGTAAGTATTTTTCTCCCTTCCTCCCGAGAGAAAGTCTACATACACAACCCTCGATCACAACTCCGGATAAATTCGGGTACGAAGCTGATGCATGTGAATCCATGTGCATCGAACCGCCCCGGACCCAGTTGTTTCTGCAGTCGTGATCGAGAGTTGTGTACGTAGCCTTCCTTCTGATCTCTTTCATCTTTACCTCTTCTTTTTTTTTGGTTACTTAATTTCATTAGCTGGCATAGAAAATAAGGGAATGTGTTAAAACTGTTCTTTTCGCTAAAGATTAAGTCTTTGCACCAATTGGGGAAACTATGAACTTTTCTCCGTTAACGACGAAATTAGTACGCAAATTAAGCTTGATTGAGTTTTGAGTTTTGAGTTTTTAACACCCAAACGTGTATTTTCTCCCCAGCTGTCTTTTTGCATTTGGTTTGCTGGAAAACAGAGGAAACCTTTGGACTTTCTATATGGTAAAGTCAAACTTTTTAATGGAAACTTTGGAGCCTTCGGGGACATCCGATAAAATTAGAACGATATTAAGCTTTATTGAATAGGAATTTTGTGGCGACGAACCTTTTTTCTTTTTACGTTCCTGGGTGTTTTCTTAGTAACCAAAAAACAGGGGATCAGGGGTTTCGAGGGTGCCCTTCTAGGAAGCAACTGAAAATTCCTATGGAGATATTTCTTATTTACTGGAAAATGTTATAAAATTTCTTTTAATGGGTTGAAGAGTTTGGTTTCACATCTGGTCTGTTTTTGACCCACTTTTAATGGCTGCAAAAACGTGTGCTTTTGACCAACAAATTAATCAACTCCTGGGATTTTGTTTTCTAATCACTTCATTTTTCGCCTTTTGGGGTTTCTATAGTTTTACGTTACATTCGTGTCAAGATAATTTTTACGTAACTCAGGGAAGTCCGGTTAGTTTATTTGCACGGTGACTAACTTCTCAAAAATTAATTTCATCGTTCATTAGTTGAGCCCGTTTATAGTCGGAGCAAGATCCCTGTAAAACTTGACACTTAAAAAAGGAGCAAATCGCAAGTCCTCAGCCTCAACTACTAGAACAAGATCTTGGAGTTTTTTAAACAAGAGATGTGGGTGGAAACAAAAACATTATTTTCTTTTTCTTTTTCCCCCAGTTTTTGTTTTTTAAATTAGAGTCTGTACTGGAAGCTCCCCAGAAAAACCATACGTGGCATTATTTTAGTAACTTCCCCCTAACTTCTTCCTTCATTTTCCAATTATATTACTCAAAGCTTTTTAATGCTAAAAAAGTCAAACTTGTTTAATTTATAATTTTCATCAATACGTGCAATTCTTCGAGAAATTTTCGGTGCCGGATGAGTATATCTCAAGTTGTATCCATTTGGTACATTTGGACTGTTCAAATACACTTTTGGATGGCTCAAATTGAAACCATCTCTTTTCTCTCCTCCCAAGACTTTCTCTTTTCAAATTCGAGCCATCCAAAAATACAACAGACGGCTCGAATGTGCCGAACGGGCACCGAGTGTTACCCGGCACTGAAAAAATTTCCGCAATTCTTCTCCACTCAGCTCGGCCTTTTTTCCTGTTCAAACAAGAAAAAGCTAAGCCTTTTCATCCTGCTTTTGTTTACAGACACCGGAAATCTGGACGAAACCAAACAGTGATAGCTATTACCAGTGCGTTTCTCGGCCGAAGAATCGAATCAGTATGCTCCGTTCATCCATTTCCTTATTTGTGAACGGAAATTCTCGTTAAAATCGATCACCCGTTTGATTTACGCGTTCGATATTTTCTTTCAGGGACGCCGGGTTCTGCAACCAATGGCTATATTTTAGTCCACGCCAACGGTGGATTGAATCAAATGAGAACCGGGGTAATCTTCGATATCAGCTCAAATGAAATATTCGATCGCGTTTGTAATTTTTAAGCTTTAGCTGAACCTCTCTTTGTTGATGCATATTGGTAGATATGTGATATGGTTGCTGTTGCAAAGATCATGAATGCCACATTGGTTCTTCCTTCTCTTGATCATGACTCTTTCTGGACAGACCCAAGGTACTTATACTTTCCCCCCTCCTTTTGTTTAGCCGAAATTCGCCGTTTTATTGATCAATATGTTGGTTCAATAACTTCCAATTCTACTATGCAGTGATTTTAAGGATATTTTCGACTGGAAGCACTTCATTGAAGTTCTAAGAGAAGATATCGAAGTAGTCGAGTCTTTGCCGCCTAGCCACTCTGCAATCAAGCCCTTTCCGAAGGCCCCAATTTCGTGGTCGAAGGTGTAGCAGTCATCTCCACTCTCTCATCAATCAGTTTCATCTTTCTTTCGACGGAACTGTTTTCTTATATGGTTTTTTTTTTTCATGTGCAGGCTAGGTACTATAGAGAAGACATGGTTAGGTTGTTGAAACAGCACAAGGTGATCAAGTTCACTCACTCCGATTCACGACTTACTAATAACGACCTCGCGCCTTCCATACAGAGGCTCAGGTGCCGGGCCAATTACGATGCTCTTCGGTATGCACCAGAGATTGAGGAGCTTGGGCACAAGTTGGTTGACAGACTGAGGAATGAGAGTGAACCATATGTTGCCCTCCACTTAAGGTACCTATTAAGAGCTGATTTGGTTTGTGTGACTCATTGGGAAATGAAAAGAAAGAGCACTCTGGTTTATAAATTAGAGATGAGAAATGGTAGAAAATGGAGAGAGTGACTGAAAGAGAACTCTGTTATTTTGCCAGATGTGCCTCTCACTAAATATGGTGAGATTTGGTGATAAAATGAGTCTGGTTCTCCAGACTACTAGTGAGGCACAACACTCATTTATTTTCTTTTCTCATCGAAACGAGAAACTGCAATTCTTGAACACCTTTTCCTCCCCTAGTTTTCGGAGTGGTAAAAATTAACAGAGATACTCAGTAGATCGATCTTGTTTGCAGATATGAGAAAGATATGCTTGCATTCACGGGTTGCAGTAACAATCTCACAGCCTCAGAGGACGAGGAGCTTCGTACTATGAGGTACAGCGTAAAGCATTGGAAGGAAAAGGAGATAGACAGCAAAGAACGACGAATCCAAGGAGGATGTCCTATGTCCCCAAGGGAGGCAGCCTTACTCCTTAAGGCCATGGGGTATCCGTCGTCTACAACAATATACATAGTCGCAGGGGAAATTTACGGTAGTAATAGCATGGATGCGTTCCGTTCAGAGTACCCAAATGTTTTCTCCCATTCCACACTTGCAACCGAAGAAGAGCTTGAGCCGTTTAAGCAGTACCAGAATCGGCTTGCTGCCTTGGATTACATTGTAGCGGTAGAGAGTGATGTTTTTGTGTATACATATGATGGGAACATGGCTAAGGCGGTTCAAGGGCATCGGAGGTTTGAAGGATTCCGAAAGACTATAAAACCTGACAGGTATATTCTCACCCGCATTCCAAACTAATTGCCTCTTAGGCCTTGTTTTATTAGCAGTACTTTATCAAGTTCTGTGCTAATTCACAACATGAGTGTTTTTTTTCCCATTTCAGACAACTTTTCGTTGGATTGATTGATCAGCTGGATGAGGGTACTGTGTCTTGGGAAGAATTCTCCTCAGAGGTTAAGAAGTTGCACTCGGACAGGCTTGGAGCACCGTATCCTAGATTGCCAGGGGAATCGCCAAAGCTAGAAGAGAATTTTTACGCCAACCCTTTTCCGGGTTGTGTCTGCAATAAACCTCAGTACAAGATCAGCGACCCTAGACCGAGACAGAGATCAAGTCTAAAAGCCTCTTCAAAAAGATAGTGAAATTTCCTACTTTTCTTCCCCGGTCAAGTGTGGATGAAGTGCATTGCTTCAAATGCTTGTAAAATATGGGAACAGGTTTTTCACCATTCAGGAGATGATGGCAACCAATCAGGGTCCAACGAAGGCGTCTCGGGATTGATTTGATTTTTTCAGATGCAAGTTTCAGTTTTGGTGTAGATATGGGAAAGGGTAAAGAAGGTTATAGATGATTGATATCGTGAACAGAACAGATACATGGCACAGTGACATTCTCCCTGTTACGTGGAGTTAATTTTTTCTTTATTGTTTCTTGAGAATTGATTTTCACAGTCCTTTTTATTTTATTTTATATCCACACTCCATTTTTTGTATCTTAGTGAAAAATATATGCACTCTTTCAAGTTTCAACACTAGAAAAAGAAAAAAAGGGAGTTGTGGATATCAAAAAAGGGAGTGTGAAAATCACTCCCCTTTCTCTTTCTTGGAAACTTAGTACGCTGCGTAATCGGTATTTTGAAACTTCTACTCCTTTCATTTCAAAGCTTTTCTACAAGCAAACAGAACTTTAGATGCTTCTACTGCATTTTCTTGCTAGGAAAAGTATTTCAAAACATCATCGTTACGTATACATACCATTAGGATGACACAGAAATTTCAAAGAATTGAATCCAAGAAAGAAGAAGAAAAAGAGCAGATGTTAGAGGTCATGGTGGAGCGATGGTAAGTTCTGTCTGCTCCCCCAGATGTTTACAGTACTGTCGTTTGAGTAGCAAGACCTAGTCTCTCTATGATAGAGGGACGAATTCAGAAAATGATCGATTAGGCGTAAGGACTTTTCTTTCGGCCTGGCAACTAGAAGATTAATAGATCCAGCATGACGCGACAGGCATCAAGTTTTCTGGTAGAGAATTTAAAGCTAACATGCAAATAACAAACTGATAAGCCTAAGTGCCTAACATGAATAAACGTTGAGGGTGGAGTTTGTGAACCATTACGAATATTTCAAGATGGGAATTCATGAAAATGGCAAAACTTTTACAACTTTGATTGTTCTGAAAAACTGAAAAGCAATTACTAGTATTACATGCCTTGGAATTAGTTGCCACATGTATCCTAAACCTAGCTAAGCTGCTTGACTTGAATTTTCTTTTTCCAATTTCTTGAAGTTTCTAGTAGATTTGACAGAAGCTGGAAAAGGCAATAAGATGGTTCGGAATGTTTTACCATCCGCTGGACGGCTCTGTGAAATTCTAAACTTGATCCAATTGGGGACTTCGCATGTTCGAAGAATTGAGAATGGAACAGAAAATATGGGCAGACAAAAGAGATGTAGCTAGGTTGAAAAGAAAATTCTCGAACCCTATCTGGGCTTTGGGCATGATCTGAAGAAATTCTCATTGGCAGAAAAGTGACAAAAGTGCCTTCGAACCAAAATGGCACAAGGGAGATGAATATTTCACATGTGTATTTCCAAAGATAATTAAGTATTGTCAAAGCTGCATATGGTTCCAGTTCCTCACATCTGAATGATGGCAAACACACACACGCGCGCACACATATATATAGTCGTGTTCAGGTCCGGACCGTCCGGACCTCCCATTTTCCGATCGAATTTCAATGATCCGAGCCGCTCAATGTGATCAGAATGTGATTTTAAAGATATCAGCAAAAAAATTGATCGGGAAGGGCTTGATCCGAACAGTTTTTTATTGAACGGTTCAGTAAAAAACTGCTCGGATCAAGCCCTTTCCGATCATTTTTTTGCTGATTTCTAGCGGGTACCATTAAAATCACGTTCCGAACACATTGAGCGGCTCGGATCATTGCAAATCGATTGGAAAATGAGAAATCCAGACCATAAGAAAATCTGGCCAGCTGAACCTGAACGAACTATATATATTTATATATATACTGTCACGACCCAAATCCAGCGGATTTGAATATCGTGACTGGCCAGCGAGTTCATCTCACCCAAGGCCTCTATTGCTCTCTTTTCTTTTACAAATAGAAATAGACTTAACATTTGTGGAAGTGATCTAAAAATAAAAGTCACTAGATTTTCTTTTTAATAACAGAGACATGAGCACTACATTTTTTCCTTTACCTTCCACTACAAAACTGTGACATAAGCTTAATGGTTTAGATACCTGGTCCGAACTTCTACTATTTTGGATTATTTCAACAAACATAAGCCACTGCTTGTATGAGATTATGAATTATCAGAGTTACATGACCTACCATGGAAGTCTATATATATATATATATATATATATATATAGAGAGAGAGAGAGAGAGAGAGAGAGAGAGAGAGAGAGAGTCCGTTTCTAGTGAGGGATCCCGCACGGGCTTACTATGCGGGACTCCCTTTTCCCACCGAATTACGACGATCTGAGCCGCTCAAAATGATCAGAACGTGATTTTAAAAGTACTAGTGAGAAATCAACAAAAAAAAATGATCGGGAAGGGCTTGATCCGAACAGTTTTTATTGAACGGTTCAGTAAAAAATTACTCGGATCAAGTCATTCCCGATCATTTTTTTTGCTGATTTCTCAGGTACCCTTAAAATCAATTTCTGAACACATTGAGCGGCTCGGATCGTCGTAATTCGATCGGAAAAGGAGAGTCCCGCACGGTAAGCCCGTGCGGGATGCCTCACTGGAAATTTAGTCTATATATATATATATTCAAAATGGTCTAACAGTTGGAATTTCGAGAAGCCTGATACAAACTCATGGGTAAAAACCCAGCTTGCAAGCAGAGATTGCCCAAGAGCATATATACACACATGACCAAATCCATACTTCGATGTGGAACGTTAGGATTGTAACAAATGCTATAGGCAAGGTTCATGGCAAGGACCTCTGTAAATGGCATTTAAAATCTTACAGCTGAATTGCCAGCCACAAAGACCAGACACGCCCGAGGTTCAACCTATGTCAAGAACTGAAAACAATCTGCTTACTTTGTTTTCTTAAACTGATTCAATTACATTGTTGACACGGGTTGAAATGATCAATAGGCAACGAAACTGAATTCAGTTGAAGCACTCAAATGACACAAACTGCCATGGCAGATTTCGATAGTTAGCAAAATGAAATGGGAAACAAAAATGTGTAATTTGGTCTGAAGTATTTCTCCATCATTTACACCGTCTCTCTTCGTTACATACGTACATCTTAAACCACTGCTACAGACAGAAGACTAACATCAAAATGGAGATTACAGTGTGGACTGATTTTAATGAAACTACCCTTCTACCACATTGATGGAGCATAAACTTGTTCTTTCAGATTTTGGGCAGCACTCGCCGTCGGTAACCCTCTCACAGAACCAATAGTCCACTGCGCTATAATCCCTGCAGCAATTGCAAAGCGAAGCTGCCTCACCAAAACATCTTGATTTTCAAACATCTCGGGTTGTGTTGTCAGCTTCCTAATGATAGCAGCAACAACAGCATCACCAGATCCCGTCCTATCAGCAGTCATAGGAGTTATAAGCACATCCTCCGTTCCAACAACCACACCATCAAAAGAAGGTGTATAGTAATGAATCCGAAGCGTTCCATCTGTCACGAATAGGAACTTCAACTTATCATGCCACAGTGGGGAGATTTCCTCACGGGTGTAGTGGTAATAATCTCTCCTGTCCATAGTTCGCTCGTGACTCTCAGCATAGTACTGATGCTTGTAATCTCTCCTCCATGAGTAGTACCCCTCATCCAGAAGGAATTCTAGTTCATACTTGGTCATCTCAAGTATGTCTGCTTGCTCCCAAGCCCTCCTGATCAATTCCATAGTTACATCACGTGATTTCCACAAGGGCATGGGCAGATTCAAATCGAAAAATATAAGGCCACCAAACTTTTTAGACGATGAGATTGCTTTGAGAACAGCTGACTGCATAGGAGGAGACATTAGCGCTTCCGAATTGAAATGCAACATACTCGCCTGGAAGAGATTAGACGAAGAAAACTACACATTCAGTTACAAAACTCATGTATCTCTTAACTTTCACAGTCATGGTCAAACGCTGTCCACATCAATCATACCAAATTAATGAGAAAATCATACGCCAATCGTGTCTACTTCAACTTCAAGGATAGTGTTATAGATCCTTAACTACATTACATGGACTTGGGTACAACCGTACAAGCGTCATGCGCCAGTTGGGTGGGCGTCTAAATGTTGGACCTGCTTGAAGTTAATCTAAGGAGATTGAGATGTGTTCAAAATTTAGGATTGGACATGGGGATACACCCTCAACATTGGTTTAATACAGACTAACATTTTGCAGTATAAATTCTTTATAAATGTACGAAAAGCATATGGTACTGAGGATAAATATGATACTTTTATTTCCCATCCACGTCAAAGCTTACAGATGTTTCTACCTTCTTTTTCTTCAAATATCACAAAATTAGACCATTCGAAATGTTCTATCTTCTTTCGTTAAATGCCCCAAAAATTAGGACCAAGTAGAAACTGGGTACGTGCCTCGGACATATCCCACACCCTTACCATAGGTCCAGGGTTTGCCCCGGTACTTTGTATACACCTAAAACTTACAAGAGCCCTTGTAACATAGACCCTTATCAAAGGTCAAGTATTGACCCGGTACTTTGCATACATTTACAAGAGCACACGTAACATAGGCCCTAGGATTGAAGAGCGAAAAGGCCACAGGTTAAGTTTGCAGCGCTACATATATGTTTCTCTAACAACAGTAGATGAAGATTTAAAATGATAAATCATTTCATCCCATTAGAAACATTCCTCAAAACATTGGCTATTGAACAACTTGAGTCGTCCAGTCTGCAGGAGAATCAACACCGAACACGCCAAGCAAAAACACATTCAGATTACCATATTCTAATACGATGGGACGCCAGTTAAGCGATCATTGGCTAGCACTTACTAGGCACAGGACAGAGCATGTTTGCAACTACTACTCGAAGGACCTCTGGTTTTAATTACCACATTCTAAGTTCCAAAACCAAAAGAATGAAACAACACAATCTACTCTACAACTCAAAATCACCAGCCCCAATGGTTAGTCTGGTTGGTTGGTGGGTTTGCTCCAGACAGAATTGACCAAGTTTGATTCTTGGAGGCAGGCCACAAGAAAATAATTTCTTGTGAATTTCCTAGTCCTCGCAAGAATGGCCTGCCTTTGGCCGCACTGAAGAGAGAATTTGTTGGGGTGCGAGTAAGCTAGCTTAACACCCTGACCTGATCGTCAAACCAAAAACGAAAGCTCAAAAATCACCATTAGACATTTACAAGAAACCAACTGTATTACCTCTTTTAGCACATCAAGGTTCAGATCAAAACTGACAAATGAATCCTCAGCCGATTCCCTAACCGTCTCGACCTTAACCTTCCCTTCATCCTCATCAAACTTAACCCTCATATATGAACGCCCAGTTCTCCCACTCTCATCAACCTTCATCCCCCTGGTCCCAACTCTCTCCTTTTCAATCAACTCAACCATCTCCTCACCGAGACCATCCCTCCCCACCTTCCCTATGAACTCCGTCCGCCCGCCCAGCCTGACGTGGGCTATCGCCACATTTGACACGGGCCCGCTGGGGGCCCGGGCGAAATCCGGCGGCTTCCACTGCAGCATCTTCCACTGGGAGTACATGTCCGGGTGCATCTGCACCTCGGCCACCCGGACCGTGGGCACGAACTCCTTCCGTGCACCGCCAAGGCAGCAAATCAGTTCTGGGTCTTTCGTGATTACTGTTTCTTCCTGGGTTTCCAATGGTTCGTTTGGTTTAGTCGTTCCCTTCTGGGTTTTGGGTTTTCGGGTTTTCGGTTTCGGAGTTGTTGAAGAAGTGGAGGGGGTTTTCTTGCGGCGAGCGGGTTTCGTGGGGGTGGTCTGGTCGGCATTGACGGAGGCTCTGGGGGGTTTGGGGGTTCGGAATTTGTGAGGTTTTGGTGGGGGGATTGAGCTGGTTGTTGAGATTCTGAAGGGGGTGTGAGGGAGGAGAGAGAAAGGATGAGAGAGATGAACGTGGAGATGGGGATGGGGATGGAGGAGGAGGGGTAATTGAAGTAGTTGAAGTGGTGGTGCCATTGCCATGTGCTAGGGTTTATCCATTGCTGCTTTTCTTTCAGTTTCTCCTCCAGCTATCCTCAGTTCCTCAGTTCCGAAGACCCTGTTATCCGGTTTGAATTAAGGAGCCAAACAAATCGGGTTGAGTCACAATTGGTTTGCCAAACGAGTCGGGTCAAGCCGGGACCTTTGTCGACATTGTCGAGAACACTGTTTATGTCAAAAATCATGTTAGTCCTAACGGCCCGTTTGGATGCCGGCTTATGAAGGGGGATAACTAATACCCCCCATTTATACCTGGGCCCACGGCTTATCCCTCGTTTGGGAAGCCATTTGAGGTTGGGTATTGTTTTATCCCGTTCTTGTGCAATACCGGAGAAAGGGGTATTAGGGGGTCTTATTTATGGGCTGGGTCTGAGGTATCCATAGCTTATACCCCCTAATCCCCCTCAAAAATTGACAATTTCACCCCTCTTTATCCCCCTCCCCAACCCCTACACCATTTTTGTTTTCTGGAGCAATAAACAAAAAATAGGAAGAAGAACAGTAGCAACAAGAACAGATCGGAGAAAGGACAGATCGGAGAGAGGAGGGACTGAACCAGACGTAGCTGCTACTGATGCTTCTTCTTTTTCTTCTTTTGTCGCCACTGTTGCTACCGGCCGTAGTTCTCTCGCTCTTTCTCTCCCTCTCTCCCTCTTTCTCTGTTTTTTTTTTTGATCCGCCTCCCTCTCTCTGTTTAACGGGGAAAAGAAAAGGTAACAGTGATAAGAAAGGAAGAAAAGAATAAGAAAAATGATTGTGTGCATATGAGACCATGTGCTATCATACACCCTCACCAATAATTAATTAAAATGAACACATAATTAAACTATAAATATTTTAATTATTTTATATAATTATATTAATTAAGTAATTTATAATTATTATTTGTGAATAAAAATTTAATTAAAGTTGAATTTCCTAATTATACATTTACGTTTGGATGCCGGCTTATGAAGGGGGATAACTAATACCCCCCATTTATACCTGGGCCCACGGCTTATCCCTCGTTTGGGAAGCCATTTGAGGTTGGGTATTGTTTTATCCCGTTCTTGTGCAATACCGGAGAAAGGGGTATTAGGGGGTCTTATTTATGGGCTGGGTCTGAGGTATCCATAGCTTATACCCCCTAATCCCCCTCAAAAATTGACAATTTCACCCCTCTTTATCCCCCTCCCCAACCCCTACACCATTTTTGTTTTCTGGAGCAATAAACAAAAAATAGGAAGAAGAACAGTAGCAACAAGAACAGATCGGAGAAAGGACAGATCGGAGAGAGGAGGGACTGAACCAGACGTAGCTGCTACTGATGCTTCTTCTTTTTCTTCTTTTGTCGCCACTGTTTCTACCGGCCGTAGTTCTCTCGCTCTTTCTCTCCCTCTCTCCCTCTTTCTCTGTTTTTTTTTTTGATCCGCCTCCCTCTCTCTGTTTAACGGGGAAAAGAAAAGGTAACATTGATAAGAAAGGAAGAAAAGAATAAGAAAAATGATTGTGTGCATATGAGACCATGTGCTATCATACACCCTCACCAATAATTAATTAAAATGAACACATAATTAAACTATAAATATTTTAATTATTTTATATAATTATATTAATTAAGTAATTTATAATTATTATTTGTGAATAAAAATTTAATTAAAGTTGAATTTCCTAATTATACATTTAATCTAATGAATAATCTAACTTAACACTGCACAAGGGCAAAATAGTCAATTGACAGCTTTTTATATCATAAACCCTTCCTTATACCCCCAATTTATCCCTCATCCAAACGAAGTATTATTTAATCCCCCTTCTCTAATACATCATCCAAACAACCTACTATTTAATCCCCTTCCATAAACATCACATCAATGTGGACCATCCCTTATTAACTAATACCCCCTACTATCTTATCCCCCTTATTAACTAATACCCCCAATTCTTTCCCCGCATCCAAACGGGCCGAGCAAAGTCCGATTTAACTTCCTGTGGTTTTGGCTATGTGCAAATACATCATATAAGGTTCAAAAGTAAGCAAATAACCACTTGTGATTTCGAAAATGTGAGGATAGACACCTTGCTGTCATGTTTTTCATCTATATTAACGAAAGTAGATCTTACACATCTCTAGAATCTAATATGAGTTGTTCACAATATATTATTAAATAAAAAAATAGAGCATCTTAGTAAAAAAAAATCATCTCAGTTAGACATTAATAACTCAGTGATCTAATTCTTGGTAAATTCAAATTTGAAATTTTAATTTCATAATAAATTCGATTCGACCATGAGGTTTTCATTTTTTGATCGACTTGAATTTTGGCATAAATGTAGTACTCGTCAAACTCTACAATATCAAGAGTTCGGATCCAATTTTTGGTATATGGGATGGAAAGGTTAGAATTAGGGAAGAAAAAGAATCAAGGGAGAGGATGAGGGCATACTGATCTTTTAATGTTGTGTCTGTTAATATAGATGGAATTATAGAAAATATGACGGCAGAAGATTTATCTACACATTTTTAAAACCACAAGGGGACTATGTACACACTTTTGAACCATATGGAGTGTATCTACACATGGCTCAGACTGCAAGGGGTCAAAGTGAACTTTATGTTGGCGTGAGCGGTCAATTGGAGATATTGGAGGATCAGTTTTGGACATGAAATCCTTTCTTTCAAGGGTCAACCGTGATGTTAGCCTTAGAAATTGTACATCCTAAAATAGCTTCCTAAATTTTCTCTTTGTACTGCTGCTATATAATTGTATTCATTCTTGTAAAGAAATAAGAAAGACTCCCTTTTTTACACATGGTATCAGAGCAAGATCCTAGGATTTTTGCTACTATCGAACCTTGACCAGAAAAAAACCCAAAACCGATCGAAAAACTATGGTTCAACCATCTGATGTGGTGGAACATGACGGAAACTCCGTGAAGCTACCTCCAATGAAGGCTCGGGTCGTGCTGCTCTTGTAAATGCAGAACCTCAGTTATCTTTCATTTCACAAGAAGAACCTTCAAATGATTCAACTACTCTCAATGATCAAGGTAACTGTGGTTACGCATTACTTAGCTCTAACCAAAATGACTACAATGGCTGGATAATTGACTCAGGAGTGACTGATCACATGACATTCAATTCTAATGACTTTATCCAGATCACTCAACCACGGCGAACTAGTATTGCTAATGCTAATGGTGTTACCTATCCGGTTACAGGAGCTGGAACTGTTGCTTTATCACCCTCACTCTCTTTATCTAATACTCTACTAGTTCCATCTCTCTCAAATAAATTGATGTCTGTAAGTCAAGCTACTGAGGAACTAAATTGTGTTGCACTAATCTATCCTACCTTTTGTCTACTTCAGGATATTCTCACCAAGGAGATCATTGGGCGTGGTGCTAAGAGGGGGGGTTTGTATTACATGGATGATTTCAGTCCTGGTAAAGCGAATAATATGCAATACACAACTACTGTCAAGGAGAGACAAATTTGGCTTTGGCATCGTCGTTTGGGGCATCCGTCATTTGGTTATATGAAGTACTTGTTTCCAGATTTATTTTCCAATTTCCAGAGTTCAGAGTTTAAATGTGATACTTGCATTGTAGCCAAAAGTCATCGTGTTCCTTATCCAATAAGCTTGAATAGAAGTGATATTCCTTTTGCCTTAATCCATTCTGATGTTTGGGGACCCTCTCCAATTACCACTTATTCTGGCATTCGTTGGTTTGTGACATTTGTTGATGATTGCACTCGAATGACTTGGCTGTATTTGTTGAAACATAAAGATGAAGTGCTTGGTGTTTTTCGATCTTTTCATGCAATGATTCAGACTCAGTTTTCAGCTAAAACTCAGATTCTCCGTTCTGATAACGGTGGCGAATATGTTAATCGTCACTTTCAAGCTTACTTTGATATTCATGGCCTTCTCCATGAAACTTCGTGCACTAAGACATCACAACAAAATGGAGTTGCCGAACGGAAAAATAGGCATATTTTAGAAACAGCCCGTGCACTATTGATTGGAGCGCATATGCCTAATAGATACTGGGATGATGATGTTGTCACGGCAATGCATTTATTAAATCGTATGCCTTCAAAAGTGTTGAATTTTAAGACCCCATTACAGGTTCTTTCTAACCATGTTTCCTTGCCTTCTATCTTGTTGATTCCTCCACGAATCTTTGGATGTGTCGCCTTCGTTCATCTACATAGAAATCAACGCACTAAACTCGATCCGTGCGCAGTTCGTTGTATTTTTTTGGGGTATGCCACACATAAAAAAGGATATCGTTGCTATGACCCTACCACCAAGCGCAACTATGTCACTATGGATGTCACTTTCTTGGAATCAGAAACTTTCTTCTCTTCCTCGGTATCAAATTCTTCTTTTCAGGGGGAGATACGAGATGAAGAGCAGAATTGGTGGGATTGCCTAAGATTTGAAGACAATCCAGTACAAGTAAGGAAAGAAAATAAGGACGTGGTTAGTGAGGAAAAGAAAGCTGATGCTAATGCTGATGTTATTCAAGGAGTTGAATCTGAATCATGTGAACCTGAAATTGAACCCCCCCACTCCTCAGTACCAGAAGACCCTTCTCCTGAGAATATTCCTGAGGTAAGCTCTCCCACTGCACCTTCTCCTATTAATGACTTGGATACTTCTTCTGGTTATAATTTACCTTACAGACAAAATCGTGGCAAGCCACCAATTCGGTACTCTCCAGATTTTGAGGAAAGAAGATCAAGATACCCAATCGCTAATTATGTGTCTGCTCAAAAATTATCAGAACCTCTCAAGGCGTTTGTGCATAATTTATCCTCAAGCCATGTTCCCAGCAGAATACAAGAAGCACTAACAGATCCAAAGTGGGTTCAAGCTATAAAAGAGGAAATGGAGGCTTTACAGAAGAACAAAACATGGGCTCTTGTTTCATTACCGAAAGGAAAGAAGACAGTAGGGTGCAAATGGGTTTTCTCCATTAAACACAAGGCAGATGGATCCATCGAACGATACAAGGCGAGGCTTGTGGCAAAGGGATATACACAGACGTATGGCATAGATTATCAAGAAACTTTCTCACCGGTGGCAAAACTGAATACTATCAGAGTCTTGTTGTCTCTTGCAGCAAATTTAGACTGGCCGTTGCATCAGTTTGACGTAAAGAATGCCTTTCTTCATGGCGATCTTGAGGAGGAGGTTTATATGGATATTCCACCAGGGTACACTGCATCCTCAAAAACTGAGGTTGTGTGTAAGTTACAACGGGCATTGTACGGGCTAAAACAATCACCTCGTGCGAGGTTTGGTCGATTTTGCTTGGCTATGAAAAAATACGGCTTTCAGCAAAGCAACTCAGATCATACTCTATTCTTGAAACACCGAATGGGAAAAGTAACAGCTCTAATAATCTATGTAGATGACATGATTATTACAGGGGATGACAAGGAACAGATCTCTAGACTCCAGGAGCAACTAGCAACCGATTTTGAAATGAAGAATCTTGGAGGACTCAAATATTTTTTGGGAATTGAGGTTGCTAGATCAAGACAAGGTATATTTCTTTCTCAAAGGAAATATGTGCTAGATTTGCTATCAGAAGTGGGATTATTGGACTGTAAGCCAGCAGATACTCCAATTGTTCAAAATCATAAACTTGGAGAGTGTTCAAATCAGGTGCCAACTAATAAAGAGAGGTATCAAAGATTAGTTGGTAAGCTAATCTTTTTATCCCATACTCGCCCAGATATCGCGTATGCTGTAAGCGTATTGAGTCAATTTATGCACTGTCCTAGTGAAGATCATATGGATGTTGTAATACGAATTCTTCGCTATTTAAAGTCCTCTCCTGGAAAAGGGCTTATGTTCTCCAAGAATAATCATCTAAACATTGATGGTTATACAGATGCAGATTGGGCAGAGAATATTTCTGATAGAAAGTCCACATCAGGCTACTTTACCTTCGTGGGAGGGAATTTGGTCACATGGAGGAGCAAGAAGCAAAATGTAGTGGCATTATCCAGCGCTGAAGCTGAGTTCAGAGGAATGGCCAAAGGTCTTTGTGAACTTCTTTGGCTTAAAAGGTTGCTTACTGAGATTGGCTTTGCTCCTAGCTCTGAGATGAACTTGTTTTGTGACAACAAGGCGGCCATTGATATCTCTCATAATCCAGTTCAACATGATCGTACTAAGCATGTTGAGGTGGATCGACATTTCATCAAACAGAATCTCGAAGCCAAGATAATTCGTTTTCCATTTGTTAAATTTGAGGACCAACTTGCAGACATACTTACAAAGGCTGTTTCCAGCAAAATCTTCTACAACTCACTTGACAAGTTGGGCATGACAGATATGTATACACCAACTTGAGGGGGAGTGTCGGCGTGAGTGGTCAATTGGAGATATTGGAGGATCAGTTTTGGACATGAAATCCTTTCTTTCAAGGGTCAACCGTGATGTTAGCCTTAGAAATTGTACATCCTAAAATAGCTTCCTAAACTTTCTCTTTGTACTACTGCTATATAATTGTATTCATTCTTGTAAAGAAATAAGAAAGACTCCCTTTTTTACACACTTTACCCTAATCCTAAAGCGATTGATATGCTTTGGAGATACGTTTATGCTGAAAAAATAAATATTAACACCGAATGAAAATCTATTCTTTTAACATAAATGTTTTTGGGAGTATATCAATCATAATCCGATGAACATGTCTTTTAATGCGGCTGATGTTCACGACCAACTAAAGGGTGAATATTGAAATGATACTGAAAATAACCCACGATAGGTCAAGCAGGACCTTGTGGATCTCTACTATACGCTACAAGAATGTGGTTATCTAATATAGAAGGAAACTCTCCCCTTAACTAGATCTCTTTCCTACATGGAATTTCCTCAAAATTTTAAATTTTTATCCCTTATTCTACATTCTTTACAAAAATATTCGGTATAAAATACGTATAGTTTATTTTGTCTGAAAAGGAAGCTAAGTTCAATCAATGATATAACAAATATATACTTTTATTTTGCATAAACCTATATTTTTTCCTCTCTTTGTTTTTTAATTGTTGTGAAAATTTTCTAAATTATTGGCGAGAGAATGGAGTAAATTTCAAGAGCCACACATGCTGACCCACTAACGCACAAGCAACACGATAAGATTCTCGATCACTTGTATATTTATCCGGTTTCCATTCATTTAGCGGACGAAACGCAAGTAGTAGTATTAGTATATTAAATTGTGGAAAGAGCTGAGTTGTTGAGACAAATATCGATCAAGAGAAGGTTCATCCGCATGGCTTGCCTTTGTGTAGTGTCTAGAGGACTGTCCATAACAAACCGCTTCAAAAAAACCACAGCTAACTTTAGAGAAGCAAATGCAGGTAGCGGATCACATTATGGCCAAATTGGAGACATGTAAACGTGCTGGAAAACCCATTTAGGGGCAATTTTGCATCATGAAATTGTAATTACATCGTGAAATTGGTCAGAAGAAATGATCCTTGTGCGCGGAATATGCGGGTTCATCCAGCATATATAAAATCTCAATGGTTTAAATAACCCATTTTGATGAAATGCAGGTTTATGTATATGTTTTTGATCCAGCTTAATTCATAACTGCCAGCGATAATCCTGCCCTAAATGGTGTGCAAAATCTGTTGCCTGTGACTTGGATTGAGCAAGGAGCTTATTATAATTTATGTCAGTGCAAATTACTTGTCCCAAATGGTTCAATGTGTTCAACACATGGGAGTTCACATAAAATAAAACAGCAATTGAGATAAAAGAAACATGAAAACACAATAATATGTTTAACTTCAAGCATCAAAAGTACTCAATCCACTATATCAACTCTCTTATTCAAACTCTATATAGATTTTAACTTCTAGTACAAACACCGCAATAAAAACCCTAAAAAAAAAAACACAAGGGAAAGTATTTTAAAGAACACGGTGACATCACGTGATGCGCTTATGTAGTATTATCGATCTGTTCATGCTTAGCTAAATGTGTTTGAGATAGCCTCCGAAGCCAAGCTGGCCGACCACTCAGCACCGCCAGCTCAGCTTCAAGCCTACCTTGGCCACACGTGGTCGAACATGAATGGACCGGTGACACGACGTCGGCACGCCAGGTGAAGTCACCGTTTCGCAAAATCTTCTCTCCTAAAATCAGGGCCCCGAAAATTACTAGTAGTAAAGTTCACTCAACGGGCAACATAGCCTCATTAGTCCTAAAAGCAGGCAAAGTCCAAGGCGGATTATACCTCCCCAACACCTCCGCCCCAACCACCTTATACCCATCTCTCTCCGCCCACTCCCTCAGCTTCCCCACCTTCTCCGCCACCACCTTCTCCGTTGCCGCCCCGCTAAACCTCGCCACCGCGTACTTCCTCTCCCCCTCCTCCCTCACCACCACCCTCTCGTCCACCGGCCTCGGCGCCTCCTCCGCCTTCTTATACTTCGACGGCAGTATAAACCCCATCGTCACCCTCTCCTCCTCTTTCTTCGTCACCACCGGAGCGGTCATCGCGATCTTCTCCGGCGACGAGTGGGTTGTTGTTATCACCGGCGCCGTCATGGCGATTTTTTCCGGCTTGGAGTTCTGGGGGTTGCCGAAGGCGCCGATGTAGTTGGCGAGGACGGCGAAGCCACCGTCCTTGTCGCCTTTGAATTGGGTCGGGTCATAGGTGACCTCGGCTATCACGGATGGAGGGTACTTTCGGATCTCGTAATCGGGGGTGGATTTGATGAGCTCGTACTTGGGGGTTTCGACACAGATTTTTCCGAAAACCATGCCCATTTTTGAGGGATTTAGAGATTGGAAGATCGATTGGGATTTTATATGTATGTTTGCCGAAATGGGGTTTTGTTGGTTTTATAGGGAAGGGAGGAGGGGGGTTGGTTCTGGGCTGGGGGTGACGATTCTTTCAAAGAAAAAATCTTTTTAACGAGGTTTTGTGAACACGGGTTTACGGAAGTGAATCGTGTGCGTTCATTCCAACTTTTGATGGCACGAATTTTAATTTAAACTCTTTCAAATAAATTTTATTTAAATCCGGACCGTCTAAAATCAAAATGATCAAATGAACAATCCAAATCCGCGGCCTCCACAAATATCTTATCTACGGCGGCTCCATAAACAATCTCTTCTTTGAATTGAATAAGGAAAATTGAATTACGAGAAGGTTCTTGCTTGGGGAAGGGGTGGGACGGTGGCAGGAAAGTCTTCTAAATGAGTGGCGGGAATTGGATGATGGATGGGTGTAATGGGTGGATTTTGTTCGTCCACGATTTAGTTGTATGAGGAAATTAATGTGCGGATAGGATTTTCTTAGATCTGAAAGGATTACGGAGTACAATGTTTCCAATTTCGGTTGAGCACACTGAAGCGTCCTGCACATGGTACTACAATGGCGCACACTAGTTGGCAATGAGAGGACGAGCACGTCGTTGCAGTCTGACCTCCTATTTGAGCTTAAAAATCCACCGTTGGTCGGGGGCATGCAGTGCACAAGCATATTGTGCAAAATTCGAGCCGTTGGCGGCTCGAATCTCATCTCAGTAATAAATTATTAAAAGCCCTTTATTATCTAGATGAGATCGTTGAGAGTGTGCACAACACCCCATGCTGTGCATAACAGGCCCCTGGGTTCCACCACGAGGCTTTAGTACTTGTGCTTCACAACTGGAAATCTACTACTCCCTCCGTTCCTATTTGTGAGTCCCTCTCCGGGAATCCAACTATTTAAGAAAGACTTATTATTGCATTGTCAGATTTTTTTAGTTTCCAATTTTGCCCCCAATTAAATAGTTTTCAATTATTTTATTATGGCATTTAAATTAGCCCTGCAAGCATTACTTTTTCTCTACAATTTTGGCTCCCTGTCAGGAATTTGAATTTGACTGAGTATGTTTTCCTAGAATGGGTGGCAGTCAATTGGAGGGAAAATTGAGTATGATGTCATTTCATTTATTGAAATCATTATTTAATGAATATTTAAGTTTGGAGAAGGAAGGGCAAAATGAGAAAGTTTGAGCTTTTTTGGTGTTCACTTTTGGAAATGGACACTCATTTTGGAATGTTCAAAAAAGGAAAGATGGACCCTTAAATAGAAACGGAGGGAGTAATAGCGAATGTCACCACTTGTTTTCGTTACTCCATCCTTGATTGTGCCTATCATGTGGGTTCTTTATCTTGTGTCTATAAAAAACGGTTGTGACTAACGTTTGATTAGTTAAATTTGATGTTCATCTATGAATTGAGACTAACATGATATTTATACAGATGAGAATGTTTTTTTCTTGAAAAGGATTAATGTTGTTCATTGTGGATGAACCATTTAATTTTTGCATATAAAACGAGCTGAATAAACCTTTCTTTCTCTGCTTAAAATTTTAAAGCTCTAAAATGTTCAATCTTGTCACAAGCGCTTAATCAATCAAAATTAACTGGGAAAATGACGGTCAAAAATGTGTTTTGATAACTAATATCCACCATAGACATTTTTAGTATTAACAAATGTTATTAGCTTGTCTTTGACGGATATTAATTATCAAAACACGTTTTAGGCTGTCAAAATGGCCCAGGACGTGTTTTAATTATTAATACCCGCCAAGCACATTTTCAGCATTCATAAATATTCTCAGTATGTTCTTAGCAGGTATTAATTATCAAAATACGTCATTAGCCGTCATTTTCCCATTACTTTTTTACTCGGATGTTTTTTTCCGCGAGGGCTACCAGATGAAAGGTTTGAATCGAGCCCACATCGGCCCAAACGTGGACCAACCCAAACTGGATCGAGGCTAAACCGGAAGCCCAGTCAACAGCACCACCGAATCTGCCGAAGGCCCAATTTAGCTAAAAAGCCCATCAAAGGCCCAGTTTAGCACTATATGGGCCTACCCAACCCAAACGGACTGAAATGCTAATTAGGGCTCTATAATCGCGGTCGTCTTCTTCTCTTCTCTCTCTTCCATATAAAGTATGGGGAAACCCTTCGCAGCTTCTCTCTCCGTTGAAATTGGATCTCGTTGCCCACGATTAATTTGACCCGTTTTCATGTTTCGCATCTTCATTATGAGTTGAGTCGACCCCTCTCCGTTATTTATTTATTTACTTGCTTGCTTCTTTATTTAGTTATTGCCTCAAATCACAATTTTGGATTCTCTGGTCGTTTGCGTGGCTCCTCTTAGATGATCATTGATATCTTGTTTTGTTAGTATTTTGTATGTTTTCTTTGTTTGTTGTTTGTGCGTAGGATCAATGATGTTATGAATAAACTGCGTTATCTATCTGATTAATTCCCTTAAAAGGGACTGAAGATAGCTACACCATGCTGAGATCCATGTCCACTAGAACATACAGTCATTTTCCCCTTTTTATTTGAAAAAAAAAAACTTATCACTATTTTATTGTTATTCGATGGTGGACTTAGGCCCCATTCCGCTAAGATTTACTACTTATTTTCAGCTTTACGAAACGGGTCATTCACCTTTACTATCATTATATCGTTATCGTTTTCTGCCCACGTTTGGCACTGCGTACTGGCCCTACTGGGCATTCCTGTCAATTGCAATTGAAGTCTCCCTAGTTCAATTTTTATGAGATGACATTCAATTCAAATTAAAGGTTTAGTTTCTAGATTTCGTAACATACTAGTATATAGATTCTACGAGTGTTTGGTGGTGTGTTTTGGTTAGTATGATTGGGTGGAAAAATGGTTCGTCTTTGTAGAAGCATTGTTTTGCATTTTGTTTTTTGGATTCAAATCGCACTGGCATCTCCTCAGTTTTCTTTGTAGTGACATGGTATGTATGATTGTGCTGATTTTTTTGCAATTGGCAAGCTCATGCCTTTTTTTTTTGTCTCCGCGTTGTATATTACAGTATCAACCTATTGCTTTTGTACAGGATCAATGATGTAATGACTAAACTGCGTTATCTTTCTGTAATTCCTTTAGCGGGATTGAAGATGCTAACATTATTCTGAGATCTATTTCCAGTCTTGCACACTTGATGCGTTGATCGCTTTCCCCCCTCAAAAGAGTTATTTGGTTTTTCCGCATTGTCTTGCATTCATTATGTCAACCGTACATGTGATTTTGGTATATCCTTTTATCGTTTGATGATTGCGTTTGTTTGGCACTTTTGAATACCAACTTTGCTCCCAATTTTCTGAGCAAGACACTCGTAGATTTTGTGAGGAGCAAGACACAATAGTGTGCAAGTTTGTTGTTCTTAGATTTGGGTGTGATGGTATTAGTATCCGTTGGAGTGACACCATTAATGCGTTTGGCCTATTTTTCCTGAATGCTCGGAGCTTTGCAAACTTTACAATGTCATCGATGGGAATGCTGTGTGCAAATGTGATATGCTTCATGGGTGGATTTTTTTGGGCATCAATGATGAGTTATTCCTTTTTGTTATCCTTGCACTTCGATTGCCCGTGAAGAAACTTATGGGGACAATTGACTCTGAGATGCTTCTTGTTCCCCTCCCTCAACACTCCCAACACATAGATTTTGGAAGCATTGATAACGTGATTCTTTTATCTGTATTCTCACTTTTTAATTGGGAAAAATTCCTTGTAGTTATATTTCAATATGGTGTTCTTTCTCTTCGTCCTTTGCTGGTTGCACTTGCATTTTTTTCTTGTGAAATTTATTTTCTTCACTCTATACATGTTGGATCAATCATGTTACCCAAGAGACTGTTCCCGTACTATAGTCTTCAGTTGATTGCCTTGCATTTTCTTTTTATTTTGTGAACGGGGCCTTGTATTTTCTTTGATTACACTTGATTTCGCTACTCCTGTATGTGCTGAAGAAACACATGTTTGGTAATTGGTATTACTCTTAACAGTGGGTATGAATGTGCTTTCATTTGTTTGAAAGTATATCACAGGGATTGACACTTTTGGGTTTTTAACACTACGGAGGCAAAGTCCATAAAAAAAATGTGGGTGGTTTTATTTTTCATTTAATGATTTGGTTACCCTCCTTTTCTTGTGGATTATCGGTGTATGGTGGTATTTTTTTCATCTTTATGAGTTGCTCATGTTGGTGAAGTTATGGGAGTATTTCCAAATGATGTGGAGTGAAGATGCACCTCTTGCTCAAGAGAGGACTTCGAAGAAAAGAATTTACATTTGATGCAGGAAACTTTGCGAGCATCCATACAGATTTTGGCTGTTGTCACTGGAGACATTTCGTTATATTATTATTTTTGTTTACCACTTGCCAGTATAGTAGAAAAATGGGTCGTTAGGAATGAGAAACACACGTATAAAAGCCTGATTGCAGCTGCAGTTGGACTATGAGTTTCAAACTTTCAATCAAAAGCTTCACGAATAAAACATCCTTAGAGATTATAATTCATGTAGTTGCCCTGTTTTGCACTTCATGATTAGCCTTCTTTTGTTTTAGCTTATAATCGGTGTCATCACCTTTCTGCGATTGCCTAAAACAGGCTTTCCTTCATATACTTGTGTCTATGGCACTCTCGGCTTATCAACTGTCGTCTGCTTGGCTTATCATCTCTCTCCAGTGCAGCTATCAAATTCCTCCTTGTTGATGATTTTGATGGATGCTGTTAACCGAATTAATAGTTTCGTACTGTAAATTTGTTGTGATTTTGTGTGATAAATGAACTTCTTGTTAAATAAAATATGCATTTCTGTATGAACTTAAAATCATGGCAACCAAAGGAAGAAACTAAGAACACGAGAAAGAACCCAGAACGTAGGGCCAAGAAATGAGGAAAATTTCGCAAGTCCTTGATGAAAAGACTGACTTTAGATTTGCGCGTATTGTTTTGTAATGTTTTCTTTTCTTGACAAATTTAGAAAATTGGGTGATATATCGAAATTGTTTGGAAACAATCCCTTCTAAAACCCTGAAAGTAAAGTGCTGGTTGTTTTGCAAAACAATTTATCTAATATATTCCGGAAGTTGGAGTTTATGAGAGTGATAAAATGTGGAAATTGGGAAATCATTTCAACCGCTATTATTTGGACTTTGGAGTATTTCATACTATTTGGAGCAATGTTACGCACACAATTCTGAAAAACAACAGACATGATCGCGTCTGAGACTACTTGATACACGAGTCCAGATGCATTGAACGGTTTTGGATACAATTGCGTCTGACACCGGCTGTTTGGTACACATGGGTCGACATACGGCTTAAACAGCCGGTACACATCGGTTGACATACGGCTCCGGATGCAATTGTGTTTATAAGTTATGTGTGTATACTTTTTGTTTTTAGTTTTTTTAGATTCAGTTTCCCAATCATTCTCCTCCCTTCAAAAAATAGAGGTGTTATTGACAGACTTTCTGAGCACAGATTGTGATGTGCGGTCCACTATGGGTCCTGCAAAAATGATCCGACTATTGCATTAAACATAAAACATTTTTTTAATGGCCCTCACGAATAAATTAACTTAATCTGATACTTATAAGTGCTTGATCCTAAAATCTGAATGAACGAATTAGATCAAGCACCTGTAGGTATTGAATTGAACTAATGTTTTCACGAGGGGCCTCGAAATATTGTTTTAAATTTAATGAATGACTCAAATCGTTTTTGTGGGACCTGTTACGGGTAGATAGTGACCAAAAAGTATGTGTGGATAGATTTTTGTTCAAAAATTTGAAAACCCTTTTTTTTAAAGGTAAAAACATTTCAAAATTTTCGAAACTCGTGTAAGGAAATTTTTTCCTTCCAATTTCCATTTGACCGGGAAAATATTTTTTCGAAGCCTAGATTTTGAATTTCAGGGAGCTGCCATTCAAAGCCAATCCGACCGTTGTTGCCGCTCCATCAGTTTCGCGAAAAGGACCCCACAATTCAATCCAACCCATCCCCCCTTCAAAATTCAAATTCGAGCCGTTAGAACCCCCATCTCTTTAAATTCTCTCCTCACCCCCTTCGTCCCCACCACCACTTTTCCCATCTCTCCCCCTCTACTTTCTCTCTCTACATTCTACTCTCTCACTATAACCACTCGTGTTCATTTTCCGGTCTCAAAACCCCAAAATGCGTGAGATCCTCCACATCCAAGGGGGCCAATGCGGCAACCAAATCGGGGCCAAGTTTTGGGAAGTGGTCTGCGCCGAGCACGGCATCGACTCCACCGGCCGGTACCAGGGGGACACAGACATCCAACTCGAGCGAATCAATGTCTACTACAACGAGGCGAGCACCGGGAGGTTCGTCCCCCGGGCCGTCCTCATGGATCTCGAGCCCGGTACCATGGACAGCATCCGATCCGGCCCGTATGGCCAGATTTTCCGGCCCGACAACTTCGTTTTTGGGCAGTCCGGGGCCGGGAACAATTGGGCTAAAGGGCATTATACTGAAGGGGCTGAGTTGATTGACTCGGTGCTCGATGTGGTGAGGAAGGAAGCGGAGAACTGCGATTGCTTGCAGGGTTAGTTCTCTGAATTAAAACCCTAGTTTCTACTTAAACTTCTGTTTGTTGTTGGGTAATTTTTGGATTCGTTTCTAAATAGGGTTTTGAACCCATTTTCAAGATCTGTTTATATGCTTGTAGTTGGGTAATTACTAGATCTCTAGCTGAAGTTGGATTACATCCAAGACTAATGCTGTTAAAACATGGGATCCGCACATATGGGATGGTCCCCGTTACATCTGGATCTGGATCTGTGAATGGATCTGGATTTGTGAATGAACATATGTGGCCGTAGCATTTTTTGTACATCCGATGTCGTGTTTTTTTTTTCTCTCTTCCTGGATCCTCTGCTTTTAGCTGCCCCATTTCTTACCTTTTGGGATTTTTGATTTTGTCCTTGTTTAAATTTTATCGTGCCATACTTTTCGACGTGACAGACCTAATAATTCACAAAAATATGACACAAAATTAACAAAAAGACATAATTTGCCAACACAAAAAGCTAAGGAAGACAACACCAATTCGGCTTATTTCTGATGTTGGTTATGGGTTTTTAGTTGTTAGAGATACTCAAATCCCAATTTGTAGTTGATTGGTTAATTCCTGATGTTGATATGATTTTTTAAAACCATAAAACCTTCTTCGTAGATCACAATCTCTCTTTATAGTTGACCTAAATCTCTATTGTTCTTTGGGGTTTCACAGGATTTCAGGTGTGCCATTCATTGGGAGGAGGAACTGGATCTGGAATGGGAACCCTTCTGATTTCCAAGATCAGAGAGGAATACCCAGATCGGATGATGCTCACTTTCTCTGTTTTCCCCTCTCCTAAAGTCTCCGACACCGTCGTTGAGCCCTACAACGCAACGCTCTCGGTCCATCAACTTGTCGAAAATGCCGACGAGTGCATGGTCCTCGACAACGAAGCCCTCTACGACATCTGCTTCCGTACCCTCAAGCTCACCACTCCTAGCTGTAATAATTTTCCCATTTCCCTTTTTCATCTCAATTTGACTTTGTACTATTTTGCTCTATTTTGTTCTGTTTCGGAATCTTATCTTATGTTTCTGGGTGTGCAGTTGGTGATTTGAACCATCTGATTTCGGCAACAATGTCCGGTGTCACTTGCTGCTTACGATTCCCGGGCCAGTTGAACTCTGACCTCAGAAAGCTCGCCGTGAATCTCATCCCCTTCCCGCGTCTCCACTTCTTCATGGTTGGTTTTGCCCCTCTCACGTCCCGTGGTTCCCAGCAGTACCGGGCCCTAACCGTACCCGAACTGACCCAACAAATGTGGGACTCCAAGAACATGATGTGCGCGGCAGACCCACGCCACGGCCGGTACTTGACCGCGTCAGCAATGTTCAGGGGCAAAATGAGCACAAAGGAAGTTGATGAGCAAATGCTCAATGTCCAAAACAAAAACTCCTCCTATTTCGTTGAGTGGATCCCTAACAATGTGAAATCGACGGTTTGCGACATTCCTCCGACCGGGTTGAAAATGGCGTCGACTTTTATTGGGAATTCGACCTCGATTCAGGAAATGTTCAGGCGGGTGAGTGAGCAGTTTACAGCCATGTTTAGGAGGAAGGCTTTCTTGCATTGGTATACTGGGGAAGGCATGGATGAGATGGAGTTTACAGAGGCCGAGAGCAATATGAATGACTTGGTTTCGGAGTATCAGCAGTATCAGGACGCGACTGCCGATGAGGAGGGAGAGTACGAGGATGAAGAAGAAGAGCTTCAGGAATAATATGTAAGCATTTTGTTGCCAGTCTCTGGCAAGAGGAATGCAGCAGCAGTAGTATTGTTAAGGGAGCCGTTATGTTGTGTTTTGTCCTATTTCTGGAATACTTTATGCTACTATTATTTCATGTTAATGAGCTTTATTTTTGGTTTTAACTTGTGAGAATGGCTGAATTAGATATGCAAAAAGGAAAAAAAGAAAAAAGAAGCAAAATAGGAGTTCTAAATTTTAGATGTTCAATTTGTGAGAAATTTCAACGTTTTTATAAATTAATTTTTTTTTTATATTACTAAGAGTCTCTTAATTAAAATAAATAATTAATAATTGTGACAATAGGGGAAATACTTGGAAGTGTTTTTTTTTAAGGGAGCCTTGTTGATAAGGACATACTATAGGGTTCAACATGCAATTAGTCCATCAAAACTTTTAACGGTGGTTCCAGTACATCCTCCACCACTTTTCCAACAATACCTCCTCATTTAAACACAAGCGGCTGAAAAAATAATTCCATTTCAGTCGATCATTTCCAGAAGAGCGAGAAAGAGAGAACTTACGAGAGAGAGAGAGACAAAAACCCCCCTTCGCCACCTTCGTTTTCCTTCATCGCCGCTTTCGTTTTCCTTCATCGCCCCCTCCGTTTGGTTTCGTCGTCGTCGTTATCATCTACCTCGTCATTTTCAAACGAAACTGGTAAGTAAATATTACACATTCTTGTCTTCGTTAAGGTTTTTTAGTGCTCGTCATTGATTAGACTTTGTATTTCGTTTCTACTGCTCTTAGGGTTTGGTAAGCATCTTGGAGTCCAGTTAAAGTCTGTTGGTTCTTAGTATGGTTGCATTATGGTTTGTAGACCGTTGATTAGGATTTTAGTTATTTGCGTAAGTTAGTGCTCTGGATTCTTGGTTGTTAAATAAATGTGGTTATCTTCCTATAGTATAAGAGATAGTCTAGATTTGTGTATTTAACAAATATGATTATCAGTCAATATGTGTATTAAATCTTCCCAACGGCTGCGAGTAAATCTCCCCATCAAAAAAGTACCATCAAGACACAAAAAAGGTCGACAAGAGTTGAATCATTTGATGCATGCATCGAATGCCACAAATAACCTTCGAAACCGATTATCTTCACAGCATTCAACGTCCACAACACTACCAGGATTTTTCTCCTTCACTACCTCCGCATACAATCGAAGTTTGTTAAATGACAATGCATAATCACCCTGAGTATCATTGTTCGCCATCTCAACACCTAGCCACGCATGGTGATAACCGATTGTAGTACCGTATCGTTGCCTGAAGAATCTAACGGCATCTATAGGCTTATACGACGCCTTTGAACGAACTTCATCAAGAACTTCTTCCGCAACAAGCTTTGAAGACATCCGAGAATTTTTTGAATTACAAATTGTAGCACCACATCTGTGTTCTTTTTCAAGCTCCTTAATGCAAAAAAAAAAAAAAATTGATTTGTCTAGAGTTGCATGAACAAACTATTTACACCCATTTGCCTTAAAAGCACACTCAGCTGTCACTCTTGATTGGTCATTATTCAAATACTTGAACCTAAATCCAACTTCAATTGCATACTTACACAAAGATAACCTAAATTCCTTAACACCACCTCTATATTCTTGACCAACATGACTAATCAAATATACCCAATCAGCAGAAAGTCTTTTTGTCTCATGATGAGGACAAAATTTTTCTAGAGGATCCTCAACAATTTCAGAATGTGAACTATTAGTTACTCCACCATTTTCATTGCTACGACTGCTTTCACCGATTTCAAAACGGCTACTAACTCTACAATTACCGTCTTCAACATATACCTCAACACAACGAGCACCATATGCAGCAGCTAAATCCATCATATTACGAAAATCATCATCATCATCAAGAAGTATATTAAGATGATCACAAACAGAATACAATAACCTCATTGATACCAAACCATTCCACTTGTTAGAAATACTTCCAATAAGATCCTCAAATTGATAACCTTCTGTCACCTTAACAACAAGACTGTAGGATCCATATTTGCACAATAGAAGAATAGAAGAATCCATTTCAACTTCAAAAAACAGTTCAGTTTGCAAACAGATAACATTATATCAGAATAAATAAAGCAGATACACATATCTAAAAAAAGTAGTCTATCTACGAGAACAAAGCAATAGATAATGATCTCAATAAAACCAGTCTCAGTATCTACCAGAACAAAGAAATAGATATAATGCTATCTCAGCAAATAAACAAAAATAGAAAGAGATAACAGTATTTCAGCAAATACAGTTCACAGTGATACACATATCTCAGCAACAATAATTTCTGTATCTACCAGAATAAAGCAATTGATAATGTTATCTCAACAAAAATAATCTCAGTATCTACCATAATAAAGCAATAGATAACGTTATCTCAGCAAATAAACTCTATAAAACAAAAATAGAAGAACACAACAAAAATCAAAATAAATACCGAAACAGAGAAGAACAGAGCGATAGAGAAGAGAGAGAGAGATCGTCACAAAGTGAAACGATATCGTGATCGCAATACAGAATTGAGATTGTGAAAGTGATCGTGAGCTGTGATCACGGGAAGAGAGAGAGAACTGAGCTGTGATCGCGGGAGAGAGAGAGAGAGAGAGAGAGAGAGAGAGAGAGAGAGAGAGAGGGAGAGAGAGAGAGAGAGAGAGGCGCACCAGTGATTGATCGTCCTGCTTGAGATCCAGAAACGCAAACGTATCTCCAGTACGGTGCCCTACGTAATGGCACGTTGAGAAGAACCAGGAAACAAAATTAAAAAATAACACTATATATATAAACGCAGGTAAGGGCATTTTGGTCTAAAAAAGGACTGTAGACATAATAAATGTTATAGTAATGGACCTTCACCACTATTATACATTAGGCTGGACTAAACACCCAAAACCACCTTCAAAACGGACCCTAGCCCAATTTATCGTTTTTTTTAAAAGAGCGCCTAACTACCTCAATGGTCCTTACAAAATACAAGTTATGTCAATTTCGTCCCTGTAAAATTTTTTGTTTTAATTTCATCCTTACATTGTTAGAATCAATTCAGTGTTGTCCTTGCCGTCATATCCCTAACGGCAGAACCCCCTCCGTCCACCCCTAGCTGGCCCACACACTTTTCCCCCCAAAACCCACCCACTTCCCCATCAAAATAGGCTCCTAACGAAACAGACTATTCGGAACCGAAGAAGAGATGTGGGAAATTGAGCTGAGAATCTTCTCCTCTGACCTTGAACGCTTGCCGATCGTACGCCAAAGCAGCTGCTTCAGCTGTACCGAACGTGCCTAACCAAAGTTAGTCCTGTTTCGAGGGAGTCGAATCTCGGCCACCCATTTCCCCCCGTGGCGTTGTCTCACTCTCCTGTACACTTTGGTGGCGGCTGTAGGGGCCTTCGAAAAGTCTGGGTTCGGATAAGGCCCGTTGTTTTGACAGGCGAGAAGTTGCTGATGTTGTGAATGGTAATGGTCATAGCCCAAGCCATGAGGAGGGTTTGTTGCGAATGAAATCATTTGTTGGTTCCGAAAGCCGGTGGACGAGCGAAGAGGGGGAAATCGGTGGGTCTGGTTGAACGATTGGTATTCAGCATTGTTTCGTCGATTCGGAAAGGGAAAACAAGCCTCGATGAAGGAATTGTGAGTTGAGTCGAGAATGGAGTTCGGTTTTGAGATTTTGGGGTCCGAAGTTTTTTGAGAGGCCTATTTGGCACGAGATCGTTGTCGTCAATGGGTTTCTGAGGTTGTCTTTTTTTGCAGCTAAAGAACTCGTTGACCCTGTTTTTGGTTGGATTTGGATAAAAATCAATCTTGGTTTCGTGTTTTGTTTTGTTAGGAGCCTGTTTTGATGGGGAAGTGTGTGGGCCAGGTAGGGGTGGACGGAGGGGGTTTTGCCATAAGGGATATGATGGCAAGGACAACATTGAATTGATTCTAAAAACGTAAGGATGAAATTGAAACAAAATTTTATAGGGACGAAATTGACACAACTTGTATTTTGTAAGGACCATTTAGGTAGTTAGGCCTTAAAAGAGAGATCATCCAGATGAGATTGTCCTTCAATGCTCATTGCAACTTACATTTATACTCATTACATACATAGGTATGGAGTAGATACAACATCGACCAGTGTTGAGAAAATAATTTGTTCCAGAAACAAGGACAACTTTTTAGATCTAATTCATCTCACCCCGTTTACAAACTATTCATTTGTATCTAATACTCTGTTGATTTTTCACTATAAAAATAATTAACATTAACCATAAGAAAGGCATAAAATAATCGCAAATGGATTGACAATATATATGGTTTAAAAGTCTGGGGTATTCCACCCCGATAGAGTTTTCATAGAGCAAATTAACAATACAACGCGGAATGTAAAAATAAAAACATGTCCCTCGAGATTGGGTATCTCTTGCCATTGCATTGGCATATTTGTTAGCCTCGTTGAATAAGAATGCACACCATTTTCACCGTATGATACATAATACATTGTAGCAACATTTCAAAACACATAATTTACTTCAGAATATTTACCACAAAAATACAAAATGATAAATATAGCGCACCATAAAGATGAAGGTACTCAAGCATTTCCCCCAACTAACTCTCTCTCTCTCTCTCTCTCTCTCTCTCTCTCTCTCTCTCATGATGTGGGCAACATTTTTCATCCTCATCACACATTGAAAATAAACTTTCCTTTCTTTTCACTCCATTTCATTTCTTCTTTTATGATTCTTTTATCGTCAATAATAAGACAAGCCCAAGTGGAGTGGTAGAAAGTCGGTGTCTGCGATGATGAACCTGTTGTTGGTTGTCCATGTTAACCAGTACTAGTTCGTTCAATGGAAAAGTACTTCTGGTCCCTCGATTTGTGCTCATGAACCCTGTTCATAAGACGGACAGTGAATAATGCCGAGCTGCATCCCGACAAAGCAGTGCCGATCCATCTTGGCACGGATGGCTCCTTCTTTGATGCTCGTAACATGCGGTTAGATATTTACTTCAGTCCCAATATATGTGCGTTAAGATTTCCTAGAGATGTATATATGATCATGAGGACAATACTCATATGGAAACTGTAGGATCGGTCCGATTTCTGAGTGGACAAATACCCTTTAAGAGAATAGATGTGCCGGAGAGGTTGTAATAGCCATGGAAAGGGATAAAAGGAGTGATCTAGAAGGGTGAAGAAGAAGAGCAGGGGTGAACAGAGAGGGTAGGCAGTGGAGATCCAAACCCAACAGATCCCTAGGAGGAAAGACAATAGAGCCCCTGAAAGAGGATAAGACCTCCTTTGAAATCAGTGCTCACCAACTTTCTCTCTCTAGGAACTGTTCACAAAGTGCTCTGCTGAGGTTTAATGAAGAAACGTTCATATTTATAGCCCACACGAGCTAATGCTCGGGCGCCAAGTGGCGCGCTGATAAAATGACACGTGTCCCTTCTCTACCCCCTGACCGCCGAGGTGTCGCTACCCTCGCGATGACCGCGAGTATGACGGTATGCGTATCCTCTTATTCGCAGAGATCCTCTTCTTCTTTTACAGCCACCAAGCCACTAGATCCCCTTCCTTCCTGTATGGCAAGGTCGTGACCTACTCGGTCGCGCCAGTACCGCTTGCCAAGCCTCAAGGGGCCCCTCGGGTCCTGCCTAAAGGCCGGAGCAGACATAAGAGTCTGGGCAATTTCCCTGGTGCCTTGGTTAAACCGCGTTATCGTCTCCATTAGACTGGGACCGCGCCAAGTGTCCACCGGAATAAATATAACTCTCTCCTTAAGGGAGGAATTTGAGCTCGCGACCCTTACATGGGCGCTGCAAAGCTATGGGTAGCGCGAGGCTCCCACGCGCAAGGCCACGTGTCGCGCGACTGAGGCGCCACGTGGCGAGCTAGGGTTCGTTGGTCAAATCGTCAACCCCCGCGAGGACGAGTACACGTGTCAGCTGCTCATTGGACAGTCAAACGGTCAACGGTCGCGCCTATTGACCTTTCCTACAGAAACCAATCTGCATATCTACTTTTTTTTGATCCCCACACCTATCTGCATATCAACTAATCCAGTAGTAACAATGGGAACAATTGTAAGTGTGAATTCCTGTTTTGCAGCTGTCTCCTGGGAAAGACTATTTAATTTAGGAATTCGGAAACCTTGTAGCGCAAGGATGCACTACAGGACTGTAAGGCATTATCCAAACTGTCCAAAAGTGTTTTTAATGGTTTGAATTGAAAACAAACTCTTCTAGGGAAGAGAATAGTGCACTACAACCATGTAGGGCAGCCCACACTACAGGATCCCCGAATGACTATTTTAGTACCCTTGAGGCCCTGGGTGAGTGTCCAAGGGTGTGGAGGAGGGGGTTTGGAGCACCATATGATGGCGGCCGACCGAAAGTCACAGAACAATTTTTGTCCCATGGATCTGTCTAAAACACACCTTATGATAGACAAGGATTTTATCTTATATCAGACGGGAGTCATGAGACTAAGGGTCATCATTTGGCCCGGTGGCCCGCGGCCCGTCCAAAGTCCGCCCGGCCCGCCGGGCTTTTACCCAGCCTGAGCTCGTAAAACGGGCGGGCTAGCCCGGCTCGTAGTTTGTAATGGGCGGGCTCGGGCCTATGAATTTTTATTCGGCCCACCCGTAGGCCCGGCCCATGAGCCCGCCCGGCATACCCGTCCAAAAGCCCGCCAACGGGCCCGCCCATTAGCCCAAAATCCCAAAAAATCCTTTATTTTTTCCCTTGGTTTAGTTTTGCCCAAGGAAATTTAAGTCCGCCCGTTGGCCCGTCCGGCTTTTGGCTCGCCGGCCCGTCAATTGGGGTAGCCCGTGGGCTGGGCTTGGGCTTCAATTATGGCAGGTGGCCCGGCCCGCCAAAAAGAAAAAGCCCGGGCAGCCCGGCCCGTGGACGGGCTTGGGCCACGACTTGGCGGGCTGGCCCGGCCCGGCCCGATGATGACCCTTACATGAGACCATGGTTTCGAGTCTTTTTGCAATGACAATGAAGAGTAAATAAAGAGTTACGAGAATAGCAATTGACGTTCTTCACAAGATACACACACTAAATCAATACAAAAGATACGACGCAATGCCGAGCAAAAAAAAAAAAAGATACGACGCAAGTCACAAGATATAGATTGTCAATTAACTTGAGATATTTGACAGATCACATGTGTATATCACTCACCATATATATATTTAACAGATTACATATGGATGGATTGATCACCAAACAACAGCTACAAACCAAAGCTTGGAAACAAGCAAGTTGAAAAAGAACATCTTGAGTTATCCATTCCCTTCTAAATGGGTAAACACCCGTGTCAGATACTCTAAATGTACAAGGGTGTAAGATCGGTCCAGAATGTTTAGTTGGAGGGTCACATGGTAAGCATAAATTGCTCTGACACATTGGAAACATCAATGTTGTGGAGTCTCCCGGTTTCCTTGGAAAAGAAATTGAATGAATCCAACACAAAGAGATATACGCACACCCGACACTCATACCCGAGTCCATGCAAGATAACTTTGAAGAGAATTTTTGCAGGTTTATTCAGGTTATGGGATGCTAACTCGGTTTATGGTTTACTGCTTGGCAAGTTACTAGGAGCTGAAGGCAACCTAAGAACTTAGCCTTCAAAGAAGTGAAACCAATTGTTACTCAATAGAAAGCAAAAGACCAGAGATGGATGCTTGCAACGAAGTCGACCATGTATACATACCATTCACATTTGGAAGGGACAACTAGCATTAGCTAATGTTACTCCCCATAAAGATCACAGAAATCAGCTGCCCTCGTATCAAAACAAATATTCATCTAAGTTCTGGATAGGCAGAAAAAGATCAGAAAACGAACAATCAGAAGATTTCAAGAGTCAAGAAATAGCAATGTTGGGGAAATATCAGGAACCGAATTCTTCAAAGATCTTTACAGAATATCAACAAGAATGACTTGTTCTGGTCAATGAGACCGTAGACAGCCAAAGACAGAGATGATTAAATAAGAAGTCCCGAGGGTATGATTGGGTGCTTCCATGTATGGATATATGATTACAAAAAATACCAATAACCATGGATTACCAAACCAAACCGAGCCTTGTGCACAATCAATGATATTACCCAAGTCATCTGCAGATATTGTTAGTTAACTTCCACAACTAACTATGAAGCATGAACATATATGAAACAACAATGTAGCAGGTTTATTTACCAAAACAAAAAAAAATAAAAATGTAGCAGGTCATCAGAATCTGGCCAATTGATATTCCATTCACCCAAATTGATGCTGTATTTCAATGATCATAACATTTAGAAACAATATTTAACAGAACTACTTTAGATGATTGATCATCAAATTACAGCAACAACACACAAAACCCCACAGCATACAAGTCCAAAAACAGAACATGAATTTACAGCAACAAAACATCAAACTAGAATTCCAATCAAACACCCAACTTGTTACCACCATCGTCGACGGCTTTATCTAAGACTACTTTGAACTTCTCATACTCAACAAATCCCAGAGACGGTGGAGGATATTCTTCCGGCACCACAGGCGGCCTTTTCCCAAATATGGTACAAAGAAATAGCGCAAAGAATGCCCCCAAGGCTCCACACCCAGTACCAAATACCAATGCAGCAATTATTCTCCAAAGACAATCACTCTTCTCAGGAACCGACAAATATTCAGGTTTGTTAGATAACCCCTTAGGATCCAACGGCTCCGAATGCATCCATTGCGGAACATGCCTTAGCTTAAAGCTCCATGAATAGAGGTTACAACTCTGCGTAGAATTCCCATTTGATGAGCTTAGCCCTATAAACACCTCTCGGTCTTTCCACATTTGTGACAAGTCAATTGGGTATGAAAGCAATGGATCAACCGGTCTCATTTTGCCAAATTCACTCAACCTAACCTCTAGCCGCTTCGAACCCGCCTCATAATCAACCCAAGCTTGCAATTTCTTTCCACTATTCAGCACCAAATCGGGAGAAGAAACATTCCCCACTTTAACTGACAGAAGACCACTGTCATCAACCCCAACATGAGTTCCATTCAAGTCCCCATTCTTAACATCCATCAATGTCTCAAATTCAACACTAAAAGTCCTATTCTTGTTCCCACTTAACAGCCCAAATGAACCACCATCAAAAACACCCAAAGGAAACCCAACTGGAACCAAAACAAAAGCCAGGCCATCCCCATTTCCAGGGGAAATCGAAAACGTAAACCGAGTCGAAACCGACACGAATTTCATGGGATTTCCGCCAACAAGCCTAATGGGTTTCTTGTAAAAGATTCTCCCAGCTCTTAAACTCGAAAACCCAGTAATTTGAACGGATGAACCGCCATTAACAACCTTTGCATCACCATATAGAGCTAGTTTGGACTCATAGTTCGAACCATTACCGAAATTCTTGAAAGAAAAGGTTGAATTTGAGAACCCAGATATGGTTTTGAACAAGAGAACGAGTACAGAAAGGGCTAAGACGTACCTTAAAGGAGAAAGTGTGGCCATGTTCGATCTAGGTTTGAGCTGAAAACTCTGGTACTTCGTCTGTTGCTGTGGATTTCTCTAGAGTTTGTGGTTTAAATCCATCTGCTGATTCAGCTTTTTTTCACTACTTCTAGGGTTTGAGAAAAGAACCAGTGGGATTTGGGGGAAATGGGTGGTGGTGGTCGGTTTGCTTGGAGGTTGTGAAAATTAAATACTACTACTATGGTTTCACTCTGCACACTGCTTTCACTTTCTCTCAGTGGTTGCTGACAGAGGGAATATGATATGAGATTCTTCTCGATTTTTACCCTTTCATTTTGGTGAATTTGGCAGTTGTTGGCCACCAACTATTCTAACTTTACATTCATGGCCTAGTTCATGTGACACCTTAGGTATGACCAAAATGAATACATGTCTGTAGTTTGTACTATAGTCATCCGGTATTTTGGTGAATATTTATTTCGTTCTTAATGTTGAACTATTTTTTGGTTAAAAAAAATAAATTTTCATTCAATGCGTATTATAATTTGATCACATTTAATTCTATGAGAGATTTTAGTATGTATACTCATGATACGACAATGTAGTCTACTTTTAATGGTTTTTTAAAAAGTGTCGTATGTGACCTTAGAGCATCTCCAGCCTTCCATTCCCCAATTTGAGTCAACTTTTGGGTAAAAATCCATTGTGGGTAAAAACATCTCCAATCATCTAACCCAAATTTTATCCAAGCATATATATTTTTAATTCTTAATGTCAGAATGGTAAATAGAGCCAATCAAAACAGATCACGTCTCCACCTTCTTCTTCGTCTGCTCACAATCAAGCCACAACTTTCTCTTTCTCCATCTTCTTCTCCATTTGCACCTCCAGCAACGATCGGCGCCCGGCTTCAAACAACACAAAGCTTCGATGAACAAAGATTTAGCAGCATAAATCTCCGACGAACACAGCTTCGGCAACGCAAAGATCGGATGAAAAATCCATCGAAGAAAGCTTCAACGGTCGACAACTCAGCAACTCCAACAAAGGTCAACTGGCTCTGACGAAATATAGAAGCTCCTGCTAGATATCTCTCCCCCCCACTCTCCCTAATTAGCCGTTGTAAAAAATGGGTCAAGACAAAAGTTGTTCCAGATTTGGAGGAAAAAATGGGCAAAACCAAAAATGGGGAAAGGTTTAAGTAAAGGATTGGAGAGAAATTTTTGTGGTTTTTACCCAAATTTTGGGTCAAGACTGGAGATGCTCTTATAGCTTGGTCCTTATGCTTGACTCCCCAAAATTAACGATGCAATTACCTTGCGACCTTGCCCTAATAATGCATAGAGTCAAAGCCAGTCAAGAAAGGCGCGACTCCAGATATTCATGGAAAATGTTATATTGATCAATTCAATAATGCATTACGTGCAATTGTATATGTATCTACATAAAACAAGTATTTTATAAAAAGGTAAAGCCTAAAGTTTGCAGTTATAAATGTGTTCCACTCAGGCTCAACTTCAATCTCACCAATTTATGTTTAGAGCTAATAATTAACATTTGAGAGCTTCTAAAGGAAGGAATTAAACTTCAGCGTCATGTACATGTACACTAGTATCATAACGGATGGAAAACAGTACTTCGGGAGGAAAGTGAGTATAGCGAAAAGTTGTGGGTGCAATCAGAAAATCCCAGAAGAATTGGGGGCAAAACGTAAACTAGTGCAAATCAGTTGTTCTTTCTCTGACGTCTCAAGATAGAAAAAGATAAAGTTTAGTTCAAGATGGGATTTGTCTAAATTGCGCAGTGGGCGTAGATGCACCAACCAGGCCACCACCACCTTGTGGAAATTTCCGATACAACACGAAAATAGGACACAAAATTAGTGGGTTAGAGTCAGTTATTTTTGACACGGAATACAAATATGACATAACACAATAACATGAAAAACAAAACAAGCCGATTTAGGGTATTTGAGAAAACTCTGACATGTCACACGTACACAAGATGACACGACACAACATGAAACCCACTCTTACACCACCCCATAATCGTATCTTTTGTCCGACAAAAAAGAAGAAGCGTTGTGCATCGTGCCTACTTTAGCAAGATCTTTACTGTAAAAAACTAACGTGCGCGTGCTTTCCTGTCTTCTTGGTTTATCCACAAAGGCGTGAGATGCACATATATTTGTACACATTTTTCTAAATTTTTGTTACACAAAAGAAACCAGTTGACAGCTCAACAAGTGGACCTGCGTATCGATGCCGACGACTCACTGTAACATATTTAACGAAGAATTCAAGCCCTCTCTCCCCGGTTCGTTTTTCAACCGGAGAGAGCGATTTGTACAGTTGCAATCGTTTAAAGGTGTTTTTAACATCTTATCGGTACGTAAGAATGTTATGCAATTACTTTCCGAAGTTAAAACCCGAACTGCAAAAGAAACCAGTTGACAGCTCAACAAGTGGACCTGCGTATCGATGCCGACGAATCACTGTAACATATTTAACGAAGAATCCAAATCCTATCTACCCAGTTTGTTTTTCAACCAGAGAGAGCGATTTGTATAGTTGCAATCGTTCAAAGGTGTTTTTAACATCTTATCGGTACGTAAGAATGTTATGCAGTTACTTTTCTGAAGTTAAAAACCCGAACTGCAGAGAAGCCGTGGGATGGGACCCTTTTAAAGAACCTTCGCTTTTGGCTTGCTTGCTAGTTGTGTTCTTGAGAGAAGAGGGTTTTGTCTTACTCTAAGATACCTCCGACAAGATGGAATGCAGAGCCAAAGTGCAGCGTTTTGTTGATTTTTTAGAACCACCAAACGGATACCATTTTTTATTTTTCATTTGTTAAATCTAATTTACTCTATTCTAGGGGACTACGGTGTTTCGGTTTTGTAGAAAAAGTATTTTTTGAAAAAGAAGGCAATTTCAAACTAAAAAATCATGTGTTTTCGCAAATAATTTTTCTATCAATATGGATCTTGTTTGATAGATACCATTAAGATCTTTTAAACGGTGCAAAAAAATTGAAAAAATATTTTTCATTTTCATCATATTTGAGTTTGAAATTACCTCCGTTTGAAAAAAGTTAAACTTTTTCAAAAGTGGAACACCTCTAAGAGAAGAGATGAATGTTTACGGAAATTGAACCCTACACAACTGCACTCTACTCCATTTGCAACGTAAAAATAACTTATTAGATGAGAACTATAAAATAATCAATTTGGATCATCAAATGAAACATTAATGGATCTTATTTTGCGTTTTATAAAGGGTTCACATTCCAAATTATTACTACTTTTAAAATGAGGAATATATTGATTTATGTGTGTCTAGATCGTCGGTTCACTTTGTCCGATGTTAATCTTGGAAGCATGGGTAAAATTATTCTTGAAAAGTATCGTATTGATGTGATAATAATTGAAAAAGTTAAGTCACCAAAAAAAAGAAATTGAAAAAGTTTTCATCATGTGGAACAACATAGGCCATAGGGGTATGAGTATAGTAGAAAGTTTTCCTCATGTTGAACATCATACGGTATAGATACAATACGGACTGTGGGACTTATAATGAGCCCTTGGACTTTTACGGGCCGTTTACTGACCGGATTAGTTTCTTTGATATGATATGAGGAGAGATATGATAAGATGCCAGATATATAGAAGAAATATGTTGTAAATGGTTTGTTTCAGTGATTTATAGAAGATGATATATGTATGTGTTTGGTTTATTTTGCGATAGATATAAGTAGATGGATGGCATTTTCCTAACTATAAAGTCGAATATGCAGATATAATAAGGATAAGAGGGAGATGTTATTGCATCCGGCCTTAGACGGATATACAATCCGGGGATATTATATCCCTATCAATATCCGGATGGCAAATACCGGATACAAGTAGTTCAAATATACTACATTCTCGATATTTTGTCGGCAAAGATGCAGTGTAGTCATAATAAGTACAGCGGTGTTACGCCCACCGCTTAGTTTCACCGCTCAACATCTCACCGTCCGTCTAGTCAATCAATGGTCTGGATTTTTAAAAAACTCTTTCATGGAATTCCTATGCCCACTGCTTAGTTTCACCACTCAACATCGCATTGTCTGTCTAGGCAATTAATGGTCCGGATTTTTAAAAAACCCTTTCACGGATTTTTTTTTTTATAAAATCAAACAGTCTAAGATACTTTTAAACGATGATATTGAGAGTAATAAAAGTTCAACGATGAGCGTAAACTTTCTCATAAATATGGTGGAGCAAAAAGCATGACACACTAGTGCTAGACTGCTAGTGGGGGGTAGAGTCTACATTCAGAAGTAATGGTGTGGGGATGTATGACTGATATCGGGACCAAAGCAAGCACAGCAAGCTAAGGTACTTCATAAAGGAGGTTTTATTTTTTTCTAGTAGAGTCAACAAAAGAAGACACTGGAAGAACATGCAGTCATGCACCCACAAAAAAAAAAAAAAATTAAAACCCAGGAAAAAAATAAAACTTTTCCATTAAAATCAAATCCTGGCAAGAAAAAAATCCAGATTTTGGTAGGGAAGAAACGTTCTCTCCCATTCTTATGTCACATGGCTTGTGGTCCCATATTTCTCCCCAAATCAACAAAGTTTGAATCTTGGTCTTCCATGGACCTTTTCAATATCCCGAAACTTTTCCAACCATATATCGCTGCAAGACGCTTTCATCGTCGTCGTTGAAAAGCTCAAGTTTCTGTCGCCAGGGCCGATCGGTATTCACTAGGATTGGTTGTCGCCAGGGCCGATCGGTATTCACTAGGATTGGTCATCCAACTCCACGTTTTTCCTTTTTTGCTGTTATCTAATCCATAGTCACATAATCCTTCGAAATGGCATTCGTTCCTGCTCTGAATCTTCGCTTTACGCTTGTGTTCTCAATCCTCGCACTGACAAATTTAGGTTGTTCGAGAGGTTTCTAAAAGACGCTTTTACGTTAGTGCTCCCACACCATATCGGCACATGCATTACGTGACTCAATCCAATCCCATGTTTAAATTTAAACCGTTCAATCAAACAAACTCCCAAGAATATCCATCTTCCAAAGACATTCTTGAAATACCAAAGCACATTAAAACACTCAAAAGCAATTACTAAAATTTAGCCATAGAAATCTTACTGCATAGCATAAGGTGAATGGGACCACCAATCCACTATACAGCTGGAACACGTTTTCTAGCTTGTAAATAATACAAGTACAGAGTTGGTGCTGATTCATTTCCCCATCTTTTGCACCTTCAACTCTTCTTTTGAAATTGAAAACCATTTTAGCTGCTCTAAAAGCATGCCATTTGTTATATTCAAGCAAAAACAAACAGATGAGATAAACTTAAAAGAGTTGAAGAAACATGCTACATAAAAAGATGCATTTTCCATGCAAATCCCACCATTTAGATTATTTCATACGTTGTTAACTAGGAGTCAATCTTGGTATTCCCACATGGGTCAATGGTCCACCAGCAATAAACAATAATCATGTGGGCAATCTAGTCTAAAATCAACAACTCAGTAGCAAAGGAAATATTTTCAAAAAATTACACAAAAATGTGAAGGTATATGGAGGGACTTGGTGCATCATGTCTTTATAACCAAATGACTAGATAATTGTAGTAACAGGTTGCATAGTGTCAAATCCTACAAGATGTTCTTCCCTAAGTCACATAGTTCAAGTGCGTAAAAGCATCTTTTAAAACACGTCCCAACCTATTAGAATTTGCGAGAGCGAGGATTGAGAGCGCGAGCGCAGTGCGAGAATTGAGAGCGCAAGCACATGGCATTTGAAGGATTAAGAGCGCGAGCGCTATGGACCTGTTTGTTGGGGGTATAAGGAACCCAGCCCATCTATATCTGGGGTCTGGTAGAGTCAATTGGTCTGGAGTACTGCTTCATCGGGTGGGAGAAGCAAGACCCCTGCACAGGATAAGTGAAACCAGGTCTCCACCCCATCCTTAGCTTATCTGGGTTACCAAAATTACTTCGTTAGTTCTTTTGTAACGGCAACCAAGTAATTTGTCGAATTATTTATTCATCCCCCGCTTTTCTCCACCAATATCAACTACCAAACAAACTCTTTCTTGGATAATCTTCCCTTCTTAACTAATCCACTTATCCACCTCTTATCCCCCTCTTCCTTGTTAGCCCGACAAACGGCCCATGCAGTTTTTCAAGTCCCTGGAGATGCATGGATTGGTGACTAACCCATTCAGTACTTACGCACTGGACAAAAGAGTTCATTCAATAAAAGACACAAATTGGCATTCCAGCCTCCCTTCTCCTTTCAAAGCGTATCCGAGAGAGAAAACCCAATATCACTTGGCCGTGGATATCTGAAGTTTGCTGTTCACGAATTCTTGTCCATACATACCCATGCCACTTCAAAAGTAGAAAAGCCTAATAAAAGACCTTTAGGAGCTTGATTTTCTATTCTACCCCTGAAACGACGAAGGGAGTATTCTCTCCAACATTATGGGGATTATTTAGCTTCCACTCTCTGAGACTACGTTAAACTTGAAACTCTTCATCATTTGTAAATATAAAATGAATTAGCAAGAATGGTAACTTACACTTTAAATAATCATCAGCAGAGAAAAGATATACATTACTTGGTCGCCAAAACAATTTCATTGACATCTAGGTCTACTAATGTCTGTTTCCCAAACAAGGCAAGTCCAACAGTCGCCTGCAAGAAGTCAATTTCAAACACTAAATCAGTTTCTTGACAGTTCCTGAATACAACCGATATATACATTCCCCAAGAAGTAAGTAAATAAACAAAGATAGAGCTATGGAGACCAATTACTTCAGTCACGAGGATTTGGTATTTTACCTTTGAGCTTTATATTCTTAACACTTTCAGGTCATTTTGGATATATAATACACTTTTCAAAATGTATCATCTGTTGAACTGAAAGTGTTTAATGTGACAACGAAGACTTACCCTTTTTGTCTTATGATCAAGTTTCTCAAGGACACCTGCAAAGTCTGTAAATGTCCCAGACACAACTCTGACAGTCGAACCTGGTCTAAGCAGCTTATCGCCTTCCTTTGTTAACTGATCACCTACAGGCCGTGAAGTTTTTCTAGATCGCCGTTTTGGCTTGGATTCTATAATTGGCTCTGTAGATTCTGCGGATGTTAATTGAGAGTCTGTGTGAACTAAATTCATTTTCTCAGGGTTAAGGGTTTCTTCTCTTTGCTGCTCTTCTTTGAAAGCTTCGTCAGCTTTTTCCTGTTCTTCCTTTTCTTGTCGGAAAATTGCTTCCATCTCAACAGCGGGTAACGGCTTGGGTTTGTTAATCTGCATTTTCCTGTAAGATATGCGAATAACCGCTTCTGATGAGATTGACTATAATGGATGATTTAGAAACGTATAACCATTGATAGCGGTCGAAACACAAACAGTACTAATTAGCTATCTGAAACTGGGAAAAATAAGAAAGTAAATCAAATTCAATTAGGTGTCCCTTGCTCCAATTCAAATTAGTAAACTCATAATCTGCAGGGAAACCAATAAATACAGTGCTGTACAAACCATAGAAGTCAAGAAGAGGGGGATCAAATAGAAAGGATTCACCAAAAAGGAACAGTTACTTTGGTTCTATGAAATTGAAGGAGGGTTACATACATGTTCCAACCCAAAAATCCAACTATATTCCATCTAGTTATATAATCCTATTAAGCTTCCCCCCGCCCCCCCCCCCCCCCCCCCCCCCCCCCAAAGTTGTTGGTTTTTACTAGTCCCTCCGTCCCGAGAATTATTCTATTTTTGGATGTCTCATAATCTTTGTCCATTTTGACTAGTCAATGAGAAAAAAATTAAGTCATTTTCTTTTCTTTTTTATCCTTCATCCCCATATCGAAATTGAATAACAAAAGAGGAGCGAAATATGCAATATCATTGCACTTCAAAAAGAAGGGCAATTTTCAAAATTGCATATTTTTTGATGCATAATGATTTTGTCCCTTAAAATGTTAAATTTTGAAAGAGGGCCAAAAGTTTTGGGTAGAGGAGGGAGTATTACAAGAACATGATAATAGTATGTAAAGGGGAAGGGAGTGTGCAACTTGAACCGCCATGTGAGCTGAGGCACAGGATTGGACAGGACAGCCAGAAAACTGGACCAGCCCTGCATCTCTGCTAATAATACTTCTCCATGAGATTAGAGAAGCTTGCAAAAGAAAATGAACAATTTACCACCAAGTAGTTCTACAAAAATCAAAGAATGCCACTGCAAAGAGAGCACATGCTTACGTATTTCCGACCTTGTTTGCAACAAAGCCTCCAACCCCGCGATATTCACGAACAAAGTCATGTATCTCCGTGTTCAATACACACCTCAGAAACACAGAGCCAGGATAAAGAGCTTTTGATTTAACTGAGAGAGATCCATTTTTTAGTTTCCTCGTCTCATTTACAGAAGGAAAATAGACCTGAGAATGAACATTAAGATAGATAAGAATACTGAAAGTTCTCTCAGTTCAAACACTGCAATCCCATGTTCTGATGTTCAACATCATACATTTAAATTTCTAACACATATCATAATATACAAGAGACAAAAATTGACCACACATTTTCATACGGTAAAGAAGAGAAGTATCACCTCTATTTAATCAACAAAAGTACCGTAGGATCCCAGTAAAATCTTAGTTCTTAGCGACAAAATTTTCTTATCTAATGTGTTCTCATAATGTAGTGCCCTTATTCATTCAAGTTATTTTTTGATCCCCCCTTATTCATTAAAGTTAAAACTACAGCCGAGCCACATAGTCACTATATTGGCATAAATAACCAATTCACCCCATGCCAAATGTGTCTATGCCAACAGGATTGTGTATCAATAGCCTGGAAAAACAAAACCAAGTCACATGTCCCACTGAATGAAGTCGGCTACATCATATCCTCTCTCACTTTGTCAAGGGGCTTATGCTCAGTTGGATTCAATAGATTCATACATCTTGTTACTATGAAAACCCTGGTTCAATTTAGTCTTCTTCTCTCCCTAGCATTTTCTCAACCATCATGAAATCACTGTTCTAAATAGAAATCACTGTTCTTATCTTACATCCATTGACCTTCATTGCATGTGAATAAACCATATTCATCAGCTCTCTCTGAACAAACTCGTATGCGACAAGAATTTACTAGTTTTCGTTTATCTTATCTTAGTTTAACTTGATTTAGGAAAGTTCAATTTTAATGCCGCTTGTTTTGGCACGTTTCTATTGGTCTTTAATTTTCAGATTTAGGTTAATTTTCAAAATTATGTGAACAAATCTTCTATTCTTGTTAGTATATCATGTTCTTAATTTCCTAGATTAGGAAGGAATTAAGCTAATTAGATTTCTACTAGAATCAGAACTATTTTTGTATTTACGAATAAGGATGTAAGCCTACATGCATATTATTCAGCATCTATTCATATCGATAAAATTTGAGAGTTTTTCTCTGTTTTCTATGGCGGATTGGGTGTTCTTAGTCTACTAGGACGGTATCTAGCTTTTTCCTTCTACGAGAAATGATATATAGTATCTGTGTACATCCCACTACGTCAAAATATCCTCAGCAGGTAACCTTCATACCATCTCACGGATCTATTATTGATTCTCCTTTCCTGGTCTTACCACACATTCGTCTAATTATCCTCATCAAAGCAACTCTCGTCTTATTAGTGTGTTAGTTTCAATTACCCACATCTTGCATTGTTATAGTTCTTGGAAATTTCCATCTAAAGTTCCAACTTATGCTCCCTTGGTTTCACTTCCGACCAACTCCCTGCACCCCTGCACCCAAAAAAACTCATTTTTCTGAGACAACCGTTCTATGTGGAACACTTTTTCGACACAATTCAATCTCTTTTGTTTGGTAGCAAGTCCCAATTCCGAACATGATGATGCTAGCGGCTATGGTAGTGTTTGTGGCAGGTTGCAGGGTGGTGGTTGAGGAATATCGATAGTGGTGGTGGTGTGGAATTAGTGCTGATTCAGAAAACATTGTTTTAGCAAAAAAAATAAACTCATTTCACGTTGATCACAGAAAACATTTTCTATTGACTTCCATTTTGCAGCACACAAACCACCAAAATAGAGAAAATGGGTTTTGGAAAACTGTTTCTCTGCCAATAAACGGGGCGCTACTCAACATACTTCTCTCAGTGTGACAACTTGAGCCAATTATTGATTCTATCTATGTAAATCAATTCACATCAACACATAGACACAAAAGACCTACAACCGTTCAGAAACGTGCTCTCTCTAACAAACTAAAACCAGGATACAGGTAAGAATAAAACCAGGATTCAAAATTTTCCTTCCAATAAGAATTGGTGGTTTCGAAACAAGGGTGGATCCTCTCCAATCCTTTTTGGGAGTGGACCTTCCTGTCCAAACCGTCGAGAGCCACTCTTTGATGATCAAAACCGTTCACTTTCTAAAACCCCCTATCAACCACTTCAAAATCTTATCGTATATTGCCTGGACATGTCATCAAAAACACATTTATGCTACAAAAAAAAAGAGTTCCAATTTCGTGTGTTTCGAACTTCATTTTTCTCAATTTGTTGCAACATAAATGTGTTTCGACTACATATCATTAATACTCCATAAAGATAATCCTTAACAGTTACGACCTCAACTAGGGCTACAAAGGAGCCGAGCCGAGCTTTTGAGGTGTTGGAGCTCGACTCGTTCAAAACTAACCTAGCTCGAGCTCGTTTATTATCGAAGGTGTTCGAACTCGATTTGTTTACTGAATGGGTCTCTATAAACGAGCCGAGCCTCCACAAACGAGCTGAGTTTTTATAAATGAGCCAAGTTACATGTAACTAAAGCTCAGCTTGTTTAAACCTTGAGCTCAACCTTAAAACTTGAGCTCGAGCTTGAGCTCAACTCGTTTACTATCGAGTCAAGCTATGGAGTCGAGCCTCAAGCTGCTCCCGAACAACTCGGTAATAAATTAAAACGGTTTGCAGTCCTAATCTCAACGAGCTATAAAAAATGAATAATTTCAATGATCGAGCAATAAAAAATGACCTATCGAGTCGAAACTCGAGCCGCTCGCGAACAGCTCGGTAAAGAAGTAAAATGGTCTGGGCCCTAATCTCAAGGAGTCATACAAAATGAACAGTTCGATCATCGATGTCAGGACCGAGAAGGAACCACGAAAACCTCGGACAGGACGGTCCAGTCCCCCATCATCCCAAAATCAAGCAATTCAACAATCCAATTCAATTACCTTGAAATCCACGTCAGGGAACTTTCGTGCGAGCGATCTAGCGAGGACTCCAGAAATGTACTCGGCAGAACCCCTGGAAACCCTAACGATCCACCACTGGGGGCCCAGCAGAGCGAGCTTGTCCAGATTGAGCTTCTCCCTCCACGGAACTTTCTTTTCCTTGGGCTTCTCTGCAAGCATGTTCTCCACCTCTTCTTTCCAGTTGGTGCCGGGCTTGCTCTCCCTCCTCTCGTTCCTCAGCTGCCTTCTCTCTCTGGCTGTTAAAAGGGACTGCTCGTTGACGGAGGACTCTACGGCTGCGGAGACCGGAATGAGTCGTTTGGGGGGGAGGGAGAGAGGAGTGGGGAGAGAGAGAAGGTGGAGGTGAGGACTCCATGCGAGATGTCCTGGCCTCATCTTCTTCTTCTTCTTCTTCTTTGGAGTAATCGAGATGGGTATGTCTCTGTTTTTAGCTCCGAATTGATTTGGAAGATGCAGTGGCGTTACAGTTCCTGGTTTCGGATAACCAGAAGGCACAATGCCACGCACGACCGTTGTGTGACTAATGCGGACGGTTACGGTTAAGATGTGTTTGAACGGTTTAGATTTAAAAAATAAACTCTTTCGCAGGAGAATTTGAGCGAATTTTGACAATTTATTGCAATAATGAACGGATAAAGATTGGTTGTGTTTCTTGTTTTACACAACTATTGTGCATGTAGTACTTGCATTTTTAATGGGCTTTGCTTTTTGATTCAGAACAAACAAGGAAAAATAAAAGAAGTTGATATTCACATTTTTTTTATTCACGCTTTCTTTTCTGGTTTTTAGTATTGAAAGTGTACGTATTTTTTTGCTAAAAAATAAAAAAAAGAGTGCGAATAACAAAAAAAGAGAGAGTGTGCACATCAATTCTTAAAAGAAATACTCGTATTTAATTTTCAATTTGGGTATATGTTTTTATAATCTTTCGATCCCTTCCGTTGAGTTGGAAAATTTGACCCGAATGTTACCTTGCTGAAAAATCCATAAAAAGTTAGGCCAAATCCACCCTAGTGGAGTGGCGAAATCAAAAGAATTCACCTACTAATGATAATCTTTCGACATTTAAAAGTACAGATATCCTAAGGTTAGTTGTGTAGTTGGGAAATCAATACTGATGTACAGTATTCTCGAGAAGTTGACGTGGAGGGGTAGCGTTACAAACGAATCGAGTCGAGTTGAGCTTTGAAATGTCCAAGTTTGGCCTGTTCAAAACGAGTACTCTAGCTCGAGCTCTCGAGCTAAAGTTGAGCCCTAATAATCGATCTCAATCTTAATTCATTTACTGAACAAGCCTCTATGAACAAACCAGTCCGCTATAAACGAGTTGTGCTACCACTAGCATTTATTGACGAGCTGAGCCTCGAGCTGCTGAGAGTAGTAGTTAGGTTCGTTTGCCACGTGTCACGTAGATGGGCACCACATATCAAAAGCAACTTTTCCCTTCTTCTTTAGGAAGCAGAAACATGCATTCATAACAAAAACATCCACTTTTTTTTAGGAAGTAGAAGGCATTTCTTAAATGTAGAACTGTAGATGGATTTAAGCTCAACCAGATGGGCCAGAGGCATAAGGTGCAAGAATTGTTTGGGACTTCTAAGCATTTATGTTTGTGTTCTAGTCTTATATGTTGCATGCTACGTGAAAAGATGCATTCTCTATGACACTGCCCACTTCTATCTCCATTTAACTAGGATTCGATTTTAGCGATCAACCTTTTTTCTTTTGATAATCAGGTGTCAAGGGCTAGCAAATGCGCACTTATTTTGGCGGCCACACTTGGGCAGAGGTCCACCATCAATAGCAAATTGCCTCGTTGCAATCGTAAAAAGAGAGATCTAGTATAAGGTCAACATATACCAGTCATTAGCCATCAAAGGAAAGATTTTTTCCAAAATCCGACGGACCTGGTAAAGGTAAAAACGGACTTGGTGCACGATATATTACGATCAAATTCCTGGACATCGAGGTTCTAACGTAACCAAAACATCCTTCGCAATTAATCAGTGAAACAAGTGATGATATATAAGACTTTTCAAAAGTTAGATTTCCAATTGCTAATCGAAGACAACGAGGATTAGAGAAAAAAAATGAAAGAGATACAATGGCTGGTTATGTATACACTCATAGGAATCACGCAATACCAAACAAGAAGGATTCCAGCGCGCGATCAGCTCAAGACTCCTCAGTGCAGGTACTTTTCCAATTTATCCATTTCATCCGGGCTGCCAATGAAAATCGGGGTACGTTGGTGAATCTGCGAAAGAAACATTTGAAGTTGGATTATAACTAGTATTTATACCTTTACTATAATTCTCTGGATTATATGAAGAGAAGAAATACCTTCTCGGGTTTGATTTCTAGTATTCTCTGATGGCCATCCGTTGCTTTCCCACCGGCTTGTTCCACTAAATAGCTCATTGGCGCGCACTCGTATAATAGCCTCAGATTCCCATTCTTGCTATTCTTGTTCTTGGGGTTGCCGTAGATACCCCCGTACATCAGCATTCTGTGGATTTCACCGACGAGGCAGCCTATGTAACGGCCAGAATAGGGCTTCCCGTTAGCGCCTGGCTGCTTTAGGTGGTCGAGGTATTTCTTCAGTTTCTCGTCCCACAAATCGTAGTTCCCTTCGTTGAAAGAGTAGATTTGCCTCGACTTGGGTATCTTCATATCGTCGTGTGTTAGGACGAACTCCCCATATCCGGGGTCTAGGGTGAAGCCAAAAACCCCGTTCCCTATCGAGATGGTAAAGACCACTGCACTTGAGTACAAACAATACCCGGCAGCTAGTAAGTTGCTGCCCGGTTGGCAAACGCTGATGATGCACTTCTGTTTCTCTTGATCAAGCTAGCGTACCGGTATCAAATAATTAAGCGGAGAAGCATTGGGTTTGTTTCATTTTATATAATCAACCAGCGGAGAGTGTGTATGTCGCGTTATCTACCTTACTTTCGATTCTTAATATGAAAAAATATGTAACGTACGTACCACTCATATCAATACACTCCTTTAAGGATGAGGCTGTCTCTATGGGCCACTGTAAAGATTATTAACAGTGGCCTTGTTCGCCAGTAGATAGGCTCATACAGTGAGTTTTAGATGGTTAAAATTGAGTAATGTACGTCTGGTTCGTTAGACGATCATTCACCTAAGTTGGTGAATGACAGCGAACCGAACATCTAATTGGGCATTATGAGGGAAGCGTCGTTCGGTTCCAGCATCATTCTCATGAACCAAGCACTACCACTGTAAGCTGCTGTTCATTTTGAATCACCCGAGTTTATTGAATCAATTACGGAATGACAATACATAAGGGAGTTACCGTAGACTCATCGTCGTCGTAGTCGACAAGGCATTGCTCGTCGGGGCCGTAGATGCCGAAGATGGATCCAGTGGTTAACGAAGTATCGATGTTGGCAGATCCGTCGATTGGGTCAAATACAACAATGTAGTTTCCAGAGTAGGTCTCTTCAACTGCAACGGGTACGTCTTCTTCCTCTGATGCTATAATACCTGTCCGCCCGGTCGATCTGAGGCAATTACAGAACACCTGCACATTTTGATATCAACTTTCTTATCGAGCTAATCACAATGATCAAGCAATAAACTTATGCGCGCATTTAACATGGAACGTTAGAACGAACAAATACACTTTATATTAACTATAACTATTAGAACACATCAATCCGTTACACACAAGTTGGATTTCTCCCCAACTTGGATTTCAAACGCATCACTCTTAAGAGAATTTAATCCTACTCTCTAAAAATTACTCTTGCCACACTCCAAATTACTCGTGATGTAGATAAGCCAAATAGAGCTTTTATAGCCTCCACCTCCTCATTGGACGGCTAGGATCGTATTGGTTCAATGACTATTAATTTGACAAGGCCGTTTTCGAATTTACGACTTTGTCAATGATTAAACTTTTGTACCAAAATATATGCTTAGATTTTTACATTTGAGTTTGTCAATAGAGTAATTCAGCTCAAATTAAGCTTTTACTCAAGTTTGAGCAAAAGTATCGAGTAAGTACTACAGATGGCCCAAGAGAGGCTCACAAGTATATTAAAGACAGATCCGGCCCTGACTTTTCGGGGGCCCAAAAGCAGAATTAAAGATAAGACCTTTTTTTCCGTGCTGGATTATTATAAGTGGTACCGAAATAGGAAAGGCCTTAACCTTCGTAAATTCTCAAGGACCTAAAGCAGCCTTGCACATCGAGTTTTCGCTCGATGCCGGTTCTGGTTGAAGAGAACACAAAATTAAGGAGAAAACAAGTATAGCACTGGATCTACAATGCGTAATTGTTCATTTTTTTTTCTTTTGAACTGTGTAATTTGTTCATTAACTGTTGAACAATCTGAGACATTGTACATGTAAATGGGTAACTGATATGGAACAAATAATCAAAGTGACCTGACCTCATTGGAGATAACGTCGAGTTTCTTCTGATCTTCGCCTTGTACATTAACAGTGCCCTGAGCTCCGGTGAGGTTAATTATACTAGACCTCTGAAGCAGCGAAGCGATCTGCTTACAAGCCAACGAGATGCTCGAGAGTACAATGGTCAGTTCCGCGTCTATGTTCCCCGACTGCTCTTGCTTCAACAGCCAAGTCGTCAAGCTTTCGATTCCGAAAACGCTCCTTTTCCTCTGTTTTTTGGTTTCTCCCTCTGCTGCCGCTGATCCCGCCGTTGCATTGCAGCGGATTCTGAGGTTGGAACTGCTGGTGGTGGTGGTGGGAGGGGTGGTGAGGTAAAAGAGAGAGTGGCGATGTTGAGAAGAGAAGAAAATCTTCTGTGAGGAAATGGCTTGAATTGCTTCTACCATTTTGCTGTCTTTTTTCTTCTTCTCTCTCTCAAATGTGTTTTGATTGGAGGGGGATGTGCTTATCTTTTCCATGTGCAGACAATTGTGTGAACCTGATTAGCCAGAATCGCCATGCTGGCAGTGATGTCTTGGAAAGGAAAAGTTTTTCGGTGGGCACATGCCACGTGGCACCATTTCGGTCATCCAAATGTATTTTAAACGGTTCAGATCTGTTTGGATAATTTTTTTTTACCAAAATACCCTCTCAAGCCCAAACAGATCTGGGCCATCTAAAATATGTTTGGACGACTAAGATACGTGTTCGGCACCATGCGGCCCGTGCCCTCCTGGCACTGAAAAATTTCTGCTTGGGAAGAGATATCAGCGTTGAGATTCACTTCACTTGGATTATTCGTCTCACGCATAAAAATGAATCTCAATTATTAGTTTTATTTTCAAAAATATTTTCGGGTACATAGAATTATTGTTAAATAATTAGATCTAGTATTCTTGTCTCTCAAAGTAATAATTATTTAGTGGTTTTTGACACCATCACGTAGTTTGCTAACAATCATTCATCACACAATTATGAAGTACATACATGTATTGCATCTTAAAAGAATGCATGATAGATAAGGGTGTTGTCCCAAGACCATTAATCGCAAAATTTTCATAAAATATGATATTGGAAAACGTAATTGCAAAATTGTAAAAAAAAAAGAAAAAAAGAAGCCCGTAACTCCATTAACACTTTAAATCTTGTACCAAAATTAATAGTACAGAATAATTCATAGACTACAACCATTAAAATGACTCACCATTAGAGGTGTTTCCGGTAGTGAAAAATTTCTACATTTTTATTTGTGGTTGATAAGTTGTTAGGTGTTTCCGACAGGATAAGTTGTTGAAAAATGTCAAGTTGTTTTCTGTAGCGAATAAGTTATTGATAGGTTTGTGAGTAGAGTTACTGTAGCAAAAATAATTTTTGTTGACAATTTTTTTGTTAGTAAAAACGAGATAGTAAAATACTGAAACTTTTTTGTTAGAGGAAACAAGATGATAAAATGTGTTACGTTTTTAGTATTTTTTTTGTTAGTGAAAACACCCCTTAAAAGAGATTACATAAGCCAACAAAATAGGTTTAGTAGACATGAAAATAATATGACACGTAATAATGTAGGTATATATAATTAAGTACAGTTAGTCTCCCGTAAGAACCACCTCATTTTAATAAAATACAGACCTCCCTTTTCCGATGATCCAAGCCACTCAATGTGTTCAGAAAGTGATTTTAAGGGTACCTGTGAAAAATCAGCAAAAAAAAAAAAAAGACTGAGAAGGGTTTCATCCGATCAGTTTTTGTTTGTTTTTTATTGAACGGTTCAAATAAAAATTGTTTAAATCAAGCCTTTTCTGATCATTTTTTTTGCTGATTTCTTGAGGGTACCCTAAAATCATGTTCTAATCACATTGGGCTGCTCGGATCATCGAAATTTGATTGAAAAATGGGAGAAATATGGAGGTCCGCATTTTAGTTAAAATAAGGTGGTCTTTAGGAGAGAAGGACTGTATATAAGTATATACATATCTATATTATTAGTAAACTAGCGCATGCCCATGCATATAAGTATATACATATCTATATTATTAGTAAACTAGCGCATGCCCATGCCTGAAAGCACGGCTCGAACGATTAGCGCACACAAATAAATTCTAGACTCATGCACAATATATTAACCCCTGCCCAACGAATCCAATAATGCGGAAAACAATAACTCAAGCATATTCCTTGATTTGTTTAATCTGAACAAACAATTTTTCAATCAATGAATGCCCGTGCCTAAAGGCACAACACAATACGTTCACAACAAATGAGCCCGTGATTGAAAACACTTATTAAAAAGCATTAATCTAATAAAAATTTCTTGCACTATCAACAATGAAATTGCATACTCTCAATCAAAAATATTACTTAAGGAATCAAAACAGTTTCGAAGCTGCTATTCAAATCACAAATTAATATTCGCTAAATCAAAAGAGTTATAAATATGACTAAAGACTATTGAATTCAATACAAAGTGGGGGTCTACCCACCAAAATTCAAAGCCACCATAGTTGATGTAGCACTTAATATATAGCTACCAACAAAAAAGATAGAATGGTAGTCAGTTGTATAAAAAGAATTGAAGAAGATAGAATGAGAGTCATTCAGAAGAGGATAACCAACAGTGTGACCTCTGCTACCACCTTCCATCTCTGGATACCTACATATTGAATTTAAATGTTGGTGCAACAGAATTAAATAGAATCATTTGACTTTTGTTTAGAAAGGATCTGTTCAAAAATAACAAAATACTATCGAGAATATTTCTTGTTCAACTCTGAGGGCAACCTCAAAAAGCATGATCATCACCTCCTTACCGCTCCATAGAAAGTAAAAAACAGTTTATCAAAAATAATTAGGAACTATAGCATAAATTGAAAATAAGTAAAGAGCTATGGAAACAATGTTATAGGACTTTACGAAATGAATGTAAACTCGCATTTCAAGTGACATCAAAGTACTCAACAGTTAGATATATAGATAATCAAATCAAATCAAATCATTGACTAAAAGTTGAGATATCATGTGCACAAACTATATACGTAGTACTAAACAATACGAAGAAATTTTGAACATTAAAAACACACAATAGATGTCCATCATCTATTCTAGCTGCAAAAAACAATCAAACCTAAATATAACACACACAAAAATACTGGTTAACTGATTCTTTTACGGATTAACTTTTTTCTATTCTTTTACTGATTTGCTATTCTTTTACTGATTAACTTTTTTCACACCATCATATATATATATATATAGCAAGTATGTTAGGAAAACTTAAAACCCAAATCAGTCGAGCCAATAGTTCTCACACCTTCTTGCACACAATGTTTAGTGTCCTTCGATTCACACGTGAAATAGAGCTCTAGAACAAAGAAAAAAGGGTAAAATCTTTAAGTATATATTTCAGCCGAATAAGGAAAAAGAACTAACGGATCAATAAGTTTTGCTTTGGTATTCCTTTGTGCCAAGTTCTAATTAGCTTGACGATTTTGCTAGAAAACACATGAGGTATACCACATATTCACTATTAAAATAAAAAAATAGAGCAAAAATAGCACCTCGTAAACATGTAATAATCCCTCCATTCTACTCTAGGAATGAATTGAGATACATACATTTACCTAACTACTTCAAAGTTGTGTACTCCTCAAAATGCGGATGCATGGCCTCGATCTGGACAAAGCACATACAAAAAAATTAAAAATAAAAATTAGAGGAATACATTGAAGGAGGTTCTTGGTCTCCATAGATTTTTATCCTAACTGCATGTAACACTACAAAATAATTTCTAGTGGAATGGAACCAATACACTTGTCAATGATGTTTTGTGATTGAACTTTCATTTTTGTTTCGTAAAAAAAAAATCACTTTTGTAGAACACAGTTTCACTTTGCTAACATGTTAATCAAAAGCTAACCTGCTAAACATGAATAATACAAACAAAGAAAAATGCCCTAAAACGCAATCAACTGCTCTCTCTTAATTTTAACCATAAAAACACAGATAACTAAGTACTCTCTCCGTCCCGATTTGTTTGTCTGAACTCGAAATTCCAACTTTTTAAGGAGACCAAATGATTGTTACTAAAATTTATTAGATTTCCAAAAATACCCTTTATCATTCTGAATTTACAAATTTTTTTTGTGTAATTTGCAATCTTCTAGATACAGTAAGGGGCTCTTTGATAAAACTGAAAATTGAAACTGAAAGCTGAAAAATTAAGTACCGGAAACTGAATGCTGAAATTTTTAAGCTGAAAAGCTGTAAGTACTGAATTTAAAAAATGATGAATTAATTTTGTTCCAATTCTCTCTTAATTTACTAACGGTCACAATATACTTTTGGTAATGGTGGTGGAGTGGTGGAGGTGGTGGTAGAAGCGGCGGTGGTGGTGGTGGTGGAGTAGTGGAGCTGGTGGTGGTGATGGTAGTGGTGGAGCGGCGGCGGCGTTGGAGTTGGTGGTGGTGGTAGTGGAGGAAGTGGTGGTGGTGGTGAAGCTAGTGGTGGTGATGTTGTGGTGGAGGAGTGGTGGTAGTGGAGGTGGTGGTGGTGGTGGTGAAGCTAGTAGTGGTGATGTTGTGGTGGAGGAGTGGTGGTGGTGGAGTGGTGGAGGAGAGTGGTGGTGGTGATGGTGGTGGAGTGTTGGAGGTGTTGGTGGTGGAGTGGTGGAGGAGGAGTGGTGGTAGTCGTGGTGGTGGTGGTGATGGTGGTGGAGTGGTGGAGGTGGTGGTGGTAGTGGTGGTGGAGTAGTGGCGGTGTGGGTGAAAGTGGTTGTGGTGGTGGTATGATGATTGAATGTAAGCATACAAAAATTCAGCAAGAATTAAGTAACTCTAAGCTACTTAATTTTTTTCAACTTTTTGGCCTATATTTTAAGTGGTACTTAATTTGTTAAGCAATGTAAAATGTGGTTATCAAACCTACTGAATCACTTATTACTTAATTGATTCAGTATTAAGTCCTGAGTTTAGGTTATCAAACAAGCCCTAAGTCTAGGAGAAATGTTGTACAGTACGAATATTTTAAAAAAATAGGTGCTAAAAATCAGTGGAGCAAATTGTTTTTACTCCATTAAACTAATTGACGGGCAAAACTTGAATTCAATTTTAAACTTTCCCTCATTTTAAAGACTTTCTTCTCTGATAGAGATTTTTCCACTATAAACTCAACTCTCCCCTAAAAAGTCATTCTCTTTCTTACTCATCTCAAAGAAATGGCTTCCCATTGCAACTCAAATTACCCAATAAAAATCCTTCTCTTTTCATGGTACTCTGTTTCTTCTAGTAACACGTTTTCTTCCCTTTCTTAATTTGCACCCTCTCCACCTATTCCATATCCCAATCCTTTTTTCCAGTCACTAATGGAGTCTTCGTATGAGAAATCCTCAAGCAATTGTCGATCAAAAACAAATCTCACCAATGAACAACGTCAAGCAATTTTTGAAGCTCTTTTGCGCTACAGTTTGAATATGGAAAACCAAGAGGGGGTTTATTAGTGAGGTTGCTGCAATATTGTTCTTTGTCCATCCGAAAACAGTTAGTTGAATTTGGCAACAAGGGAAGGCTTGTATTGCTAATGGGTCCGTGTTTGATGTGTCCTCAAAATTGCTAGGGAGAGTTGGCCGCAAGCGAGTTCAAAATCGAGCACAGCAAAATTTCCAGTTTGGAATTCAAACACCGAACTAATATCCGCTCATTATCAAAAGCCTTGGAAGTTCCTAAATCAATTATGCATAGGAGAATCAAAGAACGCTTAATGAGGCCGCATGAAAATGCATTGAAGCCAGATTTGTCTGAAGAAGGTAAGAGATCAAGGCTCCGTTTCTGTTTATCAATGCTTGAGCCTAGTAGTTTGGAAAGCCAACCATTTTTCAAAGATATGTACAACTATGTGCATATTGATGAAAAGTGGTTTTATTTGATGAGAGAATCGGAGAGATATTATGTACTACCAGAAGAGGAAGAACCGCATCGCACTTGCAAAAGCAAAAAATTCATCATAAAAGTCATGTTTTTAGCGGCGGTTGCTCGACCACGATTTGATGCAAATGGGAATGAGGTGTTTTCCGGAAAAATTGAAAATTTTCCATTCACTTGTAAGGTACCTGCAAAACGCACGAGTAAGAATTGAGTTGCTAGTACTTTGGTAACAAAGGCTCTAACAGCAACCAAAGATGTTAGTCGATCGTGCTTGATTGAGAAGATTCTGCCCGCAATTAGAGCTAAGTGGCCGCGTTCCGACGAAATAGAAATGATAGTCATTCAACAAGATAATGCGAAGGCACACATTCATCTGTTGGATCCCAAGTTTCTTGAAGCTGCACATGACAACCTCCCAATAGTCCAGACATGAATGTTTTAGATCTCGGGTTTTTTTTTTTTACAGCAATTCAATCTTTGCAACATCAACATGCACCTTTGACAATCGATCAGCTTGTTTTTGTCGTGGAGAAATCTTTTGAAGAATTGTCATCACAAACTCTTAATCACGTTTTCTTAACATTGCAAACTTGTATGGTTGAGATGATGAAGGTTTATGGTGGAACAATTACAAGTTGCCACATATGGGGAAAGGCCAACTAGTTAGAGTTGGTAATCTTCCATCTCATATTCAATGTGATCGTGATGTTGTGGAAAATGCATTGGCTCATCTAGAACTGGAAGGTCAGTTTTTTTCCCCTTTGTTAAACAACCAATTGTTTATCTTTTTGTTTTTAGTGTTTAAAGTAGGAAAAATTTCAACTAGCCGGGTTAGTGCAATAAGGTGTTTTCATTCTGTCTTTTTTGTCTCTCTCCAGGTTGACTCTCCACATTGTGCTTCACCTTTTTTACAAAGCCTTTAGCCGAAGAAATTTTTGGATGGCTTTGTTTGATCCAAAGTCCTTAAGTTGGTGAAGGGATAAAGCACATGAAGGCATTGTAGATAGGAACTTTTTTGTTAGAATCTGGTGTATATTTCGGCTCTATGAGTCTATGTATCTAATCTGTAAAATGCAATGAAAATTTTCAATTTGTTTAGTTACAGTAGAAATTTTGAATTTTTATTACTCCGTACTTGAATTCCAACTTACTCCAAAAACAAAGAGAAAGGGAAAAAAAGGAAATGTACAAAATCTGTCCCAATAATTTTTGAAACTGGACAATCAATTTGGAACAAACAAAAGTCAAAAAGTGGACAGACAAATCGGGACGGAGGGAGTAGTAATTTTGTAAAGTTAATAGGAATAAACTCGAAAACACCCATGGTTTTGTGTTAGAACAAAAAATATTAAATTGTTTGAGACAAAAAAAAGAGAGAGGACAATACAAAGTGAAAAAGGAGCGAGGGAGATTGTTACGGTAGAAAGTCGATTCCGTTTGCGGTCTTTGGTCAATTGTTTCAACTCTTAAATCTAAAAACTCAAAATTGGTAGAGAGATATGTGTTAGACCTTGCCAAAGTAACTAAAAAATGCAAATTGTAAAAGATAAAAGGGAGAGACGGTGAGAGGGACTTACTGCAACAATGATTTGGTTTGGGAGAGATGGAAGGTTCAAAATATGGAGAGAGAGAGAGAGAGAGAGAGAGAGAGAGAGAGAGAGAGAGAGATTGCCGGCGTGAACCGTGATGAAGATACAAAAGTTTTACCAATTTTGTTTGAAATATGGAGAGAGAGAGAGAGAGAGAAAATATGGAGAGAGAGAGAGAGAGAGAGAGAGAGAGAGAGAGAGAGAGAGATTGGCGGCGTGAACCGTGATGAAGATACAAAAGTTTTACCAATTTTGTTTGAAATATGGAGAGAGAGAGAGAGAGAGAGAGAGAGAGAGAGAGAGAGAGAGAGAGAGAGAGAGAGAGATTGGCGGCATGAACCGTGATGAAGATACAAAAGTTTTACCAATTTTGTTCGAAGCCAAAGCAAAAATTAGAACTTTGCTTTTCAAGTATTTGTATTTTTCTGTTGGAGTGATTTACATTCGGGTTAATATTCTCTCGATTCATCTTGCAAAAGAATTGAATATTGGTCATTTGTGCACAACGTGGGAAAAGGGAAAAAGATTATAAGCCAACACAAAAAAGTAAAAAAATTAAATCAAGGCTTACACTGAAGTTGGAAAATTGATCGGTCTTCCTCTAAATTAATTTTGTACTCAAGCGAAGAAATCTATAGTGGCATATTCACCCAATGTGGAAAAAATTTAATATTGTTCTTTAACTAAGCAAAATCCAAACAATTCAAGCACGGCTGAAAAAATAACAAATGGAAAAAAACCATTAGAATCTCACCTGTGGTTCCAAAAGAATTATTCAAGGTATGTATTCCTCTCACCGTTTAAACGTGAGATGGATAGTTTAAAGAGTTTAGAATAATTTTGAAAGGGAAATGATATTGGCACTCCAAAAATTGATGCAGGCACTCCGAATCCCTTCCTTATTGGATATATTAATTACGTTTCAGTAGTTGGACGGATGAATTATGTTTCCTTCTCGAAATCTTCAATCATTGCATTAAAACTGCACGGATGAATTACGTTTCCTTTTCGAAATCTTCTGTCAATGCATTAAAACTGCATAATAATTTTAACAACTTTCTAATCCCGTACCATATAGATATAAATTCTTTCCAAATTTATCGCTAGCTCTACTATCCTGTAATCTCAGCCGTAAAAAAAATGTGTACCAATCCAACGGTGGAAAATATAAACCACCCTTCCATATTATATAGATTCGTTCCGATTCGGTTAGAACTATGGTTTGTAAAAAAAATACTAACCGAACCAAATGCACCGGTTTTTATTTTTTAGAACCAGGATATGAGGACATTAAACCGCCTGAACAGTTTAAGTAGTCCAAAAGGCACGGTTCGGTAGTCCGGATTGGTTAGGTTTACCGGGACGTCTCAAAATCCAAACCAAACCAAACCAAACCAAACCAAACCAAACCAAGTGTGGTTTCCCGTAATAAAACCCAAGACTGAAAGTCAGTCTCCTGCGGATCCAAAAAAAAAAAAAAAAGTCAGTCTCCTCCGTCGTCTCAACGCTGTTTTGAGTTTCTTCTACGCCAAACGACTCCTCCACTGCCTTCACGAAAATCTGTTCCCAAACGACTTTTCTCTCACGTCGGGCTAAACCGTGGAGAATTTGACGCGTGGCAGTTTGGCCGTTTTTTTTGATGTGAACGACGGACGGAACAAACGCCGTAGGCCATACACACGTATGACTTTTCGTCGTAATGGACGTTGACGGTTGACCCCTGAAGTCCAGCTGATATTTGTAGATCCTTCTTCGGCTCATGGCTAGATCTTGAGCTTCAGTTCTCCCACGGCTTGAGAGACTGAGTTGAGACAAGGGCCCAAGAGGGACAATGAATGTGGAAGTTAATTGCAAGACCTCTAAGAAGTAATTTCACACCTTGAAACTACTAGCGGATTTGTCCGATCGTTAATTATAGAATTCTGAAATTAGTCAAGGTGGGTACAAATTTAAACTAATCCGGACATGCAGTTATAAAAAAAATGTGAAAGTTGATTACCCAAGGGTTTGCCGAGTTGCATGAGACAGCAACCATAGGATTTAATTTTCTAAGAAGTTCCAATTTGCAAAATACCGAATCTTGCGAAGGTCAAACACTTGGAATTTTAGGCGACTAAAGGTTTGCTCAATCATTATTAAGTTTACGGCCTGGGATTAGCAAACTGGCTTGGACGCTCGATTAGCAATAGAAGAAGAGAAGAATGTGGAAGTTTGACTTAAGAGAGAAGTTGCAATGTTGTAAATCCAGTGGTGTATCACTGTATAGTATATTCCTCTGTGTTCGAATTTTTTAGGGTAAATTATAGTTAACCCCTTCAAACTATACCTCCGTAACACTTTACCCCCTCAAACTTTTATTTTTGGCACTTAACCACCTTTAACTAATGAAAATGCAACTTCCGTTAGCATTCTATTACAAATTGGATGGAAAATGTCACATGTCCTCTCATCTGAAAAATTGAGATGTTTTTGCTCTTTCTCTTTTTTTTTTTGTTTTGAAAAGGCCCTTTTCTCTGTGGGTACCAAACCAAAAATGACAACCAAAACAATGAACAAATCACACCACTGCTGCGGGTACCAGAAAATGACGTGGTAACCGGCATTTACAAAGTGCCGCGAGCAATAACAGCCGTAGAAGAGGAAGAGTTTCAGTAAATTACTCCACCTGGATTCGAGCTATTGTGTTCCACATTGATTTTGCAAAAGGCGATTTCGAGTTGGATTTTGCATTTCTAGAAACAGACTGTGCGCAAGGTGAGTTTGAGTTTGCTCGGTGAGTTCGATTTCGAGTTCAATTAACTACTCATGATGTTAACATTCCCATTCCCTCTGCTGCAGATCCAAAGCGAAACGTATACACATTCATTCTTTCTAAGGGTCATCATTCGGCCCGGTGGCCCGCGACCCGTCCAAAGCCCGCCCGGCCCGCCGGGCTTTTACCCGACCCGAGCCCGTAAAACGGGCGGGCTAGCCCGGCCCGTAGTTTGTAATGGGCAGGGTCGGGCCTATGAATTTTTACTCGGCCCGCCCGTAGGCCCGGCCCGTGAGCCCGCCTGGCACACCCGTCCAAAAGCCCGCCAACGGGCCCGCCCATTAGCCCAAAATCCCAAAAAATCATTTATTTTTTGGGAACGGGTCGAGTTCAGTGACTGGAGGAGCGATTGGCGATTGCGTGATGCTAGAGGAAACGAGACTTGAACGAAGAACTGCTACTTCTGTATGGCGCCGTTTGGAGAATCTGGCGGTGAGTATACGGCTGGCGGTGAGGGCGGCGGGTTGGTTGCCCGGAGAAAGCTTTGTTATAAAATGTGTTTTGGCAAACAAATTGGTTTGATATACCAGTGGTTGATCTAGGTTTTGTGGGTTTGGGTAATCTTCTAAGGTTAGGGTTTGAGGAGATTGAGGTTGAGGTTGAGATTTAGTTTGTGTTGTTGATTTTGGGTAGATTAAGGTTTTGGGTTTGTTGAAATTTGGAATTTATAACAACCGGGATTTTCGACCCTTTTTTTTTTTTAAATAATAGAGTTAATATTATTAATAGCATTAATAATATCATAAAAAAATATATTATTCATAATAATAAAATTATTTCCCTAATGAATATATAATTATCTTATATTAATTATCTTACTTTTATTTTATTTAAATTACATGCATGCATGCAATACAAACTCTTGCCATCTCTCCCTCTCCTACTCAATTTCTACTTCATTCCTTAGTGTATCTTGTCCCAAATTCGTCTATTACGAAGCCCAATAGAATACAATTTCTTTAAATCCATTTTTAATCGAAACTCTTCAAAATTCTTCTATATATACCCTAGTACGTCGACCCTAGGGCACACAACGAAATTCCTCACGCCCCACCAATCCAGAAAAGAGAGCAAAACAGGAGAAAACGAAGCTCCAATCCATGGAGTTTTAGAGAGAGAAAGAAAGAGAAAAGTGGGTTTGTGATCAAGAACCAACCAAAATCCGAATTGATCATTCTAATCCCTTCCTACGACTCCTAGCATCGCCAAACATCATCCAATTTGATCCCAATATTCCTCGATCAAAGAAACCGAAGCTTTCTTCCCAAAAATTCAAGATTCGTTTTTAATTCAATCCGATCCAATTCGAGGTATTATAATCCATTCCAATCATTCCTATAAATATATTTAATGTTTTTATGCTTAATCCTATGCTCCGAACGAACCCATGCATCAAAACCATCGCGAAAAACGGAAAAAAAACCGAAACTGCCTTCAACCTTGCGGCCGCAACCTGTGGGCCGCAAGAACCAGTCTGGACTTTGCGGTGAGAGGCCCAGCCGCAAGGTCAACCAGTCAGACCTTGCTGCAGTTGTTGTTTTGGTTCGAATGTGTTTTGCGACCTTCCGAACACCGTTTTTGACCCCCAAACTATTTTTTTTAAACTTTTCACACCTCAAAGATCATAACTTGTTAAAGTCATATTTTTTTATTTAATTATCTATTTATTAAATTATTTATTAGTTATCGTTCAAAGTTTATAAACGAAAATTGATTTCGACCTTCCAACCAATGTTTTAACACTCAAACTAATTTTTTCTAGACTCCTTGCATCTCAAAGATGGTGACTTGTTAAATTAAATATTTATTTTATTTAATTCACTATTTATTATTATTTTTAAAGTAATTGCAATCAAAATTACCTTACGACCTTATAAACTTTATTATTAATTCCCGAGTAATTTTATTTAGACTCCTTACACTCTAAAGATGAAATCTTGTTACCCTCAGCATATTTTAATTATTAAATTATTTATTATTTATTTACTTCCATTTCGGCCACTTTATATAACATCTTCATTTAAAAATAATCCCAAGACCTTCCGAACCCAACTTTGGACATTCAAACATATTACCTAAGACCTTTAAGACTCTTATTAAGGTCATGATAATTATTCTAATATTTTTACCTAATTTAATTAGTTTTTAATCAAGCTAATTTCTTAAATAAAATTTATACAAGCCTAGATTTATTTATTTTTATGAAAACTTTTATTAGATAAAAGTTTCTTGCATTATTATTAACTTATTAGCCATACAAGATTAAGGGCAACGACCCATTCATAAAAATTACGTGATTTCTACACTTATTATTTATTTCAGTTATCATAGTGTTTATTTACTCCGATTTGTGATTTATATGTTAGATTGAAATCTAGAGACATGGGATGGTATGCGAATAGAGTTCATTTAGACGGTGTTAAGTAATGGATAAATTGGAAAGTTTATTTTTAGATTTGCCTGCAGGCAGGATGTTGAGATGTGATGAGTTGGATGTGATGATTTGAAACTGGCAAAGTAAGCCCAGTAATGAATTGAAACTGGCGGGAGTCCAGTGATGATATAAAACCTGGCAAAGTAAGCCCAGTGATGTTTTGATAAAACCTGGCGGGTAGTCCAGAGATGTTTTGTGATGATAAAACCTGGCGGATAGGGCCAGAGATATTTTCTGATGATAAAACCTGGCAAAGTAAGCCCAGTGATGTTTTGATAAAACCTGACGGTTGGTCATTGATGTTTTGCGATGATAAAACTTGACGGTTGGTCAGTGATGTTTTGATAAAACCTGACGGTTGGTCAGTGATGTTTTGCGATGATAAAACCTGACGGTTGGTCAGTAATGTTTCTGATGATAAAACCTGGCAAAGTAAGCCCAGTGATATTTTGATAAAACCTGGCGGATGATCCAGCGATATTTTGTGATAGTAAAACCTGGAGGTTAGTCCAGAGATGTTTTACAATGATAAAACCTAACAGTTGGTCAGTGACATTTCACGATGATAAAACCTGATAGTTGGTCAATGACGTTTTGCGATGATAAAACTTGGCAGGTGGTCCAGCGATATTTTGTGTTGATAAAACCTGGCAGATGGTCCAGCGATGTTTTGTGATGATAGAACTGGTGGGAGTCCCGTGGTGATTTTGATGTGGTGATTAAGATAGGCAAACCCTAGTTATAGTCTGGGCATGACTAGATTTTCCTTGTTGTTAGGCTATCGATCGATAATGAATAGATTTATGAGTGTTTTACTTTTCTGCATTGATGATATATTGTTATCTGCTAGCTGTAATGTAAGGAGGGGTGATTGGGTTGGATTATATTACGGGGTGAACTTTTTCACTCATGCACGGATTGTCTGGCATTCGTGTCAGATTTTGCAGAAAATCAGGTGGAGACTCAGGACCCTGAAGGAGAGCGATACTACCTAGAGATGAACCCGGATATGGAGACTGAGCCAGTATACGCTTGGGATCCGTATCGATCTTAGAAGACAGCTCTATTATTTTGTCTAGATTATTACCACGAAGACTATTTTCAGTATTTTCACAATGGTTTGTAATAGATGAATCTTTAAGATGAATTATCCATTTGGGATTTTGAATTTAATTTAGTAAAATTCCAAAAATCAATATTTTATACCTTCGATTTTATTTCCAAAAATCGGGGCGTTACAGAATCTTGGTGGGGAAGAGATGAGAGAGAGACTATGGAACGGTTTGTTCTTGGAACCCTCGTTTTTTTCTTTTTCAATAGAGGACCAAACGGTAACTTACATCCACTCTCTAACTGAAGTTAGTCAATTCTGCATTTTCATTAGTTAGAGGTGATTAAGTGCTAAAAATAAATGTTTGAGGGGGTAAAGTGTCTCCGAAGCATAATTTGAGGCGGTTAACTATAATTGACCCAATTTTTTATGTTGATTTTTTAGATCAATTTCCCGAGCGCTGATAATCTGGACTACTTGGTGCATACAGTTTACAATAGGGCAAATTTCACTGACCTCCCCTGAGGTTTCTGACACAGACATATACCTCCCTTGAGGTTCCTGAAATATCACTGACCTCCCCTACTTTTGAAATAATTATCAAGATTCCCCATCTGTGAAGTCACCGTTAATTTTTCACTAGAAAATCATGACATCAGCACATTTACAATCCCTAATACCCCAATTACCTTGCAACCATGACCAACAGCCTCCGCTTTTTCTCCATATCCATACTTTTATTCCCCACCTCTCAAATTAATAACTAATCGCTCATTTATGTTTATAGATGTTATGTGATACATAGATATATTATTGCGTAATATCTCACGTATACCTGTATAATATAGTATTGTTTGTGTTATCTCATGTATTACCTGTGTAGTATAGTATTATTGTTTTGTGTGCGCGCGTGTGTGTATATTATGCTCCCTCCATCCCAAAATTATAGTCCACCATGAAAAGTTGTGTAAAAGGTATTAAGTTTTCAATAAATTTTAGTATTTTTAATTATGGTATTTTTGTTCGTTCCTTATGAATTTTTGTTAGATTCGTGTTTTGTTTATCAGATTAATCATCCGTCTCAAGACAAGAGGAGTCTAAAATGTAGAAAAAAAAACTAGACCAAAAGCAAAAAAGATTCACTAAAGACAAAAAAACTAAACTGATAATATTATGTGTCTAAAATGTTGCTGGTCAGTATTTTAGTGGAAATCACATCCTTCTTAACTTTTTTATCTTTTGGATTCGCATTATAATTTTTGGATTGTTGAATCGTCTCAATGAAATGAATCTTAAAAATAAAAAATTATGATAAAAAAATCACGAGTTTTTTTTTTGTAGTGGACTAAATTTTTGGAAGAAAGGGAGTTAATACAAAGAGCGAGAAACATGTTGTATTTGGCGTCGTGGTAAAATACAATTGAGCAAATTGCTGGATCTGGAGAGGAAAAAATGAAGGTTAATGGGATCAAGTAATAATGTGAAGATAGGAAAGAACCAATTTTGGCCTAGGAACTAGGAGTTTGTTCTTTTCTAAGGTTTCAGATTCGAGCGATTCTTCTTTTAGCAACTCTTGCGACCACCTCACCCCACGCATAAGCATGTGAAATGGGCCAAAATGGCTATAAGTGGTGTTATAGGGATTAGTCTGAGGTATGAGCAAATTAACCCAGAACATCCTATATTATAGAAAGGGGAAAAAAAGAATTTTGCCATAGTATACAGATATAGGGTCACACAAATACATAACTACTTGTCAAAGAATCTATACAAGCATACACTCGTTCATAAGAAAAAAGAAGAGAAAAAAAAAGAAGAAGAGTGAAAACGGACATGGGTATCAAGTATCAACTGAAGAGACCATTTGTGAGTACTAATTATTAGGTAGGCAATTTAAATAGTTACTATATTGTAAGAAATGGATTTTTTTTTTGTTTTTGTTTTAGTTATGCGTTATTTTTTTTCGTCTTTGCGAGAGGAACCAATAATCCACACAAAATTAAAGCAAAACTAACAAAGACAGATATTTTTTTTGAATAAAGACAAATATCATCCGAAAGGGTTATTAAGCCAAACCACCCCTAAGTGGAATAATTAAAAATTGGAGATGGAACTCGGGCAAAATTGGGATGTAACTATATATGTATGGTGTCAGCAAAAATTGGTTTCAACATGTTTGAGGCAAAAGGTTCAATGGGTGCAGTGATGGAGAACATGGTGGTCTTCAAAAGGTTATAGTGCAAGTGGTAAGGGAGGAATAGGAATAAAGAGAATGGGAAACAATAGAAATGGAATATGAGGAGACGAACACCATAGTGGGCATTTGAGTCTTTTTCTCATCATTATTGACACTGTTTAGGCTCATTTACTGGGATGGGAGAATCTTGAGAATTATTTCAAAAGCAAGGGAGGTTAGTGACATTTCAGAAACCTAAAGGGAGGTCTCTGTTTGGGTCAGAAACCTCAGGGGAGGTCAGTGAAATTTGCCCTTTACAATATTGGGTGCACTAATAAGAGTCTCACCTCGATTTGATTTTTTGTTTTCTGAAATTAATTGAAAAAATCAGGCATCCGAAGATATACGTACGAACTTGAGTAAATACCAAGTCAAATTATTTTTACTCGTTAAACTATGAACAGTTAGCATACCGACTCCTAATTCTCTTCAAAGTATTTTTCTTGTGCTGCTATCAATGCTCGACGAAGCTAATTTTTTACACGACTAATCTCTCCATCATTGTCTATTTAGAAGAAAGAATGATTCAGCGTATCAAGGTAGTGGACCCCTTGACCAGCTTGTCATTTGACTCGTTCCAAACTACACCCTTGCATATTTAACTCTTGAAATTCGGAAGATACACCGTGAATTGTAAAAATTAATTAAAAAAAATAGAGAAATGAAGGATTTTATTCCCACAATATCAAAACAAATTAAAATTACTCCTCAGCTAATGTAGCTTAGGATTATTAGCCGTTGGAGCTGAGCTCAGATCAATGAGAGAGACATGTAAAAGGAGGGGAAGAAGAAGCTTCCGGACGTTGGAAACTTCGACATCTTTGATCAGACAATCCAAACACGGCGTCAACAGGAAAATTAAACCACATTTTCCCACACGTAATAAGAAAATTACATGGGGACACAATTATGTTCGAAGCGTTAAATGCACAATTTGATCCAAATCCATGCATTTATCGGTTCTAGGCGCAGTTGTATGTTCTTAGATTTTTTGATCATAGCACATAATCAATCCCACATCTTCGAGTTTAACGTCTTCTTTTTTGGTCAATCGATAGAAGACATCATTTACATCGTATATAAAGCACAAAGTACAAACTCGAGATATAACATTAATTGTGAAAGTACATGAGACAACCAAACTTAATAACTCAACTAATACAAAAAATAAGACCATTATAGAGTAGAAAACAAAAAAAGCAAGGAAAAATCTTTTAAGAGAAGAACACCCACATGAAAAACCTTTCAGGTTGGTTTTTCTTTATGGCTTTGTTTGGTTTACATTTTAAAATGTTATTTTTGAGAGTTGGAGTGGTAATGAGTGGAGAGAGACAGATGGAAAGATTTATTGAAAACTGTGCCGAGAGTTAATAGTAATTCTCAGAATGTTGAATCAAATGGAATGAGTGTCTTTCATTTTTTTTCCGTTGGCGTCTTGCTTTTCTTTAGGTCTTGGTGACTTTTTGCCGGTGTGCCTTTAATCTTTTTAATCTTTGTAAAAATTCTTTTGCTTAGGAAAAAAATGGGGAAGGACATCGCCTCTTGATGAGATGCAAAAGTTCTAACGAATCTAGTCAACCGAGCTAACACTTAGGTGGTGTTCCACTTTCTCTAAAAAGAATTTTTTGGAAAAAGAACGTAATTTCAAAATCAAATATAATGAAAATAAAAAATATTTTTTCAATTTTTTTGCACCGTTTAAAAGATCTTAATGAGATCTATTAAACAAGATCCATATTGATAGAAAATTATTTTGATAAACACATAATTTTTGAGCTTGAAATTACATTCTTTTTTAAAAAATAACCATCTAGAGGTTTAACTTCAAAACGGTCAAAAAGTCAAGGTCCACGTAATTTAGAGAACGCGTTAGATTTGGTGAGAACGCCTTAGTTATCGAATAAGATTATGACAGCTGAGCCCTTTCTGGCAATCATGGTTCCCTTTCTCTCTCTATAAATACACAGGGGTCCTCCTCCATTCTCTCTCATACACAAACTTCTCAACCTCATTTCTTCTCCAAATACCAAAACACACCGATATATATCTCATCTTCTTCTCACCAAAAAAAATCTAAAGCATGGATTCTTCAACCAAATTGGCATTCATCCTTTTCTTGGCTTCCTCTCTCCTCCTCCAAGGAACTCTGGGTACGCTCATATACTCTTTTTCTCTTTGAACACACGATAATGTCTGTATGCGAACAAATGCATGTGCGTTTTTTGTTTGAACTCCGTTTCATTTCTTGTCTGTTTTACCAAAACTTGATATTTTTTTTTTTATATATGTGAAAATTTCAGGTCGCGTCTGGACGGGAGATCTTCTGATACAGAAAAGAGGTTATTGACCAAACATGTTTTTTATTCTTTTCCTCCGCCTTTGTTTCTAGAGGAAATAGCTCTCGATCAGGAATTGAGAAACATCTTTGAAATGTTTTTTTTACCAAAATTTATTTTTATGAATATGCAAAAAAATAAAATAAAATTCAGTTTCCTTTTTACTATTTTGTTTGAAATAGAGGGATTGCCTTCTTTAGTTGCAGTTTTCTAAAGAAAATTTATCTTTTTCAGAACACTTTTTTTTAGGAATTGTTTCTTATGATGAAACCAATCGCTATTTCGAAACTCAACTCAGACACATCATTCTGTATACAACTTTTTGTTACTTTTTTTCCGTTGTTTACAACAATCACAAGATAAAATTTCATTTTCGGGTAGCTCATTTAATTTATTTATTTTTCTTGGTTTTATAGGTGAGGTTATATGTGAGGACTTGCCAACAGACATCTGTTCATTTTCCGTCGCATCATCCGGAAAAAGATGTTTGTTGGAAAACTACGCAGCGAAGGATGGAAAGGTGGGATACCAATGCAGGACGTCGGAGGTGGTGGTGGAGAGGATGGCCGAATACATTGAGACCGACGAGTGCGTGAGCGCTTGTGGGGTCGATCGGAACTCGGTCGGTATCTCATCGGATTCCTTGCTTGAGCCACAATCCACCGCCAAGCTTTGCTCCCCAAGTTGTTACCAAAATTGCCCCAACATTGTTGACCTCTACTTCAACTTGGCCGACGGAGAAGGTAAGAGAAGGGAAAAAAAAAAAAAAAAAAGACGCTACAAAAACATAAACTCTTCAATACATTTTTTATACTTTTTCTACACACTTTTACGCACTTTTCAAACATTTCAATACACTTTTTCAATCTTAAGTTTACTGAGCTCTTTTTAGCATTTTCCTTTTGAAAATTGTTTAGGCCATGTTTTTTAGAACACCTTGCATAGCTATTTTTTGAAACTTGTTTCTGCATTGTGGTCAAGATGTGAAACTTAGAAATTTGCTCACTCTTAGGGTTTTAAGTTCTACTTAGATAACACCTTGTGAGTCGCTTCATATGGAATATTATTTTGGCCTTGATCATATGCTGGTAGACGATGGGTTTGGTTCTTTACAAATTAGTTGTTGTGAGCATAAGTTTACCCTAAAAAAAAACTTCCTCCGTCCCATTTTGGTCGTCCAATTTCGTTTTTTGTGTCGTTCTTTAATTTCAACTCTTATATCTTTTAATATGAATCTCAAAAAATGTGCAATATGGATATTGTTTGATAACTCTCGATTAGATCTATAATACAAAGCTTTCAAAATTATAAAAAACATTGCAGATTGGTAGATATAAGCGTTGAAAGAACGACACGAAAAACGAAAATGAACAACTAAAATGGGACGGAGGGGGTACTTTTTTGTATTGATAAGACAACTTTTACATCATTGTTTTGTAATTAAATATTGCTTAATTTTGTGGTGCTTCATCTTTTGCATTCATTAATTAACTTGTGGAAATGACATTACGCATACCTTTCTTGAAACTTATTTTCCTTCTACTTCAATCAAAGAATTGTCCGTCTAGTTAAAAACACCACATCAAGTCCCCATGCAAAATTCCTTACACAACTTCTTATTAATTACGTAATTAACACAATCTCATATGGAGATACGATGTCAGAGATACTTGTTTTAGTTGGTGAAACAAACCGAATACGAAATCAGATATACTTATGATATGTTTTAACACGTGCAGGAGTATTTTTGCCCGATCTATGTCAGAAGCAGAGAACCAATCCCCGCCGCGCAATGATTGAACTTCTGAGCTCAGGGGCTGCTCCTGGTCCTGTTTCCATTGAATCAGACCACCTCGCTCATGTCCCTGCTCCTTCCCCTGCTCCTTCCCCTGCTTTCTTCTAAATTTACAAGAGCAATGCAACCGATATAGATGTCCGTGTATAGATTCAAATGCAAATGTATTCGAAATGGTCCGGTTCATGCAGGTCGCAGCCATGAATATGGGCATCACACACAGTGGTGAATTTTCAGATACACCTATGCCTAGATCTGTTAACGGACGTATGTGTCCATAGCATTATTGAAATTTATTTGTCATATTTCCGAGAGAAACATGGTTATTTTTAAGACGGGGAGATCGAGAAACATTGGATTTGATTTCATAATTTGAATTGTTCGTATTGACATATCTGTTAGTTTTATTTATGAATATCACAAGGAAAATGAGTTTTTGCACTCTAATGTATCGATAAATGTACTTTAAGTTTTGTTTTTTAGTGCTTGGGTTATGTGTAATTTTAAGCGATAAATGGCAAGTTTTGGAGCGCTTTATAAAAAAAGTGGAGTGCAAAAATCATTGCCCATTTCACTAATACAAGAACAATAAAATTTACTACTTTTTATGGAAGGTAGTGAAACTGTACAACAAATTCCTTTTTCATGGCATATGTGAGAAAGTTGAAGAGTCATTTGGAATAAATACCTTTATTACTTCCTTTATTTTAAAAGACCCATTTTGGTAAAAAATAATTAATTCACAAATCATAAGAACTGAATTTGATAATTTTCAATCATTGTTACCTGAATAAAGAGAACTACACATAATTTTCACTTGCAAAAGGCCATAGTTTCGCATCTTTATCAGCCCATAATACATATAAGCCCCGTTTGATCCAAGGAATGTAGCTGATAATTATAAATTGACCTCTTAAGGTCAGCCCAGCTTGGGTGGCCAAGGACAGCCCAAAGGTGGATGTTTTAGCCCAGTAGCGCATAAAGACTAGCTCCCACTGACCAGCCCAAGGGCCAAGGTCAGCCCATGAGCTCAGCTCAGCTCACGGGAGCATCTAGCTCGGCCTAAAGGGCCTGCCCGGCCCAAGGGCCCACTTAACAAGGAGGACGATTAAACTAACAACCTGAAATCAATTATTATAAAGTACTCTATGGAGGAAGTTCATATGGTCTAAAGGACTGGAAGAACATCCAAGGCCTTATCCCGCCTCAGGAGATAAAGCCAAGAATCCTAAGGGATTGTCATGAGGAATCCAGGCACCCCAAGGACTCCTAGTTCTGATAAAGATTATAGAGTTCGAAGGTAAAGAGGACACTCTAACACCTATTCAAATCCGTTATAAACGGATTAGACTTAAGGGTCCTAGTCCCAATGGGACTCCTCCTAAAGATGCATATATAAAGACACCACCCCATACTGAGTCCTTTCTCGCTTCTAAAGCAGATCAACTAACTTAGGTACCAAAGGGTTGTTGGCGACAACCACGTCGGTGCCCATAGTTTCTCATCTATTTTGTAGGTCGTCGATCGAGCACGCTGAAAATCGCTCCATCAGTAACCAAGTACGTCAAAATTGAAACAGTACATGCATATCCCAAAGTGGTTGTAGCGAAGAAAAAGTGAAGATTGAAAACTAAACGAGAACAAAACCAACCAGGCCATGTTTTCACCAACAATTTTGAGTTACAACTTATTGCATTTGACAAATTTTGCATTCCATCTATAGCTAAAAAGTGGAAACAACTTGATACTTTTCAAACAACTCACTCTCAATAACCTTTAAATTAATTTTTCAACAACTTATTGATTTGGGAAAACAATTTAACAGTTTAGCTCCCCCTCATTAATAGAAACTAAAGATTGTGAGAAAAACAACAAATAACAAATGTACAGTTCAGCTCCCTTCCGGTGGAAAAAATGTACAATACAACTCCTAAACAAGGTGATGGATTAACAATGGGGTAGATCTGGCGGAGGGGGAGGCAAGGTTGTGGAAGGTGTGGGCCCGTTCTCGACGACAATGGCGGTCGCTAGGCCCCATGGCAAGTGCACATCCAAGTGACAATGCAACATCCATACACCTGCATGCATTTTTCATTGTTTGTTCAAAAACCCTAGATAATTATCCATTCACGATATTTTGTATCCAAAAATTATATATTTTGGCTTATTTGGAAATTCGTGAATGGAAATTTAAGTAAAATTAAGGATAATAAAAATTGTTTGGCTATAATTTTGTTATTATTGGCTACTAGGAAAAATAAAACTCTCTGGCAAGTTTATGATGTTATTTCTCATTAATCCGTAGTAAACGGTGTTTGGTGAGAACTAGTGCCTATCACTTATTTTGCTTATTAAGGACTATGAAAGTGAAAAGATGATATATAGCCAAACGGTTTGATTTAGTAAATTATTTGATTAAATATGTATACAGCATTAATAATTAATTAACTAAATAGCGACACTGAACCAGCCTTAAATATAATGACGAAAGAAAAACTTTTTCACGGCGGACATAGCTGTTTACCGCGCCAATTAATCGCAACAAGAAAAACTTTTGGATGATCGCGATTGATTGTCGTTGTAAAGAAGCTATTCACGGCTGGCTCAGCCGTGAATAAGTTTCTCTCAATGACAAATTGACGACACCAAGAGATAAACAAGTAATTAATTAATTAAATAAATAGCGATACCAATAGAGAGCTAGAATACATACCAGGATTATTTGCCGTAAATCTAATTACGGCCCACCCTCCCACGGGGACTCCAATAGTATTACGAACTTGTGGGTTGACAAGATTGAACTTTTTAGGCGCATTTACGGCGTCGTAATTGCCAAACCCTTGGGCCAACACATGGAAGTTAAACCCATGCAAATGAATCGGGTGATTCTCCAACCCCACAAACGCCGTGTTTTGAAACACAATCTGAACCGTGGAGTCGTACTTGACCTTCTTAACTTTGGTTGACTTCGTCGTCATCACGATCGACCTGTTGAAACTGTTGTTCGGGTCCGTGTAGTTAAACACCAGCGGCGGATTATCGGGAAAATCAGTCGTGTAGACGCCGCCAATGTTGCCGTGAAAGGCTTGTAACATTGAGAGCTTGGTGGGGAACTGGAAGGACGCGTTGTTCATGCTCGCACCCAATCGCTGCCCTAACGGGCCCGCACAAGTAGATTTTTTCGATCCGCAAGCGACCAGGCCCAAGCCCACGGTCACAAACATGTGTTCGTCTATTTCGAGTGGGACCGGGGCCCAATGAGGCCCATTCACAAGCCCTTTAAGATTGGAATTGAACTTGAAAGCCGTTGGAGTGTCGTTGAAAGCCGGTAGGGCTGGCATCAGTGGCTTTGATGGTTTGGAGTTTTGATAAACAATGATTCCAGTGGTGGTTGTGTTATCGAAGGGTACGCCGGCAGCGCTAGCGTAGGGAAGCGCCGCCATGTAATAGGAGGCCGGTGGTTGATTGGCGGTGATAAGTACGTCGGTGGTTTGGCCGGGCGTGACGAGAACGACGTCGGTGACCATCGGGGAGGTGTAAACGGCGTCGACGGCGACAACCGTCATTTTGTGGTTGGCTATCTTGAAGAAGAGTTGGTTATTGAGCGCAGCGTTGATGATACGCAAAAGATATGTTTTCCCATATACAACTTCCAGCTTGTAAGTGTCTAATTAGAGAAAAATACACAGAATGCATGACAGTTATATAGCTTAAATGGGAATCATTCTGAATAAAATTTTCTGTTGGTAATATATAAATCATTTTCTGTTAGTACTCACCATTTGACGAGCATGGATATAGATCGCCAGGCTGACCATTGATTGTGAAAGCATCGGAATTGTTAGGAGCGTTACCCGTGGCTAATGCTTGGTTCTCGACGTCAATAACATTAGCATTCCACCATTCTCCTGCAATCACAATTTAATGGACGACTTCTGTTAGATTTCAAATACTTTCTTCCAAGCTTAAGGTATTAATTTTAACGTAGAAAATTTTTATTCATTGTTTTTTTTTTTATCGGCAAAAGTGAAATTTATTAAAAAGGGGGAAAGGGAATCCAACCAAAAGTTGGAAATACATTTCAAGGGTATAGCCCAAAACACCCAAGGGTCAATAAGGGACTACAATAGAAAAGACCAAACAGCTCATCCCAATACCCAGAATAAACAGATCAGAGCCCAAACCTCTATACCCGGCCCAAACCTAGGCCGGCCCACCCAAATGAATTGGAATTTCTTTTAATACTTGACAGTAGAAGAATTGGAATTTTTTTATTCAGTTAATACTTGACAGGAGAAGAAGGGTTTCGTACGTACCCAAAAGAATTGGAATTTCTCCATAGGGTTTTGGGAACGGGTACGAGTGTCGACCCTTTCTAGGGTGAATGATCAGAGCTCCATGGACAGTTGCGCGAAGCCACTGAACATGGGCGTGCCACCAGAGGGTTCCTTCCTGTCCGGTGACGTTGAATCGATACGTATAACTATGTTTAGGTCGTATGGGACATTGAGTTGCATATTCCGGCCCATCCGCCCACCCGCTCAGCAACTGGAAAATTCCGTGCCTGCATGAATAGCATGAAATTGAATTTACTTATTAAGAGACGGTTGACGATTAATATAAAAACCAGCTGGAAATATTCATAATTGCTATGTTAATTTAATGATCTAAGTCAGTCAACATAAAACGGCTCGATTTCTTTGCTTTGAGGGGTTTGGCATAGCGAATCAGATTAATGATTAATTGAATTTTTGTTGGTCCATTTCGGGCCCCGCAAAGATGATTCAAATAGCCTATTATTCTTAAAATAATTTTTCATGTGTTAATTTCCGCAAAAAATTAGCTCAGCTTGATGAGGATAAGGCTTTTTCAAATTCGTTGGGTGAATTCATTTTTTGTGGACGCATTTCGGATCCTTCAAAGATGATTTAAACGGCTCATTATTCTTAAAATGTTCTTATACGAGTTCTGGAAAATTATCTCCATCCGATATTTATAAGGCTTTTTCAAAATTAGTAGGGCGCCCTAAGAATTTTGAAAAATCCTTACAAATATCGGATTCTCTATGCCAAACTGGGTTTAAGCAAGAACAAAAAAGGACCCCTGAAAGCAAAGATAGCGACGCCATTTCTTCGGGCAGCAACCTCTGCTGTCCTTGAGCAGAGTCCCCCAAGCCTAAAAAAAGGTAATACTAGTAATTGTACCAATGAATTGTAAGGTTGTAGGGGCTTTTATTGAAGACATGAACGATGAGCGTGTCACCCTCGTGAACCCTTATTAGTGGGCCGGGAAGTCCTCCATTCACAGCGTTAATGACTCGCCGGTGGCACAGCCTGTGGACAGTCAAATTTTGCACCTAAAATATATACAATATAATTAGAAAAGATACACGTATATCAAAATTTACACTTCGGAGCAGGAGAAAGCATATGAACGCATAAGGTTTATACATTGATGAAAGAAATAATTAAGATCCCATGTTCCCAAATATTCATGTGTCTTGCTATCCAATGTATTGCTGGTCATACGATCCGATCTCGAGATTAGTATGTTTCAAGATTACGACCGTGCGACTGTTGAATAAAGTAGCGAAGACATTTGAAAATCGAAGAAAGACTTACATGAAAAGAATGCTCTCTCTCTCTCTCTCTCTCTCTCTCTCTCTCTCGTTTGATAGCTAGCCAGGGTTTACGTATTTCAACATTAAGAAAGACTTACATGAAAAGAATGCTCCACAATTTTAGCAGAGGCCACCGAAGAAGAACAAGTGAAGAGAGCTAAAGCACATGCCAAAAACAACACTGGACGTGCCATATTTGCCAAATCAAAACACAAAGTATGAAAAAACACGCGAAAGATCAAAGAGAAAGAAGCTCTGCTCTCTCTCTTTTAACAAAATTTGGGAGTTTTTTTTCTGCAGTTCCCCACAAGGTTTAGAGAGACATGTTTATATACTAAGGGTTTTGTAGTTAGGTAGAAAAAAAAAAAAAAAAAAAAACCAAAGTCTTTGCCAATGGGGTTGAATTTGAATTTGTTAATGGAAACTTGAATTAGTTATGTAACAGCTCGAGTTGGCCATCGATCAAGCAATTATACTCTTAAATAAAGTGTGAACAAGCTCTTGGAATCTTGGTTTGTTAATTTGATCAACTTCCAGCCTAGCTTCTGAAGATTTGGCAACTTTTGACCGTTTCTCCACTCCTAATGTCCATGCAAACACAATCGTATCATTCATCATTTTTATTTATGAAAGTTGTGTTTTTTCTCGGTAGTATCTAGGTGTACGGACCAGTTCACATGCACTTCGACCGATCTGGGTCAGTTAATCTATTGTGTTATATCTCCGTTTTCCTTCCGAGCAATTTTATGTCGATGCATTAATAGATCTCATGTGCTTCAGTACGATATGCATAGAACACATTTCTATCAATACATTCGTGACACATAGCTAGTACTAAAAATATCCGCCCAATTTGTTTCCTCAAACAATCCAGCATCATATTATAGTTGTCATTCCACCAACTTATCTTTGTTTACAGCTGATAGAAGTAAGTATTTTTTCTTTCTTTCTATTTTTTAATAATTAGATTCCCTTTGTTGCTTGTGCTTTAATAAATTTCAGATCCCATCTGCTTTGGTTCTTTTATATATGGTGGGGCATGTGGGGGTGATAGGGTCGTAGCTAGGTTTGGAAAAATTCAATATTTATGGTGTTGTTGATTATTGCTCATTATGTTTGATGATAAAACATAATTTCTTGTTACGTAGGAGTATCTTTATTCTTAGCTTAATTTATCTAGACTTTTTTTTTTTCTTGGAATTTTGTTTTGATAAACATTTTAGCCACGTTCAAAGGTCGACATACATTGGGGCACACAGGGTCACGATATTTTACATAATAATGTATCTACTTTACTATATTGAGGCTTACACAGCTTGTACGCATCTTGAAAATAAAGATAATTTCTAAGATTATGTTTGTAATCGACAAATCAGTAAGGGTCCATCGAGGAGAGGAGGACATCCAAGCAGAGGAGAGCATATCAAAAGATTTAATTGCCATCCACACCATAGGGAAAGTCATTTTGCAGAAGAAAGAAGCAAGAAAAATAAATAAATAAATAAATAAATCCAATGCACCATTAGATTTTGGAGTTATGTGTTAGGTAGCTCGGTTACTTCAATTTTTCCTCGACCAGATAGATGAGGGCTGGTCACTGCCTTGCCCTTGAAGAAAACTACTCCACTTTGAATTTGTCCAAAATCTCTCTCTCTCTCTCTCTCTCTCTCTCTCTCTCTCTCTCTCTCTCTCTCTCTCTCTCTCTCTCTCTCTCTCACGGAAAATTATCAATTGCTCCTGGGGCACTGCCTCCAGGGCGTTCTTTAACACCCAACATTAGTGTGTTATCAAGTTTGTGGCTTTCACACCAACGTGTAAGGCAATAAGAAGAACCGTGGCGGTGCTTTCAAAAGCATCAAATAATCAGTACTCCACTCACACATGCATACACACGTGAGCACACATTTTGAATATCTGAAAAGAGAAAATCATATTGAGCGGAGTCGCAAAAGAGGACCTTGATATATACATGCATGCGATGTCGCTACTTCCGAAATAAAGAAGGAAAATTCTTGACAATCACCGAAGCGTTCTACTATATAGGAAATAACAGACTAAAAATTCACATGAGCGAGCCAGATCATGAAGTCAAGGTTGGACTTGATCAAGATCCCGAGAGGGAGAACAACATAACGAGACGGAAGAGATTTGGGCGAGCGAGCTAGCTTTAATTTAGATAGTCATGATGTGGTTGGACTCGAGATCCCTGTGAGAAGATCGAAACGCAGAACTCGATCGAGGCAGGAGAGATCCAGGTTCAATTCGATCGATACAGTTGGGGTGGGGTGGGAGAGCGCACGAGCACTGTTGGTGAAGAGGGAATTCTAGTGGTGAGGAAAGGTAGATGGGGCCTTGGAAATGCAATAGGAAGGTGTAGTGGGCCAGATTAATGCTCTTAGCCCAATAGGCAAATTAGGCCCATTATTCCTTGTAGCCTACTCAAAGAGGTTCCCCAAACGAATATAGAGAGATCCCATATCCGTCCGGGGGACAACCAGGTTGGAATCCTGGCTCGGGTCATGCCAGAGGCTGCAGTAAATCTCCGGTGCACCAGTACGGAACGGATCGGCTCGGTCATGTGGCACCAAGGAAGAGAGAGAGCACGTGTCAATCAGTCACCAATTGCAACATTTGTCTATAAAATAACTAACAAAAAGAGTAATGAACCTCACACCATTAACCAATCCTATATGGATTGGGCACCACAATGTAATATTTGATCCTCGTTTGATAATTTACCTAATGTTAAATTTAGGAGAGCACGCGTGCGTTAAAGAAAATGGCCAAGAAAAGTAGCGCTTGTATAGGACTGGGCCGGGATGGGTATAGTCTTACAAAACTGGGCCAGCTTTTTAGAGTCCCAAGTCCAATCTCATACTACCAAGAAAGTTTGTGCACTTTTCGAAACTCTCTTAATGCTTTTCATATTGTACTGATTTCATATTATTATTTTTTATCTTTTAACGGATGAAAATTATCTATGCATGAAACACTCAAAACTACAAAGTTCACAATCTCACTGGAAGAGCCAAAGCAAAACAAGAAAAGCAGTCCAAGAGCCAAACCACACAAAAAATCATTGAAAGTTTGTTTTTATTGATTAATAAGAGGAAAATGATAATACAGAATATTCCTTTTATTAATGCCATAACTTTAGCCCAGAAGTGTACTGTACCTTCCACTTGGTACAAAAAAGCAACACAGATACAATAAAACATGGTAGAAGAAAACCAGGCCAAGAGCCAAACCACACAAATGCAATCTTTTTATGCACTAAAGTTTTGACCTTAATAAAGGCAGTTTCGGCGTTACCACCGCCCTTAATAAAAAATCTTCTTTTCTTAGCATAAAACGAACAATGGGGTAGATCTGGCGGAGGAGGAGGCAAAGAAGTAGATGGAGTGGGCCCGTCCTCAACAACAAAAGCAGTAGCTAGGCCCCACGACAAATGCGAATCAAAGTGACAATGCATCAACCATACACCTGCACTTGCAATCAAATTTTCAATATATACACGCTATTAATTCTCATAAGTTAATGGCTCATTTATTTCACATTACTTATTTTCTTGTAACTGATAAATTGAAAATAAGAAAAATTAAGAATACTTGGAATCTGTTTTTTTTTTTTTAAATTTTTCGGTGAAATAGAAATTTATACTTCAAATTTGTTGATCATGAAGTTGAAGTACTTATTGTTAGACATTGTCCACCAAGGTTCTGAATACCGTTTCGGATCAGGTACCAATTTTCTTACTGGTACGGTATGTACCAGTACCGGTCAAATACCGGGTACCATTTCGGGTTTAGCGCAACTACCATTAAATATAATTATAAATGCATAATATTTTTGATACCATTCAATTCATCCTACATTTCTGAAACAAAAAAAAATTACACTTTCATAATATTATCTATATTATATTCGAAAATATCAATATAACTTAGGTACCAAAAGTTTAAAGTTCCAACACTCAGTCAACCACATGCCATTTGACCATTTTAAACGGGAGATTAGTAAAGGGTAATTTCGTCATTGTGGGATTTAGGGCTCGCACTAACTTTTCTAGCTCTTATCTGCTTCCGCCTTCCATTTCTATAATTCACTGGTTTTTCCCCGGCCCACAACAACACAACCCCCCCCCCCCCCCCCCCCCAAAATCAACCATGGCAGCACACATCTGGGTTTCTCTCTATGGTTCCGATTTGATCGATTCTTGTCTCTCTCTCTCCTCTCCGATCAATCTTCTCACGCCAACAGTTTCTCAGTTGGTAGCGTTGCCGGAGACGAAGAGTTAAGACACCGTCGGCGGCTACTGTTGAAGTTAGTGACAGAACATCCAGTCGGTGCAACATACCGGATGGAATCAATGGTACCTGCTTTTCGGCCGGAATTTCCCGAAATCGGTTGTATTCTCCGGTAAGCACTAATATTGAGACCGAAACAAAATCTAGGGTTAAAGTTATCGGATTCTATCTAAAACAGTATGTATTGGCCGATACGAAACGGTCTTAACAACCTTGGTGCTCATCACTAAAGCTATTAAGTGTGTAAAGTGTTGTATACTGGACAAAGTATCATATGCACAATTAAATGGGTCTGAAGATATAATAGTGAAAACATACCAGGATTATTTGCCGTAAATCGAATTACGGTCCACCCTCCAACAGGCACTCCGACGGTATTGCGTATTTGTGGATTGACGAGATTGAACATTTTCGGCCCATTTACGGGATCGTAATTGCCAAACCCTTGGGCCAAAACATAAAAGTTATACCCGTGCAAGTGTATCGGATGGCTCTGTTGACCCAACAATGCCGTGTTCTGAAACACAATTTGAACCGTAGAATTGAACTTCAATTTCGTGACCTTTGTCGACCTCGACGTCATCATCAGCGTCGCATTCAATTTGTTGCTTAGACTCGTGTAGTCAAACGCCAGCGGTGGATAACTTGGAAAATCGGCGGTGTAGATCCCAGCCGTCAGATTGTAGTAATACGCTTCCAGCATTGATAACTTGGTAGGGAGCTCGAAAGATTCGTTGTTCATGCTCGAAGCAAACGCTAGCCCAAAAGGCGCCCCACAAGTATTGTTCGCTTCGCAAGGGACGACGCTCAAGCCTTCCGTCACAAACATGTACTTGTCGACTTTGAGCGGGACTGGTGCCCAGTGAGGCCCATTCACGAGACTCGTCAGGCTGGTATATAATTTGAACGCCAAAAGAGTGTCGTTGAAGTCAGGTAGGGTTGGCATCGGAGCGGTTGACGATGCGGCATTTCCATACGTGATGATACCTCTGGCGGTTGTTTTGTCGAAATCGGCTCCCAAGCTGTCGTAGGCATGTGCCGCCATGTAATAGGAGGCTGGTGGTTGGTCGGCGGTGAGTAGTACATCGATGGTCTGGCCTGGAGTTATGACAATGACGTCGGTGACCATTGGATTGGTGTAACAAGCATCGACAGCGACGATTGTCATTGTGTGGTTCGCTATCTTAAAGAAGATTTCGTTGTTGAGCGCAACGTTGATGATACGCAAGAGATACGTTTCTCCTTGTACAACCTTCAACTTGTATGTGCCTAGCATAGGAAAATCCACATATGTTCAAAATCTGAGGGGTCCTTAATCTCTAGCTAGAAGATAACTAAGCAATTTAATTCCCACCTTCGAGTATAAACGTCATATAAATGTCTTCGTTCTCCCTTGATTACCAATTATCGAGTTCATTCTTAATAATATTTTTGCCGTTTCATCAAAAAAAGAAGAAGTCATATATACCGGTACATTTCACGTTTTGTTCACATATTAGTTTGCCCCGTTGGAGTTTTTTTTTCTCATTTTAAACCAAAGTACTCACTCTACCACTTTGCAATTTCAAAAATGTCATTAGCATATCAACATAGATCAAATAGTTTCTGTTTATAAATCAATTTTTGTTAATATACCACTCACCAGTTGATGAGCAATTATATAGATCACCAGGCCAACCGTTGATGGTGAAAGCATCGGAAATGTTAGGCCCATGCCCATCGGCTAGTGCTTGGTTCTCGACATCAATAATATTAGCATTCCACCATTCTCCTGCAATCGCAATTTCATTGATCATTACTGTTTAAAAATATTCAAATATTATATTGCAATTTCAAGGTGATTCATTATGTTAATTAATACTAGACTGGTTAATTTCAACCGCATAGATATACAGATTATATACAAAGAGCAATGCTTCGTACAAAGACTTAATCCACAAATGTGTTCAGAATTGTCGAATGGTTAGAGACACAGCAATGTCCAATTCCATGGACACAAATATGTGCGTGCAGACTTTTTCATTTTTTAATCCAAAATTTGAGTTATTTATAACTGCTTAATACACTAGTTAATGACTAGTATGTGTCATCTGTCATGGATATATGAACTATGAAGCCTGATAAAATTTGACTGGGAATAAATAAAAGGGTTTGGAATGTACCCAAAAGAATTGGGAATTCTTCGAAGGGTTTTGGAAACGGGTACGAGTAATTCTTTCTCGGTCGGATGATCAGTGCTCCATGTACGGTTGCGCGAAGCCATTGGGAATGGGCATGCCACCAAAGGGTCCCTTCTTGTCCTGTGATGGTAAATTTGTGTGTGTATTTATTTCCAGGGAGTATTGGACATTGGGTTACATATTCAGGCCCATCCGCCCATGCACTGTGTAACTGGAAAATCCCGTGCCTACAAGAATATCCAGACATTGAAGTTGTTAGGTCTCCTCTGGCCTAATCTTTTGAAGACTCTTTGATGCCTTCTTTTTGGTTGTTTTTTCTTTTAATTCTTATACTAGATTCAAGTCAAATTTATAAATTACATCAATGGTCTATATGAAAGGAATCGACAATATATAAAATATCGACTCAAGTGAAAAGAAAAATTCATATAAGATAACGTAAAAATTTAACTCAAATCTAGTACGTACGTAAGAATTAAAAGAAAAGACAACGCAAAATACCGTTCCAAAAAGTTGTCTAAAATTTGACAGAGAAATAATTTATATAGAATATGCAGAATTCTTGTGTAGACAAGCAGCCAACAAAAGCCAAACCTCCATTAAAACCAGACTCTCTCTCTCTCTCTCTCTCTTGCAAAATTGCATCCTTATTTTGTCTACCCGAACAGATTTTGTTTTCGGTGAAGCCAAATGTTGAATAGTTATTTGCGTGTATTAAAAAGGTAAAGCATGTGGTTACTACCGAAGGTGGTTTAAAGAAAAAACTCAAATAGATTAGGAACATTGATGGTTTGGGTGGAGGGGGTCTTCAATGATAAACTGGAAATTGAGTTCAAAAATCTATAAGATCAAATTGTCAAACAGACGGCCGAGATGGAAGCATAACATGGCACAACACCATCCCCATTCTGCACCGGATCCCGCTATAAGTATTCCCAAGACTTCTGCTATCTGCAGGATCCCCCGTATCCTGTCAAAAAGTTAGGCGGGCCCCTCGCAATGTTGATGCTGTCAAAAAGTTTGACAAGCCCTAGAATTATTGAAGTTTGGCGGGCCCCTCGCTGATGCTGTCAAAAAGTTAGGCGGGCCCCTCGCTCTGTTGACGCTACGAAACGTGCTTTGGAATAAAAAATTGAAAAATAGTGCAATTACGTAACCATAAAAATAAAATATGTCTACGGTCCAGCTAATGGGTTGCTATATTGCGCCCCTTGTAACTAAGGACGGAATTAAGATTTTACCTTCGCAGTGGTGAAATATATTCTAAAAAAATCTAGTAGTGGCGAAACTATATAAGTTGGGCATAATTTTTTTTTTACATATAATAATTGCATTTTCTAAAATTTTGTCGTGGCGGTCGCCGCCACTAAACCCCTCTGATCCCATCCTTGCTTATAACCTCGTAATCAGAGTAGTAGTTTAGTCCTTATGTGGATCCATTGGCTTTGCCGGCACGTTATTTCTTTGTGTGTACCAATCCAAGTGTCCAATCCAAAATGAGCGCATAGCAAACACATGTGAAGAGACATACTACCCCTAGATTCCTTTTAAACTAAATTTTGCTCGGTAAATAAATAGTTTTTACGGTTCTACCTATATAACTGACAACTGTAAAAGTGTTTTACCTACTTCTCTTTTTTCTTTTTGCGCTTATTTTTTTTCTTTTTCCCTTAAGGGGTTAGGAGTTAAGGTAAAAACTAAAAAGAATATAGTATTTGATTTTTTTCTTAAAGGGCTGTTTTGGGTTGTTTTAGAAGGATATACTATTTGACAAGTTCTAAAACAACCCACAAATTTTGAAACAACCATTTTAAAAAAAGCCAAAAAATTTATTTGTTAGTTACATAGGTGGAGAAAAAAAAAATTTGTTGATTACATGGGTAGAGTAAAAAGCCAAAAATAATTTTCTCTCGTCGAGATGAGTTAATAAGTCAAAAAATTTTAATGCAAAACTAACCAATGTGAAAAAAATTTGAATAAAGACGCAAAAGAAGAAGTCATCTTTACTTTTTAAACATAGACAATTAACAATTGAAACATGCAAAAATGTAAAACTGTAGAAATGATTTTCACACTCCCTTTGTTTATATTTTCTTTTTGATCTTTTAGCAAAAAAATACATGTACTTTCAACAATAAAAAAACAAAAAAAGTTTGAATATCAAAAATAGAGATGTGAAAATCACTCCCCTAAAATTCAGTTACAATAATATAAAATTCACATTGAAAAATTAAAATTTTAGTTTTAAATGATTTTATATTCAATATAGATCTCATTTAGTAGATTTATACGAGTAGAGTTGAGTATATAATTTGTGTAAAAAATGAATATGTATAATCAGTCGGTTCAAGTCCACACCGTTCACACCCCTTCCCGTCCACACCATCCGCATCTCTATTTTTCCGATCAAATTTCGATGATATGAGCCGCTCAATGTGATCAGAACGTGATTTTAAGGGTACCCGCAAGAAATCGGCAAAAGAAATGATCTGGAAGGGCTTGATCCGAACAGTTTTTGTTTGTATTTTATTGAACGGTTCAATAAAAAACTGCTCAAATCAAACCCTTCCCGGTGTTTTTTTTTTGCTGATTTCTTCAATGTACCTTTAAAATAACGTTTTGAACACATTGAGCAGCTTAGATCATTAAAATTCGATTGAGAAAGGGTAGGTGCGGACGGGAATGGTTGTGCACTTGAACCGGATTATATGTATAATAGTGGAAGTTATAAACATTTTTAGAAAAAAATAAAAAATGAGATACAGAAAAGTGAGGAAGAGAGAGAAACGGAAAGAAGAGAGAGAGAGAGAGAGAGAGAGTAAAGTACTTGTAAAAGTAATGAGGTGAGAGCGAGTACATGAGGTGGAAACTGGGAACAACAAGAAAGGTAAAAAACTTTATTTCAGGGCACATGGTAAAAGTGACGCTGCACATGGAAACTGAGTTGTCTTTCACAGCAAAAAAGTTGCAAAGCTTGCGTGTGAGCTGCACAAACCGGTGCCATTTCTATATGCCTATATGCAGTCCCGTTTCTATCTATATCTCTAACGGTTTGCACCGTTTGCATCTCCTCCTTTTCGATCGAATTTTGATGATTCGAGCCGTTCAATGTAATTAAAACGTGATTTTAAAGGTGCCCACTAAAAATCAGCAAAAAAAAATGATCAGGAAGGGTTTGATCTGAACAATTTTTTATTGAATGGTTTAATAAAAAATTGTTCACATCAAGCACTTCCCGATTAGTTTTTTGCCGATTTCTTGAGAATACTCTTAATATCACGTTCTGAACACATTGAGCTACTCGATTCATCGAAATAAGATCGAAAAATGGGAGATGTGGACTGGAATCAGGTCAGGGATCCTGACCTGATCCGAACTGTGTCTATATGAGTATCTTAGAGCAAGTTTACTTGTTGATAGTTATACTATCTTGTGAACAGTTTACAATTCTATTTTAGCTATCAACTTTTTCTTTCACAACTATATTAACACTATCTATTTTACCTAACACTGATTAAAATATACTCTCTCTCTCTCTCTCTCTCTCTCTCTCTCTTCCAGAACTCATCGCCATGAAACAAAATTCTTCCCATGTTTGATCAAAACCCAGTTTCAGCACAAAAACTGATCAGTTTGATCAAAACCCAATTTTGAGCACAAAAACTGATTCTTCATTGCTAAGGTGGAAGAAAATTAGCGGGAAACAAATGATAAAGATAAAGGAAAAAGTGAAAGAATGTATATTCTAATTGATGTTAGGTAAAATAGATAGTATTTGTAAAAGAAAAAGTGATAGCTAAACTAGAATTGTGAACTATATATTCACAAGGTATTTTACCAAATCATTGGTGTTTAGAACGGTAAGCAAGGGCCATTAATTAGTTAATCAAGAAGTTTAGAAAGTTAGCTAGGTGGTAACAGTATATATCCATCTAAGATAAATATTCGAAGAGCCAGTTGACTATATATATATATATATATATATATATATATATATATATATATGCTACGTTACATTAATTACAGACAAGGGGTTCTAATCATTGAAAAATGTGGGTAGTGGTATGTATAGTTGTAGACTCGTAATATTTACCCATGATTCGTATTTACCAATGAATTGTAAGGTTGTAGGGAGATTTATTGAAGACATGAATGATCAATGTGTCACCCTCGTGAACTTGTATAGCTGGGCCAGGAAGACTTCCATTCACAGCAGTGATAACTTGCTGCTTGCACAACCGGTTGAGAGTTAAATCTTGCACCTGAAAGAAAAAATTAATATTTTTATGAGAAACGTACTGCATTGTGTAATGATTCTAAAACCACACCCACACTCACATAAGAGATGGGTCTCGCACACATTAGACACATGTAGAACTAGATTCTGCACACATTAAACACTACTAGTGTGTGTGGCACCCATTTATCACGTGAGTCTGGGTGTGTGTTTGGGTGTGGTGCTAATAAAGTTGGTGTTTAATGTACATGTTTGACGAAAACAAAGAAACTACTACGTACGTACTCGCTAGCTCCATTCCTTTTTAATACAATAATTTAACAAGCATATTCCATGGATAATTTGTCAAAAAAATTTGCACCAATTACTTAAATGATATCAATTAAAAATTTCAATTTATGAAAAAGTAAATGATACTGTTCAAGAAAATATATTAGCCAAAAACGGAAAAACCTCAAAAAGCTTTGGTAATAGACAAAACTCAAGGGCTTAGTAGTGAATTGCCATTGGAAAAAGTTGAATATATGAGTAGTTGCATTCAACCATTTCCTTATCCACCACTACCTACCACACTACCGCCAATTATTGCCATCACTACCATAATCGCTCTAACACTATCACTACTCTTGCCATCACTAATACCACCACTACGCGGTTCAAAAAAAAAAAAATACCACCACTACCACTCCCACTCCCACCGCTTTCATCACTACAATCACCACCCACAACTACCACAAGCACTTTGCCGTCGCTATTGCTGCCACCATTACCACCACCACCACCACTAGAGCTATAACCAGTACCACTCTCACTCCACCACCGCCGCCGCCGCCATTCAACCACGACTACCACTCCACCACGATGATTTGACTTCATAAAATGAACCAAACGAGTTTTGCATCATGAACTTTGTACTGTGCATACACCATGCCATGCCCCACTCCATGCAACCCCCCAAACCATAACCACCACGCAAACACTCCACCCCTCACCACCACCACTCCACCTCCATCACCACAATTACCTCTCCACCACTACCACAAGTGATTAAAATTCGTTTAAGAATGACTTACATGAAAAGAATGCTCCACGATTTCGGCAGAAGTCACTGAAGAATAACCCCAAAGAACCAAAGCAAATGCAAACAGCAATATAGGACATGCCATGTGTGGCAAATCTATATGAAAGTGCGCAAAGGAACAATCTTGTATGCCAAAATCAAACCAAGAGAGGTGTTTTTTTAGAGAGAGAGAGAGAGTTCAAAGGTTGACGAAGGGTTAAGAGTGATGTTTATATGGAGGCTGTGCGTACCTAGAAAAATCCTACGGTAAGTTTTTGCCAGTAGCTAGCACGTTGTCACCTGCAAAATTTTGGAATTTTTTAATATAAAGTTTTAAAATATAATCGTAAAAACTTGAATCCTCGGTACATCATTGCCCGGAGCTGGCACATTTGCGCCCTGCATTTATGGAATTTTTTTAATTTAAAATTTTACGTATATTTTCACCAAAAAAATGAAAGCTGTGTACTCATGCTTTAATGAGTTATACTGCCCTCCGTCTCATTTTATTTGTCAATTTTTGTTCTTCGTATTATTTTTAAACGCTTATACGTCTCAATTTATATAGTTTTTCATAATTTTAAAAACTTTATATTATAGGCCTAATCGAGAACCATCAAACAAAATTCATTTTGCATTTGTTTGGAAATTTATATAAAAAGCTATAAGTGATTGAAAACTGACACAAATATTAAAAAATGACAAACAAAATGGTACAGACGAAATAGAATAGAATATATCTGATGTACTGAAGAGTAATCGTCCTGCAAATGACTCTCACAATCATTCACTTGAGTCCAAAGGTAGGAGTTTGGGTAGGTGCTTTGCACTTTTGAACCGTCGGATCTCATCTCGATAATCAACGATTGAAAGTTCTTCATTGCCGAAATGAGATCCGAGCCGTTGAATGTACGATCTAACGGCTCGGAGGTGCGCAGCACTGTGCTACGCACAGCACCATCCCCAATTGCCAAAGGTACTGCAATTCCAAATGCGAAAAGGGATGTCACGTGTGCAAAATTGACCGTAGAAAACACTAGCCACACACAAATTATAATCTTGCTAGATTTTTGGATTGAGACTACCATTAACATTAATTAATCCCTAGACCTAACCTAATCGTCAAACCAAATCATCAGCATGCATGCACTGAACTAACAATTAACCACCAACCAGTCAAACCACAAACAGCCCCGGAAAACACTAGTCAGCCTATAACCTCTCCTCTAAAAAGTTTTTCTATCAACTTTTTTTTTTTTTTTTATAAGGCAAAGAAATATTATTAATCACTGAAATTGTTACACAGAGATTAACAGAAATTAGGAATGCTAGCATCATATTCTTAACCTGAGATCCATCTGAGTTACAAAGTTAAAAATAATTCTATACCCATCCGAGATCAAAATCGGAGGTTAGCAAGAAGCCAACCAAGGAGACACCAATTGGGGCAAACTCACATCTAATGAGTCAAGCCCAGAAACACCCGTTGGGGACAAACTCATACATCCAAAGGGGCAAGCCCAAGTACAAAGAATTTATCTCTATACCCCAAATATCAAAATTTTCATGCGAATACTCCCATATTTTTTCTGTGTTCTAAAAAGATCCAAATGATTCGAGAACCAAAATCGTCCCTTTAGTGCCTTTTTAGCCCTTAACCTTTTTAGATGCATTGCTTTTGAAACCTTCTCCAAATCCTTCTTTGGCTCCACCCCTCAGATTGATTCTTTCTTGCCATGACGTATGACCTCCTCTCCTTTTAGAGCTCCCTCATTTGCCTCACACCCATCTAAGGGAGATGAAGGGATAATATTGCAGTGCCGTTCCGCTTTTTGTTTTTTAGACTTTTTTTTTTCAAAAATAAGGTAATTTCAAGTTCAAATATAATGAAAATAAAAAATAATATTTTAATTTTTTTTGCACCGTTTAAAAGATCTCAATGAAATTTATCAAATAAGATTCATATTGGTAAAAAAATTATTTGCGTAAACAAATAATTTTTGAGCTTGAAATTACCTATTTTTTCTAAAAATTCCTTTTTTCAGAAACTGAAATGAAGCCTGCCTCCCTCATCTTCGATATCCTACTTCGCCTGTATAGGGCTAGCTTAGTGATGACAGCTTCAATCGGGAGTCAACTATATATCTAATCAAATCAAGTGAGAGAGGGTGGCATTTTGTACATTCGGGATAGAAAATGGATCTCTTTAGTGCGAATGATGTGTGCTGTTGGAAGTGCAATTCAGGATGTTGCAAAATGTACCAATAGGTGTTCAGTTCACACTGGCATCTGTCTTGAAAAAGTGACGATCGGATTTCCGTCCAGCAGGAGGAAGCTCTCTATTTCAATCAAAGACCCATCCCATGCTTGGTAAGTCTACCCGAAAGGAAAAACTATCCTTCGTTCTTTTATGTCGATCGGCTTAACCCGATTCTATTTCTATTGGAAATGGAAATGAAGTGAAGGCCCAAGACTTCCACTTCTTCTCTATCTTCCAACAATTACAATTGAATCCTGATTTGTAGTTGGCGAAAAGAGAAAGGCAGACATTTCTGCAAAAGGGAAAAAGCAGGATATTCAATAGACTTGGGTAACAGATCGTGTCGGGTCATGTCAGCCGGGTTCGTGTCACAAATCACCCAATTCGAACCCGACCTATTTAGAATTCGTATTTTTCAAATTGTGTCATTTTCGTATTTTGTGTCAGAAATGTTCAATCCTAACCTGTTAACTTCGTATCCAGTTCGTATCGTGTTATCGTGTCTGTTGCCCAACTCTGTATAGAATTACAGATATACCATATATATATATCGTGTTAATGGGTGACACTGATTAATAACTGTGTTGGTCGTGTCAATTTCGTGTCTGGCGTGTTCAACCTAAACCCGACCCATTTAGAATTCGTGTTCTCGAGTCGTGTCATTTTCGTATTTCATGTCAGAAATGCTCAATCCTAACCTGCTAATTTCTTGTCCGATTCGTATCGTGTTATCGTGTTTCGTGTCCATTGCCCAGCTCTAATATTCAAGGAGGGCTAAGGTATAAGCTTACCTTAGCTTATTGAGGGCCCGTCTAAGGCTGATTTCACTATTAATGCTTGGGACAGAACTTATGTATGAGCGACCCTATTTGAAAAGGACGAAGCAACTTCATTTTATTTTCATTTCCATTGCCTTTTCCGGTGGATTGCTGCACTAGTGGGTACGGTCCCTCCTCTACAATTCGAAGAGTCTCCTACAATTCAAAGACCTTAGAAACAAATGCAAAAATCTGTGTGTGTAGACTTACTATAGTTTGAAGCAAGAGGAGAGGCACAACAACGGGGTACATCAAGTATTTAGGATGGGTTTGAATTGAAAAGTAGGGTGATTTATTTTTTTGTCTTTATTTGAATATTTTTTGCATTTGTTTACTTTGCGTCAAATTTTTGTAACTTATTAATTTGTCTTGAAGAAAGGAATCGGAAAAGTAAAAATTTTTGATCGAAACTCATAATTTTTTGAATAAAGACAAAAATAAGTCAATGAGACAATTTTTTTTTTTTTTATACTTATTCTTGGTTTTTTTTTAAAAAAAAATTAGTATGAGTTTCGATCAAATTTTTTTTATGTTTCTAATTCTTCTCGCCGAGACGAATTAACAAGTCACAAAAGTTTAACGCAAAACTAACAAATGTTAAAAAAAATTTAAATAGAGAAAAAAAAGGTTACTGTTTGACTTTTGAAGCCAAATTAGCCCTTAATTGGAATCATGAGAGAGAGAAAGAGAGAGAGGTATAGAAGTGGGCTTGGATTGTTTCAATCTTACAAAATTGGGCCGATTTTTTAGAGTACTAGTCCCTAATCCAATCTCATACTACCGATAAATTTTTGCACATTTCAAGACTCTCTCAATGCTTTAATTTCTTTTTATAGTGTACTGATTTCATTTATTTTAATTTTTTACATCTTTCAACTAATGAAAATGTTCTACGAAACACTCAAACCACAAAGTTTACACTTCACACCCCATTGACCACAATTTTACAGGAAGAGCCAAAGCAAAACAAAAAAAAGCAGTGCAAGAGCCAAACCACACAGAAAGTTTGTTTTCATTGATTAATATAAGAGGAAAATGATAATACTGAAAGACTCCTGATTTTGTCATTTTTTTTGGTTAACGCCACTCCCCTGTAAGTGTATTTTTGCACCAAAAATAAACTTGCAGGGGAGTAACGTTAACAAAAAAAAAATTGACAAAATTATTTCCCTACTGAAATTCCTGTGATTAATGCCAAAACTTTAGCTCAGAAGAGTACTGTACCTTGCACATGGTACAAGAAAACCACACAAATACAATGAAACATGGTACAAGAAGACTTGGCCAAGAGCCAAACCACGAAAATACAATCCTTTTATACACAGAAATAGTTTCGGCGTTACCACCACCCTTACTAAAAAATCTTCTTTGCTTAGCATAAGACGAACAAAGGGGTAGATCTGGTGGAGGAGGAGGCAAAGAGGTAGATAGAGTGGGACCGTCCTCAACAACAAAAGCAGTCGCTAGGCCCCACGACAAGTGCGAATCGAAGTGACAATGCATCAACCATACACCTGCACTTGCAATCAAACTTTCAAAAACTTATGAATAAGTATCCATTTTGCAATCTATACACGCTATTCTCATAAGTTAACGGCCCATTTATTTCACATTACACATCACTTATTTTCTTGTAACTGATAAATTGTAAATAAGGAAAATTAAGAGTAGTTGGAATCTGTGGCGCCGTGGTTCATGAGGATGTACCCTATGAGTGTTGTACTGTACAAAGTATCACAGGAAAATTTTTTCGGTGCCAAGCGGGTACCACGTGGTGCCCGCTTGCGCATCTGAGCAGTCCATTTTATTTTTGAACCGCTCAGATTTGGAGAGAAAAAAAGAAAGAGAAAGTGTTGGGTTGAGAGGAGAAAGAGGGTTTCAATCTGAGCAGTCTAAAAGTGTATCGAACGGCTCGGATGCGCCAAACTGATACCACGTGGAATATATCCGCTAGGCACTGAAAAATCTCTCGTATCATAGAGTCGGTCGAAGAATGAGATTCTTTTCATCAATTTCTTATCTTCTTCACTTATTAGATATTCAATGAAACACTCCGCTAAAATAAAATACCAAATAAACAAAATGGGATGGAGAGATAAATAAATAAATTAGTCATGGAAATTGTTAACATAATATTAGGAAATATTATGTTGCCATATTTTCTAAGCTTTATTATCATATTTCCAGTTTAGCCAGATTATTATTTATATTTCCTAGTTTGTCTAGGTTTCCCTATTATACTTGGAGTGATTTGCTTATATATCCCTTCGATTTTGTACAAAAGTCCAACTTAGTCCTTCAAGTTTCAATTTCAACCTACTTAACCTTCAATTTACAAATTGGTTTCAATGTCATCCCTTAGTTGACTTCTGTTAATTATTTGGACAGAAATTGGGTACGTGCCCATCATGTGAGCCTTCCCCAAGGGCAAATTTGCCCATTTCCCTCCCCTCCTTAACCCCCATCATCACCACCACCACCACCAGGTCCACCTCCATCTTCTTTCTCCTCCACCGTCCCAATTCTCACCAAATCCATTCCCCTCCCTTCCAAACCAAACCCATTCCCCTCCCTTCCAAACCAAACCCATTCCCCCTTGCCTCCGCCTCAACCGCCCCTAATCGCCGTCTAATTAACAGTAACTAAAAGCTAAATCCCCATCGATGAGCTTCTCTCTACTCAGTTTCTCTCTCTGAATCCCCACCAAATCACCATCAAATCCACCATCTCACAACCAAAATACGGAGTAGAACATGGTCCTTTCTCCACTGATTAATGATTCAGAAACAAAAAAAAAATATCTCAGAAAAATAGTTCAATTTCCTCGCCCAATTTCTCATGGTTTAGGGTTTTCTCTTCTTCTTTTTTTGCGTAAAGAACAGGGCTTTGGGCACTAACTGAAAAACCCAAAAGAAAACATATTTGAAAAAGTTAAACCCAATTGACAAATATTTCAATTAGGAGAGAGAGAGAGAGAGAGAGAGACGAATTTAGTTACCAGTTTCTTGTCAGGAATAATAGAAGGCATGATCATGCGGTAGAAAGTCGACGACTGGTTTGCCACAAAACTAGGCCGCCAGTGGCCGGGGCCGCTGAGTTCCGCATCGTTTGGTCCGTGGTGACTGAAGTGGTAATTGGAATGCATTGGTTAGGAAGGGAGTGGAATGAGTTTGGTGAGGATTGGGACGGTGGAGGATTAGGTGGAGAGAGAAGATGGTGGTGGTGATGATGATGGGGTTGAGGAAGGGAGGAGATGGACAAATTTGCCCTTGGGGAAGGCTCACGTGATGGGCACATTCCCAATTTCCATCCAAATAATTAACGGAAGCCAACTGAGGAATGACATTGAAATCAATTTGCAAATTGAAGGTTAAGTTAGTTGAAATTGGAACTTGAAGGACTAAGTTGAACTTTTGTACAAAGTCGAAGGGATATATAAGCAAATCACTCTTATACTTGTTTCCTTGTTATGCGTCTTGTAGCCTATATAAGGCGTGCTAGGTTATAGTTTGAATACAATCAATAATACATCTTTCACTTTTTTTTTTACATGGTATCGGAGTTATAAGATCTAGAACTTAGGCCTTGTGGAGTTTTTACTCTCGGCGGGTGGGCCTATACTTCATTGCCGTCCGCCGGGCACTCATAGTAATATGTAACTGGATCGTGCGCTCGGATTTCACCTCAAATCTCTACTGTCATGACTTCTCTCACTTATGGCTATTTTTGGCTCCCCTTGCCATTTCTCTTTTCTGGCTTCTTTTGGTTTCTCTTGTCTTGTCTTGGCTTGGCTTGCTATGGCTGCTCCTGGTTTCTCTTGGCATTTTTAAACTCAAGTTAATAGACCTACATGAGTTTGAGGGGGGATGTTAACATAATGTTAGGAAATATTATGTTGCCATATTTTTTAAGCTTTATTATTATATTTTCAGTTTAAGCAGATTATTATTTATATTTCCTAGTTTATTTAGGTTTTCTTGTTATGCGTGTTTCCTTGTTATGCGTCTTGTAGCCTCTGTAAAGGCGTGCTAGATTATAATTTGAATACAATCAATAATGCATCTTTCGCTTTTCTTCACAGAAATTAAATGGGCCTAAAGATACGATATTGAAAAACATACCAGGGTTATTTGCCGTAAATCTAATGACGGACCACCCTGCAACAGGCACTGCGACGGTATTGCGTTTCTGCGGATTGACTAGATTGAACATTTTCGGCCCATTTACGGGATCGTAATTGCCAAACCCTTGGGCCAAAACATAAAAGTTGTACCCGTGCAAATGTATCGGGTGGCTCTGTTTACCAACCAACGCCGTGTTTTGAAACACAATCTCAACCGTAGAATCAAACTTCAATTTCGTAACCTTTGTTGACCTTGATGTCATTATGAGCGCCGTATTCAAGTTGTTGCTTGTGTTCGTGTAGTCGAACACCACCGGTGGATATTTAGGAAAATCGGTCGTGTAGATCCCACTTGTCAGATTGTAGAAAGACGCTTCCAGCATCGATAACTTGGTGGGGAGCTCGAAAGATTCGTTGTTCATGCTCGCAGCAAATTGTAGCCCCAAAGGAGCCCCGCAAGTATTGTTTGCTCCGCAAGGGACCAGCCCCAAGCCTTCCGTCAAAAACATTTCTTCATCGATTTTGAGTGGGACTGGTGCCCAGTGAGGCCCGTTCACAAGGCTCGTCAGGCTGGAATAGAAATTGAAGGCCGCAGAAGTGTCGTTGACGGCGGGTAGGTTAGGCATCAGTGGGGTGGATGGTGTGGCATTTTCATACGTAATGATCGCGGTGGTGGTGGTTGCATCATAAGCAGCTCCCAAGCTGTCATAGTAATGTGCCGCCATGTAATAGGAGGCTAGTGGCTGGTCGGCGGTGAGTAGTACGTCTATGGTCTGGCCTGGGGATATGACCATGACGTTAGTGACCATTGGATTGGTGTAACAAGCATCGACGGCGACGACTGTCATTGTGTGGTTTGCTATCTTAAAGAAGAGCTCGCTATAGAGTGCAACGTTGATGATACGCAAGAGATATGTTTTTCCTTGTACAACTTTCAGCTTATATGTGCCTGACCAGAGAAAAATCACCATAGGTTCGCCCTATCACTTTGCAATTTAAAAAATGTCTTTACCGTATCAATCTGAATATAATATCTGGAGTAAATTACAGTAAACCCCCCTCAACTAACCCAAATTTTCACTTAACCCCCTCCAACTATAAAACCCAACAGTGTGCAGCCTCTAACTATCCAGAATTGACACTTAACACCCTTTTGTTAGGTCTCCGTAGGAAAAATGTACCAACGGCCATCTCCGGCCACCGGGAGGCCGATCCGAGCCGTCCAAAAATTTTATAAAAAAAAACCGAGTGGGCTAATGCGGGAATCAACGGCATCCGACGTGCGTAGGTGCTCGATCTAAACACCCCAAGAATTTAAATGGGGTGTTTAGATCGAGCACCTACGCACGTCGGATGTCATTGATTCCCGCGTAAGCCCACTCGGTTTTTTTTTTTAAAATTTTTTGGACGGCTCGGATCGGCCGCTCGGTGGCCGGAGACGGCCGTCGGTGAATTTTTACTACAGAGACCTAACAAAAGAGTGTTAAGTGTCAATTCTGGATAGTTAAAGGGTGCACACTGTTGAGTTTTGTAGTTGGAGGGGGTTAAGTGAAAATTCGGATTAGTTGAGGGGGTTTACTGTAATTTACTCTAATATCTGTTGTAAATCAAATTTTGTTAATTTACTCACCAAATGAGCAATTGTATAAATCACCAGGTTGACCGTTGATGGTGAAAGCTTCGGAATTGTTAGGCCCATGCCCGTCGGCAAGAGCTTGGTTCTCGATGTCCATGATATTAGCATTCCACCACTCTCCTGCAATCACAAATTAATTGATTTTTTAAACAGAAAAGCTTTGTGCACAGCAAGCTGTGCACAGCAGCTGTGCACAGAGCCAGTTTTCTCCCGCCTCAGATCGCAAAAAGATGATCGGAGTCGCTCATTTTGTTCAAAATGCGTCGTTTAAGGTCTCTGTAAAAAATGAGCTTCGTTCGATATCGTTAGAGGCGTTAACAAAACACCCAAAATCACTTCGATATCGTTAGAGGCCTAAATTCTGAAGTGATTTTGGGTGTTTTGTTAACGCCTCTAACGATATCGAACGAAGCTCATTTTTTACAGAGACCTTAAACGACGCATTTTGAACAAAATGAGCGGCTCCGATCATCTTTTTGCGACCCGAGGCGGGAGAAAAGGCCTGCTGTGCACAGCCGCTGTGCACAGCTTGCTGTGCATGTAGCACAGCTGTTTTTTAAATTTTCGTATACTTTTCTTGTAATCTCAATGAATAATTTTTCAACCATCGATTTAAAGTCGTGACTTCAGGCACGGATATCCGCTAGTACTAGATTGGTTAGTTTCAATCTTGTTCAAATACATATTTTAAGCATGGAGCAAATAATGCTAAAAAGACTTTATGTGCATGAATGTGTTCGGAATAATCCAATTCATATTACGTAACCACTTACTCTCTCCGTTTCATATTACTTGTCTGGTCCGCAAAATGATGAAGTAATTTATGAAAAAAGTTTGAATTTTTGTAAGAAAATTAAACTAAACTAAATTCACAACCAAACACTACCACAATTTTTGTAAGAAAAATTGAAATTATTTTCAACAATTCACTAGATATCGATGAGTTCTTTTAATTTATGAAAAAAGTTTGAATTTTTTTAGAAGAAATGTATTATTTTTTAATTTTCGCATTACAGACCGGATAAAGATTTTGTGACGGAGGTCGTATTATTTGTGGGATGCACGCACATAGAATGGTGAGGGACACTCTAGTGTCAGAATCCATGGACACATATCTGTGCGTGCAAGACTTCTTTAATTTTCTAACAGAGCCTCTAATGGTACAGCAGCGGCTGTAAAGCAGCCCAGTTCAAATGGATTTTGCGCCCGTCTTGGGTCCCGCAAAGATGATCGGAGCTGCTCATTTTGTTCAAAACATGTTATTTACAGTCCCTGTAAAAAATCATCTCAATCCGATATCGGTAAAAGCGTTTACGAATCATCCAATTTTGCTTCAGAATTCGTAAATGCCTTTACCGATAACGGATTGAGTTGATTTTTTACAGAGATCGTAAATAACATGTTTTGAAAAAAATGAGCGGCTTTGATCATCTTTGCGAGACCCGAGACGGGTGCAAAACCCATCTGTATTGGGCTGCTGTACAGCCGCTGCTGTACACCCTTCTGAAGCAAAGTTGGATGATTCGTAAACGCCTTTACCGATATCAGATTAAGATGATTTTTTGCAGAGACTAAAAATAGCATGTTTTGAACAAAATAAGCAGTTTTGATCATCTTTGCGGGACCCGAGACGGGCGCAAAATCCGTCTGTACTGGGCTGCTGTACCTCAATCTCTATTGTAAAATTCAAAACATGGGTTACATCTACAACAATGCTGCTACACAGACTTTTGCACACAAATCGTACACAGATCACGGTGTGTGGCCCGTTAGAGGTCCAACACAATGATCTGAGTGCCGTTCATTAAATGAAAAACATTTTTTCAAGGGTCCTTGCGAAAAATCAGCTCAATCCAATACTTATATGTACTTGATCCAATAATCTGACTTTTCATTCAGATTTTCGGATAATAAAAAATTGTAAATGATTGGATTAAAAACTTATAGGTATTGGATTTTTTAAAAGGACCCTTGAAAAAATGTTTTACGTTTAATGAACGGTTCGGATCATTTGTGTGGGACCCATGGTGGGCCCCGCAACAAAATCTGTGTACGATTTGTTTGTGTGCATAGACTTATTGCATCTACAACTGCTTAATAGACTAGTTAATTACTACGATTTGTCTTTTTTTTTTTTTTTTAAGTAAAAAATTACTACTACTATATATGAACTATCAGGGATATATATTACAGTATACGAAGTTTGATAACTTTTGGCTGGGCATAAATAGAAGCGTTTGGAATGTACCCAAAAGAATGGGGAATTCTCCGAAGGGTTTTGGGAACGGGTACGATTGGCCCTTTCTCGGTTGGATGATCAACGCCCCATGTACAGTTGCGCGAAGCCAATTGGCGTGAGCGTGCCACCAAAGAGTCCCTTCTTGACCTGTAATGGTAAATTTGTATGTGTATTTATTTCCAGGGACTATTGGACATTGAGTTACGAATTCAGGCCCATCTGCCCATCCACTCCGTAGCTGAAAAACCCCGTGCCTACAAAGATTATCAGGTTGTTGAAGAGAAAACAACCAAAAAGGTATAAGAATATAGATCACAGTTGAAAAAAGTTCATATAATATGATAAAAAGACCCTTGAAAGAGTCCATCCTTTTTTAAAAGTCCAGTAATGTGTTTATTCGTGAATAGGGAAGGTCTATTAAAGCTGGAGCAAAATTCTATATTAGAATGATTCTACAAATTTTCATAGCACCTATGAAGTTACAAACCTGAAACCCAATTGAGCAATTCCGTAATTCTCAGGCCTTATGGCATTACTTACGTTAAAAAGAACTGCACTTGGGCCCAAAATAGAACTAAATTGTTTGGAATTGTTTCATTTACCAATGTGCCCTTAACAAAACTTTTTATGTTTAGGCGTAGCAAGTACGGAGTAATAGTCCAGAGATCTCTTAATTGGTTCGCTTGCCGAGGCAAAACATCTTTAAAAAAGTGGAAAGGATTTGTGTTGATACCAAAGGTCCAAAGGTTTGCTAATCAAATGGAAATTTCAGCCACAAAATAATAAACAGAAGAAATTATTACAAATATTTTGAATAAAGTGGGAAACTGGCTTTACTTTTTTCGGGGAGGAAAGGTCCAAATGCGACCATTCTAAAAAAATTAATGCCGTGTTTGATGAGTTTTTGAGAAATTTTGTGGGGTTATAAGTGGAGAGAGTAATGATTGAAAGTAGAGATAATGATTGAATAGAGAGAGAGAGAAAAATGAGAATAATAATTGAAGATATGAGTGAACAATGATTGAAAGTAGGGATAATGAATGTATGTTTTTTGAGTTGAGAACTTTTTTTTCAAAACACAATCCAAACAAAGTATAGTGCATGTTTGGATACCTCATTTTCAGCTTTTCCATTTCTACTTTTTGGATTTTGGGTGTTTGACAACCCAAACCTCATTATGACAAAATGACTTCTCATATTTTGTATTTAGAGGCTGAAACGCAAATAGAGGGTAGGAGGAGTTTTTCAACCTCTCATTTTCCAATTAAACTTGGGTGCAAAGAAAAAAGACATAATTGCCACTGCCTTTTTCAAAAAATTACTAAATTCTTAACATTGTACTAGCAATTTAACATAGATGGCCTGACCCTCATATGACCTTTGCTTGCAATTTTAATCATTTCCGTTGCACAGAAAAAAAAATTTGTCTCAACCCAAGTACTCCCTAAGTATCTTTTTAAGTGTTTTGCTTCATAACTCCAACCTACTAAAAACACATCATCATTATACCTTTTATATCAACTTTTTCCTTCAATTTCTCTACTTATCCATCATAATTACATTTTTACTAACTAACTTTTCAAAATAGAATATACTTTTAAGGACAAAATAGATATTGCACCAACTTTTACCCACTAACTTTACAAAATAGACACTTATTAGGAGATAACCTATAACAGAATAATGAACTTTAAATAAGAGACGGAGGGAGTACCAAACTGTGGAAAAGATGTCTACATAAAAAAACGAAAATAAAAAAAAAAATGAAAGAAGGGATTGAAGTGTCGATTTGCTTAACATAGTGAATATTTTGGTGTATTAGCAAAACAACAAAAAAAAAAAAAAAAACAAGATGTGGGTTTCACAGATAAAAAATGTCGTTTTTAATTAATAAAAAATAAAAACATTGTTGGAGGCTTCAATTATCAAAAAATAAAGTAAAAACAAAAAGAATTTCCAACCAAAAAATATGATCGTTATTTCAATAACAAAATAATCAGTGACAACATGGTAAAAAACCAACTCATAATTCATTTCCATCACATATCTCCCAAACACTACTTATGTCACAAAATATATTTTGCACATATCATTCAAACACTTTATCAGATTCAAAAACTCATTCTAATCATAATTCAAAAACAAAAAAAATCAAAAAAGTAGAAAATAAAAGACCAAAAAGTAGACTCTCAAACACCTTAGTTATACATTTTCGAACTTTGATTTGAAATATTGGGCAATCCGCTAAAAGCGATCTAATCGCTAGTAATAGAAACATGTGGCAGCTAGTGTATATATAGTCATAGTCTAGTAATAATTACCAATGAATCGTAAGGTTGTTAGGAAATTTATTTTGGTGTATTAGCAAAAGAAAAAAAAAAAAAAACAAGATGTGGGTTTCGCACATAAAAAATAAAATTGTTAATTAATAAAAAATAAAAACATTGTTGGAGGCTTTTAATTATCAAAAAATAAAGTAAAAACGAAAAGAATTTCAAACCAAAAAATATGATCGTTATTTCAAAAAATAAATAATCAGTGGCAACATGGTAAAAAACCAACTTATAGTTCATTTCCATCGCATATCTTCCAAACACTACTCATGTCACAAAATATATTCTGCACATATCATTCAAACACTCTACCAGATTCAAAAAATCATTCTAATCATAATTCAAAAATTCAAAAAATAGAAAATAAAAGACCAAAAAGTAGGCTCGCAAACACCTCAGTCATACATTTTCGAACTTTGATTTTCAAATATTGGGCAATCCGTTGCACGCGATCTAATCGCTAGTAATAAGCATGTGGTAGCTATAGTATATATAGTCGTAGTCTAGTAATACTTACCAATGAATCGTAAGGTTATAAGGAGATTTATTTTGGTGTATTAGCCAAAGAAAAAAAAAAGAATGTGAGTTTCGTAGATAAAAAATGTCGTTAATTAATAAAAATAAAAACATTGTTGGAGGCTTATAATTATCAAAAAATAAAGTAAAAACAAAAAGAATTTCAAAATAAAAAATATGATCGTTATTTCAAAAAATAAATAATCAAGGACATCATGGTAAAAAACCAACTCATAATTCATTTGCATCACATATCTCCCAAACACTACTCATGTGACAAAATATATTCTGCACATATCATCCAAACACTCTATCAGATTCAAAAACTCATTCTAATCATAATTCAAAAAGTCAAAAAATCAAAAAGTAGAAAATAAAAGACCAAAAAGTAGGCTCTCAAACATCTCAATCATACATTTTCGAACTTTGATTTTGAAATATTGGGCAATCTGCTGCACGTGATCTAATTGCTAGTAATAGAAACATGTGGTAGCTAGTGTGTATATAGTCGTAGTCTAATAATACTTACCAATGAATCGTAAGGTTGTAAGGAGATTTATTTTGGTGTATTAGCAAAAGAAAAAAAAAACCAAGATGTTGGTTTTGTAGATAAAAAATGTCATTTTTAATTAATAAAAAATAAAATCATTGTTGGAGGCTTTTAATTATCAAAAAGTAAAGTAAAAACAAAAAGAATTTCAAACCAAAAAATATGATCGTTATTTCAAAAAATAAATAATGAGGATCAAAATGGTAAAAAACCAACTCATAATTCATTTCTATTATATATCTCCCAAACACTACTATTGTCACAAAATATATAATGCACATATCATCCAAACACTCTACTAGATTCAAAAATTCATTCTAATCATAATTCAAAAAGCCAAAAAATCAAAAAGTAGAAAATAAAAGATCAAAAAGTAGGCTCTCAAACACCTCAGTCATACATTTTCGAACTTTGATTTGGAAATATTGGGCAATCCGTTGCACACGATCTAATCGCTAGTAATTGAAACATGTGGTAGCTAGTGTATGTATAGTTGTAGTCTAGTAAGACTTACCAATGAATCGTAAGGTTGTAAGGAGATTTATTAAAGACATGAACAATCAGTGCGTCCCCTTCATGAACTTGTATAGTTGGGCCGGGAAGGCTTCCATTCGCGGCGGTGATAACTTGTTGCTTGCATAGCGGGCTGATAGTTAAATTTTGCACCTGGAAGAAAATATAATTTTATAAGAAAATACTTTTAATTATTGAACATTACATGAACACTACATTTCCAAAACATGCATACGTGCATAATAGGCACGTATGTGTATGTACATTTGGGTGTTTATAGTTGGGGTGGGAAGGCTTCCTTCCTCTTTTTTTTTTCTTTTTTTTTTTTTGAACTTGTATTTTCTTGAATAAAAAAGTGTATTTCATGGCTAATTTGTCAAAAAATTGGCACAAGCTGAACTAGTTCAATGAAAATTAATTTTCAATTTATGGGAAAAAAAGTAAAAAGATTCAAGAAAATATATTAGCCATAAACCACTTAAAAAAATGCTTTAACAATAGACATAAGCTCAAGGGCTTCCATTCAGCCCTTTCCTTATCCACCACCATCCTCCACATCACCACCGCTGTCATTGCTATCACCATCACCATCACCACCACCACTACTCTGCCACCATCACCGCTGCCGCCACCACCACCATCACTCCCACTGCTGTCGCCACTACAATCACCACTCATAACTTCCACAAACACTCTGCTGCCGCCATTGCCACCAGCTCTGTTAATGACTAAATGTCTAAATGCAACTCCCAATTGGGAATACATGGGATCACTTGTTGTATTTAATTGGGTCTTCGTGTGCAATACATTGCTAGTTGCATAATCTTATCTCGAGATTAGCATATGTTTCAAGATTTTCACTTTGCGATTATAAATATATTGGATTAGCGACATAAGATTTCCTGTGATGTAAAACACAGTTCACTTCACATAAGGTTGCCTCAAGATGGAGATGCAATAGACCGATTTACACCATATCAATGCATGCATCCCATAATTTGATGTTTTTCTATATTACCCAAAAGAAAAAACACGAAGAATTTGGCAATGAAAAATGGATCAGGCTTTTCTGCAGTTAACTGCAGAGAAGAATGTGCAGTTCAATTTGAACCGTTCATATAGACAATCAAATGTTCAAACTTGTTGAATCTTTTTTTACCAGTAAAAGTCTTTTGTTGCCGGTAAATGATTGAAAAAAATATGAACCATTAAAAACACTATCTGACGGTTGCGATTACTTGAACCGCATATAGACTGCAGACAAGTCAGATTCATGTGAAATTATGAAAACTGAAAGCCACAAGTGATTCAAATTCATTTACATGAAGAGAGTGCTCCATGATTTCGGCAAAGGCCACCGAAGAATAAGTAAACAGGGCCAAAGCAAAAGCCAACAACAGCAACAACATAGGACGAGCCATAGGGCAAATAAATATGAAGTACGCAAAAGAACAATCTTTTATGGCCAAATCAGAACAAGAGAGGCGTTCTCTTTATATAGGTTGTGGCTATTACGCCAAAGATGCAATCACACACGATACAAAGATATATGTGGTTTCCCGACTTCGGGTATGGAGGAAATACAGATTAGTCGCACAATCTCAGGCTCACTATATCTCTCTGTAGTTGCTCAATGGTTTTCTAACACTTCACAATGGAGCCAGAGGCTCAATTTATAGGGACTCCTCACAAAGAAAGGGACATTAATTCGGGTTGTGCTAGAGTATAATTTTTTTTTTTAAAGGGTAAATTAACTTTCCAAATTTGAGAAAATGGTAGGGATAGAGAAGGGAAGTGGTCCTGAACTCCTGATAGTACCAAGTATTCGTTGGAGCATTCAATGCTCGATAACTGAACAACTCAATGCGAGTTGGAGTAAAATTTGTTCCCAAATCCCTTATTATAATCTGACAAAAACTTTCACAAAACATAGAAAAACACAAACGCCAAACACGTGGAGAGAGAGAGAGAGAGAGAGAGAGAGAGAGAGAGAGAGAGAGAGAGAGAGAGAGAGAGAGAGGGGTGGTAGTCCAGACCGTCTAGTTGGTTGGTGAGTGTGTTCCGCATGAAATTAACGAGGGTTTGATTCTTGAGATTAGGTAGCAAGAAAATAATTTCTCGTGAATTCTTAATCCCGATTTACATGATTTGCCTTTTACCGGATCAGAAAGAAAATTAATTGTAGTGCGCATAAACTGGTCCAAATATCCATTACCATAGAGAAGAGAGAGAGAATTAAACAGAATTACCAAATTTAAATGAAAAGTTAGAAGATTCAATAATTACGTACACATTTAATTGAGCTGATTTTTGCAAAAGACCACTTTGAATTTTTATTTTAAACTTATCAACGGATCAAATTATTTACGTGAGACTGACGGGAAATTTTACATGCAGTATATAACCAATTGGTCGGTATCTTTAGCATTCGGAGAGTGAAACGTGGGGTGCATGGGTAGTTGTGGATTGTCTGGTTTTGTAACTGCCACGTACTTGACCTCAAAAGGCTCAAACACGTGCTCACCCTATCTGGGGATATTTTTAAAAGAAAAACTATAGCATGAGCTCCAAAATTAATAGGCTTTATTGGACTCATTGCCAATTAATTTTGGGTTTGAACCCTTAAAATTAATTAACATGGTATCAGAGTCATATCTTTAGTGGTCTCACATCACGTGATCGAGTCTCCATTGCTTGAGTCAAATCTCCTGTTCTCCAGCTCTCCTCAATTCGTTCATCCATGTTCATTCGGGCTATATGCGAAGGAGAGGGGTTAGACTTTATCCCACGCTGCTCATCTAAACTGTCCAAAACTTAGTTATTATATTTTAGAGGCAACTGCACCTAACCAATTGGTTATTGGAACCTTACCAGAAATCTAACAGATATCAATAATTTGAATTCTTTGATTCTTGTGAAATATATTTGTTGTATTCGGAGCTACTACTCCCTCCATCCCAATTCTATAGTCCCGTTTGGGAGTTCGTGGCACTTTTCAATTGATTATATCTTACAATCTATAATCTTTTAGGTGATTTTGAAAATATCGTTTAAAATAGTTTATTGAGATTTATCAAATAAAATCAATATTGCACATAAACAATATTACCAATTAAAAGTTATAATTAATTTTTTATCCGATTGAAATAGAACGAGAGACAAAAGAATGGAGATGGTGGAGTATTAATATTATTCATAAGGTTAATAGTCATTATGGAAAATGTACTCCAACATCATTTATGGGCCTTCAAAGGGTAATTGAGCTAGGGTTTGGAAAAAGAAGGGTAGTTGAACCACGAAATGCATTTTCGATTCAAACCAGGTTAGGAGAGTGTCCTTTTTTTGAACAGTGGGAGAGTGTCCTTTTCTATTGGTAATTTCCAGGGATTCGGGGGCCAGGTTGTAAGTGCTCCTAAACGGCACAGTTAGGAGAGTAATAGGACTGGTGAGTGTCCTTTTCTTATCATTAGGAGAGTGTCCTTTTCTATTGGTAATTTCTAGGGACTCGGGGGGCCTGTGGTGAAGTCACCACAGGGTTCTGTGGTTGTAGTGCCCCTAAACGGCTCAGTTTGGAGAGTTCTAGAACTGGTCCTTCAATTCAATAGTGATACATATATTTTTTTCTTGGGGGGCGGTCCCTACTCCCCACCCCTTCTTCGATTCTTTCATCTTGCCCGGCGGAAAGTCTATATCTAAGGCTAACCCAATCATTTCGACTAACGGCCCGCTTGGATGCGGATAAAAAATCGGGGGTAAAAAATATGAGGGAGGGATAAGATAATAGGGGGTATTAATTTTGATGGGTTGGCCCACATCGATTTGATGTTTATGGAGGGAGGATAAAATATTATATGGTTTGGATGAGGTATTAAAAAGAGGGATAAAATTTGACTTTGTTTGGATGGTTTATAGAAAGGGGGGATAAGAAGGGGTGGATGATGAGAAAAGCTGTCAAATGACTATTTCGTCCATGTGCAGTGTTAAATTTGATTATGTATTAAAATAAGTATATAAATTTCAAAATCAATATATTTAATCAATTTTGGACAATTGGAAGTATAAAAAAAATTAATTAATTCAAAAATGTCTATTCTAAAAAATTTATTTTAAAAAACGTTTTTTAACTATAATTTTTAATATATAAATGGTGTAAAAAAATAAGTGTTCCAATTTTCAATCCGTTTGAACCGGTGCGGAGATCTTATTTTTTTGATCATTTTATCTTAAATGGTCATAATGGATTTTTGGTTCTAAGGCCTTTCAATGAGCACCCTAAGAGAGTCTTGAAACTAAATAAGGTATCTTCGGGTGCTCGTTGAAAGGCCTTAGAGCCAAAAATTTACTATGACCATTTAAGATAAAATGATCAAAAAAATAAGATCTTCGCGCCGGTTCAAACGGATTGAAAATTGGGCCACTTATTTTTTTACACCATTTATATATTAAAAATTATAGTTAAAAAATTAAGTGTTCCGATTTTCAATCTGTTTAAACCGGTGCGAAAATCTTACTTTCTGATCATTTTATCTTAAATGATCATAATGGATTTTTGACTTTAAGACTTTTCAATAAACACCCTAAAAGAACCCTAAAACTAAATAAGGAGTGTTCGGGTTAGAGTGTTCGGGTTAGGGAAAGGGGATAAGTAGGGGTGATTTCGTCCAAATTTCAACCTCAACAGCCGGATAAAAATTGGGCAACCCAAGAGGTGCCCAAAAGTTATATGGCTAAAACCCTCCTGTGGGTGAAAATGAAGAATGGAGGAAAAGAAAAGAGGGGAACAAATTGGTTGTCCAAGCAGTGGAAACACCTTCGGGCCCACCCCATTTACCCCCTCCAATGTTTTCACTCCTCTTTTGACTCCATCCAAGCAAGCCCTAAACGTTTATTTTTTCCTGTTTCAGAGTCATTACTATGGAAAAGATTTTGATTCATTAAACTCCACTACTCCTTGTCTTTTTTGGAAATTTTTGGATTGAACTCCCATATTATATATTTAGTTACATTAATAATATATATGGACGGTTCCGTGGATAACCAATTAAACACCTAAAAAAACATTCCAAATCTCAATCTCATAAGTTCCGATCAAACTTTTATGATCCAAACTATTCAATCTATGCAGAATGTGATTTTAAAGGTGCTTGCGGGAAATTAGCAAAAAATATGACCGGAAAGTGCTTGTTTTGAGCAGCTTTTAATTGAACCGTTTATCAAATCTAAGCTAAAAACTGCTTAGATCTATTTACTCAATTATTAAAAGGGAGATAGAGAGAACATCGTGGGTGGGTGTAAACCAAAAGAAAATAATTTCTATATTCAGTTAAAATAATCGAGTCACTCACCTCAATTCTTGTCTCGGAAGCAGAGTTCGGTGATTTTCAGTGGTATGTTGTATTTTTACTGAGGTTAAGAGAGAGGGGGATGGGGGAGGAGAGTGGGAGTTGAGTAAAGTAAAGATAACCGGAAAGAAAACGGTTTAGGAAGAGGGAGAGAGGAAAGATTAGGGAGAGAGAGAAATTTCCCTTGTCCAATTGTATTTCCATTATAGCACCGACCCAATCAACGGCAATTTCGAAAATCAGAGTCGATAATTGACATAACTAAATAATCAAGATTGATAATACTTGAATTGTAATCAAGGTTTCGATTGTAATCAACAGCAATTTCATTTTCGATTGTAATCAATGGCAATTTTATTACAATCAACTCTTTTTTTTTTTTTTTCCGAAATTGACATCAGCTCTTTGTAGTCCATAACTGAATAATGTTCACCCTATCATGACCAAAAATTTGGCAATTTCGGAAATCATTACCAAAATTATTCTCGTAAATTAGGCATTACAATCAATTTGGTAAATGTGGGAACATTAATTCCCGAAATCACATGCAACCAATCTCAGCCGAAAATGTGGCATCAAAGCATTATTTCCAAATTTATCCACCAATTTTGGTTTTTTTTTTTTTTGGGGAAATAACGTGTTCTGAAATAAGAGAGAGAGAGAGAGAAGGAGAGAGAGAGAGAGAGAGAGAGATTCCTTAATTATAGATTTCCGGAAAGTTAGTACTTGGAAATTAGTCTCTAATTTTCGGAATTTTTTGTTTCCTTAATCAAAGGCATGTAAAGGCATGGCTTTTTAATTTCAAAAAGAAGGTATGTATAGAAAGAGATTTAAGGTGAGAATTGTATTTTCAATTCAACGGTGGAAAATATAAACCACCTTCCCATATATATATATATATATATATATATATATATATATATTTGTAAAGTGACTTACTGGTTTGTATCTATTTACAAAAAAAATTTGTATTTGGTACTTTTGAGCCAACTTTTTGTGAATTATTAATTCGTCTTGACGAAAAAAATCGGAAAAGTAAAAAGTTATGATCGAAACTCATTTTATTTTTATTTTTATCTTTATTTTAAAAAAATCAAAATTTGATAATAATTTTTTTTTCCCGATTCCTCTAGCCGAGAAGAAACAATAATCTACAAAAGTTTGATACAAAACTAACAAATGCTATTTTTTTTTGAATAAAGACAAACTAACATGTCACTTTGACTTATTGGTTCAAAACGACGCTTTATTATCCATACATTACTAGGAAGTAGGAACCAAGGGCCAATGAATTTGAGGCATAGTTGCGTGATGCCCTAAAACTATTATCATCTACTAGACATTTTATAAGGTACACACAATTAATAATGGGTCTCAAAAAAATGTGCAGTGGATAAAGTTAGGTGCCGTTTCGCTTTCTTTTTAAATTTTCTTTTTAAAAAAATAGGTAATTTTAAGTTCAAATATAATAAAAATAAAAGATAATTTTTAAATTTTTTTTTACCGTTTAAAAGATTTCAATGAGATCTATCAAATAAGATTCATATTTGTAGAAAAATTATTTGCGTAAGCAGATGATTTGTGAGCTTGAAATTACCTTTCTTTTCTAAAAGTTCATTTTTTCAGAAACTGAAACGGGCCCGTTATTGGGACAAGACCACCATGTAATTTTTTCCAGTTGTGTATCAAGATATAACACGACGTTGTGTATCAAGATATAACACGACGTTGTGCCCATTACACAAAGGGGTCGTTTGGATGCGTCATTAGGAAGGGGATAACTTTTTACTCTAGAATAAGACCCTGGGCCCTCTCTTTACCCCCGTTTGGGAAACCAAAGTGCAGGGGTTTTCGTCTGTCCCGTTTCTTAGCTAAGACTGGAGAAAGGGGGAATCGACGGTCTTATATTCGGCTAGGGTTTGAGGTCCCCATAATTTATCCCTCCTAATCCTCCCTTCAAACTTGACGAATCCACCCCTCCTTGTCCCCATTCTCTCACCCCCAGCTTCCCATTTTTGCCGCCCACCATTTATGGTTTTGTTCGACGAGCAGTGGTGATTTGGTGGCTATTTGGTGATTGCAACGGATTTGAGCTTCGAATAACTCAAGTATGACGTTTGATTAACCGATTTATGTTGTGTGATGAGTTTTTTTTTGTTGATTTTCGAGTAGAATGATGTGTGGGTTTATGTTGTACCTGCGATTTGGTGTTTTCTCCATGAATTTGGGTATGGAAATGTAACACAGATTTTTGATTGTAAGATTATGAAACTCCTCTCTCTCTCTCTCTCTCTCCATTGTCCCGATTGGACCTAGAACCTTATGGGTGAGGCTTGATGATAAGTGTCGAAATATTGATATTTTGACCCTCTAAACTACATTCGTTAGTCATTTATTGATCTTACTTTATGTTTATTTTGTCTTTTTTGTTTTTACAGGTTGCTTGAGGTCGTTATCCAAGATTTTGGATAAAAATGAGAGTTTAATGAAGTTCGGGGTTAAAGAGCAAAGTGATTCAAAATTGAATGATTTATTCGTAGTTACCTAAAGTCCATGGGCCTCTTATTTAATTAATGGTTCAAAATCTATATAATGGGATGGAAACCTACTGACTACGAAGTCAGTGGCTGGACGGCAGCTTTCTGCCGAGTTTGGCGAAGGACGGAACAGGACACCACTTCACGGACGAGGACTTCGGCTTCCATGGCCAGCTAACTCCATTATCTAGGGAGAAGATGAAGCATCGATTCAAGTAACCTTGTATATGTATATGTTTAGGTTTTAATATTCGGATCGATTGTTTACCTAGAACTTATCTCAGTTTTATGGAATGATATTTAATACTTTCAATCTGTTTCGTGTTTATATTCGCGATTTTCAAATACGGAGTTAAACAATGGTATTCTTTGATTGTAGTTGGAGTTCTGAGATAGATTATGCTCGTAAGACGAATCGTGCCGTTAGGCGGCCAAACCGGGTTAGTGAGACGGTCCGTGCTATGGAATAGTCTATGCCTTTTAACAACTCAATTATCTTCTTGACGATTATCGGAAGGGATTGCAAGCCCTAACGATAGTCATAAATGATTCAAATGTTAAACCTAACCTTTGCATATCGTTGTTACACGGTCGGAGTGGATTTGAAACCTTAGATCTTTTTCCCGTCAACTTTCAAACTCTTACTTTAATTGTTTACTTTATTTAATCAGTTCTCAAAATCAAATCAATCCAACTTTTTCTGATTGAATTAATCTAGAAGTTAATCGAATTTAGCGTAACTTAGCCATACTGTCCCTGAGGTTCAACACTCGGTCTTAACCACTATTCTACGGAGTAGTAGTTAACTCCAAGTTTTTATAAATATATTTTTGACACGGAATGACGCGGTCACTTGACTTAACTCAATTTGTTTGTTGTACGTGTAGAAATCAAAAAATTAGGATAATGATATGCTGTATGTTGAAAACCAGTTCACAAAATGGTCAAAATTATAAACTGATAAAACTTAAAAAAATGCAGAGAAATGTCCATTCAACCTACGTCAACTGAACGTTATTTCAGGTGTTTTGCTACGGTTATGGGTTGGTCACAGAACAAAATGTTAATTTTTGGATAGAGGAGAATAAAAGAAAAACAAACTATTAGCTCCATAAGCTATCTACATACCAGGGCAAAAATAGTTTTTTTTTTTTATTTGATTTTCTATGGGACAGCCTCTAACTCGAGTCTGTCAAATTAATAATTTATAATAGTATGCACCAGTAGACCAACCCAAAGAGCAACGTGCCCCTGTAGTTGCTGTGTTTAGTAAAGTATGGTGCAAGAAATTTTCAATAACTGTGTTCGTATGAATTTTAAGGAAAAAACAAGAATACACTGCTTGCCTCGTGGTCATAGTTGAGGAACCAAAAGGAGTTGAATGAGGGAAACTGTGAAAAGCATAATTGGTTGTGAGATATGTGATGCTAACTTGTAAACTATAACTTTGTAAGTGCTTGTAAGTGTTACCTTCTAAGAGAGATTTGATTGGATGTGATTATTTTTTCCATGTTGCCCTTTTTTCGTAAGGCCAAGTAATTGATCATTCGGTCCCACTTGTTAATTGTTTTCTCCTCTTATGGTTTTTTTCTCTTCCTAATCTCTTTAATACGGAGTAGTTATTATGGTCCTAGCCGAAATTATATACAAACTAATCTATAGGCCAAATAGAGTGGCCCACATTTTAGTCTTTAATCAACCAAATTAGGTTTGTTCGATCATATGAATGCATGTGTTTTTAAAAAGGCTTAAACTTTTCACAAAAGTCAAATTTGGAGTTATGTATAAATAGTTGTAGTTCATATTTAATCGATGAAACCCCTGTTAGCATTTTTTTAGATGCCAAGATTAAACAGAAAACAAACAAGGAGAAGAGAAGAGGAAAAAGGCAGTCATGGCATTACATGCCTTTATTACTAATGCAATGGGTATTTCGCCTCTACCTCTTCATTATGTCCACATCGTGCCAACAACCTCCTCATCTCGAGTCGTCTCCGAATCCAAATTTTACCAGACACACATAAATAATATCAACAGATTTGTAAGGGGTAATGACGATGACTGCCACGACCAGTTGAAGGTGAATAGACATATTTTTTTGAGATTGTGCTGTTTAGTCCGAGGTGTTGGGTTAGGGGAGTTACGCAACGTATGTCTGGAGGAGATGGTAGCAATATTTTTGTGGGTCCTCGGTCACCATACAAAGCAGAGGCGTACGAAATATGACTTTTGGAGATTTATCGAGACTGTAAGTAGGCATTTCAATGATGTACTTCTAGCTAGCTTGCGCCTTTATAACATGCTTCTAGTAAGGCTTGAGCCTATACCTCCTAACTACGAAGACAATAGATGGAGTTGGTTTCAGGGAAACTCGTGCTTTTACATTCTTTAACTTCGTCCATTTTAAATATTCCCTCTAGTTGGCTATATTTACTTTTTTAATACTATTTCCAATATTTGTTAGAATTGTCTTGGGGCATTGGATGGAACCTACGTGCCAGTTAATCCTCTAGCTGCAGACAAGCCATGATATAGGTTAAGGAATGGTGAGATTGCTACAAATATTTTAGGTGTTTGTACTAGAGACCTTAAATTTGTCTATGTCTTGTCTGGTTTGGAAGGGTCGGTCATTGACTTTAGAATCCTTCAAAATGCCATTGAAAGACCCGAGGGTCTCATAGTCCCCCATGGTATGTTCTATATCCTAAGTTAATATTTCCCTTCGCTTCATTACCATTAGCTATCCACGTCCACTGTTATTCTCATAACTCTCATTGCTAACAAGACATAATTACTTTGTTGATGCTGGTTACACAAATGGGAACAGTTTTCTAGCATCATACCATGGTCAACGGTATCACATTAACATCTGGAGGCAATGTCATATGCCAGTGTAAAGAGGAGTACTTCAACATAAAGCACTCCACTGCTAGGAATGTCATCGAGAGGAGCTTTGGGGTTCTTAAGATGCGGTTTGCAATTTAAAAATCAACCTCCTATTGTGACAGCATGTTGTCTTCTCTATAACCTAATTAAAAGAGAGATGTCCAACGATCCCATTGAACAAGAATATGACGTGTGGGAATGAGTAAGGAAATGCTTAACAACGATTCCATTGGTAGTTTCGTATTCTGTTACCCGTTCAAGTGAGTAAGGAAATGCCTAGTCATATTTTTCCGATGTCAATGGGATTCCTACTTGAGTTAATTTTATCAAACATGAGCTTATGGTGGGGTGGCTACTGAAGTTGTTGGATAAAACGATGAGATTATTTCTCAGAATTTGCTTAACATGAAACTATATATATATATATATATATATATATATATATATATATATATATATATATATATATATATATATATATATATATATATATATATATATATACGGTCCTTCTCTTACGCGGACCACCGTAACTTAACCAAAAATGCGGACCTCCTCCATAGCCGTTGGATGAGCTCCCAACGGCCGAGATCTAAAATTCCAAATTCGCGGGTCAAAATCACTTAAAGAACCCCGGTTATGTGAAAACGGGTCATATATGGAAACGGGTCACAACAAAAGGGGGTTTTCTGTAGCCTTTCCTTCATTCACGCGAACACACATAGAGAGAGAAAGGGAAGGCGATTCAGGAGGCGGACGAACAACAACGAAGAACAGGTCCTCCTTCTCTCTCTTCTCTCTTCTCTCTTCTCTCTTCTCTCTTCTCTTCTCTCTCTCTCTCTCACTCTCTCTCTTCTCGAACCCTCTCACGAAATCTGTCTTTGTATTCTGTTCTATATCCATTAACGCGTTAGGTTTTTTTGTTCGTTCAGCTCTTCAAACCAGACTCAAATTCACGAAGACCAACCGAAGATCGAAGGTATCTCTCTCTCTCTCTCTCTCTCTCTCTCTCTCTCATTCAGATTGAAGTTAGGGTTTCGAACCAGTTAGGGGTTTAGGGTTCAAACCAGCGACTCAAAATCTCTCTCCTTTTTTTTTTAGATTTCTGGTTAAAAATTTACAACCCACCGACAGTGGATTTACTGCTATGTTCTTGAAATTTTTTTTTTTTTTTAAGAAATTGATGATTTGTTCAAGAAAAAATGTACGATTTTTTTTTTTGGTACGGAATGTAGGGTTCGAACCAATGAGTTGTTGAAAAAAAGAGCAGACTTTTTTTCGTTTACCATTATTGTTGCATTAGAAATCTTTATTATTCCTCTTCTGTTTTTTGCTAAACTTTGTTTACTTAGTTGATCAACTTTGTTTACTAACAGAAGAAGATGAGACCACGTTCCTTGGAATTTTTTTGCTTGGGGCTGAGTCGTCGCCTTGTGCGTTTTATTTTCCACTCCATTTTGGCATTTTGTAGGATTTGGCATACTCATGTGACTAAAGATCATCAAAACGTTGTGATTTGAGTATAAAAAGCAAACCAACTAAATTATCGACTAGATTGATTGTTTCATCCTCATTATGGGTGTTCTTTTAGTTAGTTATTCCTCACTGTTATGGGCTATTTTCACCCCTGTTGTAGATCCTGTTTGATTTATAGAAGAAAACAGATTTTGGAAGTGGATTAATAGGTGCCTACTGCCTAGTCCATTAACAGTACATAGCAATTGGATGAATATAGGGAAGGTTGGCTCTCAGTTAATGTTACTGCCATTCCCTAATTTGAAGTTAATAAACCTTGTTGATTCTTTCTCGTAAGTGGAAAGGATGCACCTGTTCTATGTATAATGTGTTGTTCAGATGAACCACCCCGAATATCCAGTTCTTTTGTGCACCATTCAACGTATTGATGAGTGACATTTTGTTGATTATATGTCATTTGTCATGTTCATTCTGTGTATATGATATTTCAACAGGTTGGAAAATGGGGAAATGGTATGTTGTGTTCGTTGGTCGGGTTCCCGGGGTTTATGACTCCTGGGCGGAAGCTCATGATCAGATCACTGGCTTTAAGCACAATTCCTTTAAAGGTTATGAGACTGAAGCGGAGGCACGAAAAGCTTATTCAACTTATTTGAAGAAGTGTGATGGTTCGTCTAGCAAGGAGTCCGATGGTTCGTCTAGCAAGGAGTCCGATGGTTTCCATGACCAACAACCACTTGCACATCAATTGAAAATAGCACTTGAGCAGAGAGATAAGCTTAAAAAGGAGCTGGATGATCTCCGAGCAAAACTTGGTTCTTTAGCGTTGGGAAAATAGCACTTGTAACATTGACTTAGTTTTTGTTAGTTTGTAACCTTGTAACATTAAACTAGTTTAGTGGTCTTAGCTTTTTACTTTTTCTGATGCACTGTGGGAATTAAAGAACTTGTTGGGGATTGGAAGGAACTTGCATGTTTTTGGATCAAGAGCGTGTGCGGGTTCTATCGAGTTGTCATGGTTAGTTTGATATTCAACTGACTAGCAAGTGATCTTTTAGTTGGAAAATGAAATTAAAGCAGTAACAACGGCAGCTAGAAAAGACATACTACTAGTAGATACTAGGATCTCGCATCAAATTTTTCAACAGGCCATTTTGGTTTTTCAGAATCTGCACCGCGGCTTCCTAAAAAACACCTTGCTCCTCCGCAAACGCATTCACCATGGCCGTCTCGACCTCAGAATCCTCATCAGCAAAAAAATTGTAATACGCAAAGATCACCCATTTCACCACATACCCAGACATAGGGAGCTCTAAAACAGGCACAGTCCCAATATTCATACATTTTTTCCTCCATGACTCCCCTCTCACGGGCCGAATCATCCTGTCAAAATTCAACCAATTCCTGCACTCCGCAATCTTTTCACAACCCAAACAGAGCTTCACTCCCTTGTTCTTTGCCGTGAAATTGGCCGCCCACTTGAAAACAGAATCATTTCACCTCTGTTTATAGTTGTTGACTAATTGTAGGGTACTGGGGATTCAAAATGCTTACCATGCAAACTGGACTGAAAACACAAGTCTAATCAATCGTAAGTGAACAAAACAAATTATAACAAATTGATTAGACTGAAAAAACAAGTCCCACAATTACAAAAAAAAATACACAAGTTGTTTATCAAAAAAAAAAACAAGTCCCATAATTAAAATTACAGTTCGTCGATCTTCCAAGTCATTACAACCTCTAACTAATTTAAGTCTCTATTGCCTGGCCATTTTATCCATCTCCATTTCCGCACGATCCCTTCTTCTCACGAGTTCCATCCCTGAAGCACGAAATGCATAACACTTGTAATAATAAAAATTTAAACAAATAAAATAACTGCAAACACTTACAATCTTCACTCATTGTCAGTGTCGTCTTCATCGTCGTCCTCATCATTCAACCTAGCATATTGCGCAGACCTAAGAAATAAAAACAACATGAACATACTTACACTTGGTATAGCAATAGGATTTAAATTTTACATTAACATGCGTAGATGCATACACGTACATGTTGAGAAGTTTTGGACAGTTCCTTTTGTCATGTGATTGCCCTGCTAACCCACAACCATTACATTTCCTTAATGCCTTGACAGCCTTCTCTTTTCCTCCTTTAAGTCGTTTACCACAACCCTTTGCCCTGACTGGAAGTGGTTCTTTAAAAGTAAGTTGGCTTCCAAGAGGGACAGGAACACGAATACCACTCCCTTCGCCATCTTCGTGAGAAATTTTCATGAGTGCAACCCTTTTTCTAACTGATTCCAAAGCTTCTTCCAAAACTTGTGTTCCATCTTCAGTTAATAGGGCTTCATCAACTACATTCGAAAATAGTTGGAAGACACGCTGTCGCCTCATCAATATTGAATTGCCACATATTTCTTTTCCCCTTTCCCCACCTAAGTCATCCAAAACCCTGCAACCTTTTGCTGCAACAGTCCACCTCCACAATATGTATTGATCAGGCAGTGCCATAATCTGCATTCTAGCAAAATACGCTAGCATGTGCCGACATGGAATTCCTTCGAATTCAAACATCTTACAACTACAGCTGACATGGTTTGATGACTTATTTACCAAAATCTCACGACATCTCGAACCTTCTATTTCCACCCTCTGAACATTCCACAAACAACGATGTTCATCCTCATCCGTCTTCGTAAACACATAAGCATCCTTCTGATGGATTTCCTCTTGAAACTTGTAAAAAATAGTCCTCGTATACAATTCACTCATTCGCTTTTCCAACAACCACGAAGTTTTCAACACAGGCTTCTCATTCACATCTTTATGATCCAAATCTAATTCATTATGCCGTAAATTTGAAAGTGCCCTATCAAACCTTGTCACAAACTCTAACAATGAATTATTCTTAGACACGTACCTCTTGAAGAATGCATGATCACTTTCACTTCTTTGACTACTTGTCATATGGGCTGAGAAGATGTGTTTCGTATAGGCAGGAATCCATCTCGCACGGATTGTGTACATGTCATTTAACCATTCATTGCTAGACAAGTGTGCTTTTTGCACAATCTCTGACCATCTTGCTTCAAACTCATCCGGGTTCTCGGAATTCCATATACATTTTTTAAACTCCTCATAATATTGTACATATGCAAGTGCACCTAGTTTTTGAGAAAATTTATTCACAATGTGCCAAATGCATAACCTGTGATAGGTATCTGGAAGTGTAGAAGCAATTGCTTTTGCCATTGCCAAATCCTGATCGGTTATGATCATTTTGGGTGGGCCTCCTGGCATCGCTTTCAACCATTCTTTAAAAAACCACTCAAACGACTCACAAGTTTCGTCACTTAAAAATGCACACCCGAAAAGCGTTGTCTGCCCGTGGTGATTAACCCCTACTATGGGTGCGAAGATCAAAGAATATTTATTAGTGTCGTAGGTACTGTCAAACACCACCACGTCTCCAAAATACTTGTATGACTTCCTACAAGTCGCATCGGCCCAAAAACAATGTGTCATCCTCTGCTCATCATCTGTCTCAAATGAAAATGCAAACCCGGGATTCTTCTCTTTTTCACTTTGCAAATACTCATACATCATATTCCCGTCATGTCCATTTACTATTTTCTTCTTATCCCTTCTGTCATTGTAAAGATCTTTTTTTGTAAATCCAACATTTTGAAGACCTCCACTTTGCAACTCCAAAATACTCATTTGTTGAAAGGGTGGCACATTGGCATCTCCAAGTTGTTGCATTAAACACTTTTGTACTGGTGTCACTTTACGATGAGAGTGCAAAAGATGCACCTTCATTGGGGTCGTTAGAGGGTGGTTATGACCCTCGACAAATTGGGAGACTTCATATCCTTCACCTCTTCTCACAACGGTCACTTTTGCGGGACAATCCTCTCTAATTATACCCCGCTTCCGTTTTATGAGCCTAGTAGTTTTTCGTTGTTTCTTCCCTTGTTTGAAACAAACAAACTCCTTCCTAGTGGTTTGACCTTCCGTATTAGTCTTACTAGAATGGACTCGCACACTAAATCCTGCGTGATATGCATAATTGTTGTAGAATGTATAAACTTCCTCTAAGTTGGCAAACTGTTGTTCAATTTTCGGTATGAATTCGTCTTTAACTTGAGGATTGATGAGTACCTCAGAAGAATTCACAGAAGATTTAACCGGATTTTCAGATGATTGCGCCGATAAAGATGGCAACAGTGACGATAGTTGTATATCATCCAACGACTGCATCCTACAAAATGAAATAGAAAACAATAAATAAAATTGGAATTTGCCCAACTAATATAAATGAGTCAAAAACTATCGGGCTAGTTTTTGGTTATGAACGTGCAGCCCCATTACAAGACCACGGAACTTAGGTAAACAAATCAGCTTTAACAAGTTTGTAGTATATTTTTTTTTTCAACCCTAAACCCCATAAAAAAAACCCGTACACTTTAGTAAACAAAGTTGTAGCCCCAAGCAAAAAAATTCCAAGGAACGTGGTCTCATCTTCTTCTGTTAGTAAACAAAGTTGATCAACTAAGTAAACAAAGTTTAGCAAAAAACAGAAGAGGAATAATAAAGATTTCTAATGCAACAATAATGGTAAACGAAAAAAAGTCTGCTCTTTTTTTCAACAACTCATTGGTTCGAACCCTACATTCCGTACCAAAAAAAAAAATCGTACATTTTTTCTTGAACAAATCATCAATTTCTTAAAAAAAAAAAAAAAATTTCAAGAACATAGCAGTAAATCCACTGTCGGTGGGTTGTAAATTTTTAACCAGAAATCTAAAAAAAAAAGGAGAGAGATTTTGAGTCGCTGGTTTGAACCCTAAACCCCTAACTGGTTCGAAACCCTAACTTCAATCTGAATGAGAGAGAGAGAGAGAGAGAGAGAGAGAGAGAGAGAGAGAGATACCTTCGATCTTCGGTTGGTCTTCGTGAATTTGAGTCTGGTTTGAAGAGCTGAACGAACAAAAAAACCTAACGCGTTAATGGATATAGAACAGAATACAAAGACAGATTTCGTGAGAGGGTTCGAGAAGAGAGAGAGTGAGAGAGAGAGAGAGAAGAGAAGAGAGAAGAGAGAAGAGAGAGAAGAGAGAAGAGAGAGAAGGAGGACCTGTTCTTCGTTGTTGTTCGTCCGCCTCCTGAATCGCCTTCCCTTTCTCTCTCTATGTGTGTTCGCGTGAATGAAGGAAAGGCTACAGAAAACCCCCTTTTGTTGTGACCCGTTTCCATATATGACCCGTTTTCACATAACCGGGGTTCTTTAAGTGATTTTGACCCGCGAATTTGGAATTTTAGATCTCGGCCGTTGGGAGCTCATCCAACGGCTATGGAGGAGGTCCGCATTTTTGGTTAAGTTACGGTGGTCCGCGTAAGAGAAGGACCGTATATATATATATATATATATATATATATATATGATAAAACGGTTTTTTGGCAACTTCAGCCCAGTAGGTAGTGGATAATCCACACTTAGTGCTAAAAAAATTAGAATTTCAATTTACTTTCCATGGACATCAACACATTTTCTCGAATATCTATATATAGACATTTGACATATATCATTATACTTTTTGCACATTACCAATGCCACTAGACTGAGATTAACATTTTCCTTGATAAATACTAGCAAAACAAAGCTCTTAACAATAGGCTATGAAGATCTTTTAATCCTTGTACCTCTGTTTTGTGGGGGAGTTATTGATTTTATACGAAACACTCAAACCACAATCTCACAAAGAAGAGCCAAAGCAAAACAAAAAAAAAAAAACCAACAGAGCCAAACCACACAGAAAATACTTGGAAATTTGTTTTCATTGATTAATAAAAGGAAAATGATAATACCCAAATTGCTTCTATCAATACCATAATTTTAGTGCATTAGAGTGTTGTACCCTGCACATGGTATAAGAAAACCACACAAATACAATAAAACATGGTACAAGAAAAGCAGCCCAAGAGCTAGCCAAACCATGCAAATGCAAGCCTTTTAAGCCCTATGGTTTTGACATTAGCAAAAACAGTCTTGATGTTATCACCACCCTTAATAAAAGAAGTTTTTTGCTTTGGATAATAAGAACAATGAGGTAGATCTAGTGGAGGAGGCGGCAAAGAAGTCGATGGCGTGGGCCCGTCCTCGACAAGAAACACAGTCGCTAGCCCCCATGATAAGTGCGTATCGAAGTGACAATGCATCAACCATACACCTGCTCTTGCCATCAAATTTTCAAAACTTATGAACAAGCATCCATTTTGCAATCCACACAGACTATTCTAATAATTTAAGGGCCAATTTATTTCACATCACTTTTTTCTTGTAAGCGATTAACTAAAAATAGTTAAAACTATAGGAGTAAATAATTGGTATCTGTTAAGAATGAGCAAATAAAAATGCGTTTTAGGTGCTCCAGTTATTGTGTGACATATCTTATGAGCTAGAGGGTTATAGTATCGGATGTGTGCCAATTTTGGCCTTGTAGCTGCCAAACAATAAATGTGCCTACTTATTTAAGTCCCAAGTTCAGCCTTTGAGAAAATAAAATGACCGACTGTTTTTCGTTTTGAAATTTATTGTAAGGGATTTCTTTTTTTATTTTTATTTTATAGAGATAAGAATCTTTTCAAAAAACCCAATGGAGTACTGATCACCTATAAAATAAACCAATACTGTCTTAACAAACAATGTGGAACCTATTGTTATCATGGTACACTATTTAACACATATTTTAACACACAAATAGAGAGAGGCCCATTGGAAATGCGCTTACTACTTAATTAAGTTTTTTTTTTGGGTGAGGACTAGGGCTCATCGATCGCCTATTCACCTTATTAAGGAGCTCAAAAATAATTAATAAACTGTAAGCAAGTAAGTAAGTGTTGCATAACCAAATGGTTTTATTTGTTTATTTTATTATTAGCTACTCTCTTTGTTCCATTTTGTTTGCTTCACGGGGGAACTCAACATCGTAACAAGAAGTGCAATTCACTCTTTGATCTCCATCTTTAAACTACTTTTAATCATTTATAAGTGTAAATTTGTAGAAATTACACACTTTTTCTTTGACTTTTCAAAGAGCAAATGTTTTGTGACATCCTAAGATAAATACCAAGTAAACAAAATGGGATGGAGAGATTAATTACTCTACATAAGATATAGATATACAAATAATTTAAAGAAATTAAACGGGTCTTAAAATACAATAGCAAAAACATACCTGGATTATTTGCTCTGAACCTAATGACAGTCCATCCTCCCACGGACACTCCGACGGTATTGCGTATTTGTGGATTGACGACATTGAACATTTTTGGCCCATTTACGGGGTCGTAATTGCCAAACCCTTGGGCCAAAACATAAAAGTTAAACCCGTGCAAATGTATCGGGTGGCTCTGTTTACCCGCCAATACCGTGTTCTGAAATACAATTTCAACCGTAGAATTAAACTTTAATTTCGTAACCTTTGTTGACCTGGATGTCATCACAAGCGCCGTATTCAAGAAGTTGCTTGTGTTCGTGTAGTCGAACACCAATGGTCGATATTTAGGAAAATCGGTGGTGTAGATCCCAGCCGTCAGATTGTAGAAAGACGCTTCTAACATAGATAAATTGGCAGGCAGCTCGAAAGATTCGTTGTTCATACTCGCAGCAAATTGTAGCCCTAAAAAAGCCCCGCAAGTATTGTTTGCTCCGCAAGGGACCAGCCCCAAGCCTTCTGTCACAAACATGTGTTTGTCGACTTTGAGTGGGACCGGGGCCCAGTGAGGCCCATTCACAAGACTTGTCAGGCTGGAATAGAATTTGAACGCCGTAGGAGTGTCGTTGAAGGCAGGTAGGTTCGGCATTAGTGGGGTTGATGATGTGGCATTCTCATAAGTAATGATACCTCTGGTGGTTGTTTTATCGTCCACCATTCCCAGGCTGTCGTAGGAATGTGCCGCCATGTAATAGGAGGCTAGCGGTTGGTCGGCGGTGAGTAGTGCGTCGATGGTTTGGCCTGGAGATATGACAATGACGTCAGTGACCATTGGATTGGTGTAACAAGCATCGACGGCGACGACCGTCATTGTGTGATTCGCTATCTTGAAGAAGAGCTCGTTATTGAGTGCAACGTTGATGATACGTAAGAGATACGTTTCTCCTCGTACAACCTTCAGCTTATATGTGCCTAATCAAAGAAAAATCAGACTATGTTCAAAATGAGAAGGATTCTTATTAATCTAAGAATTTTATTTCCCACCTTAATTTGAGTATAAAACGTCATATGTACGTGTTCATTCATGTTTTGTTTACATATTAGTTTGCCCCTTTGGAGTATTTTCTCATTTTAACCCCAAAGTAGTCACTCTCTCATTTTGCAATTTCAAAAATGTCATTAGCACATCAATGTGAATAAAATTTCTGTTTGTTAATCGATTTTCATTAATATCACTCACCGGTTGATGAACAATTATACAAATCACCAGGCCAACCGTTGATGGTGAAAGCATTGGAAATGTTAGGTCCATGACCGTCAGCTAGTGCTTGCTCCTCGATCTCAATAATATTAGCGTTCCACCACTCTCCTGCAATTGCAATTTAATTGATCATTACTGTTGAATTTTCAAATGTTTTCTTGCAATCTCAAGGTGTTAAGTGTTTATCTTAGTTAGAAACCTTTGATTCTGTTAAACAAGACTGGTTAATTTCGACCGTGCAGACCAACGTACATCGTATTGTTAGGGACACAATAGTGTCCAAATCTATGTACACAAATCTGTGCGTGCAGACTTTTTCTGTTTTTAATTCGAAACTTGAGTTACATCTATAACTGCTTGATAGATTAGTTAATTACTATGTGTACAATTTGGATTTGGACAAAATTTGTGAAAATTTGATCAAACATTAAACGGAAAGCAATTGTGCAAATTTCGATAAAAGCCGACTTGTACACGTATAGCATGTGCCCCGGCCTCTAGTAAAATTTATTAGAGGCCGTGCGCAGAAAGAAAGGGGTATTTGCCTAACTTTTCAGTTTTGGATAATTTGCCTTTTTCTAATTTTACCAACTGGAACCAAAGGAGAGATTTCCTAATTTTACCAACATTTTTGTTTCCATATATGAAGAACAGAAATTCTAATCGGAAAAGAAAATTTGGGATTAAACTGAATCATTGATTATCGGGGAAGAAAATGATCGAATGGGATTTTTTATTTTTATTTTTTAATCAGCAAGAGCACACCAGTTCATTGATATAAGTTATACGGCATCTATAAATAAATCAAATACAAACCAACCATACTGCTATTACTGATAACCACCCTAATGCTAAGATACAGAAAAACCACCGGTCTGATCTGAGACAACTCCGTCAACCTCCACGACAAGAATAGAAACTCTCATTTGGAGCCATTACAAGGTACAGAGCCATGCCTCTGTGGGAAGCCACCACCCTTTCCACATCATTAAAAGCATGGGCTGGCAAACAGTTGTAAAGACAGCAGACGCCCCGGGAAGGCAGATCTCCATAGCAAAGATAATGATAAAACCGTGGACATTAGCCATAATCGGACAAATTCGGACGAAACCGGAATAAATCCGGACATAACCGGCATAAAACCGGATAGGACACACAAAAAAAGAAAAGAAAAACTGGCCGAAGAAAATCCTTCGGTCGCCGCCACCCCAACTCGCTGCCACACTTCGCCATAACAAAGAGATGAGGAGGGAGGAGAGAGCAGGGGAGGAGGAGAGAGAAAGAACTGGCCGGCGCCAGTGGAGCAGATTCGTTTAAGGGAGGGACACCCCCACCCCGCTCCAAATAGGGTGGAAACCCTGGAGGGGGGAGGGGAAGGAGGATAGAAGGCAGAGGCGGCTAGGGTTGGAGTTTGAGAGGATGTATTAGAGAGAGAGGCTCTCGTCAACTCCTTAAGTAATTTAAGAAAGTAGAGAGGGGTAAAAATTTGGTACAAACCTAGTCCCACATGTGACGCATGAGTACAAAAGGGGAAATTGGTGTTTAGTGGCCCTCGGGGCAAATTATTCCCAAGTCATGGAGTACTTTTTTGGAATTGTCCCTTTATGGGAAGGAAAACAATAATTCCCAAGACATGATATTGAAGACAAAAATACCCCTCTTGTCTTGAATTTAGAGGGCAACTTAGGTTCATACACGGGGTAAATTATGAGGCAACTTAAGATTTATAAACAGAACAACGTAGGAGCAACTTAGGTTCATACATGAGACAATTTAAGTTATACATGGGACAACTTAGAGGGCAACTCAGTCACTGAATGAATTCCTCTAGGCCCTAAGGGCAAATTTATCCTTTTCATCAAGATCCCCCAATACCCTTCATTCAACTCATCAATGAATGATCACCCTCCTCCCTGGCCATTGAATCAATCCACACCCAGAGAGAGAGAGAACCAAATCAAAAATCTCTTTTCTCTCTCCCCAGAATGGGTCCAAAACCAAAAACCTATTCTTTCTTCCACCTCTTTATCTTTTGTTCCATGTACTTTCCCCTCATAAAAAAAAAAAAAAAAGACGTGGGTGTGGCAGTTAGAAGATAGTTTTTTTTTTTTGGGTCTTACGATTTTACCCCTACAGTTTTTACCCTCAGTAGTTTTTTTTTGGGCATATTTTATAGTTAGTAGGGTAGTTAGATTAACACTAGGGGAGTCCAGTAGCTTTCTATAGCTCTGGGTCCCAAACGCCCCCAAGGGGGCTTGAACCTCTGCCTCAGTAGATGAATCCATTGTAAATAATAAATTTTTAATGAGGCATTTTCGATATAGATAAAATCCATATAGTTTCGCACACCAAAGAGTGCTCTCCATTTATATATTAGAATAGACGAAGCTTGATAAAATTTGAACGAGAAATAAATAGAAGGGTTTGGAATGTACCCAAAAGAATGGGGAATTCTTCGAAGGGTTTTGGGAATGGGTACGAGTAGCCCTTTCTTGGTCGGATGATCAGTGCCCCATGTACTGTTGCGCGAAGCCATTGGGCATGGGCATGCCACCAAAGGGTCCCTTCTTGACCTGTAATGGTGAATTTGTATGTGTATTTGTTTCCGGGGAGTATTGGGCATTGAGTTACAAATTCAGGCCCATCAGCCCATCCACTCCGTAGCTGGAAAACCCCGTGCCTACAAAGATTATCAACACGTTGAAGAGAAAACAACCAAAAAGGTATAGAAATATTGACCACAGTTGAAAAAAGTACACACTTACTCAAAAATAATTCAACCTTATGAACAGCTTGATGGCTACTTTTAGCATTTTTCTTCCCAATCATTATAATCATTTTGTATATAGAAGATTGCATCTGTACGTTCATGAGGAACCCATTAAAGTCGGTGCAAAATGCTATATTAGACTGGTTCCACAAGCTAGTTTTCATAACACTCTAAGAGGTTACAAACCCGAAATCTAATAGAACAATTTCGTAAGTCTCAGGCCTTATCGTATTACTTATGTTAATAATAATTGCTAGAAGAAAGACAAATACTGCACTTGGGCTTATGCCTAATTTCGGCTTTGCTTATTTGGACTTATGTAAAGTTGTGAACTTTTTGTAGGTGAAGAACGTTCTAATCATTCTTTTTATTTTTTATTATTCTTTTATACTATATAATAACTAGGGACTGCCATGTACGGTACTTCTCTCATCCTCAAATTGAACCGTTCCTTACACGACCGGATTCATCATAGCTGAGACTGAGACTGCCTGAGAGTCACAATTGGTCCTCTTTTAAACGGGGATGAACAAAATTATTCTTGTCACAACTGATCCAGTTGAACTAGACATGAACTTTAATCTTTGATTGTTCCCAGGGGCAGATCGAGGGGGTTGCAAGCGGGAACCCGGGCCCTTGCACACCTCTCAATTATCCGATTAACTAACTAAACTATATATTTAGGTTAATTTTGAAAAGTTCTATAGGATCGGCCCAATGCAAATCTCTTGAGTGAAAAAAAAAGTTAATAAAGTTTCCATATATGTTTAAAAAAATCCCTAAAATTTCAAGTTATCAACATTTTTGGGTCGTGGTTATAAAATTAGATGCGATTATATATATGTAAATAATCTCGTCTTAGAACAAGTAAGTAGCAATAGTTGTATTATAAACTATAGTTTTTGTTCTCAATGTAAAAATAAATGTGATTCGGGCCCCCAACTTTGTACAAATCCTGCGCCTGCTACAGATTGTTTCATTTACCAATGTACCCTTAACAAAACTTATAGGTTTAGGCAGAGTCAAGTTTGTGGGTATTATCTGGAAACTGAAAAAATGGCAAATCTTAGCCACAGATATGTTCGTTGGTCTCTTGAGTGGTTCGTTTGCCGAGGCAATACATCTTTAAAAAAGTGGAAAGGATTTGTGTTGATACCAAAGATTTGCTAATAAAAAGGGAAATTTAAGCCACAAAATAATAAACAGAAGAATCATTACAAATATTTTGAATAAGTGGGAAACTGGCTTGCTTTTTTCGGGGAGGAAAGGTCCAAGTCGAGTGTGCGACCATTCTAAAAGGATTTTCAATCTTCAATTTCAGTCCTTCAAATTCTAATTTTATTTCAAGTTTCTTTCATAATGAAACTGGCTTACAATATCCTGTTTGGTAAACTCATTTTCATCTCCTGTAAATGCAAGATACCTTTTTGCATTCTTAAAAAAGTAAGTCATACATTTTCGAACTTTGATTTTGAAAGATTGGGCACTCACTTGCTTGATCGCACATGATCTAATCGCTAGTAATTGAAAAATGTGGTAGCTTGTGTATATATAGTCGTAGACTAATAATACTTACCAATGAATCGTAAGGTTATAAGGAGATTTATTGAAGACATGAACAACCAGTGTGTCCCCCTCATGAACCTGTATAGTTGGGCCGGGAAGGCTTCCATTCGCGGCGGTGATAACTTGTTGTTTGCATAGCGGGCTGATAATAAGATTTTGCACCTGGAAGAAAATATAATTTTATAAGAAACGTACTTTATTGAACATTACATGAACACTACATTTCCAAAAAATGCATAATAGGCTTGCATGTTTATGTATTTGTAAGTACTTGTGGCTGTTTTTAGGTGGGCCGGGAAGGCTTCCGTTTCTTTTTTGTCTTTTTGTTATTTTGAACTTGTATTTTCTTGAATAAATTGGCACAAGTTGTACCAGTTCAATTAAAATTAATTTCCAATTTATAGGAAAAAAAAGTAAAAAGATTCAAGGAAACATATATATTAGCCATAAACCCTAAACAAAAGCTTTAAACAATAGACATTATTAGCTCAAGGGATTAATAGCGAATTGATGTTTTCCTATCACTACAAGAAAAAACACCATTCCCGACTAAACTTTAGTCGGCAATTGTATGTATTTTAGTCGGCACACTAGTCGGTGGAACGAGGTAGGGAAAGGTTATTGCCGACCAAAAAAGATTTAGTCGGCTAAAGTGTACACATTTACCGACTAACATATTCCGACTAATATTTAGTCGCCACTTATATTTAGTCGGTAAAGATTGGACTATTGGCCGACTAACGTTTAGTCGGCAAATGTGCTATTTATTTGCAGACTAAACTATTAGTCGGGGAACGTTTTACGTATTAGCCGACTAAGTATTTAGTCGGAAAAGGTGTTACCTATTTGCCGACTAATTGTTTAGTCGGGGAAGGTGTTTTAACTATCACCGACTAACAGTTTAGTCGGTGAATGTCAATCCAAACAATTAATTTGTTGCTGCATTGGCAACTAAACTTTAGTCGGGAAATCTATATAAATTTGTCATTCCAAAATTTTGTATAAATTTTTTCACATTATTATTCCCTGTAAATATCAACAATTACATCCACAAAATTGCCAAACTAATGCAATTAATACATAATAAACATTCTAAGAAATAAATACAAACTTTCTTCATAAATATAGAGCCACCAAACAGTTAAAAAAAACTATTTGCATCCAAATTCGTAGAGTGCATAATAACATGTCCATCACGGCTGCAAAATAAAAAAAATTCAAGTTTAGTTCAACTTCAACAAACCCCGTGGACCACAAAATACTAAATAGTTCAACTTCAACAAACGGATAACCAAAAAAATCCAAGCACGTCCACAACTAAAATCCAACTTCGATCTTCATAGTCAATAACCAACATCCTGAGCGATACTCCATTAAAACGCCGTCCCTGTAAAAAACCAAAAAAAAGAACAATCTATCATTAGTATTTTTGAACTAGTGTATCTCATAGCACAAAGCATGAACATAAAGGAACGATAGAGTGAGTTGCAGAGCTTTAATTATTGGACCAAATGCAAGTGTCCATTGCAATTTATTTGCCTGCTCTAGTCCATAAAAATGGCCAACCAAAGACAACAAGCTGATAAATAGATGCAAAGCTGGTAAAACACTAGAAGAATAACAAACATGATTCATAAAATTGAAAGATGAAGGGCGGAACCAGAACACTGAAAAGAAACAATACCTACAAAGAGAAGTTAAGCATAATAGCATATTACTAGTTTTTTGGTTTTTCCACGACGAGTATGACAAGAACAGACGATTTTTGGTTCAGAAATACCCCCCTTTTTGGGAAATGTAGATCCTTTCCAAGCCAACAGTTGGAGTGAATTGTATCATGAAAGTTTTGATATTAGAGTAACACAAAAATTGGCAATAAAAATAACTCAAAAGTAAGACTTCCTAAAATACGAAGAACAAAAAGTATTAGGGATTGAATGATACGGATTAATGCTGGTGATTGAATTTAGGGATTGTACAGGATGTGTTGAGTCAGTGACTGGAAGGAAAATGACGTGCCATGTACAATGAAAATGTATACAGTGTCAACATTATTGAGGCTGGTACTGCCATTCTGTCTTGCTTCTATCAGTTATTTACCCCATCTATCAGACCCAATAACAACAATCTGGACTATATACCACCTAACTACATGCACCATCTCTCATAGTAAAGCCTTGTTGCACCCACAGACACCCACATAGGAATTTAACCCACAGTGCAGCGGCATTGAGCTCATATATGTTAATTATGAGAAAGGAATTGATTAGTCATAACCTCTTATGTTAAAATAATTTTAATAGGATCATATCGAAGGGTACCTTGAACTGTCAAACAAGACAAAGAAGTATTTTGCTACGATTGTAGCTTTGTAGGACGCGGAGTTCTATGTCAAAGTTAATGATGACGTTCATGTAAATATAGGTAAAAGATGCAGATGTTAACTTTCTTGCGTGGTGGAATGTGTATTTTACCTATACGTTCAGTTTTTTTTTTTTTTTGTTTTTGAAGTTACAATTGTCACGTTTTTTGGCCCTTTTTGAACTTTAAACATGGAACAAATAAACGTACAGCAAAACTAACATGCACGAATAAACCCGCTCGCAAGGTCAGTGTAATAACCCTCATTCCAAACGGAAACAAATAAACCTACTGGCTATTATCCTTCCCAAATTTACGAAGTAATAGCCTCTGTTTTTCTATCCTTTGTTTTTCTATCCTTTGGCTATTAGTACACCCACTTTATGCAGGTGTGTTTCTAATAGCATCCATAAAATTTCTCTGAACGTACGTTCTTTATAACGTATGTTTTTACACAAGGTACAAAACTGATTATGCATAAAGTGGGTGTACTAAAACATTCAGATGCATTTACAAGCTCCTGTATGCATAGCTTAATGATGTGCACCTTGAACTAGGGGGACGGGTTGGAAATTCTACATGATAAATCAAACATCATAAGCCTGCCCTCCCATCCATTGTTGTTTACAATATTGGAAATTTGCCTTGTTTTCCTAGATTTTCTAACCACTAGACAAAAAAGAGTGGTTTACAATAAGAATTGTGCTTTGGAGTTTGGACCCATTGCCTTCATGTCTAATGGGAAGTAAACTTGGGAACAAATATTATCTGCATAGGATTTCCTTTGAAGAAACTCCCTCTAAATGGACTGTTAACTTTAAGAAGAGCATCATGAAAGATTGTCGATCAATCTACCAAGAGCCAGTAATTTACGAACTTGTGTCGAATTATCCAGCCTGAATTTGAAAGGTGTTACTAATTTCTTCATGCCAATAATTTGGACACTTTTACTCAAGGCATATATGTCTTGAAATTTTCATGTTGCAACCAGGTAGACTCATGTAAAAATAAGCAAAGGTAATAGCTAGAGGCTCATTACAGTTAGTAGGTTTTTTTTTTTACTTTTTACAAGTTAAAATTCTAAAACCCAGTAACATATCACAAAAAAATTAATAAGTTCGTCAAATGGATGCACATGTGGTGATTAAAACGGCTAACAAGAAAAGAAACGTACAATGCTTTAAGATCACTATCTCGTTTTACAGAGCGACCTTTACATGTACGTATTTAGTAGATAAAAATACATATGTAAAAAAATCAGAACAGAACATTTAATGTGAAAGTAAATTTGGGGGTTCAATGTGGGACGTTTTCCACCATAAAACAGTCACATGCAAAACCCAGATTAAACCCAGATTATAAGAGAAATCAACCAAATCAGTAGATAATCAGTATATTTAACACATGCAAAAAAAAGACTGAGCTTGGATTGTACCTGCTGAGGAGAAGCAAAGCAACCTCAGCCTTGAATAACGAAGACTGGGCTCCGATTTCTGTTGTCGTTCAAAGAGAGAACACGGCTATAGAACACAGTGATGCGCTACGGTGGGAACTAGGTCTCAATCACGATCTGGATCTGGGGCAATAGGAGGACGACGTTGGGGAGAGAGAGAGACCTGTGTTGGGCATTGGAGAAAGAGAGCGAGAGAGAGAGATAGACCTAGCTATGTTCAGCGTTGGGGACGATGTTCAGCATTAAAGCCGAAGTGACAAAGACAAGGGTAGAGAGAGGGGTTTTTCACCTGTGTTGAGATTAGACGATGTCGTTTTTGGGATAGAGATTGCCGCCAACAATTTTCGCGGAAAATTTAATTGTCCCGCAAAAAATTTACAAATTTTCGACCAATAATTTAGTCGGCAATTGTCTAGTTTGAGAATTTGGGAAAATTTATTTACTGAGGTCTAATTGCGCCACCATTGTATATAAACTCTATACTTTTTCGACGTGCATTTTTTAATAATGTTTGATCTAAACCGTTAGAATTTCATGTTTTATTGATTATAGGATTGTCAGCAAAATTGAAAATCATTCAGTATCAACAACTACATGATCGAAATAGTTTTACTGCTTCCAGAAGCATTAAAGACTAATAGCACACTGCATGAGCCACACTTGAGATCTTTTTGCAATATCAAAATCATTTGTCTTTAATTTATTATGGATTAGATCATTCTCACCTAGTTATAGTTGAGATTGCTTTTGATTAGACAACTTCTCGAATGAAATATACTATTTTCGTGATGAGTCTATGTCTCCAAAAAGTAGTTTTCTAAACCTAATCAAGCCGCAAATTTACGATAATGAATAATTTAACAAGTACAACAAAATCAACAGTCTTGATCATCCTGGTTGTCTCGCGATCATGTAGCTACTACAACAACAAATTCAACATAAGACTTAGTTGACTTTCAATTAGATCAAAAGTATGAATTGTAAAGGTAATTGCCGAGTCATTTTTTATAATGCTTGATCTATACCGTTACAATTTCACATCTTACCAATTATAGCACCGTCACCAAAATTAGAGATCATTTGATGTCAGCGACTTCGTGATCGAAATACATTATATGCATTCAGAGACGTTTAAGTGTAATATTGCACTAACCGAACCCTGCATGAGGTCTTTTATAGCAATCAAAACCATCTATCTTTAACGTAATAAGATTTAAAGTATTCACCCTAGAAAATGAAGTTAACTGCATATGAATAAACTCTTGATTGGACCAAAAAAAAAAATTTAATTGATGAATTTATGTGTCGATAAAGGGATTTCCTTAACCAATTGAGCCAAAAATTAACAAAAAAATCTCACAATTAAGAAGAAAAGAAATTGAACAGTTTTGATCAGAAAAGTTTCATAGTAATCAACACACTTGGATTCTAAATATCCCTTCCTTCAAATTTTGTGAAAAGGAGGGAAAAAAAAAAAAACAAACAGTTACCGACTAAAATTATTTTTAGTCGGCTAATACCAGTCAATACCTACCAAATTAATTAGTCGGAAACATATTTTCTATTTATTAATTTTTTAATTCGTAAAAAAAAACATTTTCCCGACTAAATTTATTATTAGTCGTCTAATAAAATTAATTACCGACAAAAATAGTTTGTCGGTAAATTATATTATATTTATTGATTTTTTAAATTGGTTAAAAATTAATATTCTCCGACTAAACTTATATTTAGTCGTCTAATAAAATTAATTACCGACAAAAAAAATTTGTCGGTAAATTATATTATATTTATTGATTTTTTTAATTGGTTAAAAATTAATATTCTCCGACTAAACTTTGTTTTAGTCGGTAAAAAAATACCATTAACGATTAAAGTTTGTTTAGTCGGGAAATTTAATCACTTCTACCGACTAATCTATACTTAGTCGGTAATGGCTCAATATTTGCCGACTAATGGTTTTTTAGTCGGCAATTTTAGTCGGGAATTATGTAATTTGTTGTAGTGTATATTACGAGGAAAAAAAAAAAAGAATTTTGCAATGGGAAATGGATCCGGCTTCTCTGCAATTGACAATGAATTGTTCGGATTTGTTGAATCTTTTACCGGTAAAGTCTTTTATTTCCGGTAAAAGATTGAAAACAAATCTGGACCATTAAAAATAGTATCCAATGGTTGCGATCACTTTCACTGCACCTCTCCAAGTCCAAACCTGGACTACAGACAGTTTGGACTTAGACAAGCCAAATTCATGAGAAATTACGAAAACTAAAAGTCCCAAGTGATTCAAATTTATTTACTTGAAGAGAGTGCTCCACGATTTCAGCGGAGGCCACCGAAGTATAACCCAAATGGGCCAAAGCACATGCCAACAACAACAACATAGGACGAGCCATATGGCAAATAAATATGAAGTAGGCAAAAGAACAATCTTCAATGGCCAAATCAGAACAAGAGAGGTGTTCTCTTTATTGAGGTTGTAGCTGTTATGCCAAACATGCAATCACACACAACACAAAGATATACACGGTTTTCGTACGGAGGGAATACAGATTAGTCGCACAATCTCAGGCTCACTATCTCTCTCTGTAGTTGCTCAATGGTTTTCCAACACTTCACAAAGGAGCCAGAGGCTCAATTTATAGGGAGGATTGAGAATGAGATGAATTCCTCACAAAGAAAAGGACATCAATTCGGGTTGTGCTAGAGTATAATTTTTCTTTTAAAGGGTAAATTAACTTCCTCAAATTTTGGGAAAATGGCAGGGATAGAAAAGGAGAGTGGTCCTGATAGTAAGGAGGACAAGTGGAGCATTTAATGATCGAAAATGATATTGGTACCGAGGGTCGGTACCGAAATCGTAGGGATGGCCGCGCTGGGGCATTTCCGACCATTGGACGGTCGATCCGAGTTGTCCAAATTTTTTTTAAAAAAAAAAACGAGGGGCCGGCGCGAGAATCAATTGCATCCAAGGTGTGTAAAGTGCTTGATCCAAACATCCCTTTTTCGTGTGTATATGCGTATATACAAGCATATTGATATATACACGAAAAAGGGGTGATCAGATCAAGCACCCTACACACCTCGGATGTCTTTGGTTCTCGCATGGACCCCCTCGTTTTTTTTTATAGAATTTTTAAACGGCTCGGATCGACCGTCCGGTGGCTGGAGATGGCCCGACATGGCTGTCGCTACGATTTCGGTATCGACCCGTGGGTACCAATAGTAGTACTTTTAATGATCGAAAGTTTAATGATCGATAACTGAACAACTCAACGCGAGTTGACTAGGGACAAGGAGGATAGGGAGCTAGTGGAGCGAATTGATGCACGTGGATCGGTGGATGGATTTGTTGTACTACCTTTCTTTATACCCACGGGGAAAATTTTTCAGTGCCGAGCGGATACCACGTGGTACCCACCCGCGCATCCGATCCGTCCATTACTTGTTTGAAAAAAGATAGAGGAGGTTCCTTGATTCAAATGGTAGATGAAGGGAGGTCCTTGATTATTGGTGGTAGATGGAGGGGGGTTTTTTGAAAATTCCCCCTGATTTTAAAGAAAGTACAGCCCAAATAAGAATATTTCACATTGAAAAAAAGGTGAAGGAGGTTCCTTGATTCAATTGGTAGATGGAGGAGTGTTTTAATCCGAGCCATACAAGAATATATCGGACGGCTCGGATACGCCGAACGGATACCACGTAGGCAATACCCGCTCGGCAATGAAAAATTCGTGAATGGATAGGGAGGATAGGGAGGGCTGTACTTTCTTTAAAATCAGTGAAAAGGTTGGTGGTTTCTAGTTTCTACGGATGTTTTTTTTAGGTAAATGATATTGGCACTCCAAAAATTGATGCAGGCACTCCAAAATTAGTATAATTTTAAAGTCACTTTTCTTTATTTTTTGGAGTGTCTTCATCAATTTTTAGAGTGTCAATATCATTTTCCTTTTTTCTACTTGAGTTCAAGAAGAAGGTACTAGTCGTAGTTTTTTTTTTTTTTTTTTTTTTTGTACTTGGAGGTTTTTTTTTGTAGTCGGTGAGTTTGCTCCGCACGCGATTGACAAGGGTTTAATTTTTGAGATCAGCTAGCAAGAAAATAATTTCTCGTGAATTCTTAATGCCGACATAGATGATCTGCTTTTGACCGGACCTAAAAGAGAATTAATTGAGGTGCATATAAGCTGGCTCAGACACTCATTACCATCGAAAAGAGAGAGAGAGAGAATTAAACAGAATTACCATACAAATGTGATTGACTTCTTACAATGATTTATAGCCTGATATTGCCAATTTTTTTGTTTGCTTCTGTAGCTAGAATGCGCTCTGTGCTTATGTTCATAAGCCATGCTAGACCAGAAGATATGGTAGCACAATTAAGGCTCAATCTCTAAGTAATGGATTAGCAGCAGGAAAGGCCCCAAAGCTAACCCAAGAGGCAGCTTAAGATCATCTCAAACCTGATGTCTAATTTGACATGTGATGTCAATTTTTGTTTCATTAATTATTATTCTCTTCAAAACTCCCTAAAATAATAAATTTGACAAGTTAGTTGGAGTAGACCTTTTGAAGACGTTAAATTCTAGCATGTCAAATTGCCAAGTAAAGCTTTCAAAAAAAATTTGACATCTCCAAATTTGAAGTCAAGTTGGAGATGCTCCAAGTGTCAATACGGATGACCTATAAACCCAGACAACTTGTTCGTTTTGGATCTAAAAATCTCTGGGCACGGTCAATAATAATTTTTTCTTATACTTATCTATTTCCATTCATTACTCTAGAAAAATACCTTCGAACCACGTCATAAGAGAGAAATCTCTTGTGAAACTTCCTTGCGTGGATCGTTTGCCTTTGACTGCATTGGCGAGAGAAATAATTAAGGTGCATGTAAAGCTAGTTCTGGCGAGCATGGGACCCCAAATGGGCCATACAATTGGTAAATTTTAAAATATTTTTTCAATTGGCCTTGCAAAAAATCAGCTTAATTAAATATGTGTAAATACTTAATTGAATCTTCTAACTTTTCATTCAGAAATTAGGCGTAATTTCTGAAAGAAAAGTTAGAAAATTCAATTAAATACTGACACATATTTAATTGAGCTGATTTTTGCAAAGGGCCACTTGAATGTGTTTTTTTTAAACTTATCGCCGGATCAAATTATTTATGTGAGATGCATACTGAATTCCACTTGCAGTATATACCCACTTGGTCGGTACCCTTAGCATGTTCGGACAGTGAAACGTGGGGTGCATGGGTAGTTGTGGATTGTCTGGTTTTGTAACTGCCACATACTTGACCTCAAAGTCCCAAACACGTGCTCACCCGATTTGGGGATATTTTTAAAAGAATAAATGAAATGATTTTGCCATTCTCTTTTTTTGTTAACGCTACTCATTTGCAAGTGTATTTTTGCACAAAAATATACTTGCAGGGAAGTGAATTTAACAAAAAAAAAGAGTGACAAAATCAGCAACTAAGAAAAACTATAGCCAACCATGAGCTCGGAAATTAATAGACTTTATTCCATATCTCTTATCTAAGTCACTCACAGACTTGATTAGTATATTTCTAAAGGCTATTCGACCCATTGTTAATTGATTTTGGGTTTAAACACTTGAAAAAAACTAACATGATATTAGAGTTAGATCTTCAGTGGTCTCACATCACATGATCGAGTCTCCGTTGCCTACGTCAAATCTTTTGTTCTCTAGCTCTCCTCAATTCGTACTTCCCTGTGCATCTGAGCTGCATGCAAGGGAGAGGGTTAGATTTTATCCCACATCGCTCATCTAAATTACCCAAAACCAAATATATTCTAGAGGTAACCGCACCTAACCAATTGGTTTTTGGAACCTTACCAGAAATCTAACAGTTATCAATAATTTGAATTCTTTGATTATTGTGAAATATATTTGTTGTATTCGGAGCTACTACTCCCTCTCTGTCCCAATTCTATAGTCCACTTTGAGAATTCGTATCATTTTTTAATTGATTATATCTTGCAATCTATAATCTTTTCAGTGATTTTGAAAATATCGTTTAAAAGAGGTCATTGAGATCTATCAAATAAGATTTATATTGCACATAAACGATATTGCCAATTAAAAATTATAATTAATTTTTTATCCCGTTGGGATAAAATGAGGGGGGAAAAAATGGGGACGGTGGAGTATTAATATTATTCACAAGGTTTAATAGTCATTATGGAAAATGTACTCCAACATCATTCATGGGCCTTGAAAGGGTAGTTGAACCAGGGTTCGCAAAAAAGAAGGGTAGTTGAACCACGAAATGCATTTTGGATTCAAACCTGGTTAGGTGAGTGTCCTATTCTATAGTATTGGTAATAGGGGCCTAGAACTGGTCCTTCCAATTCATTATTGATACTCCCTGCTCGTGGGCGGTCCCTACTCCCTACCCCTCCTTTGATCCATTCATCTTGCCCAGCGGAAAGGCTATATCTAAGGGCCAAGGCTGACCCTATCATTTCGACCAAACGTTTATTTTTACCGTTTCAAAATCAGTAATATGGGATTCATAAACTCCACTACTCCTTGTTTCTTTTTTCTTTTTTGAATTTTTTTGGATTGAACTCCCATATTATAAAATTAGTTACATTAATATTATATATATTTGTAAAGTGACTTATTGGTTTGTATCTATTTACAAAAAAAAATTTGTATTTGGTACTTTTGCGCCAACCTTTTGTGAATTATTAATTCGTCTCGACAGGAGAAATCGGAAAAGAAAAAAATTATGATTGAAATTCATTTAATTTTTATTTTAAAAAAATTAAAATTTGATAATAATTTTTTATTTTTCCGATTCCTTTTGCCGAGAAGAAACAATAATCCACAAAAGTTTGATACAAAAATAGCAATTGCGATTGTTTTTTTGAATAAAGACAAACTAACTTGTCGCTTTGACTTATTGGTTCAAAACGACTATTTGTTATCGATACAATACTAGGAAGTAGGAACCAAGGGCCAATGAATTTCAGGCACAGTAGCATGATGCTCTAACATTATTATCTGGTGGACAGTGTATAAGGTACACACAATTAATAATGGGTCTCAAAAACAATGTGTAATTAATGGATAAAGTTACTGGGGCAAGACCACCGGATAAATTTTCCCCGTTGCGTCTCAAGATATAGCACGACCTTGTGCCCATTACTCAAAGGGTCCGTTTGGATGCGGGGAAAGAATGGAGGTATTAGTTAAGAAGGGAGATAAGATAGGAGTTAGTATTATGCAAGAATTTAAAAAGTATTTGGTTTGGATGAGGTATTAAAGAAGAGGAATTAAATAGTACTTAGTTTGGATGATGGATAAAATGAGGGGATAAAGTTGTTTTGTAGTTAAAATGGAAGATGATGGGGTATAATTATTTAATATCACTCCAAAACCTCTCCATAAATAATCCCCTGCCGGGGGTATTAAGGGGTATAAGAGAAGAGAGGCTTAAGTTAATACCCCTCGTTTCGTTTTTTGGTTCCCAAACCACGGCTTAAGTGATGGGCCCGGGTATATATGAGGGGTACTAATACCCCTTCACATTCCCCATCCAAATTAACGACGGACATAGCTACTTGGAGAGCGGACTGGCACGTGTCATTCCTAGTTTCAATAAAAAAAAATTATATGTACATAAATGGATTAGGCCCATATTGATATTCGGACAACTTAATTTTTCCCACAATTAAGGAAAAGATAGCTATTTAAAAGATAAATGATTTGGATCACCGAACAAGTATCTTGAAGGCTTTCATTTCAAGACCACCGTAGAATGGTAGTACGCATATATTTTTTATTAACAAAAAATCACCGGACAAAAGCCTGACTTTACATTTAGTTCATTCCTCTCCAAATTTTTATGAAAAAAAGAGTATAAACCAATACAAATGGACAACCATTAAATAGTGTCATCCATGCTCAACCACTGATTACACGTACACAGTCTTTTGAGTCTCAAAACGTGATCAGATTTGTTCACTTTGTAGAACTCGATGCATAGAATTAATAAACCTCCAACGAATCAAATCAATTGGATCTTAGTAGCCTAGGGTTTGATCAAAACTCATTTTTTCTAATAAGAGAAAAGGACATAAAAACATAACTACTCGACATTGAAACATAACAACAATCAATGGGAAGCTACTAGCACAAGGGCCCAGGAACGCAAATGTCTTACTATGTCCCACTATATTGCCAATGAGTGGTGCTAGTATATCACCTAAGTTCACACCCAAACATACACCCACTACTCACATGAGTGGTGGGTTCCACACACACTACATACTTTAGTGTATGTATGGGGCCCACCACTCATGTGAGTGTGGGTGTGTCACTAGAATTATTGATTGCGAATTGGAAAATGGACTGAACATAAAGCCCCACATAAACATGAGAGAGTTCCAGAGAGAGAGAGTTCCCCGGCGGAGGGTTTGCGCCCCCCCGTTCCGCCACCCTCTTCCCCTCTTCTTGTTCCCCCTTTTTTTTTTTCTTCTCTTCCTCCATCTCTACCTCTCCGTCCCCCTCTCCTTTGAGCTCTCTCTCTTGTCTCTCCTCTCCTGTCAAGGTTGTGAAGTGATTGAGACTCTCTCCTTTGGGAGTTGAGATCTCCCACTTTCCCCACCATTTTTGGACTCAGGATCCAGATTTAGGGTTCTAGATCTGATTTTTTCTTGGAATCATCGTACAGGCAACGAAGACGGCATCTGCAGCGACTTCTGCCTCCAGTCTGTGGCGGGATGAGTTTGAGTTGGAGCGTTGGGTCATCCAGGAAGGGTTTGCTCCGTGTTCATACCTGGCCTCTCAACTTTGGGCTCTCTAACCCCTCTTCACAATTGTGTTCGACGGGTCCGGCTCTGGCATCGCGGTTCCATGCGGGTTTTTTCCTATTTTTTCTTTTGGTTTTTTTTTGTTTTGTTTTTGTTTTTACTTGTTTTTCCGGGCCGATAGTGTCCATATTTTGTACTGTTTTATTACATAATATTTGCATTTTCTAGTTGGTTGAAAAAAAGGCCCCACATTTTATCATATTTAATTGTAATGCCCCTAATTTTCATGGGATTTATTTAAGTTCTTTGGATTTTTATAATGGAAACTTGCACATTAACCGAATAGGATTTGTTGGGCCTAGACATAGGGCTATAAACGAACCGAGCCGAGCTTTGTCGAGCTCGAGCTCGGTTCATTTATTAAACGAGCAGAAAATTCGAGCTCGAGTCTTAATGAGCCGACCTGAGTTATTTACTAATCAAACTTCTTCAATCGAGCCGAGTCATCCTTAACGAGCCGAGCTTTTGTCGAACGAGCAGAGTTGAAAACTCGAGCTCAGCTCGTTTAGTAAATGAGCAGGGCCGAACCGAGCTTTAACGAGTCGAGCCGAGCTCGCGAGTTGCTCAGTTCATTTACAGTCCTAGCCCGGAGTGTCTCATAGAGTTGGTTACACAATGTCACTCTCTGCGACCGCTTTAAAAATAGACTTGCGGGTACATAGAATGTTTGTACCACTAATTAATAGAATGTTTGTAGTAAGGAGAGGGTAAAAGAAAAAGAATGAACGGTTTGTCAAACAGTAACACAACCTCGGCGCACAAGAGAAATGAGAACTAATTGCGAAGCATTTATGTGCGTATATCAAGTACTCTCTCCGTCCCATTTTTATTGTCCATTATTCTATTCGGCTCTTTTATAATTTTTGTCTATATCTTTTATTGTGAATCTTCTTTTTTTTTGCTCGGCAAACGAGACTTGAAAAATATACAATATAAATTTTGTTTGATATATATTGATTAGTTCTATAATATAAATTTTTTAAAATTATGAAAAATATTATAAATTTAAAGATATAAGCAATTAAAAAATGGCACACAATTCAAAAATCAATGGACACTAAAAATTAGATGGAGGAAATATTAAGCAGGATTCATCGAAGTGGAAAAAGGTGTTACACGATCTCGAATGGTATATTTGCGGTTTCACTTTTTAGATAACACACAAAATTATTTTGCGGATAATTAAGTTATTAGGTGAGAACTGTTTCCATTCAAAGGATTTTAATTTGTCAAGGATTTTATTTTCGGTGGATTTATTTGTTTTGAAAGATTTAATTTCTTAGGCCTGTTCAGTTGCACAGAAATAATGGAAAAGGATGGGAAATCAATTTTCTTGTAACTTTCTATGTGTTTATTTACCAGGAAAGTTGCAGGACCCACAACTTCAACTTTCCCGCAGAGAAACTTTTTACTACAAAACAGGCCTTGCAAAAAAAAAAAAAAAAAGAATTCTTGTTTTCTTGCAAAATTCTTTTCAAGAGAACACACACGAAATAATAAATTTTATTTTCTTTCTATTTTACCTCACTCAATTTTTCTCTCAAATCTATTTTTAACACAACATTTTCAACAGCTTAACAGCAGCTGCCTGTTTGATAAAACTGAAACTGAATGCTGAAAAATTAAGTACTGAAAGCTGAATGTTGAATTTTTTAAGCTGAAAAACTGTTTGATAAACATATTAAGTACTGAATTAAAAAAATGATAAATTAATTTTAGCTCTGATTCTCTCTTAATTTACTAATGGCCACAATGTACTTATAATAATGGTGGAATGGTGATTGTGGTGGTGGTGGTGGTGATGGAGTGGTGGCGGCGGCAGTGGTGGTGGTGTTAGAGTGTTGGCGATAGTGGTGTAATGGTGGTGGTGGAGTGATGGTGATGTAACGGTGGTAATGAGAGGTGGTGGTGGTGTAATGGTGGGAGTGGAGTGATGGTGTAATTGTAACAATGAGTGGTGTTGGTGGAGTGATAGTTGTGTAATGGTGGTATTGTGACGGCGGCGACGGTGTGGTAGTGGTGGCGGCAGTGTGGTAATGTTGGTGGTGGTGGAGTGATAGGGGAGTGGTGGTGGTGGGGGTGATGGTGGTGGTGGTGGTGGTGATGGTGATGGTGGCGAAGTGGTTGTGGTGGTGGAGTGGTTGTAGGAGTGGTGGTAGTGGTGGGTGTGGTTGTGGTGATGGTATGGTGATTAAATGGAAGTATACAAGAATTTAGTCATAATTAAATAACTCAAAGCTACTTAATTTTTTCAACTTTTTAGCCTACATTTGAAGTAGCACATAATCTATTAAGCAATGTATAATGTCATTATTAAACCTACTGAATCACTTATTATTTAATTGATCCAATTTTAAGTGCTGAATTTAGATTATTAAACAAGCTCTAGTGTCGGACCACTCCGAACCCAACACTTACATTTGTTTTGGGTGAACATATTTGGCAATGTATGGCGGCCGGTGACATAACCATGGCTGCAGCAAACTTTTCATGTCGTCAAGGCCTCACACTTCGGAGTTTGCTTCCTTTTAAGGTTTTATGTTCGAAATCTCTGGCTTCGTTCAGTTGTTAGGAAAGTACAGGAAAGGATGGAAAAATCAACTTTTCGATAACTTTTGTAGTGTTTAGTTGCCAGGAAAGTAGTGAGAAACATGTTCTTAGGTTTTTCTGCAAGATTTACTTTCTTGCAAAAGTGATCCGGCCAAAAGTATAGGATTTTGCGGGAAAAGTTTTCTCCATTGTGGGGACAAAATAATTGGCGGGTAAGAAAAAAAGCGAATGACCCCAATACCAAAAAATACGAATTAGATTTTTAGAAAGACACTTTGAGATTTACTCGAGCAACAACAATTTCGACTACTATGGTGTTTTCTGAGATAATTATTGTGGAAAAAATTGGTAATTGATTTATATTGGAAGTATTTATTTATCTTGTCATTAGTCTTCAGTTTTGTTTTATGCTTACTAATTATCAGTGAGTTTTTGTATCAGCAACTAATCAAGTATAGTTGTTTAACATATTTATTTAGTTATCATCTACTTATTTTTTAATCTTCATTTGTACTGCTGATTATTAGATGATGCCAATTTAAATGGGGGATTTGCATGACCATTCAGAAGATAGCAAAATGAAAAGAGAATTGCAAGTTGATTTTTTCATTTCATGTTAAGGCTTTGCATTAGATAAAATACATTTTTCCCATATGTGTTAGCTCACAAAGTTACTTTTAGCTATGGTAAATAAAAAAGTTTCTCATAAGTGTTTTTTTTGGACAAATGAACCACTAAACTTTAGTTTTCTTACAAAAAAATTTTTGTCAAATGAACACTCATAATAAAATAGACTTTCTTTTCTTTTACTTCACTTTACTTGATTTTCCTGAGAATAACTTTCTTGTACAATATTCTTGGCAACTGAACGGAGCCTTAGGTGTTATCAACTCCTGTGAGACCGGTAAATACTGAGCATTTGTACCGACTTTAAGAGGAGCACGTGCTTGTAGATAGTGGGTTTATGATTTCTAAAATTAATCGATCGAAGTGCGTGTAAGTTGTCCGGACAACTGTTTCTCCAAAGAAAGGGAAAAAAAGTTTGTTGCAAGGAAATTTAATGGAAAAACACGACGGAAGCTACCACCAACTCCCATCTCGGTAGCAGGAAGTCTGAAACCATGGAGAGAACGAAAAATAAGAAGGTAATGCTTGGAAAAAAGAGCTGATCAAAAAATGAAAAGAATGCTTGGAAAAAGGAAAAATCTATGGGTACGCCATTTGGCGTATACTGGATTTTGTAAGGCCTATCTCAATGCTTCACACCAATTGTCGGAGATGTTCAATCTATTTAGAACATATTTTTTCAAGGAGTAATTATTGAGTGATTTTGGGACACCGCCATGTAGTGTCTAGACCCTTCTCCACCACACATTCATGTGGAATCCATATATTTTGTACCAAAGCCACAAGAATGCATGGTGCCCCAAGACCATTGAATTTTTTTGTTTTTTTTCATTTTTACGAGGCACTAAAATCAGTTTATTCGGACATCGGTAGGAGATGATTTATTTTCACTCTTGATTTCACAGGGACAAATTTAATAAACTAATCAAGTTCTTATCGATATTCGAATAAACAGTTTTTTTTTGTTGCACGGGCCCTTAAAATAATATTTTCCAACAAATTAAATGGCTTTGGTCATTTGCATCGAACTTAAAAATGAACTCCACACAATTTGATGTAAATTTTAGTACACAGCAAATGATGGAATACTTTTTTGGTTTGTAGTTGGGCTCAGTTTAATTACAAACCAAATGGTAGTTTCGTATTCTGTTACCCGTTCAAGTGAGTGAGGAAATGCCGATAATGTAGGCTCGACATTATAGGCCCAAGACATGCAGCATTTACCATTCTTGTGTTGGGCTTCTTGTTGTCTGCATTCCAAGTGTTCGACAAAATGCCCAACCTGAGCTTATGATGGTGGCAACTGAAGTTGCACGTGACAGTACGAGGGAAACACTGGGTAACTAGTTGTTGCTGGGTAGAACGATGAGGATATTTCTCAGAATTTGCTTAACATGAAACTATGCACCCTTATTGGATAAAACGGCTTCGGCAACCTCAGCCAAGTAGGTAGTGGATAATCCAAATTTAGCGTTTCGATTCAATCTATTTTGCACAGACATCAACACATTTTCTCGGATATCTATATACGTATCATTGAACATTTTGCACATTAACATTGCCACTAGACTGAGGTTTACATTTTCCTTGATAAAAGTGTTGTACCCTGCACATGGTATAAAAAAACCACACAAATACAATAAAACATGGTACAAGAAAAGCAGACAAGGAGCCAAACCTATGCACTAAGGTTTTGACCTTATCAAAAACAGTATTGGCGTTATCATCACCCTTAGTAAAAAAATCTTGTTTGGTTAGTATACAACGAACAACGGGGTAGGTCTGGTGGAGGAATAGGCAAAGAAGTCGATGGTGTGGGCCCAGCCTCGACAACAAAAGCAGTCGCTAGACCCCACGACAAGTGCGAATCAAAGTGACAAAATGCATCAACCATACACCTGCTCTTGCCATCAAAATTTCAAAACTTATGAACAAGTATCTATATATTTTGCAATCCACACACGCTATTCTAATAGTATGTAAGGGCCAATTTATTTCACATCGTTCAATTTTTTTTCTTAACCGATTAACTAAAAATAGTTAAAATTATAAATAATTGGAATCGGTAGATCGTGAATTACCTATTGTTAATTAGACAGTCCATAGCTAAATTAAGTCTCACAGAGTCGCTTAAACAAAAAATAGTTAGCTAGGGAGTTTAGTTATTGATAGGAGGTAGGTGATATCTATATTTACATCGCACAATTGTAATCAGTAACAAAGATCATTAGAGAGGGATGAGTGTTTATGGAAATCGTTCCCTAAGATAGAGTATATTAGGTTTAACGAGTGGCAAAAAAAAAAAAAAAAACAAACAAATTGGAATCTATTGTTATCTTGGTACACTATTTACCACATATTTTAACACACGAATAGAGAGAGGCCCATTGGAGATGCTCTTATTACTTATAATTAAGCTTCTTCATCTTCTTTTTTTTTAGGGCAAGTGCTTATCAATCGCTTATTCACCTTATAAAGGAAGCTCAACAAAATCATTAATAAACAGTAAGCAACCTCACGAAGTGGAGAAACAAATTTCTATAGTAAATCTGCACACGTGAACTCAGAAGACGAATCGTCGAAAGAGAAGAAAAATGAGGATGATGGGGTGGATGTTCCGGTGTCAGAGAGTGATACTAATGGGACCTCTTCAAATGCGGAGAAGATAGTAAGACAAGGGAGTGGAATCCACCGTGATTTTAGCAAGTGGCGAGGCTGATATTTTTGATGGGGCTAATCAGTTAGTGGCTAGCACTAAACCTGATGATACCGAAATTCATGCTAAGGATTCAACCAATGCCTTGGCTGATGTTGGAGCTAAAACTGCAGGGGTAAACTTCCTTACTTAAAAGATGGCGCAGCGGAAATTATCCCAGATTTAGAGGTTGTGGAGCATGATGTACGCTTTTATAATCTATCAGAAGTGGGCTTTTTAAATGAACAAGGAAGTTGAGGGTCACCAGTTAGTTGTGGATCTTAACCCAATCGAGGAGACCAATAACACGGGGAAAGGAAAATGGAGGCAGAAGTCGGTAGAGAATATGTTGGGATTTTCCTAAGCCCAAGAAGAAAGGTGGAAAAAGAAGCAAAGTGATATGTTGAGATCAGCAGTTGCCGCTGCTGCTTTACCTCTTTCTTCCATAGTCATCAAAGACTCATTTAGATGAGGCTCAGGCTGTTTGGTCCGTTAACAAGATTATGGGCCTCCATTATTCGGGTGATAAAAAGGATCTTACTTGTCAATTTTGCAATTATGGAAGCCAAAGATGAGGAAAGGGTTAAGGCGCATGGCATCCATCATAATGATTGACTCTTAGGTGTTTTTTTGGGTGTTTGTTAGGTGTCTATTTGGATGTCTTAGCTTTTGTTCTAACTGCCGGTTGCATAGGTGTCTATTTGGATGTCTTAGCTTTTGTTCTAACTGCCGGTTGCATAGTCGGGTGTGCCCTTTTGGTTTATTTGCTTTGGGTCTTAGGTGTTCTCTTGTTGGTTTCTTGCCAACTTGGTTTATTATCTTTTCCTTTAGAGTTCATGTTGGCTTATGACTGCTGGAGCCAACACCAATGGGAAGCCCAAAGAGTTCGCAGAAATGTCAAACTCTTGTTGTTGATAATTTCAGATTTAACAATCAAGTAGTTAGATAATGAACAAACTCAAAAAAAATGGTGCCCAGAGGATCTCCAATCACACACTAGCCCTCTCAAAGAGATCGAGACCCAAAGCTCACCAATCAAGCTCTATATTAGTTTGTATTCCAAAGATGCGATGATGTGGCAGGAAAAATGAAATACGTTCCTAGAGAATAGCAATCTAGTATCAATTCATCCCAAAATTTGAGTACCAAACGAGGCAACAACTGTCTTTGTAAAGAACGTATGTGCGGAAATGTATAATATGAGGCATAAGTCAAGCCACTTGGTAGCTCTCCATGGATATGATCGTCCTCTGTGCAAACTTAGGAGATGGTCCACCTTTTAGGGACAAGATAGTGATGACCTGCAACAGATTTGCAATCAATCATGCAAAATCGCAAAACTCGTAACAAAACGCAATGTAAACAAAGTGGAACCCAGAAATGAAAACCCCCTTTAATGTTCTTCAAGAACTCAAACTATCCTTGAAAATAACAATGATAATATAGAGGGAATCTTCACAAGTAGATAACATACAAAAAGTATGGTTAAATATCGCCTTCTTTGTGCATGCCATGGATCTGTTGTATCACTCATGTTATATGAAATACTCCATGTCACGATCTCTACTTTTCATAACAATTTTTTCTAAATCAAGAAAAGAATAGGGTACACATCCATCCATAAAGACAAATGACCACAATCAGAATGGTGATTGTGAAGTATGTTGGGGGTGTGGGGGCTATCTACGAAAAATCCAGTTCAAGAAAATTATGAACTGTTCAACCATGCAACTGAAGAGAAATCTATAATAAATTTGAGCTATAAAATCCCCATTTTTGAATTGATTCCGATTTCATTCAAATGCATTTCATGTAAATGTCAATGAAATTTTATAATAACGCCATTACCATTACCAATTATCATGGTCGAGAAAACAACATAAAACAACCAGAAATGGAGAAAACAGAGGCAAACCTTTAGGTTGCTAAATGTACTTGCAGCAGTAAAACGCACTGAAATCGGGAAAAAGACTGATGAATCTGAAGGAGGAACAACAAATTCCATTGATTCACTGCAAAGTTCGCCAATATAAAGTTAGAAAATAAACGCCACTGCAAACTTGTGTAGCAAAAACTTGAGTTCCATATATTAAAACAAAATTCAGCTTATGCTGACCTGCGGTTTAAGTCATCAATGAGAAGTATGGACCACTCCAAAATAGAATTATTGGAGTTGTATCTGTCAGGAAAACATGCAGGCATATTAACCCAAGTCCATTGAAAAGGAGAAATGGAATAAAACAATGGAAATGGGGAGAAGGATCCGAAATCCGTTTATTGAGAATAAATGAGCAAGTCACATGAAACTAATTAAATTTAAGAAAGTCGAATTCGGGGGTGTTCATGCTAATATGAGAGGACTGGAGGCCATATCAGAAAATTATTGCAGAACCATTGAGCTGTATTTTTCATCAATTACAATAGACAAAGTTGATGAGCATGCATGGAACACAAATGAAGAAATACTCTACCCAACCAGCCAAGCACAGCTTCCCAGCAATTGAGGGCTAAATCTTTTCAAATTGGACAAAAATTGACCAGCGAAAATTTAAAGAAAATAAAACTCAGGACCAGAAGCTAGCTAAGAGAATTTAAAGAAAATAAAAAGAAGGCAAGCAATCTCATCCTTAAACACACTGTTAGTGTTAGAGCATTCTGAACATCTAATTCAATATACTCGATCAGCACAATACATTCGAAAATATAGCAACAAAACAGCACACGCTAAGGTAACCATTCCTACGTATAGGTAAACCACTAACCATATGGTCCATATGTTTGCACAGGCAGGGAGACAGAACTTTTGCCCTTAGATATGTGACTTTAATCGAAAGAGGGGGGGTAAATATAGCTAAGACTCAAAGGCAACTTCATACTCAAACTGCTTATACGCGTTTTGTCGTAACGTAAGTCTTTTGTATTGTTTTTTATTTTTTATTTTTGGTAAGTATCTGTGTTGTTTGTTGATTTTGTGAAAGTAGAGGGTAACAACTTACAGTAGCGTGCCATAGCCTAATATCAGCAACCAATGCACATAGCCAAAAATTAAACCTTGTCCAACTAAAAATACATAAATTAACGCACCCAAATGACAACAGCCTAAATCATGTAAAAAGAATTTAGAAAATTACCTTCAGAATATCTGAACCCTCAATCTGGAGCCACGAAGCTGTAGATGAGCAACAGTTAGCCCATTTCTTCCCTGTTTTTTCTTTCAACCAAAATCCTAACCCTAGAATATGCGTTCACGAAACCTCCGATTGACAACCAACAAACCTTAAAAATAAAAAATTGCAACCACATTAGCCAAACCAAACAACATGCAAACCACAGCGAAGAACATAAATCAGAGAAATCCACCGAAAACCCATAGTTTCTGCACTTTCAAGTTAAGTTCTAGCTATTTCCACAAAATCTAACTGCATAATATCTTAACCCAAGTTATGATGGTTTAATTATAGATCATAAAAAATCAAACCACTGAAACGAACAATTGGAACACAATCTACTATCAAACTGGCAGGTGCAGTATGTAACATCTTACCAAGAGAAGCAAATCAAGATTTGACAATCCAAATTCGTTCCTTCAATTCTTCTTCTCCGCTTCTGACCCCCCTCACCAACCAAAGAAACATAGAACCAACTTTACTTCTCTGTAAAATCAACACCAACAATCACAATCCGAATACCCAGAGAATTAGCACTAACAAACGCATGCAAAGCAGGCAAATCAAATATATAGAAACAAAATTCAAACAAAACTCTAGATCGACAACCAGAAAGTATTAACACCCATAGAAAATCTGTATACCTTATGCAATTTCTGGAAGTCGGCTTCTCACAAATCGAAACCCACTCTCAAAATTACTACTAAGCCCAACAATCAGCCAATCGAAACTCACACCGATTAAGAACTTACCTAACGAGCGACACTAACAAACGCATGCAAAGCAGGCAAATCAAATATATAGAAACAAAATTCAAACAAAACTCTAGATCGACAACCAGAAAGTATTAACACCCATAGAAAATCTGTATACCTTATGCAATTTCTGGAAGTCGGCTTCTCACAAATCGAAACCCACTCTCAAAATTACTACTAAGCCCAACAATCAGCCAATCGAAACTCACACCGATTAAGAACTTACCTAACGAGCGACATTTATGATTTTAGACGACGATATTTGTCGGAGCCGCAGTAACTGGACTTACCCTATCCGGGGCTAAGAACGAAGACGGTGAAATAGTAGCTTTGAAGGCGGAGGAACACCATGCTCTTACGATTCAGCTCGCCCAAAACACACACGCTCTCTCTCTCTCTCTCTCTCTCTCTCTCTCTCTCTGTTTTTCTCTAGTTCAGAGCAAGAAAAGGAGGAGGCGGAGCTAACGAAGCGAATTGATTCACGTAATCCCTCACGCCACTTAACCCTCTAAATGCAAGAGATAAATTGACCCTTCTACCCAAGCAAGCAAACACAACATCCTTACAATTAAGGGACATAATTGTCCAAATTGGCTCAAAATTGCCAAGCGATGACATCACCAAAGTGGTTCTTATTTAAGAGGAGTAGGATAGGAAAAATATTCGTTAAAGTGTATATTAGGATAAAAATGGGTTCCACAAGTGTGTTAAACATTGCTACGGAGTAACTTAAGAGTGCGTTAAGAGTATTCTACATTGGGTTTGATATATTTTGTGTGTTAAAATGTGTATTAGGATAAAAATGGGTTCCACAAGTGTATTTTTTTGAGCGGCAAGAAAATAGATCATGCCCAAATAACAATCATTTGTCCAATTGAGACCAGAAACTTATAATTGACAAGAAGCCAATCAAGGACACCCATTGGGCCGAAACCCGACTAAAAGGGCCACAGCCCAAACCCCAATGAGTCTAAGAAACCCAGATTTTATAATCAGTACAAACAAAACAGTCCTAACATCCCCTGTCGTCGGAAAGATGCATCCCTATCACTGCCGCGACCCGGGATCCCAACACACCTCAGACCCAGTGCCGGCCCAGATATTTGGGTTGCCCTAGCCCGACCTCATGCTTTGTTGCCCACTTACTATTAAATTATACAAAAAAATACAAGTACAAAAAAAAAAATCAAAATTACATTGTTTTTTTAACTTTAATAACATCCAAAAAAAAAAAATTCAACATCAAAATGTAAACCCCGTTTATGGTACTTTATGTTTAGCATGATCCGAATTAAAGAAAATAATTTCTCCTAGCATTTTTGGAAGCAAATTTCTCAATTGAGTCAACGTATTTTACTTATCCAGAAATTCAGAGCTGTTCCGCTAACTTTTATCGTTTATTTTTTTGGGCTTTATAGTTGATGGAGTATATGTTTGAAAAACATAAGAAGTTAAAAAAAGTCTCAAATGCTCAAAAATACTCTTAGTAGAATTGCACCTCATTTTCAATTGATATCATAACTAATCTCTTTAATTTCTTTTGCGAAATGGTAATTCAAAGATAAAAATAAAAACCGTGTTAGCTTGCTCGATTTATTTTAACTATGACTTTTTTTTCCATCTAATGTAAGAACATTTCACTTATAGATTATTATTGGGAGGAAAACAAAAAGAGCAAAATAAAAATTGTAAATTGGAGGAGGCAAACAAAAAGACGTAGAAGACGAACAAAAGAATGGAGAAAAAAGAAAAAGAAAGTGCGCGCCTGGGAATTGAACCAAGCACCTCCATTGCTTGGACAGTATGCCCGTTAGACCACTGCACCAAGGAAAGGCTTGTGACATTATGGGAAACTTTTTAAAATTTATATATAACTTAAATTTTTTTTTTTTTTTTGGGTTGCCCCAGTCGGGAGGTTGCTCAAGACCGAGAACTTGCGGGGCTTACCCCGAGGCCGGTCCTGCTCAGACCGCACACCATCGCCGCTGCACCAAGCCACCAAGCTGCCTTTGCCGAGAAACCCCTGATCGCCGTCAAAGAGCCCAATACCTTGAAGAGAAAAAAAAAAAAAAAAACCCCTAATACAAAATCACAGCCTTGCCGATCCAGCCTCCGTGCGGCCTCCCCATGGCTGTTCAAACAACAACCCATAGAACCATCAACCCACAAGTGTGTATTAAGAGTAGGGAGCATTTATGTTTTATGGTTGACTTTTGAATTTATATGGGATCCAATTATTATTTATTAGCTTCTTTGCAATTGGCATACATGCTAGCACATTAATAGATTTACCACACTTTAGCACACAAACTAATACAAGTATTGAAGCACGAAAAATATATTTTTGTTTCCTAAGTCTTAATACGTACACATAATTAAAACACTAGTTATTAAACCCATTGTGGATGCTCTAAGGGTTGTTCGGGCCAGCTTAAACATGCACCTCGGTTATTCTCCTTCTGATTGGGTCGAGGGCAAGCCATCCACATTGGGATTATGGAATTCACAAGAAATTCCTCTTACGGCTTGCCCCAAATTAATATTTATCTTCTTGTATTTATGGAGTAATCTTTTTTATTCATATACGTTTTATATTTCATGTGCATCAATTAATTATTGAGGAGACTTTGAACACCAACATTTTATAGGTCGAATATGTAAAATTCTGAATACCAACATTTTGCATTCAGGAATCAAAAACTTTTGTTAGAGTTTAAACTTCATTTTTTCATAGCCCTATGAATTAACAAATGCTAGTCCATAGGTTTGCTGTAACTGTTATGCTGGGTTTTTTATACTCTTCCCTTATTTTTGGGCCTATTCTGTGGGGAGATTGTAGTTGTATTTATTTTATTGTATTCTTCTGGATTAATTTAGTTAATTGACAACTTTTTTTTTCACATGGTAGGATGTTAGTTGTTAATGAGTTAGATTACTATAAAGGGCCTGTCGTTGTTCCGTTAGCTTGAACCCCCGACCTCCTGACCCTCGGAACTCTAACCCAAAGGGAAAGAAGACCACCAAGCCAAGGCCGAAGGTCTGGAAAAATAAAAAACATGATTTTCAAGTGATTTGGAGACAAGCGCTCGGTTTTCACTAAGCAATGGTTCATGAGTTTGTATGAATTAATGTTGTACTGGATAAAGTATCATAGAGTCGGTTGGAGAGTTAGTTTTTTTTTTTTTTTTTTGCCAATATTGTATACATTAGCAGGGTTTAGTATGAGAAGTTAATGAGTTAGTCCACAAAAAATTTAGAAGTTATCCATAGCCCTGAACTCACAAACCATCCATAGCCCTGAACTCACAAAACTTTTTTTTTTTTTTTGAAAGGCAAAGAAATGTTATTAATCACTGAAATCGTTACAGAAATTAACAAAAACTAGGAATGCTAGCATCATATTCTTAACTTGAGACCCATCTGAGTTACAAAGCTAGGAATAATTCTATAGTCATCCGAGATCCAAATCGGAGGTTAGCAAGAAGCCAACCAAGGGGACACTAATTGGGGCAAGCACACACCTAATGAGCCAAGGCCAGAAACACTCGTTAGGACAAGTCCATACAGCTAGAGGGGCAAGTCCAAGTACAAAGAATCTATCACTATACCCCAAATATCAAATTTTTCATGCGAATATATACTCCCATATTTTCCCTGTGCTCTAAAAAGATCCAAACGATTCGAGAACCAAAATCTTCCCTTTAGTGCCTTTTTAGCCGGCCTTAACCTTTTTAGATGCATTGCTTTTGAAACCTTCTCCAAATCCTTGTCTGGCTCCGCCCCTCAGATTGATCCTTTCTTGCCATGAAGCATGACCTCCTCTCCTTTTAGAGCTCTCTCAACTGTCTCACACCCGTTAAGGGAGATGATGGGATAGTCTTGTGGTGCCGTTCCGCTTTTTTTTTAAACTTTTTTTTTAAAAAAAGAAAGTAATTTCAAGCTCAAATATAATGAAAATAAAAAATAATTTTTCAATTTTTTTTGCACTGTTTAAAAGATCTCAATAAGATTTATCAAATAAGATTCATATTGGTAGAAAAATTATTTGCGTAAACAAATAATTTTTGAATTTAAAATTACCTTATTTTTTTAAAAGTTCCTTTGTTTAGAAACCGAAACGGAGCCTGCCTCCCTCATCCTCGATATCCTACGCCGCCTGTATAGGGCTAGCTTAGTGATGACAGCTTCAATCGGGGAGTTAACTATCTAATCAAATCAAGTGAGAGAGGGTGGCATTTGTACATTCAGGACAGAAAACGGATCTCTTTAGTGCGAATGATGTGTACTTTTGGAAGTGCAATTCAGGATGTTGCAAAATGCAACAAAAGGTGTTCGGTTCACACTGGCATCTTTCTTGAAAAAGTGACGATAGGATTTCCATCCAGCGCACAGGACGAAGCTCTCTATTTCGATCAAAGACCCATCCCATGCTTGGTAAGTCTACCCGAAAGGAAAAGCTATCCTTCGTTCTTTTACGTCGATTGGCTTACCTGATTCTATTTCTATTGGAAATGGAATTGAAGTGGAGGCCCAAGACTTCCACTTCTTCTCTATCTTCCAACAATATACAATTGAATCCTGATTTGTGGTTGGTGAAAAGAGAAAGGCAGACAATTCTGCAAAAAGAAAAAAGCAGGATATTCCATAGACCTGGGTAACATGTCGTGTTCGTGTCGTGTTAGTCGAGTTCGTGTCACAAATCACTCAATCCAAACCCGACCCATTTAGAATTCCTATTTCTCGAGTCATGTCATTTTTGTGTTTTGTGTCAGAAATGCTAAAGCCTAATCCGTTAACTTCGTGTCCAGTTCGTGTTGTATTATCGTGTCTGTTGCCCAACTCTATATAGAATTACAGATATACCATATTGAAAACTCGCGTTTTTGGCAACCTGGGTGTGATTGCGTGGAGCGCGGGCGTGCCAAGACTTGTAGCGCCTAACTTGTTGTGAAGATTCCCGTGAATCTTGACTTCTTTCGTAGAGCGACTGTGTACGACCCAAAGGTTAAAGATCGTAAGAAGGTTCGTGGTTTGCCACACGGTTGTGGACTTAATATTTCCTAGTCGTATAGGAAATGGAACGTGAAAAACGTAGACTTTATTACACCGTGATAATAAAGTTTGATTACAAGGAAAATAAAATCCAAACTACTTGATGAAGTAAGTTTGAATGAGGGTTTGAGCACGAAGTACTCGATAGGCTACTTTGCTGAAAGTAGGAAAGTGTTTGTAAGCGTTAGCTTTGATTGGTGTTGGACCCATTTTTCTTCTCTAATTCTGCTATTTATAAGCAAAACAGTAAGCTGATTCAAGCCTGAATCCGGTTTCAGCGTTGCACCACAAGCTGCCACATGTCCCATGTTCTCTCCACTTTTCATGCACACTTGATCATGGGCAGTTGCTCAGAGGTTGATGGCAGTTAAATTCGATCATGGGTAGTGGGCTCCTTGAATGTTGACACGTGTCCCATGCTTAGGTAGAAATATCTCCCAACTTCCCCCCTTTTTTGTGCTTCCCATGCCACATGGCCAATTGACTTGGTCAATTGGCCTTTGATTTGAGAAAATCCCAACTGCCAAAGCACAACTAATTCCCTACAAAGGTGGATTATATTCCTCAAACCACACCGGCACCATATTACAAGCCTAAAACCGTGGGCCACATCCATGGGTCGAACCATCATTTCCCCCATGGGCTAACCCGTGGGCTACACTTTTAAAGGGCCTCGGGCCATAATTAAATATGGGTTGCGTGTCACTTGGGCCCAATTCTCGTGGGCTGCTCCTCTCAAAGACCTTGGGCCGCAATTCTTTACAAGGGTTGTGCTTCTCTGGCCCAAATGGGAAAATACCCATGGCCCAAAAATTAACCACCAGTCAAATACCCAATCTCGGCCCAAATTAATTAAAAGAATTCTGATCACGGCAAGCCCGATCCGTGGTGCCAAAAACGGGTATAAACACACACACACACACACACACATATATATATATATATATATCGTGTTAATGGTTGACACAGATTAGTAACCATGTTGGTCGAGTTAATTTCGTATCTCGCTTGTTCAACCCTAACCCGACCCATTTAGAATTCGTGCTCTCGAGTCGTGTCATTTTCGTGTTTCGTGTCAGAAATGCTCAACCCTAATCCGCTAATGTTATATCCGATTCGTGTCGTATTATCGCGTTTTGTGTCCGTTGCACAACTCTAATATTCAAGGAGGGTTAAGGTAGAGGCTTACTTTAGCCTATTGAGGGCCCGTCTAAGGCTGATTTCTCTATTAATAATGCCTGGGACAGAACTGATGTATGAGCGACCCTGTTTGAAAAGGACGAAGCAACTTCATTTTATTTTCATTTCCCTTGCCTTTTCCGGTGGATTGCTGCACTAGTGGGGACGACGGTCCCTCCCCTACAATTCGAAGACTCTCCTACTTCATTGATCTTAGTAACAAATACAAAAATCTGTGCGTGTAGACTTACTATAGTTTGAAGCAAGAGGAGAAGCACAACAACGAGGTACATCAGGTATTTAGGATGGATTTGGATTGAAAAATAGGGTGACTTAATTTTTTTTTTATTTGAATTTTTTTTTTTGCATTTGTTTGTTTTGTGTTAAACTTTTGTGACTTACTGATTTGTCTTGAAGAAAGGAATCGGAAAAGTAAAAAATTTTGATCGAAATTCGTAATTTTTTGAATAAAGACAAAAATAAGTCAATAAGACAACCTTTTTTTTTACTTATTCTTTTTTTTTAAATTAGTATGAGTTTCGATCAAAATTTTTTACTTTTTCGATTCTTCTTACCGAGATGAATTAATAAGTCACAAAAGTTGAACGCAAAACTAACAAATGTGAAAAAAAATTAAATAGGGAAAAATAACAGGTACTGTTTAACTTTTGAAGTCAAATGAGCCCTTAATTGGAAGCAGTCATGAGAGAGAGAGAGACAGAGAGAGAGAGAGAGAGAGGGGGGGAGAGAGGGGGGGGGGGGGGGGGGGGGGGTGGGTTATAGAAGTGGGCTTGGATTGTTTCAATCTTACAAAATGGGGCCGACTTTTTAGAGTCCCTAATCCAATCTCATACTACTGATAAAAATTTTGCACTTTATAAGACTCTCTCAAATGCTTAAAATTTCTTTTTATATTGTACTGATTTCATTAATTTTATTGTTTACATCTTTTAACTAATGAAAATGTTCTACGAAACACTCAAACCACAAAGTTTACACCTAACACCACATTGACCACAATTTTACAGGAAGAGCCAAAGCAAAACAAAACAAGCAGTGCAAGAGCCAAACCACACAGAAAGTTTGTTTTCATTGATTAATATAAGAGGAAAATGATAATACTGAAAGGATCCTGATTTTGCCACTCCTTTTTTTGGTAACGCCACTCCCCTGCAAGTGTATTTTTGTACCAAAAATATAGTTGCAAAAGAGTGGCGTTATAAAAAAAGAGAGTGGCAAAATCATTTCTCTACTGAAATTCCTTTGATTAATGCCAAAACTTTAGCACAAAAGAGTACTGTACCTTGCACTTGGTACAAGAAAACCACACAAATACAATAAAACATGGTACAAGAAAACCTGGCCAAGAGCCAAACCACGCAAATACAATCCTTTTATATACAGAAATAGTTTCAGCGTTACCGCCACCCTTACTAAAAAATCTTCTTTGCTTAGCATAAGATGAACAAAGGGGTAGATCTGGTGGAGGAGGAGGCAAAGAGGTAGATGGAGTGGGCCCGTCCTCAACAACAAAAGCAGTCGCTAGGCCCCACGATAAGTGCGAATCGAAGTGACAATGCATCAACCATACACCTGCACTTGCGATCAAACTTTCAAAAGCTTATGAATAAGTATCCATTTTGCACTCTATACACATAAGTTAACGGCCCATTTATTTCACATTACACATCACTTATTTTCTTGTAACTGATAAATTGTAAGTAAGAAAAATTAAGAATAGTTGGAATCTGTGGCGCCGTGGTTCATGAGGATATACCCTATGAGTGTTGTACTGGATAAAGTAACATAGGAAAACAATTTCAGTGCCGAGCGGGTACCACGTGGTGCCCGCTCACGCATCCGAGCCGTCTATTTCATTTTTGAACGGCTTAGATTTGGAGAGAGAAAAGAAAGAGAAAGTGTTGGGTTGAGAGGAGAAAGAGGGTTTCAATCTGAGCCGTCCAAAAGTGTACTGGACGGCTCGGATGCGCCGAACAGGTACCACATGGGATATATCCGCTAGGCACTGAAAAATCTCTCGTATCAGAGTCGGCTGAAGAATGAGATTCTTTTCATCCATTTCTTACTTATTCACTTATTAGATATTCAATGAAAAATAAACACTCCGCTAAAATAACATACCAAGTAAACAAAATGAGACGGAGAAATAAATAAATAAATTAGTCATGGAAATTGTTAACATAATATTAGGAAATATTATGTATGTTGCCATATTTTCTATGCTTTATTAGTATTATATTTTCAGTTTAGGCAGATTATTATTTATGTTTTCTAGTTAGTCTAGGTTTTCTTATTATGTGTGTTTCCTTGTAATACATCTTGTAGCCTATATAAGGCGTGCTAGGTTATAGTTTGAATACAATTAATAATACATCTTTCGCTTTTTGTCACATGGTATCAGTGGTATAAGATTTAGGTCCTGTACGTGGAATTTTTGCTCTCAGCAGGCGGCCTATATTTCATTGCCGTCCGCCAGGCACTCATAGTAATATGTAACTTGCTCGTGCATTTGGATTTCACCTCAAATCTCTATTGTCTTGTTTCTCTCAATCATTGCTGTTTTTGGCTCTCCTTGCCATTTCTCTTTTCTAGCTTCTTTTGGTTTCTCTTGTCTTGTCTTGGCATGGCTGCTCCTGATTTCTCTTGGTTTTTTCAAACTCAAGTTGGTAGATCTACCTGAGTTTGAGGGGGGATGTTATGCCATATTTTTTAAGCTTTATTATTATATTTTCAGTTTAGGCAAATTATTATTTATGTTTCCTAGTTAGTCTAGGTTTCTTTATTATGCGTGTTTCCTTGTTATGCGTCTTGTACCTATATAAAGGCGTGCTAGATTATAGTTTGAATACAATCAAGAATACAACTTTCGCTTTTTTTTTTCACATTAATTAAATAGGTCTAAAGATACGATATTGAAAAACATACCAGGGTTATTTGCCGTAAATCTAATAACGCTCCACCCTGCAACAGCCACTGTGACGGTATTGCGCTTTTACGGATTGACTAGATTGAACATTTTCGGCCCAATTATGGGATCGTAATTGCCAAACCCTTGGGCCAAAACATAAAAGTTGTACCCGTTCAAATGTATCTGGTGGCTCTGTTTACTGACCAACGCCGTGTTTAGCCAAATTATTATTTATATTTCCTAGTTAGTCTAGGTTTTCTTATTATCCGTGCTTCTTTGTTATGCGTCTTGTAGCCTATATAAGGCGTGCTAGGTTATAGTTTGAATACAATCAATAATACATCTTTTCGCTTTTCTTTACATGGTATCAGAGTCATAAGATCTAGGCCCTAGGCCCTGTGGAATTTTTGCTCTCAGCGGGCGGCCTATACTTTATTGCCGTCTGCCGGGCACTCATAGTAATATGTAACTGGCTCGTGCGCTCGGATTTCACCTCAAATCTCTACTGTCATGACTTTTCTCACTTATGGCTGTTTTTGGCTCCCCTTGCCATTTCTCTTTTCTGGCTTCTTTTGGTTTCTCTCGTCTTGTCTTGTCTTGGCTTGGTATGTCTATTCCTGGTTTCTCTTGGCATTTTGAAACTCAAGTTGGTAGACCTACATGAGTTTGAGGGGGGGATGCTACCATAATATTAGGAAATATTATGTTGCCATATTTTTTAAGCTTTATTATTATATTTTCAGTTTCAGCAGATTATTATTTATGTTTCCTAGTTTATCTAGGTTTCCTTATTATGCGTGTTTCCTTATTATACGTCTTGTAGCCTCTGTAAAAGTGTGCTAGGTTATAGTTTGAATACAATCAATAATACAACTTTCGCGTTTCTTCACAAAAATTAAATGGGTCTAAAGATACGATATTGAAAAACATACCAGGATTATTTGCCATAAATCTAATGACGGTCCACCCTGCAACAGGCACTGCGACGGTATTGCGTTTCTGTGGATTGACTAGATTGAACATTTTCGGCCCAGTTACGGGATCGTAATTGCCAAACCCTTGGGCCAAAACATAAAAGTTGTACCCGTGCAAATGTATCGGGTGGCTCTGTTTACCTACCAACGCCGTGTTTTGAAACACAATCTCAACCGTAGAATCAAACTTCAATTTCGTAACCTTTGTTGACCTTGATGTCATTATGAGCGCCGTATTCAAGTTGTTGCTTGTGTTCGTGTAGTCGAACACCACCGGTGGATATTTAGGAAAATCGGTCGTGTAGATCCCACTCGTCAGATTGTAGAAAGACGCTTCCAGCATCGATAACTTGGTGGGGAGCTCGAAAGATTCGTTGTTCATGCTCGCAGCAAATTGTAGCCCTAAAGGAGCCCCGCAAGTATTGTTTGCTCCGCAAGGGACCAGCCCCAAGCCTTCCGTCAAAAACATTTCTTCATCGATTTTGAGTGGGACTGGTGCCCAGTGAGGCCCGTTCACAAGGCTCGTCAGGCTGGAATAGAAATTAAAGGCCGCAGAAGTGTCGTTGACGGCGGGTAGGTTAGGCATCAGTGGGGTGGATGGTGTGGCATTTTCATACGTAATGATCGCGGTGGTGGTGGTTGCATCATAAGCAGAACCCAAGCTGTCGTAGTAATGCGCAGCCATGTAATAGGAGGCTAGTGGTTGGTCGGCGGTGAGTAGTACGTCTATGGTCTGGCCTGGGGATATGACCATGACGTCAGTGACCATTGGATTGGTGTAACAAGCGTCGACGGCAACGACTGTCATTGTGTGGTTTGCTATCTTAAAGAAGAGCTCGCTATAGAGTGCAACGTTGATGATACGCAAGAGATATGTTTTTCCTTGTACAACTTTCAGCTTATATGTGCCTGACCAGAGAAAAATCACCATAGGTTCGCCCTATCACTTTGCAATTTAAAAAAGGTCTTTACCGTATCAATCTGGACAAAATATCTGTTGTAAATCAAATTTTGTTAATATTACTCACCAAATGAGCAATTGTATAAATCACCAGGTTGACCGTTGATGGTGAAAGCTTCGGAAATGTTAGGCCCATGCCCATCGGCAAGAGCTTGGTTCTCGATGTCCATGATATTAGCATTCCACCACTCTCCTGCAATCACAAATTAATCGATTTCTTAAATTTTCGTATATTTTTCTTGTAATCCCAATGTGTTTATTTGATGTAGAAACCTTTTATTCAGTTAAAACTAGCTAGACTGGTTAGTTTCAATCTTGTACAAATACATATTTTAAGCATGGAGCAATTAATGCTACAAAGACTTTATGTGCACGAATGTGTTCGGAATAATCCAATTCATATTATGTAACCACTTACTCTCTCTGTCTCATATTATTTGTTCGATCTGCAAAATGATGACGTAAAAATAATACAATTTTTACAAAAAAAAATTGAAATTGTTTTCAACAATTGATTAGATATTGATGAGTTTTTTTTTAATTTATAAAAAAATTTGAATTTTTCTTAAAAGAAATACATTATTTTTTAATTCTTGCATTACAGATCGGATAAACAATTTGTGACGGAGGTCGTATTATTTGCGGGACGCACGCACATGGAATGGTTAGGGACACGCTAGTGTCAGAATCCGTGGACACATATCTGTGCGTGCAAGACTTCTTTATTTTTTACTCCCTCTGTCCCTTTTTAATTGTCCTACTTCGTAATTTCAACTTATTAAAAAGACATCATCATTATATCTTTCACATCAACTTTTTCCTCCACTTTCCCTACTTACCCATCATTATTACACTTTTCCTCACTAACTTTTCAAAAAGGAATCTACTTTTAGGGACAAAATAGACAATACACCAACTTTTACCCACTAACTTTACAAAATGGACACTTATTAAGGGACAGCCCAAAATGGAATACTGGACTATTAAAAAGGGACGGAGGGAGTAATTCAAAACCTGGGTTACATCTACAACAATGCTGTTGCAGACTTTTGCACACAAACCGTTCACAGATCACGGTGTGTGACCCATTAGAGGTTCAACATGTTAGACTTGTTCCACATCGCTCATCTAAACCACCCAAGTTTGGTTAATAAAATCTAGAGGTTACTCACCTATTACCAATTGGTTTTAAGTTGGAATCCTCCAAGAAATTTAACATGATATCGGAACTAAGTCTTGAGTGGCCTCATATCGTGTGGTCAAGTCTCCATCGCCTGAGTCAACTCATCAATTCATACCTCCACGTGCATCCAGGCTGCACGTGAGGAGTCGCCCGAGTCAAATCCTTTGGTTTCCTCAATTTGTACCTCCACGTGCATCCGGGCTGCACGTGAGAGGGAGTGATTGGTTTTAGGTTGGAACCCTCCAAGAAATTTAACACAACACAGTGATTTGAGTGCCGTTCATCTGACTTTTCATTCAGATTTTCGGATAATAAAAAGTTGTAGATGATTGCATTAAAAACCTATAGGTATCGGATTTTTTATAGGGACCCTTGAAAAAAATGTTTTACATTTAATGAATGGCTCGAATCATTTGTGTGATACCCATGGTGGGCCCACAACAAAATCTATAGACGATTTGTTTGTGTGCATAGACTTATTGCATCTACAACTGCTTAATGGACTAGTATATACTACAATTTGTCTTCTTTTTCTTTTTTTCTTTTTTTAAAAGTAAAATATTGCTACTGCTATATGTATTACAGGGATATATATTACAGTACGAAGTTTGATAACTTTTGGCTGGGAATAAATAGAAGCGTTTGGAATGTACCCAAAAGAATGGAGAATTCTCCGACGGGTTTTGGGAATGGGTACGATTGGCCCTTTCTCGGTTGGATGATCAACGCCCCATGTACAGTTGCGCGAAGCCAATTAGCATGAGCATGCCACCAAAGAGTTCCTTCTTGACCTGTGATGGTAAATTTGTATGTGTACTTATTTCCAGGGACTATTGGGCATTGAGTTACAAATTCAGGCCCATCGGCCCATCCACTCCGTAGCTGAAAAACCCCGTGCCTACAAAGATTATCAGAACGTAGAAGAGAAAACAACCAAGAAGGTATAAAAATATAGACCACAGTTGAAAAAAGTTCATATAATATGACAAAAAGACCCTTGAAAGAGTCCATCCTCTTTTAAAAGTCCAGTAATGGATCTGTTCGTGAATAGGGAAGACCTATTAAAGTCGGAGCAAAGTCCTATATTAGACTGGTTCTACAAATTTTCATAGTACCTATGAAGTTAACAACCCGAAATGTAATTGAGCAATTCCGTAAGTCTTAGACCTTATAGTATTACTTATGTTAAACAAGAACTGCACTTGGGCTTAGGCCCAAATTAGGACTAAATTGATTTTTTTTTTTTTTTTTTTTTTTTTGTGTGTGTGCTTATTTTGACCTATGTAAAGCCGTAAACTTTTGTAAGTGAAGAACGTTCTAATCCTTCTATTTATTTTTTATTATTATTCATTTATATACAATTGGAGACTTCCATGTGCAGGAGTACTTCTCTCATCCTCAAATTGAACCGTTCCTTACACGACCACCGAATCCATCACAACTGTGAGTCACAACTGATCCTCTTTTAAATAAAGGTGAACAAAATTATTCTCTTCACAGCTGGTTTAGTTGAAATGGACATGAACATTAGTACTCTTTGGAATTGTTTCATTTACCAATGTGCCTTTAACACTTTTTATGTTTAGGCGTAGCAATAGTCAAGAGATCTCTTGAGTTCGCTTGCCGAGGCAAAACATCTTTAAAAAAGTGGAAAGGATTTGTGTTGATACCAAAGGTTTGCTAATCAAAGGGAAATTTCAGCCACAAAAAAATAAATAGAAGAAATCATTACAAATATTTTGAATAAAGTGGGAAACTGGCTTTACTTTTTTCGGGGAGGAAAGGTCCAAATGCGACCATTCTAAAAAGATTAATGCCATGTTCGGTGAGTTTTTGAGAAATTTTGTAGCGTTATGAGCGGAGAGAGTAATGATTGAAAGAGAAGTAATGATTAGAGAGAAATGGGAATAATAATTCAATATATGGGTGAGTAATGATTGAGAGTATGGGTAATAAGTGCTTTTTGAGTTGAGAAATTTTTTTTCAAAACACAATTCAAACAAAGCATAGTGCTTGTTTGGATACCTCATTTTCAGCTTTTCCATTTCTTCTTTTTGGATTTTGGGTGTTTGGCAGCCCAAAGTTAAATCTCATTATGAAAAAAATGACTTCTCATATTTTGTATTTAGAGGCTGAAACGGAAATAGAGGGTAGGAGGAGTTTTTCAACTACTCATTTTCCAATTAAACTTGGGTGCAAGGAAAAAAGACATAATTGCCACTGCCTTTTTCAAAAAATTACTACATTCTTAACATTGTACTAGCAGTTTAACATAGATGGCCCGACCCTCATCTGACCTTTGCTTGCAATTTTAATCATTTCCGTTGCACAGAAAAAAAATTTGTCTCAACCCAAGTACTCTCTACGTCCCTTTTTAAGTGTCTTACTTCATAACTATAACCTATTAAAAACACATCATTATTATACTTTTTACATCAACTTTTTCCTCCACTTTCTCTACTTACCCATCGTCATTACACTTTTACTAACTAATTTTTGAAAATAGAATATATTTGTAGGGACAAAATAGATATTATACCAATTTTTACACACTAACTTTACAAAATAGACACTTATTAAGGGACAACCTAAAATGGAATATTAAACTCAAAATAAGAGACGGAGGGAGTACCAAACTACGGAAAAGATGTCTACATAAAAAAATGAAAATAAAACAAAAACGAAAGAAGGGATTGAAGTGTTGATTTGCTTGACTTAGTGAATATTTTGGTGTATTAGCAAAAGAAAAAGAAAAAAACAAGATGTGGGTTTCACAGATAAAAAATGCCATTGTTAATTAATAAAAAATAAAAACATTGTTGGAGGCTTTAATTATCGATAAATAAAGTAAAAACAAAAGGAATTTCAAACCAAAAAATATGATCGTTATTCCAAAAAATAAATAAACAGGGACAACATGGTAAAAAACCAACTCATAATTCATTTCCATCACATATCTCCCAAACACTACTCATGTCACAAAATATATTCTGCACATATTATTCAAACACTCTACCAGATTCAAAAACTCATTCTAATCATAATTCAAAAGGCCAAAAAATCAAAAAGTAGAAAATAAAAGACCAAAAAGTAGGCTCTCGAACACCTCAGTCATACATTTTCGAACTTTGATTTTGAAATATTGGGCAATCCGCTGCATGCGATCTAATCGCTAGTAATAGAAACATGTGGTAGCTAGTGTATATATAGGCGTAGTCTAGTAATAATTACCAATGAATCGTAAGGTTGTAAGGAGATTTATTTTGGTGTATTAGCAAAAAGAAAAAAAAAAGATGTGGGTTTCGCAGGTAAAAAATGTCATTGTGAATTAATAAAAAATAAAAACATTGTTGGAGGATATTAATTATCAAAAAATAAAGTAAAAACAAAAAGAATTTCAAACCAAAAATATGATCGTTATTCCAAAAAATAAATAATCAGGGGAAACATGGTAAAAAACCAACTCATAATTCATTTCCATCACATATCTCCCAAACACTACTCAAGTCACAAAATCTATTCTACACATATCATCCAAACAATCTAACACATTCAAAAACTCGTTCTAATCATAATCCAAAAAGCCAAAAAATCAAAAAGTAGAAAATAAAAGACCAAAAAGTACGCTCTCAAACACCTCAGTCATATAGTTTCAAACTTTGATTTTGATATATTGGGCAATCCGTTGAACGCGATCTAATCGCTAGTAATAGAAACATGTGGTAGCTAGAGTATATATAGTCGTAGTCTAGTAATACTTACCAATGGATCGTAAGGTTGTATGGAGATTAATTTTGGTGTATTTGCAAAAGAAAAAAAAAAACAACATGTGGCTTTCGTAGATAAAAAATGTCATTGTTAATTAATAAAAAATATAAACATTGTTGGAGGATTTTAATTATCAAAAAATAAAGTAAAAACAAAAAGAATTTCAAACCAAAAAATATGATCGTTATTTCAAAAATAAATAATCAGGGGCAACATGGTAAAAAACCAACTCATAATTCATTTCCATCACATATCTCCCAAACACTACTCATATCACAAAATATATTCTGCACATATCATCCAAATACTCTAACACATTCAAAAACTCACTCTAATCATAATTCAAAAAGCCAAAAAATCAAAAAGTAGAAAATAAAAAACCAAAAAGTAGGCTCTCAAACACCTCAGTCATATAGTTTCGAACTTTGATTTTGAAATATTGGGCAATCCGTTGCACATGATCTAATCACTAGTAATAGAAACATGTGGTAGCTAGAGAATATATAGTCGTAGTCTAGTAATACTTACCAATGAATCGTAAGGTTGTATGGAGATTTATTTTGGTGTATTTGCAAAAGAAAAAAAAACAAGATGTGGGTTTCACAGATAAAAAATGTCATTGTTAATTAATAAAAAATAAAAACATTGTTGGATGGCTTTAATTATCAAAAAATAAAGTAAAAACAAAAAGAATTTCAAACCAAAAAATATGATCGTTATTTCAAAAAATAAATAATCAGGGGCAACATGGTAAAAAACCAACTCATAATTCATTTCCATCACATATCTCCCAAACACTACTCATGTCACCAAATATATTTTGCACATATCATTCAAACACTCTACTAGATTCAAAAACTCATTCTAATCATAATTCAAAAAGCCAAAAATCAAAAAGTAGAAAATAAAAGACCAAAAAGTAGGCTCTTAATTAAACACCTCAATCATACATTTTCGAACTTTGATTTGGAAATATTGGGCAATCCGGTGCACGTGGTCTAATCACTAGTAATAGAAACATGTGGTAGCTAGAGTATATATAGTCGTAGTCTAGTAATACTTACTAATAAATCGTAAGGTTGTAAGGAGATTTATTTTGGTGTATTAGCAAAAGAAAAAAAAAACCAAGATGTGGGTTTTGTAGATAAAAAATGTCATTGTTAATTAATAAAAAATAAAAACATTGTTGGAGGCTTTTAGTTATCAAAAAATAAAGTAAAAACAAAAGAATTTCAAACCAAAAAATATGATCGTTATTTCAAAAAATAAATAATCAGGGTCAACATGGTAAAAAACCAACTCATAATTCATTTCCATCACATATCTCCCAAACACTACTCGTGTCACAAATTATATTATGTACATATTATCCAAACACTATACCAGAGTGAAAAACTCATTCTAATCATAATTTAAGAAGCCAAAAAATCAAAAAGTAGAAAATAAAAGACAAAAAAGTAGGCTCTCAAACACCATAATCATACATTTTCGAACTTTGATTTGGAAATATTGGGCAATCCGTTGCACACGATCTAATCGCTAGTAATAGAAACATGTTGTAGCTAGTGTATATATAGTCATAGTCTAGTGATACTTACCAATGAATCGTAAGGTTGTAAGGAGATTTATTAAAGACATGAACAATCAGTGTGTCCCCTTCATGGACCTGTATAGTTGGACCGGGAAGGCTACCATTCGTGGCGGTGATAACTTGTTGCTTGCATAGCGGGCTGATAGTTAGATTTTGCACCTGGAAGAAAATATAATTTTATAAGAAAATACTTTTAATTATTGAACATTACATGAACACTACATTTCCAAAACATGCAGACGTGCATAACAGGCACGTATGTGCATGTATTTGTATGTACATGTGGGTGTTTATAGTTGGGCTAGGAAGGCTTCCGTTCCTCTTTTTTATTTATTTATTATTGAACTTGTATTTTCTTGAATAAAAAAGTATATTTCTTGGCTAATTTGTCAAAAAATTGGCACAAGTTGAACTTGTTCAATGAAAATTAATTTTCAATTTATGGGAAAAAAGTAAAAAGATTCAAGAAAATATATTAGCCATAAACCCCTTAAAAAAAATGCTTTAACAATAGACATAAGCTCAAGGGCTTCCATTCAGCCCTTTCCTTATCCACCACTATCCTCCACATCACAATCACTGCCATTGCTATCACCATCACCACCACCACTACTCTGTCAATACCACCGCTGTTGCCACCACCATCACTCCCACCGCTGTCGCCACTACAATCACCACTCATAACTACGGCAAACTACGGCAAACACTTTGCCGCTGTCGCCACTACAATCACCACTCATAACTACGGCAAACTACGGCAAACACTTTGCCGCTGCCATCGCCGCCACCACTTAAGTGCATCGTGTAGAGTTGCTCTGTTAATGACTAAATGTCTAAATGCAACTCCCAATTAGAACATACGCAAGGAATATATGGGATCAGTTGTTTCCAAGTATTTAGGTCTTCGTGTGCAATACATTGCTAGTTGCATAATCTTATCTCGAGATTAGCATATGTTTCAAGATTTTCACTTTGCGATTATAAATAAATTGGATTAGCGACATAAGCTAGATTTCCTGTGATGTAAAACACAGTTCAATTCATATAAGGTGGCCTCAAGATGGAGATGAAATAGACGGATTTACACCAAATCAATGCATGCATTCCAGAATTTGATGTTTTTCTACATTACCCAAAAGAAAAAACACAGAGAATTTGGCAATGAGAAATAGATCCGGCTTTTCTGCAGTCAACTGCAAAGAAGAATGTGCAGTTCAATTTGAACCGTTCATATTGACAATCAAATGTTCAAACTTGTTGAATCTTTTTTTTATCAGTAAAAGTCTTTTGTTACCGGTAAATGATTGAAAAAAAATATGAACCATTAAAAACACTATCAAACGGTTGCGATCACTTAATTAAACTGCACATGGACTGCAGACAAGCCAGATTCATGTGAAATTATGAAAACTGAATGCCACAAGTGATTCAAATTTGTTTACATGAAGAGAGTGCTCCACGATTTCGGCAGAGGCCACCGAAGAATAAGTAAACAGGGCCAAAGCAAAAGCCAACAACAGCAACAACATAGGACGAGCCATATGGCAAATAAATATGAAGTACGCAAAAGAACAATCTTTTATGGCCAAATAAGAACAAGAGAGGCGTTCTCTTTATAGTGGTTGTGGCTGTTACGCCAAACACGCAATCACACACAATACAAAGATATACGTGGTTTCCCGACTTCGGGTACGGAGGAAATGCAGATTAGTCGCACAATCTCAGGCTCACTATCTCTCTCTGTAGTTGTTCAATGGTTTTCTAACACTTCACAAAGGAGCCAGAGGTTCAATTTATAGGGACTCCTCACAAAGAAAGGGACATTAATTCGGGTTGTGCTCGAGTATAATGTTTTTTTTTTAAAGGGTAAATTAACTTCCCAAATTTGGGAAAATGGTAGGGATAGAAAAGGGAAGTGGTCCGGATAGCAAGGAGGACAAGTGGAGCATTTGGTGATCGATAACTGAACAACTCAATGCGAGTTGACTAGGGATAAGGGGGATAGGGAGCGAGTGGAGCGAATTCATGCACGTGGATACGGTGGATGGATTTGTTGTATACCCACGGATACCAGGGGTAAGAGTCATCATTTAGTCCGAAGGCCCGCGGCCCGCCTTTAGCCCGCCCGATCCATCGGGTTTTTACCCGGTCCGTAGTTTGTAATGGGCAGGCTCGGACGTATAAATTTTTACTCGGCCGGCCCGTAGGCTCGGCCCGTGGTACCCACCCAATAGCCCACCCATTAGCCCAAAATCTCACAAAATCCTTTTTTTTTCCCTTGTCTAAGGGAATTTAAGTCCGCTCGATTTTTGACTTGTTAGCCCATCAATTGGGCTAGCCCGTGGGCCGGGCTTGGGCTTCAATTTATGGTAGGTAGCCCGGCTTGCAAAAAAGTAAAAGCCTGGTCGGCCTGGCTCGTGGGCGGGCTTGGATAGTGACTTGGCAAGCTGGGATTTGTCGTTTCTACGGATGTTGTTTTCTACTCGAGTTCAAGAAGAAGGTACTATAGTAGTTTTTTTTTTTGTACTTGGAGGTGTCTAGAATCATCTTTGTACTTGGAGGTTTTTTTGTTTTTTTTTTTAGTCGATGAGTTTGCTCTGCACGCGATTGACGAGAGTTTAATTCTTGAGATCAAGTAGCAAGAAAATAATTTCTCTTGAATTCTTAATACCGACATAGATAATCTGCTTTTGACCAGACCAAAAAGAGAATTAATTGAGGTGCACATAAACTGCCCCAGACATCCATTACCATCGACAAGAGAGAAGGAATTACCATACAAATGTGATTGACTTCTTGCAATGATTTATAGACAGATATAGCCAATTTCTTTGTTTGCTTCTGTAGCTAGAATGCGCTCTGTTCATAAGCCATGCTAGGCCAGAAGATGGTAGCACAATGAGGGCTCAATCTCTGAGTAATGGATTAGCAGCCACAAAGGCCCCAAAGCTAACCCAAGTGGCAGCTTAAGAGCATCTCATACCTGATGTCGAATTTGACATGTGATGTCAATTTTTATTTCATTAATTGTTTTACTCTTTAAAACTCCCTAAAATAATAAATTTGACAAGTTGGTTGGAGTAGACCTTTTGAAGACGTTAAATTCTAACATGTCAAATTGCCATGTAAGCTTTCAAAAAAATTTGACATCTCCAAATTTGAAGTTAAGTTGGAGATGCTTTAAGTGTCAATAGGGACGAGTTATAAACCCAGACAATTTGTTCGTTTTGGGTCATAAAAATCTCTGGGCACAGTCCGTAATAATTTTTTCTTATACTTATCTATTTCCACTCATTACTCTAGAAAAATACCTTCAAAATCCAAACCGAATAGAATCAATTGCAAACTTGGCAACTTCTTAGAACCAGGTCATAAGAGAGAAATCTTTTGTGAATCTTTCCTGCGTGGATCATTTGCCTTTGACCGAATTGGTGAGGGAAATAATTGAGGTGCACGTAAAGCTAGTTCTGGCGTGCATGAGACCCCAAAATGAGCCCTAAAATTGGTAAATTTTAAAATATTTTTTTCAATTGGCCTTGCATAAATCAGCTTAATTAAATATGTGTAAATACTTTTTTTTTTTACATGGCGTGTAAATACTTAATTGAATCTTCTGACTTTTCATTCAGAAATTAGGCGTAATTTTTGAATGAAAAATTAGAAGATTCAATTAAGTACTAACACATATTTAATTGAGCTGATTTTTGCAAAGGGCCAGTTGAATTTTTTTTTTAAACTTATCGACGGATCAAATTATTTATTTGAGACCCATATTGAATTCTACATGCAGTATGTACCCAACTGGTTGGTACCCTCAGCATGTTCGGATAGTGAAACGTGAGGTGCATGGGTAGTTGTGGATGGTCTGGTTTTGTAACTGCCACGTACTTGACCTCAAAGTCTCAAACACGTGCTCACCCGATTTGGGGATATTTTTAAAAGAAAAAATGAAATGATTTTGGCACTCTTTTTTTTTTTTTTTTTTAATGTTACTCTCCTGCAAAGTATATTTTTGCACCAAAAATATACTTGCAGGAGAGTGACATTAACAAAAAAGAAAGTGACAAAATCAGCAGCCAAGAAAAACTATAGCCAACCATGAGCTTGAAAATTGATAGACGTTATTCCATATCTCTTATCTAAGTCACTCATAGGCTTGATTAGTATATTTCTAAAGGCTATTCGATCAATTCTTCATTGATTTTGGGTTTGGACTCTTAAAAAAACTAACATGTATCAAAGTTAGATCTTCAGTGGTCTCACGTCACGTGATCAAATCTCCGTTGCCTAAGTCAAATTTTTTGTTCTCTAGCTCTCCTCAATTCGTACATCTATGTGCATCCGGGCTGCATGCAAGAGAGAGGGTTAGATTTTATCCCACATCGCTCATCTAAATTACCCAAAACTTAATATATTCTAGACGCAACCGCACCTAACTAATTGGTTTTTGTAACCTTACCAGAAATCTAACAGATAACAATAATTTGAATTCTTTGATTATTGTGAAATATATTTGTTGTATTCGGAGCTACTACTCCCCCTCCGTCCCAATTTTATTGTCCATTTTGAGAGTCCGTACCACTTTTTAATTGATTATATTTTACAATCTATAATCTTTTAAGTGATTTTGAAAATATCATTTAAAATAGCTCATTGAGATCTATAAAACAAGATCCATATTATACATAAACGATATTGCCAATTAAAAATTATATTTAATTTTTTATCCAGTTGAGATAAAACGATAGAAAAAAAAAAAAAGGGGACAGTGGAGTATTAATATTATTCATAATGTTTAATAGTCATTATGGAAAATGTACTCCAACATCATTTATGGGCCCTGAAAGGGTAGTTGAACCAGGGTTTGCAAAAAAGAAGGGTAGTTGAACCACGAAATGCATTTTGGATTTAAACCTGGTTAGGAGAGTGTCCTTTTCTACTGGTAATAGGGCCCTAAAACTGGTTCCTTTCAATTCATTATTGATACTCCCTACTTGGGGGCGGTTCCCACTCCCTACCCCTCCTTCGATCCATTCATTTTGCCCAGCGGAAAGGCTATATCTAAGGCTGACCCTATCATTTCGACCAAACGTTTATTTTTTCCCGTTTCAAAATCATTAATATGGGTTTATCAAAAAAAAATTCATTAATATGGGATTCATAAACTCCACTACTCCTTGTTTCTTGTTTCTTTTTTTTTTTTTTTTTGAATTTTTTTGGATTGAACTCTCATATTATAAATTTAGTTACATTATATATATATATATATATATATATATATATTTGTAAAGTGACTTATCGGTTTGTATCTATTTACAAAAAAATTTGTATTTGATAATTTTGCGCCAACCTTTTGTGAATTATTAATTCATCTCGACAGGAGAAATCTGAAAAGTAAAAAATTATAATCGAAAATCATTTAATTTTTATTTTAAAAAAATAAAAATTTGATAATTTTTTTTTATTTTTCCGATATCTCTCGTTGAGAACAAACATTAATCCACAAAAGTTTGATACAAAACTAACAATTGCGATTGTTTTTTTTTGAATAAAGACAAACTAACATGTCACTTTGACTTATTGGTTCAAATCGACCGTTTGTTATCCATACATTACTAGGAAGTAGGAACCAAGGGCCAATGAATTTGAGGCACAATCGCGTGATGCTCTAACACTATTACTATTTTCCACTACACATTTTATAAGATCCACACAATTAATAATGGGTCTCAAAAAAATGTGTAGTGGATAAAGTTACTGGGGCAAGACAACCAAATAATTTTTCCCTGTTGCGTCTCAAGATATAGCACGACGTTGTGCCCATTACTCAAAGGGCCCGTTTGGATGCAGAAAAGAATTGGAGTATTACTTAAGAAGGGAGATAAGATAGTATGAGGTATTATGTAAGAATTTAAAAAGTACTTAGTTTTGACGAGGTATTAAAATAGGGGGATTAAATAGTACTTGATTTTGTGAGGGATAAAATAAGATGATAAAGTTATTTTGTAGTTAAAATAGAAGAGGAAGGGGTATTATTTAATACCACCCCAAAACCTCTTCATAAATAATCTCCCGCCGGGGGTATTAAGGGGTATAAGAGAAGAGGGACTTAAATTAATACCCCTCATTTTCTGGTTCCCAAACCATGGCTTAAGTGATAGGCCTGGGTATATATCAGGGGTATTAGTCCCCATCCAAACGATAGACATAGCTACTTGGAGAGGGGAGTGGCACGTGCCATTCCTGATTTCAATAAAAAAGTTATATCTACATAAATGGATTAGGCCCTTATTGATATTCTGACAACTTGAGTTTTCCAACAATTAAGGAAAATATAGCTATTTAAAAGATAAATGATTTGAATCAGCGAACAAGTATCTCGATTGCTTTCATTTCAAGACCACCGTAGAATGGTACGGAGTAGTAAGCATATATTTTTTATTAACAAAAAATCACCGGACAAAAGCCTGACTTTACATTTAGTTCATTCCTCTCCAAATTTTTAATTAGAAAAAAAAGTATAAACCAATACAAATGGACAACCATTAAAATAGTGCCATCCATGCTCAACCACTGATTACACGGACACAGTCTCTTGAGTCTCAAAACGTGATCAGATTCGTTCACTTTGTAGAACTCGATGCATAGAATAGACCTCCAACGAATCAAATCAATTGGATCTTAGTAGCCTTGGGTGCGATCAAAACTCATTTTTCTAATATAATAAGAGAAAAGGTCATAAAAATGTACTCCCTCCGTCCCATAATGTTTGGCATTTTCGGAAATGCGTGTCATTTTTAAAATGCATATATCTTTCAATTCATAACGTTTTAAGCGATTTTTTAAACTTTGTATAATAGAACAAATTAAACTCTATCAAACAAGATCCATATTGCTTATAAAAAATATTATGGATTAAAAGATATAGTTAATTTTTTCATACCGCTGAAAATAGTGAAAGTGCCAAACATTATGGGACGGAGGGAGTAACTACTCGACATTGAAACATAACAACAATCAGTGGGAAGCTACTAGCACAATGGCCCAGGAACGCAAATGTCGTTAATAATCACTATGTCCCACTATATTGCCAATTGGGAAATGGACTGAGTGTGTTCTAGAAACTGAAAACTCTCGTTTTTGACACAAGGTGTGAATGCGTGGTGCGCGGGCATGCCAAGACCTGTCACTTGTAGAGCCTAACTTTTGATAAAAGATTCCCGTGAATCTTGACTTCTAACTTGTAAGCGATTGCGTATGACCCAAAGGTTAAAGATCACAATGAGGTTCGTAGTTTGCCACACGGTTGTGGACTTTAAATTTCCTAGTCGTATAGGAAATGAAACGTAAAACGTGAACTTTATTACTCTGGAATAATAAATTAAGTTTGTACAAGAAAAGTAAAAATCCAAACTACTTGATGAAGTGAGTTTGAATGAGGGTGAATACTAAGCATTCGATAAACTACTTGCTGAAAGTAGGCACTACAACACGAAAGGCCTATAGCGAGGATTTAGTTTCCTCGCCAAAGCATCTAATTTCCTCGCAAAATGTATTAGTGAGGAAAAATTTCCTCGCTAAAACCTTGTCGCAAAAGGTATTTGCGAGGAAAAAAAAATTTCCTCGCCTATTCTGATGAATTGCTAATGTTTTTCCTCTCAAATACCGTTCGTTAATTCTGTCAATTTGTTGCAAAGGGCGACGAACTTTTTCCTCGCTAATTGTTGTTTTGGCGACAAATTTGTTTCCTTGCTAAAAAAATTGACATCCCAAAAAAGAAATCATTTTCTCCTCATTCACCTGCCGCCCCCATCATTCGAACCTTGTACCTCTGGGTCTGAAGAGGTAAGTTGGGCGCCCCACCTACCAACTGCACCACGTTAACTTTCTGGTAAAATTAGTGAACTTTTGAGCATAAATCGTTGTGTTATCATGTCTTTTACCTCTCCAAACTACTTTCTTCAATATTAATTATGGTCTTTCGACATTTTGTACTCTTATAGTGTCTGAACTTTATTTGAACAAATTTAATTTTTTGCTAGCACAATAATTTTTTTAATTTGTTAATTTTAATCTACAGTATGCTATAGGGAACTTGGGGAGGGGATGAGTCATACGGAGATCGAACCCTGCCCCATGTACATTGGAATATATAAGGGAGGACAATTGCATTACACTCCACATACATAATTTTTTGGTTGAAACATGTTATATTGGTATATGGCAGCAACTTTTGAAAGACTAATAATATGTGTTATTATTCTAATTTTTTGATGGGATTATCCTACCTTTTATGGAATGAGATTTTTGTCGTCATAAGCTCGAGATATGTTTTAGTATCACATTATGAATGACAAGAGGCATCACTGTACGTCATTGTTTAAAAGTGAGTTTGACCTTCTTCTTTTTTGCCAAATACAAAGAGTATTATAGATTTGTATTAATTTTTAAAGTTTTTTTTTATCAGCTTTATAACAATATGAAAAAATTGTAAATATTCAGATAAGATTATTCTAAAAGCACTAAAGACAATATGCTTTTAAAAAAATTATTTTTAAAAAATTTATTTTTTAAAATTTTCAATCCATATATCACTCACTCACACACACAATATGTATATGTATATGTATATATAAAAATATGTATGATACTTACAAAATTGCATTTGAAATTAATGTTTAACATATTTACCTGGTTATTAAGGAATGCCATTAGAATCACTTAAGTTGGATTGAATACAAATCAACTAACGTACGGTTTACAAAAAAGAATTCTTTGCGGCATCAATGCACAATAGATATGAAATAGTGTATTCTTTGTGAAATAGTTTATTCCTAGATAGCAGTAATGTAGATGTTTTGAAAATAGATTTGTGTTGATCTAACTTGGCGATATTTTCAATACGAAATCACTTCAATATGTTTTTAACTTTATTTTTTGTTGAGTTTTTATTACTATGGGATAAATCATCGATACCTACACTTTAAGATACTCAACTACTATGGGATAACATTTTTTTGGCATGTCTTTTAAAAAAAATATATTCAAACAATAAATATTATGACAATTTGAATAATGGACATTGTTAACAATTAATTTAAGTTGGAAAAAAGGGAATGCATAGAATTACTGAGAAACATATCTTTCATTGATAATAAGAATAAGAAAAGTTATAAAACAAATTTTTCTGGTTTATCACTCTTTTATTTCAATAAATTTGATAATGGTATTGAACTATGTAGTTGATTATGTCTTTATCATCATGATATTACAGATACATATGAACATAATTAATAATGACATGTATATCAAAAATTCATGAGTCCTAAAAAATGTGGCAAAATATTTACTTGTCAAATATAATCTTTAGGTGAGGAAAATAGATTTTCTCACCAAATGTACCCCTTTAGCGAGGAAATTTGTTTTTCCTCGCTAGAAAATACCTTTTGGCGAGGAAATCTGTTTTTCCTCGCTAGAAAAGGTATTTTGGCGAGGAAATAGATTTCCTCGCTAGAAAATGCGACGAAATTCAATTTCCTCGCAGATAATGTACTTTTAGCGACAAAATACATTTTTCTCGCCATATTTCCTCGCCAAAGCCCTTTCGTGTTGTAGTGAGGAAATTTTTTGTAAGCGTTGAGCTTTGATTGGTGTTGGACACTTTTTCGGTCTTGTCTTCTACTCCCTCCGTCCCTTTTTAAGTGTCCTGCTTCGTAACTCCAACTTATTAAAAAGACATTATCATTATACATTTCACATCAACTTTTTCTTCTACTTTCTCTACTTACCCATCATCATTATACTTTTACTCACTTACTTTTCAAAATGAAATTTACTTCTAGGGACAAAATAGACAATTCACCAACTTTTACCCATTAACTTTACAAAGTGGACAGTTATTAAGGGACATCCCTCAATGGAATAACGGACTATAAATAAGGGACGGAGGGAGTAGTATTTATAGGCACCACTACAAGAAAAAATAGCTTTCCCGGCGTTTATTAAACGCTGGTAAAAGCGAAATAAACGCCGGCAAAAGTCTTCCCGGCGTTTTTCCTAGCGTTTTCAATAAACGCCGCGACTGCCGGGCTCGGGAATACTATACAGCGTTTAGTAAACCCCGGGAAAGAACCCGGCGTTTTTTCCGGCGTTTCATAAACGCCGGTAAAAATTTTCCGGTGACCGGAGCTAGTGACTTTCACCGGGGTTTGTACAAACCCCGGGAAAAGTACCCGGCGTTTTTTTCCGATGTTTAAGAAATGCCGGTAAAAGTGTTCGGGTTACCGGATCTAGCACCTTTTACCGGGGTTTGTTAAAACGCTGGGAAAAGTTTGGAGTTTTTACCAGGGTTTTTTTAAACGCCGGGAACTTTCCACCAATTAATTAGCGCCTGAAATAGCATACACAAACGCCGGTAATATATTATTGGATTAATTTAGAAAATTTTGCCCTATTGTACCATTTTTCGCATCCAATTAACTAGTTTACAGCATACAACTTCTAAAACACATCTAACATATAAGCTCTCAAAGTATTAAATGTCTTATAACATAACTAATGTCAAAATACATCCCGCCATAACCCATTATTGTCTTTCAATATCTCTACTACATTCAACCAAATATTTTTCAAAATACAAAAAATCCACCATAATAGATGAACATAACATTAGGTCTTGGTACCACCATAGTAGACAAACATCACAATACGTCAAGTAGCCACTTGATTCTACACCATCTTGAACTTCAATAAACCTAAAATCAAACAACAAAATAAGAGAATCGATAAACCTAAAATCAAACAACAAAATAAGAGAATCAGAATACTAGCTTGGTATTGAAACACTATATTAAGACTAAAATAAACTCAAAAGCATTCAAATCATCACATCTTTCACTAGAACATATCATTTGTATGATTGCTATGATGGTCGCCCCTTCCCACCCTTTTGCTGATAAAAAAAATTACAAGTCATATTATCTAGAAAACAACGGCAGAGACAAAAGCCACCTGTCGTTAATCTCAATATATCAATCTCAATCTCAATCGTAGGCCAATGTATATGATTGTTATGGCCATCTAATGAATCAACAAATTCTGAGTGCTAGTTCTTGCCAATTCTGGACTCATGGATGATGTGCGGCTGATGTAACAGACGATAATGGGTTCTAGTGCGTAACTTCAAAATTAAGAGGACGTAAAGTCATGCTTTTTCATATATGAAATCAATCATAAGCACTCAACGACACAGTGAGTTTTAAGAGCCACAAAAATCAAGTAACATGAAGCATTATCAATTATCTATGGAAGTCGGTCACTACAACACATTCCTAACACAGAAAGTAAAATCACTTGAAATTACATAGGTCATGTAACAGGTAATATAACTAAGAAACCAACACACACTCACACACAAAAAAAAAAACACAAGGAACTATCATATTTCTGTTTGGCTATTGTCAAGTAATCGATATGTCTATACCCAAATATACCGTACGTAATATGCTACAAAATACGTGAAAAGTCAAAACTACAGTGGCAAACTAGTTAGCTACAGCACTGCAAGGGAGGATACGCATGCAATGGATGCATTCAACCTAATAATGCAATATTCAACTACAAGTAATGTAACATTCAAACTTATAACTAATATTGTAACATTCAAACGCATGTTGGGATCCTCAAGTTTTGTCTGTTAAGATTCTGGCCTTAATGGGTATAATGCTGGGTTCTTTCAGAAGGCCTGGCCTGTAGTTGGTCATAAAATTACTGTATCTGTTAAAACATTCTTTAAGTCTGGCCAACTCCTAAAGAGAGCAAATTCCACACTAGTAGCTCTTGTTCCCAAAATTCCCAACCCTTCTAAAGTCGGGGACTTCAGACCCTGATAAAGGCGTAAATATTCACATAAGCGCCCCTTAATTTATCCTCGCTAAGTTCATTTATATTATTACTCGATACTTAATGCTTGATTTCTTGTGTTTTAGGTACTCGGAGGTTTTAGCATTCTATGGGCCTTAGAAATATTCTTACTGTGCATTGTTTTGAATGCACTATTGGTAGCAGAACAATCCAATTGTACATGGCTCGGTGGGGCCTAAAAGGGCTAATTTTTATTGCTACGAGTACTTAGTTTGACCGGGTCTTGGATCAATTAAAAGAATTAGGCCTAAGCCTATTCCTGGCCCACAAGGGTTTTTCTTGTGTCAGCCACAGCACTTATAAAGAGAACAGAGAACAGAGGCAGTACGGATCAGAGAACGGATTGGAGAAGAAAAAACAGAGGGCTGCGCAGATTGGTCAGTACACTTTCCGAACCACGGGGCTGCACGTGATGTCTACCCATATGTGATTCCTAGTCACGGCAGTCGGCAGGAAAATCAGTCCGATGTTCTCTTCTCCGACGATGTCCGGCTAAACTCGTTTCTAGGGTATAGATGAAACTCGAACTCTGAGTAACGATATTTATGTTTTGATTTAGTGTTTTATTATTCGAATCATGGTTGTATGACTTGAGGATTATTTGTGGTATTAATTTTATCTATCAAATCTTGTTTATGATTTTCTAGATTTGTTATGCACGTTCATACAACAGTTCTTAATTGCTCTGTGATAGCTGGGTAAGATGGGTTATGCTCCGTAAGACGCGCCGTGCTATTAGACGATCCGTGCCATAGAGACGGGTCGTACTAGTAAGACGGTTCGTGCTAGGCGGCGATACCCCATGCTATTCGGTGATTCATAGAAATCTTTTGGTGATACCGTGAGGGCCCGCGAACCCTAACGATATCTGGATTGATTCGAATAATAGACCTTTATCATCGTATAGAAATTGTTACAACAGGTCGAGTGGATTCGAAACCCTAGATCTTTTCTCTCGTAAACTTTCGTTATTTCTTAATTGCTTTAATTTAATTTAGCTTTTAATATTTTCGAAATCCAACAATCAAATCCTTTTTCTGAATTAAGTTAGAAATTAGTTAGAACAATTGCAATTCATCCTTCGTAATCCCTGAGGACGATACTCGGAGTACTTATCGCTATCTTGTAGATAGTAGTAATTATTCTGTTTTATTAATTATTTTTGGTACGGAAACGACCCGATCAGACCCATTTCTTGTTGTAACACCATATACACATAGCTAGGATATTGGCTAAAAGAATCCAGGAAAAGGGTAAATAACAGTACACCCCTCTAGTGAAATGTCTTTCTACAAAGTAGAGTCGTAGTCTTGTGCGATGTGTTCAATACTTCAATGTCAGTGCTCAGCAGACATACATAAGCAACAAATAACAACAATCAGATTCACAAAAACTATGTGCCAATACTGCTTATTAAATAACTTTTTCTTATGTATTCAAGCTGGCCGGAAAGGTTTGATGCTTGCCCATCGCATAAACTAGTGGCTATAAGGTACAATACCAATAAACAGCAACTGAAAAAAGGCAAGAAAGCTGTTACTACTTTAGTTTTAATTTCAGATCAACTAGTAGTAATGTAACACATGACATACATATCATGCCGTCATCAGGAAATCTAGAGGCACTGAGCCAAAAAGCGAAAACAGAATTTCAGTATCTGAAAGGAAAACTAATCCACCCTACATAAATGGCACCCTTTATGCAAAAATTCTTGCTCAGGCTATTCATAGTAGTAGTATAACAGTCCAAGCACAAACATGATTGGGAGATAGGGTGCAAGAAAGTGGAAGCAACAACTCACAGTGAAAGCAGCAAAAACAGACACAAAGATGCCCCAAAGAAACTCAATTTGAACCATTTTGCGATGTTCTTCTCTTCTTGTTTGTGACTCTTACAGTCTAACATATACAGCACAAACACATTGTCAGAAACAAAGCTTCAACTCATGATTCCAATTATCAACAAGAAGACTATAATCTCAGCCTAAAAGAAAGAAGACTACAATAGATTATTGAGCTTATAAGAAGGTGGTGCAGCCCACCTTGCGAGCATCTTGACTTGCCTTAGCTTGCTTCCACATGGCAAGTTTAGCAGCCATAGATCTTGGCTGGGATATCCCAATTAGAGCACAAAGACTATATTAATGTATGGGGAAAAAACGAGAAAATGAGAGACGAAGAAATTGTGCGACTTACCTCGCATTGATGATGAGAATCAGCCTATTGATTAAGTAAGGTAAGTCATGATGATTGTCAAAAAGTTGGAAGGCAAATTGGATAATAATAATAAGAAGAAAAATAGAGTTAGATGATCATGAGAAACAATATTCTAAAGCTTCGCAGTCTGGGATCAAAAGACATCATCAAACAAAATCAGTACTAATATGTTCAGAGGAGTTCGCAAATAAATACTCGAGGACACTGTAATTGTGGAAATTCGTAGAGCATTGCACATATGAAAAAAAAGAGGCAAGTTCCTCTTACATGGCCTCAAGCATTGAACACTGTAATTGTGGAAATGACTCAAGAGCATTAATTTTAAAGTTTATTCTTTTGCATCTAGTTTGTGAAGCTACAAAAAAAAAAAATCTTTGCATCTAAAGAAACTGAGCAACAACGTACTGAAATGCAAATCTTGATCCTAGTACGTATGTAAGACTTGCTCAATCTGTTTAATTCGAATTTGTCAAGCCACAGCCCCTAAAAAGAAAAGGTGAATGTTAGACTAATATTTTACTTCTGTATTGGTGTAAATGCTTTCATTTAATGGGTATGCCATTGGGGAATAGAATAGACTAGGATTATGGGAGTAACTACTAACTAGTAAGTCTGACCCACGCAAATGCAATTCCAGGAATTCGTTAACGTAATATTCAGGGCCTAAATGGGTGGAGTTTACATAACAAAATTGCTAAAGAAAGATCAACTTCAATAGAATTCGTCACTTAAAATACAATGAGTTCATCCATACTAAAAGAATTATCAAACAGTTGTTGTGCATATCTGCAAAGGTTTAACAAAGATCAAGAAATATCTTTTGGTTCTAGAGATGAAGTATTACCGACAAGTAAAAAATTGGATTTATCACCATGGGCATGTCTCAAATCCTCCTCAGGCTACATAAAAGCAAATAACAAACTTTTTAGCATACCTTAAAGAATATCCACAAACAACCATTTTTAGCATACCTTAAACAAACAACCATTAGAAGACATATATATAATCCATATAGAAGTAGTAATATTTTCTTTGGAAAGCACCACATATTATACATCTAGAAGAACAACAAATTCAAAGCAGCAAGCACGAATTGGTAGCAAAATAATGGTATTCGGAGAAAGACCATAGACAGGACATATTAAGCAGCGTGGGAGGGAAAAAATAGTCCCAAACTAGACGTAACACACTTTCGACACTCATAAATTGCAGTATATAACTATATTTTAGATCTTAAAAACAAATCGAAGCTAGTAAGCAAAAGAAAACGAACTTTACCTGGTAAAGATCGACTTGCTCACCTTACCACTACACTGAATTCTGTTCGTGTGGACTTCAGTCAGAAAAGAGAATGAATGAACGAAGAGAAGGAGCCACGGATCGAGATCGAGATCGAGAGAGAGAGAGAGAGAGAGAGAGAGAGGAACGTACCAAGAGAAGGGAGCCGCAGATGAGAGGAGGTGAACGGAATAGACGAGGGAACCCTAGAACGTACCAAGAGGAGGGAGCCTCTTGTCGCCGACTCCGACGCTGGCGCACGTCCTGTAGTCACGGAGAAAGAGTGAGAGGAAATCGATCGGAATAGATGGAGAGAGAGGGGGGTACGGGATGGAGCAGCGAGGGAGGCGTGAGAAATCGTTCTCCGGCTTCGAAGCCGGCGCCCATTCTGCAGTCACAGAGAAAAAGTGAGAGGAAATCGATCGGGAGAGAGAGAGAGAGAGAGAGCATACGTGATAGAGCAGCGAGAAAGGCATGACAAATGGTCAAGGAAAGAGAGGCGTGTGAAATTGTGGAGGAGGGAGCAGCTAGGGCTTTTGCCGAAATTTTAGGAGGAGGGAATTGGGAAAGTTTGAGCGGGGATTGAGAAATTGGGGGAGGGAATTTTGGGGGTATGAAACGACAGTCGTTTCATGTGTAAGGATTTTAACCCCCACTTCCCCGTTGCTTTCTCCGGCTGGCAGCGTATATTTTTTAATCATTCCCAGGGTTTTTTCCAAATGCTGGGAATTGAGTGCTGGGAAAAGTGATATTTCTTGTAGTGAACAGTAAGCTAATTCAGGTCTGAATCCAAATTCTGCTTTGCACCACAAGCTGACATGTGTCTCATGATGCTCCCTGCATGCAAGATCATGGGTAGTTATTGGCAGTTGGTAGATCATGGGTGATGTGGCAATAACTCCCCACTATCTCCCCTTCTTATGCTAGCTTGACACATGGCCAATTGACTTGGTCACGTGCTGATTCAGGTCTGAATTCAAATTCAGCTTTGCACCACAAGCTGTCAAGTGTCCCATGATGCTCCCACTTTTCATGCATGCAAGATCATGGGCAGTTATTGGCAGTTGGTAGATCATGGGTGATGTGGCAATAACTCCCCACTATCTCCCTCTTTTTATGCATTTGACAAATGGCCAATTGACTAAGTCAATTGGCCTTTGAACTTTGGAGGGAAATAACCGCCAGCAAGCAACCGAATCCCTTAATTCGTGGGCTGTACCTCGTGGACCAGATCTGTTCCTTTCTTCATGGGCCCAACCGTGGGCTAGCTTCCCAAAAGATCTTGGGCTACATTCTTCACATGGGCTGCATGTTTCTTGGGCCCAAATGAAAAATACAAATGGCCGAAGATTTACCCAATCAATTATATAGCATCAGCTCAATTTAATCAAAGAATTAATTAAATGGCCATTCACGGCTAGCCCAATCCGCGGTGCCAAAAATGGGCATAAACATTGCCCCCCATGCCTTGATTCTTTACTTTTAAGATCAAGGCGTGAATAGAAAGTAAATCCATTTTTGGCATCCCAAACAGGCCTTGAATCCTACTGTAGCACGACTTCTTTTGTTTGCCTTGCCTATTGATCGTAGGCATTAGGCATTGTTACGCTCCATTCAGGCCTCTGACAATATAAGATCTGTCTTCAGGCCTGAACCATGAAGGGCGTGTCAAAAAGGCCTAGAAATCTGTTGGAAGGCCTGAACTTCTTCTTGGAATGCTTATAAATGTGGTTCAGGCCTGAACAAAGGGCTCGAAAGGCCTTTGTCTTTGGAAAAAGGGCCTTTGTAAATCAATAAAGTTCTGTGTCTAGGCCTGATTGTAGAGAAACCATAGCATCATGAAAAGGGCCTGGTAAGAACTAAAAATAGATTGGAAAGTCTGAACCTCTGCTTGTGAACTTTCAGGTCTGCTCGATGAAATGAAAAGGCCTCCACCTCTACAGAAAAGGCCTAGTAAAACTCTAATAGGGCCTACTCAATTACTGATAGGCCTTGGCCGAATATTTTAGATATGCTTGTTTGGCCTATGAAGGACTTTTTATTTGCTACTTAGCCAATTTTACAACCATGACATTTTTGCGTAAGCCAGATGAATAAGATTTGCTTTTGATGTGCCCCACAAATCCAATGCGGGCATAGTTCCACAACTTTAAGGCCTACAATTGGCCTATGCTTGTAATACCTTTTGGCTGTTGGGACAATGCAAAAAAGGCCTTCATGAACCAGGGGATGAGGGGGATCTTCAATTACAAATGAATCATGATCAAGCCCTGGAATGTTGCCCGGTTTGCCAGTTTCCTCATTTTCATTCAGTTCCTCCTGTTCTAGAATGGGTGCGGCATGCAATTCAGACCTGGCCTCAAGGCCAATGGCAGGACTAAATCGTTCCTGACTTGCATCACTGCCTAGGAGTGAATCTGAATGTGGTGGCTCTTCCGACACTTGAGGAAGCTTTTGAGAGGAGAGAATGGGCTGATCTTGCCTCATAATTGGACTTTCCATATTCTCGCTTATTCCAGGTCTGAAATCTTGCTCCCTTTGTGTTGAAACAGATCTATCTTTTCGCTCCTCCGAGCATGGAAATAGCTTACCATCCAAAAGCTTTTGGAATACTCCTGCATGTTGGTTGCTGCGATCAGACCTGAAACTGTTGCCACAATCTATATCATCTAGGCCTTGCTGCTGTTCAGGAATCCTCAAAGGGCTGAACTGAGACTTTTACCCCCCGAGTCGAAGTCCTTGGCCTCCTCGCCCCCCAAGTGCAGGGTTTTTGGAAGCTTAGGGCTAAGAGAAACTTGGAGGCCTAGAGTGCTTGCAAGAAGTTTGCTGAGACTCTCGCCCCCCAAGTTCAATTCCTTGGCCTCCTTGCCCCCCGAGTGTATGGTTTTTGGGAGCTAAGGGTTGAGAGAAGCCTATAGGTCTGATGTGCTTGCTGAAAACTTGTTTAGAGACATTTAGGCATAAAGTTTGGCCTAAAGTGCTAAATTGTGGTACCGGTAGCTATGCAAGAGTTGAAGTCAAATCATTGAGATTAGCCACCACTTTATTGATGGCATTATCTTGGCAAGATTCTTCAAAATCAACCAAGGACTGAGAAGAGTCCTGCACGAGTTCTTCATTGGATGCAATGGTGTAGGACTGAATGCTCAAAGTCTCTTCAACTTGATCCTCAAAGGGCTGAGTAGGAGGATCATCAAGCCCACCATTTTGGAAATCTTGTTGTTCGGGCAGGGCTAGCTGAATACATAATGCTTGGATAGCCACGTGACTTGGTAATAAAGAGACTGTTTACCTCATATCGTAATTGGGGATCCTCTTCAAATCTGTCAACTTCATCTTCAAGCCCTTGAATTTCGTCGTTGTAGTGATTTTGTGCTTCAAAAAACCAATCCGCCGTCGGATTCAGTCGACGCCTCTCACAATCAAAGTGGTAGATTCGTCTTTAAGTTCGTCGACCTTATCGTCGTGCCAACGAATTTCTTCTTTACATCGCCGAATCTCAACATCCAATTCAACGTATCGCATTGACATGCGAATGAATCAGCGTTATACCTTTTGAAACGACTAGGGTCCCACCGGGCGTGCCAATAAAAACTCTCATTTTTTACAACAAGGGGTGAATGCGTGGTGCGCGGGTGTGCCAAGACTTGTAGCGCCTAACATTTGATGAAGATTCCTGTGAATCTTCACTTCTAACTTGTAAGCGATTGCGTGTGATCTAAAGGTTAAAGATCACAATAAGGTTCGTGGTTTGTCACACGATTGCGAACTTTAAATATCCTAGTCGTATAGGAAATGGAGCGTAAAACGTGAACTTTATTACTCCGGGATAATAAAGTTTGTACAAGAAAAGTAAAAATCTAAACTACTTGATGAAGTGAGTTTGAATGAGGGTGAATACTAAGTATTTGATAAATTACTTTGCTGAAAGTAGGAAAGTTTTTATAAGCGTTGAGCTTTGATTGGTGTTGGACACTTTTTCCATCTTGTCTTCTAGTATTTATAGGCACAGCAGTAAGCTGATTCAGGCTTGAATCCGAATTCTGCTTTGCCCCACAAGCTGACTTGTGTCTCATGATGCTCCCTCCTTTTGTGCACGCAAGATCATGGGTAGTTATTGGCAGTTGGTAGATCATGGGTGATGTGGCAATAACTCCCCACTATCTCCCCTTCTTATGCTAGCTTGACACATGGCCAATTGACTTGGTCACAAGTTGATTCAGGCCTGAATTCGAATTTAGCTTTGCACCACAAGCTGCCGAGTGTCCCATGATACTCCCACTTTTCATGCATACAAGATCATGGACAGTTATTGACAGTTGGTAGATCATGGGTGATATGGCAATAACTCTCCACTATCTCCCTCTTTTCATGCATTTGACACATGGCTAATTGACTAAGTTAATTGGCCTATGAACTTTGGAGGGAAATAACCGCCAGAAAGCAATCAAATCCCTTAATTCATGGGCTGTACCTCATGGACTAGATCTGCTCCTTTCTTCATGGGCCCAACCGTGGGCTAGCTTCCCAAAAGATCTTAGGCTACATTCTTCATATGGGCTGCATGTTTCTTGGGCCCAAATGAAAAATACACATGTCCGAAGATTTACCCAATCAATTATATAGTCTCGGCTCAATTTAATCAAACAATTAATTAAATGGCCATTCACGGCTAGCCCGATCCGCGGTGCCAAAAATGGGCATAAATAGGAACACAATAAGAACTTATTTTTTGTGTAATAAGAAGGCTCGTTTCAGAAAAATAAGAAGAGTGCTACTTATTTTGGAGGAATTTATATAGGTACCGACCGGCCGGGGAGGGAAATCGTACCCGCGGCCGCGCCGGACCGTCTTCAACCACCGGACGGTAGATCTGAGCATTCCAAAAATTCTATAAAAAAAAAATTGAGGGGGCCAACGCGGGAATCCATGGCATCCGAGGTGTGTAGAGTGCTTGATCCGAGCACCCCTTTTCCATGTAGGGTGCTTGATCATATATACATGGCAAAGGGGTGCTCGGATGAAGCACCCTACACACCTCAGATGCCATTGATTCCCGCGTTGACCCCATCGGTTTTTTTTTTTTAGACTTTTTGGTCGGATCGGCCGTCCGATGGCCGGAGACGGTCCGGCGCTGCCGCTGGTACTATTTCCCTCCCCCGGTGCCCATATCATAGCAACCGTCTTATTTTTTGTATAAGACAACTTCAAACTCAAAAATCATGTGTTTACGCAAATAATTTTCCTACCACTATGGATCTTATTTGATAGATCTCATTGAGATCTTTAATACGGTGCAAAAAAAAATTGATTTTTTTTCATTTACATTATTTTTGAGTTTGAAAATGTGAAAAAAAACTTTTTCTTTGGGTTTTGTGGAATCAGGGAGTGTTCCGCTTTAAAAAAAAAGAAGGTTTTTGAAAAGGAAGGTAAATTTCAAGGTCAAAAATCATAGATTTACGTAAATAATTTTTCTACCAATATGGATCTTGTTTGATAAATCTCATTGAGATCTTTTAAACAGTGCAAAAAAAATTAAAAAATTATTTTTCATTTTCGTTGTATTTGAGTTTGAAATTACATTCTTTTTGAAAAAGAACGTTTTTTGAGAAAGCGGAACGGGGCCTGACCCTTCTTATTTTTGAATAAGAAGTGGCAAAATAAGTACTTATTTTTTAAGAAGGTTTCTGAAACGGAGCCTGAACATAAGGCCCCTCATTTTGTTATATTTAATAGTAATGCCCCTAATTTTTATGGGATTTATTTAAGTTCTCTGGATTTTTATAATGGAAACTTGCACATTAACCGAATAGGATTTGTTGGGCCTGGACGTAGGGCTATAAACGAACTGAGCCGAACTTTGTCGAGTTCGAGCTCGGCTTATTTATTAAACGCGCAAAAAATTTGAGCTCGAGCCTTAATGAGCTGAACTGAGTTATTTACTAATCGAGCTTTTTTAATCGAGCCAAGTTATCCTTAACGAGCCAAGCTTTTGTCTAACAAGCCGAGTTGAAAACTCGAGCTCGAGCTCAGCTCGTTTAGTAAACGAGCCGAGTTCACGAGTTGTTCGGTTCATTTACAGCCCTAGCCCAGAGTGCCTCATAGAGTTGGTTGCACAATGTCACTATCTACGACCGCTATAAAAACAGACTTGCGGGTACATAGAATGTCTGTACCACTGATTAATAGAATGTTTGTACCACTGATTAATAGAATGTTTGTAGTAAGGTGGGAGTAAAAGAAAAAGAATGAATGGTGTATCAAACAGTAACACAACCTAGGCGCACAAGAGAAATGAGAACTAAATGCGAAGCATTTATGTGCACCTATCAAGTACTCTCTCCGTCCACCGTTTTTATTGTCTATTATTCTGTTCGTCTTTTTTATGTCTTTTGTCTATATCTTTTAGTGTGAATCTTGAAAAATATACAATATGAATTTTATTTAATATATATTGATTAGTTCTATAATACAAAATTTTTAAAATTATGAAAATTATTATAAATTGAAAGATATAAGCAATTCAAAAATGACATGCAATTCAAAAATCAATGGACAATAAAAATGAGACGGAAGAAGTATTAAGCAGGATTCATTGAAGTGGAAAAAGGTGTTACATGATCTCGGATAGTATATTTGGGGTTTCACTTTTTAGATAACACACAAAATTATTTTGCGGATAATTAAGTTTTTAGGTGAGAACTGTTTCCATTGAGAGGATTTTACCTTGTCAAGGATTTTATTTCCGGTGGATTTTTTTGTTTTGAAAGATTTAATTTCTTTGGCCTATTCAGTTGCACAGAAATAATGGAAAAGGATGAGAAATCAATTTTCTTGTAACTTTCTATGTGTTTATTTACCAGGAAAGTTGCAGGACCCACAACTTCAACTTTCCCGCAGAGAAACATTTTACTACAAAATAGGTCTTGCAAAAAAAAAAAAATGAATTCTAGTTTTCTTGCAAAATTCTTTTCAAGAGAACACACAAGAAAAAATACATTTTATTTTCTTTCTACTTTACCTCACTCAATTTTTCTCTCAAATCTATTTTTAACACAACATTTTCAACAGCTTAACGGAGGCTGCCTGTTTGATAAAACTAAAAACTGAAAACTGAAATTGAATGCTGAAAAATTAAGTACTGAAAGCTGAATGTTGAATTTTTTAAGCTGAAAAATTGTTTGGTAAACATATTAAGTACTGAATTAAAAAAATAATAAATTAATTTTAGTTCCGATTCTCTCTTAATTTACTAATGGCTACAATGTACCTATAATAATTGTGGAATGATGATTGTGGTGGTGGTGATGGAGTGGTGGCGATGGCAGTGGTGGTGATTGTGGTGGTGGTGGTGGAGTCACTATAAGAAATTTGGGATCTCCCAACGGGTTTTTTAGTAACGGTTGAAAAAACCATCGGTATAGATGGTGTGTAGCAACGGTTTGCAAAACGTTACTAGAAACAGGACTATAGTGACAGTTTTCATGCAACCGTTACTAAAAAAACCGTTGGGAGATCCCAAATTTCTTATAGCAACGGTTTTTCATAATTGTTACTAAAAACTGGACTATAGCGACGGTTTCCAATAATCGTTACTATAAACCAGACTATAGCGACAGTTTTTCATTAACCGTTAGTAGATTTTCACACCGCCAAAATCAATTTTCTTTCATACGATCGGTTTTCCAAATTCGAACTAATGATCGAGACAGTTGACTTTTTTTTCATGTTCATTAAATCATTCTCGTAAAAATTTGACTCAATCGGATTTGTAATTATATTTAAAATATATACGTTTCATGTAATTCATGATAACAATTAAACTACGTCTTGTGTTGTATTTGAACGTACTGTAGCAACTCGACCACAACACAACTATGATGATTGAGACCATTGATTTTGTTTTTCTTGTTGATTAAATCATTCTCATAAAATTTTGGCATTATCGAGTTTAAAAAACTTCTTTATTGAGACAAAATTTCATTAGTAAAATAAAATTTTCTGCCCGATCAAGTATGTAACGATACCCGATATTTCATTTTTCACATGAAGAATGTACTATTTACTATGTAAAAAATAGACGGTTCCAATTGGAAAAAAAAAAAAGAAAAAAAAGAAGGTGTTTGTATAGTATAAACCGAATTTAAAAACTTGGATGAAGAATAAATCGATAAAACTCTAATGACATAAGCTAGGCCAGCGAGTTTGCGTAGTATAAATATTAAAAGGCCCTTGATATTACACAAGTACTGGGCTAGCCCAACTGGTTTGCACTCGTGCGTGCATACGCGAGGTCCTGGGTTCGATTCTCAGAAGGAGCAAAATTGTTGTGTTACCTTCCATACGCCACGCGGCGACAGGTGGGGGCCACGTGGCAGCCATGTCATATTTTACCCCAGATTTTAAAAAAAAAAACCGTTGCTAAAGAACTACACCAACGGATATCTCGCAACGGTTTGGCCAACGGTTGGTGAACCGTTGGTATTGCCTTTAGCAACACTTTTTGTGTTTTTTAGTAACACTTTTGACCATTGTTAGATCCCAATTTTCTTGTAGTGAGTGATGGCGATGTAACGGTGGCAGTGAGTGTTGGTGGTGTAATGGTGGTGGTGACGGTGGAGTGATGGTGTAATAGTGACAGTGAGTGGTGTCGGTGGCGTGATAGTTGTGCAATGGTGGTATATATTGTGATGGCGGTGATGGCGACGGTGTAGTAGTGGTGGTGGGTGTGATGGTGGTGGTGGTGGTGGTGGTGGAGGTGGTAGTAGGGGTGATGGTGATGGTGGCGAAGTGGTGGTGGTGGTAGAGTGGTTGTAGGATTGGTGGTGGTGGTGGGAGTGGTTGTAGTGGTGGTATGGTGTTTAAATGTAAGTACACAAAAATTCAACCAGAATTAAGTAACTCAAAGCTACTTAATTTTTTTTAACTTTTTAGCCTACATTTTAAGTAGCACATAATCTGTTAAGCAATGTATAATGTCGTTATCAAACCTACTGAATCACTTATTACTAATTAATTGATTCAATTTTAAGTGCTGAATTTAAGTTATCAAACAAGTCCTAGTGTCAGACCACTCCGGGCCCAACACTTACATTTGTTTTGGGTGAACATATTTGGCAATGTATGGCGGTGACATAACCATGGCTGCAGCAGACTTTTCATGTCGTCAAGGCCTCACACTTCGAAGTTTGCTTCCTTGTAAGGTTTTATGTTTGAAATCTCTCAAGTATTATCAACTCCTATGAGACGGTTAATATTGATCATCTATACCAACTTTAAGAGGAGCACGTGCTAGTAGATAGTGGGTTTATGATTTCAAAAATTAGTTGATCGAGGTGCTCATAAGTTGTCCAGAAAACTGTTTATCAAAAGAAAGGGAAAAAAAGTTTGGTGCAAGTAAATTTAATGGAAAAACACGACGGAAGCTACCACCAACTCCCATCTCGGTAGCTGAAAGTCTGAAACCATGGAGAGAACGAAAAATAACAAGGTAATGCTTGGAAAAAAGAGCTGATCAAAAAAAGAAAAAAATGCTTGGGAAAAAGAAAAACCTGTGGGTACACCATTCGGCGTACACCGGATTTTGCAAGACCTATCTCAATGCTTCACACAAATTATCGGAGACGTTCAATTTATTTAGAACATATTTTTTCAAGGAGTAATTATTGAGTGGTTTTGGGGCACTGCCATGTGGTGTCCCGACACTTCTCCGCCACACATTTATGTGGAATCCATATATTTTGTACCGGAGCCACAAGAATGCATGGTGCCCCAAGACCATTGAATTTTTTTTTTCATTTTTACGAGGCACTAAAATCAGTTTATTCGGACATTGGTAGGAGATGCTTTATTTTCGCTCCTGATTTCGTAGGGACAGAAATTGAATAAACTAATCAAGTTCTTATCGATATTTGAATAAACAATTTTGTTTTGTTGCACTGGCCCTTAAAATAATATTTTCCAACAAATTAAACGGCTTTGGTCATTTGCATCAAACTTAAAAATGAGTTCCACGGAATTTGATGTAAATTTTAGTACACGCCAAATGCTGTAATACTTTTTTGGTTTGTAGTTGGGCTCAGCTTAATTACAAACCAAATGGTAGTTTCGTATTCTGTTACCCGTTCAAGTGAGTGAGGAAATGCCTATAATGTAGGCTCGACATTATAGGCCCAAGACATGCATGCAGCATTTACCATTCTTGTGTTGGGCTTCTTCTTGTCTGCAATCCAAGTGTTTGACAAAATGCCCAACCTGAGCTCTTGGTGGTGGCAACTGAAGTTGCATGTCACAGTACGAGAGGGAAACACTGGGTAACTAGTTGTTGCTGGGTAGAACGATGAGGATATTTCTCAGAATTTGCTTAACATGAAACCATGCACCCTTATTGGATAAAACGGCTTTGGCAACCTCAGCCCAGTTGGTTGTGGATAATCCAAATTTAGAGTTTCAATCTACTTTCCACAGACATCAACACATTTTCTCGGATATCTATACACGTATCATTGAACATTTTGAACATTAACATTGGCACTAGATTGAGGTTAATATTTTCCTTGATAAAAGTGTTGTACCCTGCACATGGTATAAGAAATCCACACAAATACAATAAAACATGGTACAAGAAAAGTAGACAAGGAGCCAAACCTATGCACTAAGGTTTTGACCTTATCAAAAACAGTTTTGGCGTTATCACCACCCTTAGTAAAAAATCTTGTTTGGTTAGCATACATTGAACAACGGGGTAGATCTGGTGGAGGAATAGGCAAAGAAGTCGATGGTGTGGGCCCGTCCTCGACAACAAAAGCAGTCGCTAGCCCCCACGACAAGTGCGAATCGAAGTGACAATGCATCAACCATACACCTGCTCTTGCCATCAAAATTTCAAAACTTAATTATGAACAAGTATCTATTTTGCAATCCACACACGCTATTCTAATAGTATGTAAGGGCCAATTTATTTCACATCGATCAATTTTTTTCTTACAACCGATTAACTAAAAATAGTTAAAATTATAAATAATTGGAATCGGTGGATCGTGAATTACCTATTGTTAATTAGACAATCCATAACTAAATAAAGTCTCACAGAGTCGCTTAAACAAAAAAATAGTTAGCTAGGGAATTTAGTTATTGATAGGAGGTAGGTGATATCTATATTTATCATCGCACAATTGTAATCAGTAACAAAGATTATTAGAGAGGGATGATTGTTTACGGCAATCATTCCCTAAGATAGAGTATATTAAGGTTTAACGAGTGGCAAAAAAAAATTCAGTAGAAAAATTAAATTCTTTTCTTCCATTTCTTATCTTCTTCACTTATTAGTCATTATTATTTGAAAGATATTCAATGAAATATAAACACTCTGCCACCTTTGGTACAAATTTATTAAGTTACTCTTTCTTAGAGCATCTCCAATGGGCGTAAGAGTGTTAATAGTATCTGTAAAGAATGAACAAATAAAAATGAGTTTTAGGTGCTCCAATTATTGTGTTATCTTATGAGCTAGAGGGTTATAGCTTAGGATGTGGGCAAATTTTGGACTTGTAGCTGCCAAACAATAAATGGGCCTACTTATTTAAGTCCCAATTAGTTTTTTGAAAAGAGGTCAATTTCATTAACGATAAAGTCAACGCATTAACGACAAAGTCCCAATTAGTTCAACCTATGAGAAAATGCTGTTTTTCTTTTTGACATTTGTTGTAAGGGAATTTAGAATTTTTTTTGCATAGAGATAACAATCTTTTAAAATAACGTCCCATTGGAGTTCTCACCTACAAAATAAACCAATACTGTCTTAACAAACAAATTGGAATCTATTGTTATCTTGGTACACTATTTACCACATATTTTATCACGCGAATAGAGAGAGGCCCATAGGAGATGCTCTTAGTACTTATAATTAAGCTGCTTCTTCTTCTTCTTTTTTTTAGGACAAGTGCTTATCGATCGCTTATTCACCTTATAAAGGTAGCTCAACAAAATCATTAATAAACATTAAGCAACCTCATTAAGCAGAGAAACAAATTTCTAGAGTAAATCTGCACTCGAACTCAGAAGACGAATCGTCGGAAGAGAAGGAAAATGAGGATGATGAGGCAGATGTTCTGGTGTCGGAGAGTGATACTAATGGGTCCTCTTCAAATGCGGAGAAGATAGTAAGACAAGGGAGTGGAATCCACTGTGATTTGGCAAGGGGTGGGGCTGATATTTTTGATGGGGCTAATCAGTTAGTGGACAGCACTAAACCTAATGATACCAAAATTCATGCTAAGGATTCAACCAAAGCCTTGGCTAATGTTGGAGCTAATACTGGGGTTAAACTTCCTTACTTAAAAGATGGCGCAGCGGAAATTATCCCAGATTTAGAGGTTGTGGAGCATGATGTAGGCTTTTATAATCTATCAGAAGTGGGCTTTCTAAATGAACAAGGAAGTTGAGGGCCTCCAGTTAGTTTTGGATCTTAACCCAATCGAGGAGACCAAGGATATGGGGAAAGGAAAATGGAAGCAGAAATCGGTAGAGAATATGTTGTGATTTTCCTAAGCCCAAGAAGAAAGGTGGAAAAAAGAAGCAAGGTGATATGTTGAGATCAGCAGTTGCCGCTGCTGCTTTACCTCTTTCTTCCATAGTCATCAACAAGACTCATCTAGATCGATCAGGCTCAAGCTATTTGGTCCGTTAACAAGATTATGGGCCTCCATTATTCGGGTGATAAAAACGATCTTACTCGTCGATTTGCGATTATGGAAGCCAAAGATGAGGAAAGGGCTAAGGCACATGGTACCCATCATAATGATTGACTCTTCAATGTTTTTTTGGGTGTCTGTTAAATGTTTTTTTGGGTGTCTGTTAGGTGGCTATTTGGATGTCTTAGCTGTTGTTCTAACTACGGGTTGCCTAGTTGGGTGTGCCTTTTGGTTTATTTGCTTTGGGTCTTAGGTGTTCTCTTGTTGGTTTCTTGCCAACTTGGTTTGTTATCTTTTCCCTTAGAGTTCGTGTTGGTTTATGATTGCTGGAGCAGTTGTTTTCCCTTGTGGGTTTTCTCTACTTTAGCTTGAAGTTGTCTTGGTTATTTTTAATCTTTGTAATTTGTTTCCAAAGATTTATAAATTTTTCGCCTTTAAAAAAAAAAGAGTACATGTTACATAGCCAAACGGTTTTATTTGTTTATACAAGAGTGAAAACATTATACAAGAGTGAAAACATACCAGGATTATTTGCCGTGAATCTAATGACGATCCATCCTCCAACTGGCACTCCGACGGTACTGCGTATTTGTGGATTGACAAGATTGAACATTTTCGGCCCAGTCACGGGGTTGTAATTGCCAAACCCCTGGGCCAAAACATAAAAGTTAAACCCGTGCAAATGTACCGGGTGGCTCTGTTGACCCACCAATGCCGTATTCTGAAATACAATCTGAACCGTAGAATTATACTTCAATTTCGTAACCTTCGTTGACCTTGATGTCATCACGAGCGCCTTATTCAAGTTGTTGCTTAGACTCGTGTAGTCGAACACCACTGGTGGATATTTAGGAAAATCGGTGGTGTAGATCCCAGCGGTCAGATTGTAGTAAAACGCTTCTAACATAGATAACTTGGTAGGGAGCTCGAAAGATTCGTTGTTCATGCTCGCAGCAAATTGTAGCCCTAAAGGAGCCCCACAAGTATTGTTTGCTCCGCAAGGGACCAGCCCCAAGCCTTCCGTCACAAGCATGTGTACATCGATTTCCAGTGGGACTGGTGCCCAGTGAGGCCCGTTCACAAGACTCGTCAGGCTGGAATAGAATTCGAAGGCCGCAGAAGTGTCGTCGACGGCGGGTAGGTTCGGCATCAGTGGGGATGATGGGGTAGCATTTTCATACGTAACGATCCCGGTGGTGGTGGTTGCATCATAAGCATCTCCCAAGCTGTCGTAGCAATGTGCCGCCATGTAATAGGAGGCTAGTGGTTGGTCGGCGGTGAGCAGCGCGTCTATGGTCTGGCCCGGGGATATGACGATGACGTCAGTGACCATTGGATTGGTGTAACAAGCATCGACGGCGACAATCGTCATTTTATGGTTTGCTATCTTAAAGAAGAGCTCGCTATAGAGCGCAACGTTGATGATACGCAAGAGATACGTTTCTCCTCGTACAACCTTCAGCTTATATGTGCCTAACCACAGGAAAATGCGAATATGTTCAAAATGTGAAGGGTTCTTAATCTAGATAGATGATAACTAACCAATTTGATTCCCACCTTTGAGTATAAACGTCATATGTACTGGTACATTTCACGTTTTGTTTACATATTAGTTTCCCTCTTTGGAGTATTTTCTTACTCTCTCACTTTGCACTTTCAAATATGTGATTAGCATATCAATGTGAATAAAATATCTTTCTGTTAATCAATTTTGTTAATATCACTCACCAGTTGATGGGCAATTATATAAATCACCAGGCCAACCGTTGATGGTGAAAGCATTAGAAATGTTAGGCCCATGCCCGTCGGCTAGTGCTTGCTCCTCGATCTCGATAATATTAGCATTCCACCACTCTCCTGCAATTGCAATTTAATTGATCATTACTGTTAAAATTTAAATGTTTTCTTGCAATCTCAATGTGTTTATTTCAGGTAGAAACCTTATATTTTTGTTAAAACTAGACTGGCTAATTTCGACTTTGCGAAAATACAGATTTTATACTTAATTGGAGCAATGCTAAAAAGACTTATGGACACGGATGTATTCGGTATCGTCCGATTCACATCTCTAATTATTTCATCAACCAGTACTCAGAGGTCTTGTGTTTTTGGTTGGGGCTGGGCTGTGTTGGGTCTGCCTTGTGTCTTTCTCTTTCAACTCTAATTTTTGGAGGGCTAAGAACACTGGTTAGGCCTCTTGTTTCTTGGTTGGAGGCCGGCCTGTTGACGGTTCAGTGGTGCTGATGTCATTATATGGAGGCCCCCTGCTTACTGTGAGGTGGCTATCTTGCTCTTTCAACTCTAATTTTTGGAGGGCTAAGAGCATTGGTTAGGCCTCTTGTTTCTTGGTTGGAGGCCGGCCTGTTGATGGTTCAGTGGTGCTGATGTCATTATATGGAGGCCCCCTGCTTACTGTGAGGTGGCTATCTTGTTTCCTTTTTTCAACTCCATAGTCATGGAGGGCTAAGAGGTCATATGGATACTTTTTGTGTTTGTTTTCTATTTGCTGAATCCTACGTACCTAGTGTTCATGATTTTGGCCTGCTTCTCAACTCTAAGTACTGGAGGCTGATTTCTGTTGCTGCATGTCTTGAACTGTCTAGCTAGCTAACTGTGAAGACCTAAAGGAGTTTGTTGAATTCTTTTCCTGATGCTAACCTTGCTGATACCTCAAGTATATATGAAGAGATCGAACTCAATCTAAGTGGTTCCTTCGCTGATTTTCACACTTCATTTTGGGAGTGCGATAATCAATTTGGAGAGTGCCAAAATCACTCCCCTTAGTTAATTACTACATATCTGTGAACTATCATGGATATATGAAATATGAAGCTTGATAAAATTTATAATTAAAAAAAAAAAGCTTGACAACATTTGACGGAGAATAAATAGAAGGGTTTGGAATGTACCTAAAAGAATTGGGAATTCTTCGAAGGGTTTTGGGAATGGGTACGAGTAACCCTTTCTTGGTCGGATGATCAACGCTCCATGTACAGTTGCACGAAGCCATTGGGAGTGGGCATGCCACCAAAGGGTCCCTTCTTGACCTGTGATGGTGAATCTGTATGTGTATTTATTTCCAGGGAGTATTGGGCATTGAGTTACATATTCGGGCCCATCCGCCCATGCACTATGTAGCTGGAAAATCCCGTGCCTACAAGAATATCAAGACATTGAAGTTATTAGGTCCTCTCTGGCCTAATTTTTTCAAAACGCCGTCCTTTCTGTTGTTTTCCTTCAATTCTTACTAGATTTAGATCAAATCTATATATCACATTAGTGGTCTTTATAAAATGATAAAGAAAATACAAATTTTAAAAAAAAATTCCTCCAAAAAGACTGATGTAAAAATCTAACTCAAATATAGTACTACAGATTTAGAGAAAAAAACCAAAAAGACCGCCCCAAAACGTCGTCAAAAAGTTAGGTCTAGCGCCCTTACTATATAATGCTACTAAACATGCTTTGGAATAACAAATAGAAAAATAAAGCAATTGCGTTGAACATGACATATATATTGGTGTAAGCAAGGGCCATTAGTTAGGAGTGGCAGCTGATTTTCAGTTAAGAAATTTAGTTAGGTGGTAAAGTGTTCTATAAACATACTTTTGGTTCATATGAACAATTTAATGGCTACTTTAACACCTTTTCTTCCCAACTATTATCAGCATTTTATTTTAAAATGAGGTCAACTTACGCATACATCGACTAATCCTATACGATCAATCATGCTGTTTGTAAATAGGGGGACTGATTTAAAAATCGAGCAAAATCCTATATTAGACTGGTCCTACAAGAATTCATAGCATGCACTTGAAAGTTTACAATCCAAGACCTAAAAAGAGAGTAAGTCCTCAAGTCTCAAACCTTACTGCAATCCAAGACCTTAAAAGAGAGTAAGTCCTCAAGTCTCAAACCTTGCTGTACTACTAAAATTAATATATAATAGGAGTTACAAGGACAATGGGTGCACTTGTGGTTAAGCCTACGTTAGGACTAAATTCAATTTATACTTATTTTTTCCTTTTTCGATTCGTCTTGTCTGCAAAATCTACAAAGTACACAATATGATCGAAAGATAGACTAAATTAATAATAAAGAGAGCAAGATAGACTAAGTTTACAAAAATGATCGAAAGATAGACTAAGTTTACAAAAATAGACTAAATTAATAATAAAGTAGAAAATATGATGGAAAGATAGACTAAGTTTACAAGATAAACTAAATTAATAATAAAGTAGACAATATGATCGAAAGATAGACTAAGTTTACGAAAATGAAAAAAAAAAATCGAATCAGACTGATTTTTAAATATGAGAAATAGTGAATTTATAAATATAAGTTATTTTTGGCTCATTTTATTACGTGCTTGGACAGAAAATTATTGATTAGTGGGCTTGGAGAAACGCACATAAAAACCACAAGAGATTCATTAATTTCTATTTCTCATACATGAAGGGAATATCTGTCATACAGGTAGACCTCAGCATAGTCAATGAAATTTACCCATTATTAATACGTACAAAAATGTACTATCAAATGTTCAAAGAACCAAATAACTATAACTATTCAAATACCAGCTGGAAATATATGCTACGTTATATTAATTATATATATACAGACAAGGGAGTTCTAGTAATTGAAAAATGTGGTAGTGGTAATACTTACCAATGAATTGTAAGGTTATAAGGAGATTTATTGAAGACATGAATGATCAGTGTGTCACCCTCATGAACTTGTATAGTTGGGCCGGGAAGGCTTCCATTCACGACGGTGATAACTTGCTGTTTGCACAACCGGTTCATAGTTAAATCTTGCACCTAAAAAAAAAAAAATTTAACTTCATCAGAAACAGGTTGTATTGAACATTGCATTTCCAAACATGCATATATAAATGCCTAATAGGCATGTATGTTTATGTATTTGTATTGAACATTACATTTCCGAACATGCATTATCGAAGATCAAAAACTAAAAACCAAGTGCTCCAAATTAATTCGATTAGGAAAGACTTACATGAAAAGAATGCTCCACGATTTCGGCAGAGGTCACCGACGAATAAACCAAAAGGGCTAAAGCAAATGCCAACAAGTACAACAACATAGGGCGAGCCATGTATGGAAAATCAGAAACAACCTTCTATGGCAAAATAAAACAAAGATATCCGCGGTTCTCCAAATTCGATCGGGTACTCCAGGGAGGGGCAGCCGATACTTGTAATTTTGCAAGGAGAAGCAACGTATTATTCACACACTCTCAGCCTCACCATCTCTCTGTAAATGCTCACTGGTTTCTGATACATTACAAATGAGCCAGCTGAGGCTCAATTTATAGGGTGGATTCAGAGAATGAGAATAAGTTTTCTGAAAGATCATGATGGTTTTCTGGGTACGTGGTTGTGTTAGGATATTTTTCTTTTTGTATATTTTAAGGTACAATAACTTGCCCACAAAGAAAGTTTTGTGGGGTTGGGTGGCAATTATTTGAAGACGAAAAATGCTTGTGATAGGGAAGGGAAGTGGTCCTGATTCTAAGAAGGACGGCTCTCTATTGGACCACTCTATGGGGACTTGGACAACTCGGAATAAAATTTGTTCTCAATAGAACCACTCTTTTTTTCTTTTTGGGAATAAATTTTTTACACCGCCGGTTTAAACATTTTTTTTCTCCAAATCAATTGCATTGCGTCACATCGCCATGTTTTATTAATTGGGGCCTCTGTTTTAACACGTATCACAATGCAATTGAACCGTAGTCCTGCTCTCTTATTTTTCAGCGGAGTAGGAGTACAGCTGAAGTAAGAATCTCTGAGCGGTGGACTGGGAGCTTTTTTTTTTCCGAAAGACCCCACCCCTTTGGCTGCCCATATCTGCGAGAGCTTTGCTATTCGCAGAGACAATTTGCAAAGAATCACGCAGAGACAAAGGCGTTTGGCCCAATTTTGGGTCCGAAAAAATCTAGAAAAATATCCATAAATTTTTGAATATTATTTTATGGGGCCCTATAAAAAATCAGCTCCAGCGGATATCGATAAGTATTACTTTTGAATTCGTAGGGGCGAACTGAGCAGTTTCGCCTTTACGAATCCAAAAGTAATACTTATCGATATCCGCTGGAGCTGATTTTTTACAGGGCCCCATAAAATAATATTCAAAAATTTATGGATATTTTTCTAGATTTTTTTGGGATCCAAAATGGGACCAAACGCGTTTGTCTCTGTGTGGTTCTCTGCAAATCGTCTCTACTGTTAGAATTTTTGATATCTGCGACGGTTGCGTGAGAATATGCACCAAAGTGGTGGTCAGGGTGAAGACCAAAGTGGTGGGTTTTAAATTCGTTCTTTGTTATAGGAATCTAAGTTGTCACTATCTAATTTGGTCATGTCCCAAATAGTCGGAGCTATCATTACAACAGGAAAACACGGCAACAGAGAAATGGAAAAGAATAATGCTAGATACAAATAAAATTTACCTCGAAAGGATCCAAAAAAAAGTAATCATTGGTTGAGATTTACTTTGATCTGTGAATCCCAATTATCAATTATAAGATCCCAACCCATAAGACCTTGAAAGTGCCCTGAAAAAGGCTATCATTATGAGGGGATCTACCAGCACAACAGAAATTGTGATAAACCTTACGGGGTTGGCCTGGTGAACTAGGCCCTTACGAGTTTGTACCCTTTTAAAGTCTCGGGTTCAAAATTTTCATAAATGTTATCAACTCTTTTGGGATTAATCTATACAAAACTTAATTTACTCCGGTTACAGATTATAGTTCTTGTTTAAACCAAGTATTGACCTCTGTTACAGATTATAGTTCTTGTTTTATTGGGTTCCATTAAACACGAAAAAATAGCTAACTCCATATAGATTAGGTTTGCTTCTATTACTGATACATAGATTAGGTTTGTTACTAACTGTTCGGTATATCTTCGAAATTTCCATTTGCTTAATAATTTTTTTTCAAAAGTATTTTTTTGATATTGTGATAGTTTTCTGGAAATTTGGTTTGATCTGGAAAATATACATATGGGTTTGAGTTGGTTTGATTAGGTATTGAATAAATCAGTTTTGCATAAGGGCAAAAATGGAAATCTATACCATCAATCCAATTCTATCACATGTGAAACAAACATGATATTAATAATGTTATCATCTAATCTCATTTCAAATAAAAGTATTCATTATCATTCATTCTCATTACCAAACCCAACCATAATCTCTTCTTTTTACGAATTTCAACCATCTATCAGTATTATGAAACGAGACCTACGGGAGGACCCAACTCCTCATATAGCATTATATGTCATAACCCATCATAATGAGAAAACATGCATAATCGGACCAGAATAGGTGTATGTACATCATACAAACGTAACAAACCAATCATCTATTGGTCATAAAAGTATGCACATGGCCATTCACCATCTAGGCCTAGGTCTTTTGGGTTTGTTCCATTTTATGTTCTCGGGTTCAAAACCTCCAGGTGTTATCAAGTCTTTTGGGACAGTTCATACAATAGTACTTAGTTTGCTCCGATTGTAATTGGGTTCTCCCCGAGTGGGCAGTTAGATTGGGCTCCTAAAATTAATCAAAATGTGCGTTAGCTGGTCCGGATATCTAAATTAATTATCCACACACACAAAAAAAAACTTTAAATTGTGACTTGGTTTGAAGTCGAAACATCAGCACATCCACGAGGACAGCTACCACTACCAGCAACTACTACCTGCCAACGGTTTTATGTTTACTACTCCCACCTGGGTAGGTGAAACCACGGACAACGAGAATAAAACAAGGTTCTACTTACAAGTCAATGCCCACGGAAAAAAAAAATAATTAAAAAAAATTAAAACAGGGCTACTAAGAGCATCCACAGTGGTATAATCAAAACTAAAAGGTTGCTAAGATTAGCAACATAAGCTCAAAAAAGAGCTTACAGTGGAATAATCAGATTTAGCAATCTCTTAGCAACTCATCAAATTTTAACCATTGGATAATCAAAACTATCAACTTTTTACCAATAATCAAATTTAGTTGTTCCCATATTTCTTCAATTAAGTACACCATCATTACACAAAAACATTCTCTCTCTTCTATTTTCAACATATTTCTAAATAAAAATACTTTTAAAAAAAGTTTTTATTTTTTTGCAAAAACTGTTTTTTTTTCAGAACTATTTTTTTTATTTTTTATTTTTTATTTTTGCAAAAACTGTTTTTTTATTAAAACTTTTTTTCAAAAACTGTTCTTTTAAAAAAAAATTTCAAAAACTATTTTTTTAACTTTTTCCCGAAAACTTTTTTTTAAATCAAAGTTCAAAAAAAACTATTTTCTCTTTTTCTAATAACCTGTTTTTATTAGTTTGAAACCTATTTTTAAAAAATTATTTTCTATTTTCACAATTTTTAGATTTTTATAAATTGAAGATATAATATGGCAAGTTTTGGTTATTCAAATAAATTGTATCATTGTGGACATCTACATTGTTAACTTTAACAACCCTTTAAATGCATAACCAAAAAATGATGTGACAATTTTTGATTATTAACTTTTGGTTATTTCACTGTGGATGCTCTAAGGCCCCCCATATATCTTTCCTTTTTTTTTTTCAAAGTAAGAACATCTGCAATGGATTTGGTATATTTATATATCAAAATATTCGTCAAAGTATATATTAGGATAAAAATGGGTCCTACAAGTGTGTTAAACATTGCTAACTTAAGAGTGTGTTAAGTGCATTCTACATTGGGTTTGATATATTTGTGTGTTAAAATGTGTATTAGGATAAAAATGGGTCCCACAAGTCTGTTTTTTTGAGCGGCAAAAAATTTTCATTAATTTTGAAATTTTTACAAGATTAATAGGAGTAAGGACTAATCTGAGACCAAAAACCTATAATTGGTAAGAAACCAATCAAAAACACCCATTGGGCTGAAGCCCGTCTAAAAGGGCAAAAGCCCAAACCCCAATGGATCTAAGAAATCCAAATATTATAATCAGCACAAACAAAACAGCCCTAACATCCCTTGTCGTTAGAAAGATGCATCCCTGTCACTGCTGCGACCCGGGAAACCAGCTCTTGTTGCTGCCCGAAGCGGCACAAACGCCAACACACCTCAGACCGCACAACATTGCCGCTCACCAAGCCACCAAGGTGCCTTTGCCGAGAAACCCCTGATCGCCGTCAAAGAGCCCAACACATAGAAGAGAAAAAAAAAGCCCTAATACAAAATCACTGCCTTGCCGATCCAGCCTCCGCGCCGCCGCCCCATGGCTGTTGAAACAACAACCCATAAAACCCAGCCACCATCAACCCACAAGTGTGTATTAAGAGTAGTGAACATTTATGTTATGATTGACTTTTGTATTTATAGAGATGGGACCCACTTATTATTTACTAGCTTTTTTGTTAAACTTGGCATACATGCTGGCACATTATTAGATTTATCAAACTTTAGCACACAAACTAATACAAGTATCGTGGTACATAATAGGCGCGCAAATGTTCACATAAGCGCCCCATAATTTATCATTGCTAAGTCTATTTATTTTATTACTTGGTGTTTTAATACTTGATTTATATATTGTAGAAATTTTGAAGAGTATATTGGAATACATTCTAGGTTATGGCTAGAGGTACAACAATTGGGCCTCAGAAATTGGTCCAACTGTGCACGTGATTGTGAAGGGTGGCAGAAGAATAACAAAAGTGCTATGGGTACACCGGTTATGTACACTGCCTACGTGGCGTACGGCTGAGAGACTGAGGCCCACTCCTCTGCTCTCTCTAACGCCTCTCTCTCTCTCCTCTTTAAAAATTGGCGCACAAATCCTCTAAAAATTTTCAAAACTTTTCAGTTCTTCATCAAAAACTCATCTCTCTATCTCTCTCTCGAAACGCATCTCTCTCTCTGGTACTCCCTGAACCAGTAAATTATTGGAAATAAGTGAATTGGAAATTGACTCCATAATAAATCATTTAAGTTGGTTGTATTTTATTTGTCCTATGGTGGATAAATAAATATATTTGGAGTACTTGAAATTATTTGGTTTGCCGCTGAACCGGGCCGAGCGTGGCAGCGGGTTCATAAAATTCTAAGACTTAATATTTGGAGAGAATTTGTAACAATTAGTTCTTTACTTATTTAAAGTCTTTTGAATTGAATTTTAATGTTGGTTCATACACCAACATGTGGCAAATTACCTATCAATGCCAATGCTTCAATTTTCCGTGGCACCTTTCTTTATGAATGTGTCCCTTGGAAAATGAAGTGGTGTGTTGGTTAGGCATTAATAATTCCGGAGTGTTGTGTCTCTTTGGCCGAGACCGCTTCGAACAATTGCATCTTTTCCTAACACCATTTCGAACGGTCACCGTTCCTTTTCGTTCGGGTGCCTACTTCTCTATAAATAGGACCCTTCTCCTCCCATTTCAATACAGAAAAATTCCTGCATTCATAACATATATATTCTGAGAGAGTTCTGCACAATTTCTTGGTTCGCCCGTTGAACAGATTGTAGTGCTACTTCCGTTCTTCGAAAATCGAGTAATCCTGGGAGGCAAACGTTCAAGAGACCCAAGAGCACCGGCGTGGAGGACGAAATTTGCTTTAAGGATATAGTATTCTCCATAAAAATACTAGCCTCGATTGCCAATTTCCGAACGCCTGAAATTGGTCCAGTAAGTTTCCTAATATTGTTTCTTTTTGGTGTGTAGTGAATTTCCAGCGATAAACGAATCCCGGTTCTAACAGTAAACACACACTTTCTCTCTCTCTCTCTCTCTCGCTCCAAACGCATCTCTCCCTCTGGAACTCTCTGAACCAAAACTCTCTCTCTCTCTCTCTCTCTCTCTCTCTCTCTCTCTGTATTCAAAAAGTTAGACACCAAAGGCAACGGCAAGGTATCCATCTCCGTCTCCGAGCTCCCGTCCGTCTTCAAAGCCTTCAGCCTCGACGCCGACACGTACTCAGCGGATCTAACCGACTCCATGACCGAGATCGACAAGGACGGCAATAACGCCATCAATCTCCATGAGTTCGCCGACTTCCACCGCGCAAACGCGTCCACCCACGGCGCCGGCAATAACAATGAGACCAGCGACGCGTTTGATATGGGTTCTCTTCATCAGTGTGTGCTAGGAGTCTGCATATCACAATTTGAAGATCTGTTTCTGTTTTCATTTCAAAGTGGGGATATAGATCTGAGTGAATATTTGTTCTCAGTAAACAACAATCTAATGTAATTTTGTTTTGTTTTTTTTTGTTGATCAGCAAATGTAATTTTGGTTTTGTTTGTAATCTTAGTGTAATCCGTATATTGTGAAGAACACGGTAAACTGACTTTCAAAAATTATTAGGGAAATGAAGCAGTGGACTTTAAACCATTAAATTTAATTTCAAGCACAAATCTCCATTCCTTTGCATTGGCACAAGATTTGAGATACAGACACAAGGATGATGTGCATAACCAACAAATTACAAACAAATTGGTGGCAAACTCGTGATTGGAGAAATTTGTGATGAACCAAATAATTAACTATTAACAAATACTACATATGAATTAAATCACATCACCTATTTACAAACAAAAAATGAAATAAACAAATAGCTTTTGAAAGTTTCTACAGTAGTTTCTTGGGTTTCTTCAGGTGTACATCAATGGTTGAGAAGAGTTCGCTTACTGCAGTCCGTCTCTCTCAAAACCCAACCTTTTTTTTGAAGTTGAAAGCAGAGCAACACACTAGTAGTTACCTTCAGGAAAGATTCAAAATACATACATAATAAACATTCTAATCCAACTATTTCAACCCCAAATCAACCGTCAACTTCAATTTTGCCCTTTAAACATGCTAATCAAAAAAAATTATTTCCTTCAAACAACTTCAATCATTGCTCTGTTCTCGCCGGAGTCGTGGGTGGAGGTCCATGGCGCCGTCACCGTCCTTGTCGATCTTCATCACAGCGTCGGTTAGATTTGCCGAGGACGTGCCGGCGTTGAAGCTGAGGGCTTTGAAGACAGACGGGAGCTCGGAGAAGGAGACCTTGCCGACGTTGCCGTTGCCTTTGGTGTCTAACTTTTTGAATACAGTCAGAGAGAGAGAGAGTGTGTGTTTTCTGGTTCGGGAGTACAAGAAAAAGGGTGAGATGCGTTTCAAAACAGAGAGAGAGAGAGAGAGAGAGAGAGAGGAGTTTTGATGAAGAATTGAATTTGTTTTGTTTGGATTGAAATTTGAAATTTTTTTTGAAAAATTGTAGGGGTATTGAGTGGAGAGAGATAGAGAGAGAAATAGTAAAAATAGAAAAAATTTAGGAGGAATCTAGGGGGTATTTTTTGAAAAATTCTTTTTAAGATGCAAAAGGATCAAAAGTTTTGAAAATTTTCGGAGGATTTGTGCGCAATTTTTAAAGAGGAGAGAGAGAGAGAGAGGGTAGAGAGCGGAGGAGTGGGTCCAGTCTGTCAGCCGTACGCGACGTAGGCAGTGTACATAACCGGTGTAGCCATAGCACTTTTGGAAAAAAATTTCAGTGCCGAGCGGGTACCACGTGGTGCCCGCTTGGCCATCCGAGCTGTCCATTATGTGTATGGACGGCTCAGATTTGGAGAGAGAAGAGGAGAGAGAAAGTGTTTGGATGGGAGGAGAGAGAGTATTTTGATCCGAGCCGTTTAAAAATGCATCGGCCGGCTCGAATGCGCCGAGCGGCTACCACGTCGGCAATACCCGCTCGGCACCGAAGAATTGCTACACTTTTGGAATAAAAGTCAGTACATGTTTGTATGGTGGGCCAAAACAAAAATACTAACAGCAGAGACAATCTGCAGAGATCCACGCAGAGACAAATGCGTTTGACCCTATTTCGGGTCCCGAAAAAATCTAGAAAAATATCCGTAAATTTTTGAATATTATTTTATGGAGCCCTGTAAAAAATCAACTCCAATGGATATCGATAAGTATTACTTTTGGATTCATAGGAGCGAAACTGCTCAGTTCGCCCCTACGAATCCAAAAGTAATACTTATCGTTATCCACTGGAGCTGATTTTTTACAGGGCTCCATAAAATAATATTCAAAAATTTATGGATATTTTTCTAGATTTTTTCGGGACCCGAAATGTGGCCAAACGCATTTGTCTCTGCGTAGATCTCTGCAGATTGTCTCTGCGCATAGCAGAGCTCGGGCCAAAAATCTACTATAATTGATTGCATTTTAAATTGAGTAAAAGAATCATGGCCACAACTTTTGACGGAGTACTTTTTACAGAGATTTTTTACAGAAAAGAGAGACAACGAAAGGGGGCTGCCGAAAATAACAAACAACGGGGCTGCCGAGTCACTTTCTTTTGGGTTGATTTTTGTCTCAGCAGTTTTTCTCTTACGGTATATTGTTTCAGAGTTCTTTTCTTTGGAAGTTTTCAAAATTTGTCCAAGTATTCATCTTCCGGTAACTCGTATTGCATTTTGTTCTTAATTAAAGTTACTCGTGATTCTTGTTTTAGTGTTAATCTTTCAATTGTTTTTCTTTCCAAGCGATAAAAGCATGCTGCAATCTAGGGTTTATTTTGTTTTTTGTGTAATAATGTGTGAGTAATTTTTCTGAGATTTGGTCATTGGGTAAATGCGCGCCGCAACCCAATTAGAATTCGTCTCGCATTTTTTTCAATACTTTATTTAATTTAATAAATTTAGTTGGTGAAAACTACGTCCGTTGGACGAGTCTGAGGCATTCCGGGATTCATGTGAGCGGGAACGGGAGACCGAAACTTGTTCGCAACTTTAGGATTCGCATCTGTCGGAGTTTCCAATTCTCCCTAAATTCAACCGTTTTTAGAACCTGAAAAAGCGAGCGGATTCTGATTGGGTAGCGAGCGCCGCATTCCCTACGACCGTACCTTCTTTTAATTGTTTAAAAAGAACAGTTATTTCTTAGTTTTAGTTAATCTCAAAATCAGTCATACAAGGGGTGGCTAAGAGCCCGTTTAATTAGTAACAACCCGAGTTTTTAGTCAGCACACATCACCGTCTTTGTAGATTTGACTCCGGACTTACCGGATATTATGCTGCGTCGGTCTCCGCCCTACGCTTGGGGCAACCCATTATTTTAGGTCTAGGAATCGGTCAAGCAGTACGAATCGGTCAAGCAGTACAAAAAATATATTTTTGTTTTCTAAGTCTTAATACGTACACATAATTCAAACACTAGTTATTAAACCCATTGTGGATGCTCTAAGGGTTGTTCGGGCCAGCTTAAACATGCACCTCGGTTATTCTCCTTCCTAATTGGGTCGAGGGCAAGCCATCCACATTGAGATTAAAAAATTCACAAGAAATCCCTCTTACGGCTTGCCCCAAATTAATATTTATCTTCTTGTATTTCTAGAGTAATCTTTCTTATTCATATACGTCTTATATTTCACGTGGTGTGGGGGCTGATTTCTTCTCCTCAATCTTGACCCTTCTGAACCGAACGACGTGGCACCGGTCGTCAGGTACCTGCAGAACCGGAGGGGGTTGTTCCTCCGGGAAAAAGCTCCGACGATCTAGTCAGAAAAGGAACCGGGAAGAAGTTTTGGTAAGAAAATATATGCTAGGGGAGTAAAGAGTATGTAGAGAGCTCACCTCCTTCTTGGAGGAGATGTCCTCCTATTTATAGGCAAGGAAAGAAAGAGTGTAGAACGGGTAGTCTCTGCCACCCACGTGCTCACTGATGCTCGGATGACGTCACGAGTCAGGAGCATTAAATGACCGCCGCTTGTGGGAAGAAGGGGAGCCGCCCAGTCAGAATAAAGGGGGGGTCACATCAATCAGAGATGTCCCATCTTTTATCAGAGAGGCTCTCCCACGTTTCTGTGGAACCTTCTAGAAGGTTCTGGAACTGTGGCCTCCGAAGTGTAGTTATCGTATCCGAAGGAACGAGGAGCAACAGTTTGCGTACTTCGCCGAACGAAAGAAATCTGTCTACTATCGGATCCGAAGAAACGGGTATCTTCCTTCGGAACATGATCGAAGCTCGGCTGAGTCCCTCCAGACACTTTATCCTTCGGATAACGTGTACGACTGACGTATATGGATTCCTTGTGGAGCAGATGAACTGAGACAACTATCTGGTCAGGAACATCATATCAAATCCCGAGCCTTTTGAACCTCTTGGACCTTCGGATATTTCGCCCCACTACAATAGCCCCTCAACTCCTGTTTCCATAGTTGTAAAGCTTCGGAATGGAAGGAGGAGTTGAAAAATCAGTAGTGGCAGAGGAACAAACCGCCACCGAACCAGAACCGTTGACATGAACTTCCGAACGCCAATACCATGTCAAACGTCAGAAAGATGTCGAATCGTCAAGTCCGTACTTTTTCATTTAATGCTTCTGCAACCGCCAGCTTCAGAAGAGGCCACGCGTCCATCCGCTACTGGATATCGATACGGCGCAGCCCGTAGGTCTCCACGTGTCAGACATCGACGGTCACATCAATCTCCCGCCCAAATCCTACGGTTGGGGGCTCGGCGATGCTTCGAATTCCGCCCTAGGTATAAGAGGCGGCGAGAGGAGAGAGAAAATCACTTTTTCTCCTCCTCTCTGACGTTTGAATAGCACCGGCCGTCCCTCTCTCCAGATATTCAAGCCATCTGAAGATTTTCGACGATTTTGAAGACTTCGACCCAGATTTTTTGTTTGATTTCCAGGTATCTCTCTCTGCTTTCTCACTTTCTTCATGCATCTCAGTTACCGTTTCTGGGTCGATTTTCTCGCTTTTCGCCTGGTTTTCCCGCCTGTGCACTGTAGAAAACTGTAGAACACGTTGAAGATATTCATATGTTCTTCCGAACGTAGTTGAATGTTCTTCCGAACGTAGTTGAATGTTCTTCCGAACGAGCACCAATAAGAATGCCCTCTTTCCAGTTTTTAATCTTTTACTCGGAACTCGGAATCTCTGCTTCGGTTAGTCGTCTCTCGGGAGGATCGGTTCCCTCGGAGCCACGCTTCACTGAACATAGGCACACTAGGACTTGACCATGCAATTCGCTAACGGTCCTTCCCCTTGCACTTTTGCTTATAGGTATGGCTACTTCTGCTTCGGTTTCGTCCGGGGAGTCATTTCGCTCGGTAGATAGCGCGGACTTAGGCGCTGGAGGCTCGAACCTCGCGATTTCCGACGCTATCTCCAACCTAGCTCGGCATTACCGTGTTCGGGATAGGAACGAGGATTCTGGAGATTCTGCGGGAACCGACATCCCTGCAAGCATCACTCCTCTCCGAACGATGCCCCCAGAGAGTCAAATAATCGATCTAGAGGACGATCCCTCGGACAAGGAGCAGGGCAATCCGACGGAAGAGGCGGAAGGGGACGATGAGGCCGAAGAAACCATATCTGACAGAGATGTCACCGAAGGTGGTGCGGCCACGGCTTCGTCGAGTCAAGCCGAGGGTGCCGAAGGAGCTATCGGAGCTCCATCCAAACCCCAAAGGAAGAAAAGGAAGATAGTCCCACTAGATCCTGACGTCATTCATGAACGAACAGGAAAGGATCCATGCCCGTACTGGAAATCCTTCGAGAGCGAAGAAGGTATGAGGTCCTTCCGAAGGGATTACAAAATCCCGAACGATGTCGTCGTCACACCAGTTCCTGGCCCTCGGATTAGGTTCAGTGACGAACACATCACGGTTCCACTGATGGCCATTACCGAAGGTGGCCTGAGGTTCCCGATGCATAGGGTCCTCAGGGAGGTCCTCTCCCTTTTCTCGCTCACTCCCTGCCAGCTGAGCGTCAATTCTTATAGAATCATCCATTCTATAATAAAGCTCGCCGAGCTAAAAATGTACCCACTGGAAGCCCATCACCTTTTCGAGACTTACACGATGTCTCGCAACGTGAGGTACTCGAGATACTATCTGTGTTCCCGAAGGAACATGGCAAAAATAATTCCTGAAGGGATGTACGACTCCGAGAAATGGGCCTCGGATTACGTCGAGGTTCGGGGTAATTATCAGTTTCCCCAAATGGAGTACGGGCAATTCGAAGTTGCCACACGCAGGGGCGAACCTCTTAAGAAATTCGTAACTTTTCACTGCTCCCTTTAAGTTAAGTTGCTTTATACAGTTTAATTCATATCTTTGTTCTTCGGACTGATGTTTCGCTTTTTCGTTTTGTTCAACAGTTACGACAAGGATTAACAAGGTGCTGTCGAGAGCTGCGAGGAGCTGCAAGCTTGCCGCCACCCTCCTCACCATCCCCTGGGAAGAGAGAGACGCACCCACCATTCTCCAGTACAAAGCGGCGTACGGAGGTAGGATCCCGAAGGAAGGAGGCCGACAAAGGAGAGGCCTCTGCAGAGCTTCCCGAAGAGAGACTTCCGAGCGAAGACAGACCCCTCCGAGGGCTTATCCGAGAACCTACCGAAGACACCACACCTGAAGGGGAAGAGAACATGCCTCCACGAAGCATGAAGGATTTGCTTCAGAAGAAGCTGGAGGCAGCCGAAAAAGGCAAGGCCACAGGCCTTGCAAAGAAAGCCGGGGCACCAAAGGCCACGAGCTCTGGCCCGAGCAAAAAGGTGCCTCCACCTTCAACTCAGAAGCGTGCTCCTCCTGCTCCTCTCTCACCGAAGGAAGCCCAAGCAGGAAAAAAAACAAAAAACGGTGCAGGCGGTGACCAAAGGAGGAGCATCCGAGGCGGCCAAGGGGAAGGGAACAACCGAAGAAAATATTCCATGGGCGCCGAGCTTCGTCACACCCGACAAGAAGCAGGTCCTAAGGTCTGACAGCCTTCGGGAGGACCATTCCCTCGCCCTGACATTACTGTCAGGGGTGGGCCTGCCCAGGGATGTCCAATCTCCCCCCTCGCTCAAAGCTGCGCTCACCGAGTATTACTACCATGCTGCGAGGGTGAGTTTTCTTCGGTTCTGGAACTGTGGCCTCCGAAGTGTAGTTATCGTACCCGAAGGAACGAGGAGCAACAGTTTGCGTACTTCGCCGAACGAAAGAAATCTGTCTACTATCGGATCCGAAGAAACGGGTATCTTCCTTCGGAACATGATCGAAGCTCGGCTGAGTCCCTCCAGACACTTTATCCTTCGGATAACGTGTACGACTGACGTATATGGATTCCTTGTGGAGCAGATGAACTGAGACAACTATCTGGTCAGGAACATCATATCAAATCCCGAGCCTTTTGAACCTCTTGGACCTTCGGATATTTCGCCCCACTACACGTGGATCAATTAATTATTGAGGAGGCTTTGAACACCAACAATTTATATGTTGATTATGTAAAATTCTGAATACCAACATTTTGCATTCAGGAATCATAAACTTTTGTTAGAGTTTAAACTTCATTTTTCCATTGCCCTATGAATTATACTCTTCCCTCATGAAGTTTAAGCTGGGCTTTTTATACTCTTCCCTCAATTTTGGGCCTATTATGTGGGGAGATTGTAGTTGTATTTATTTTATTGTATTCTTCTAGCTAGAATCTAGTTAATTGACAACCTTTTTTTTTCACATGGTTGGATGTTAGTTGTTAATGAGTTAGATTACTATAAGGGGCCGATCGTTGTTCCGTTAGCTTGAACCCCCGACCTCATGACCCTCGGAACTCTAACCCAAAGGGAAAGAAGACCACCAAGACAAGGCCGAAGGTCTGGAAAAAAAAGAGAGTAGCCCATTGGTGTTGGAGAGTTAGTTAGGGAATAGTTTAATGAAGCTAAGCATGTATGTGTTACGTACCATGTGCGCAATTGTACTCAGTAAGAAAGAATAATGATAGAATCAGATTCTTTTCTTCTTCACTTAATAGTAATTTCATTTTTTTTTGCTAATATTGTATACATCAGTGAAGGTAAATGAGGGAGTTAGTTAGTTTGTTAATAGGGGTTTAGAAGTTGTCTATAGACCTAAATTCCGTACGCCTCTGCCGAGACTCAAACCCTGATATCCCTTATGGGATTACCAGGAGGTAACCGCTGGGTTATGTTAGAGTCACCTAGTAAGTACTAGGACAATCGGTGGTGTAGATCCCACTAATATTGTAGGAAAATGCTTGTAACATTGATAACTTAGTATGTATATATATATATATATATATATATATATATATATATATATATATATATATATATATATATATATATATATATATATATATATATATATATATATATATATATATATATATGGGCCGGTTCCCCTCACAAACAATTTAACACAAATTTTGACACAATATCTTAGCCATTGAAATCAATGGCCGAGATTAAAACACAATCTCTCCACACTCTCCATCTCCTCACAGGATCCCCTCTTTCCTTCCCCACAACGATATCCCCCAACCCCCGGTAACACGACGCCGCTCAAAACGACGGCCCCCAAACTCAGACACCTCCATCTCCGGCGGCAACTCTCCTCTCCGGCGACTCTCTTCTCCGGCGCACCCATCTCCGACGAGGGTCCTCTTCAGCGAACCCCTCTGCGGCAATCGCATGTATCGAAGCTTGGTTCAGATCGTTTTCAAAAAAACAGAAGAAGCTTGGTTCAGTTCTAAAATTGGGTTCCGTAAAATTGCTACAAGAAATCAAAGTCCATATGCACAATCGTGCTTTTCTGTGTTTAATTTGCAAGTGGAACCAAAAATATGTTGGTTACCACTACAAAATGTTTTGTTTTGTGTGAAGAACAATCACGTTTTGGTTGCTTTATGTATAGGTCTGTAACTCGAAGAACTTTTCGTTATTCAATGCAAAATTGTAATCCTCTGTGATAAGTGCCAAAATATACATATTTTGGCCCTCTAATCTACATTTATTAGTCCTTTATTTTTGTTAACTGATTTTTATTATGTGTTTTTATGTTTATAGGTTGCTCGAGCCCGTTATCCGAGATTATTGACAAAAAGAAGATTTTAAAGAAGTTTGAGATTCAAATGTATCGGGAGGGTTTGATAAAAAAAGCACAAAGTTAAGAATATAATGGTGTTTGAAGCGAACTTGGAAGGTTGTATGGAGTCAAGAGTTCACAATAGTCCACGGGTTGCAATTCCATTCACTGGGCCCAATGTTTATTAGTTGATGGCCAATGGTGGGCCATGGAAAAAAGGCAATTGTGACTGGAAATTAAAAGGAAGAAAAATAGGGCTTTATGACTCTCGGCTACAGCACTTTATAAAAGGGGGTTTCGCCAGCTTTTTGAAGGGGGAATTCGGACGCGGACGAAACAGAGAAAAAGCGCAGAGATCTCTTTGTAGGCGACGCATGCACGTCACGCAAAAGAGAAGCAATTTCACTTGAACGAAGAACCGGGCTGCTGATTCTTTTGTTCCGAATTTCGTCAGTTTTATTCAGTTTTCTTTCCATCAAGTTTTTGGAGTTTTATTTAATTACTCGCACTTTAGTAACTCGTTTTAATTTCAATTCTTTATAACAGTTGTTTGTCTGTTCCTGTTTAACTTAGATCTTTTATTTATTTTTTTTTTCATCTCGCGTATTAAAAGCATGATTCAAATTAGGGTTTTATTTCTTTTATTTTTAATAATGAGTGAGTAGTTTTTCTGAGGTTTGGTCGCTGGGTAAAGGCGCGTCGCGACCCAATTAGGATTCGTCTCGCAATTTTTCCGCGCATTAATTTAATTAAATAATTTAGTTGGTGAAAACTACGTCCGTTGGACGAATCCAAGGCATTGCCAGGGCTCATGTGAGCGGGAACAGGGGACCAAAACCTTTTCGCCGCTGTGTACGGGACCGGCAACCTTAGGATTCGCATCTTTCGGAGTTTCCAATTCTCCCTAAATTTAACCGTTTTTAGAACCTTGAAAAGTGAGCGGATTCTGATTGGGTAGCGAGCGCCGGATTCCCTACGACCGGGCCTCTCTTTTTAATTATTTGAGCAAGTTATCTGTTAGTATTAGTCAAATCTCAATCAACCAAAAGACAAGGGGTAGCTACCTAAGAGCTAATTTTGATTCTACAACCCGAGATTCCATAGCACACACTTCACCGTCCTTAGTGGATTCGACTCCGGTCTTACCGGATATTATGCTGCATCGGTCTCAGCCCTATGCTTGGGGCAACCCATTATATTAGGTCTAGAAATCGGTCAAGCATTTTTGGCGCCGTTGCCGGGGACGGTAACGCGTGTTTAGAATTCGGGTAGTTATTTTTATTTTTTTGTTTTCTTTTTAGTTTCTTTAGTTGTTTCGAGTCAACATAGGTAGAGGTAAGCAATCCTCCATCGTAGGAAAGCAATCACCTCTGAAACCTAAGTACTATCGAGACAATACCAGGCGTCTCGTAGCCATTGAGAGAGTTCCGAGAGTAACTGTGGAGGAAGAGTCTTTTAGCGGCGAGTCGTTTGATATCAGTGGCTTGTTTGTTGATTTAATAATCGAGCCACAGATGTCGATGCGTGATCACATGCATCCTGAGAGGACCACTCCTCTCGGTCCAATAGTTCTACCGACCGAGACGGTGGAAGCACGTAATGCTTTCACCATCAAGCCTGGTACGCATAATGTCCTTCCCCTGTTTTATGGGAAGGAGAATGAGGATCCTTATGAGCATGTCCGTCATTTCGAGGGGTTGGTGCGCACAATTGCCACCACTCCTCAGTGGGAGAATGCTTGCCTTAAGCTTTTCCCAGCCTCGCTCAGGGACAATGCGGATAAGTGGCTGCGAATGCAGAAGCCACAGTCTCTCAGGACATGGGCTGCTGTCCGAGATTTATTTTACAAGAAATATTTCTCGGAAAGTAAATCGAAATACTTGACTCGCCAAATCCAATCGTATAAGCAGAAAGAGGGCGAGTCATTTTTAAGGTGCTGGGAGAGATTCAAGAACTTACTTTTGTCCTTGCCACACCACGGGTTTGTCAAACCCCAATTGGTGTCTTTTTTCTACTTGGATCTAAATGTTGCGACGACCCAACAGATTGAGTATCTCTGTAAAGAGAAAGATTTTCTAGACAAGTCCCCGGACGAAGCGTGGGACTTTCTTGATGAGTTGGCAGAGAAACACCAAAGTTGGGAACCTTCCGACCTCGGTGATAGGGCCATGGCTGCGCAGGGACCCAGTGGGTCTGGCGTTTTCCCATCGAGCGTGCGAGAGCATAATGTCCAGTCTCAACTGGACAGAATGGCTAGGCAGTTAGAGGACTTGAAACTTAAGCAAGTCCATCAGGTGAATGAGGTGAGAGTTGAGGAGGTGTGTGAGTTGTGTGAGTATCCGGGGCATCTAGTTACCGCTTGTCCCGCTTTTCCCATTGTTAAAGACGCATACCATAGTAATCAGGCTGAGGTGAACGCGCTTAACCAGCGTTGGGATCTGTATTCAAATACATTCAATCCTGGGTGGGCCCAAAACCCACTTCTGGGTTGGAGGGATCAAAAAGCCCCGGTGCATACCCAGGCACCACCTCAGCAATCAGTCCAACAGTTTCGGCCTCCTCAAGGCCAAATGACCCAGTTTCGCTACCCACCTCAGCAGCAGCAGGGATTTGGTCCTTCATCTTTTGGACCACCCCCTGGCATTAACCATCCCCCGCGGGATAAATAGACTGATGAGATGATGAAGGCTCTCATGCAGTCTCAAATAAGCTTCACTGAGCAGACTAAGCAGGCAATTGGTGACATTAGGACCCAATTGACCCAGTTGACGGCAGCAGTTGGACAAGTCCAGCAGGAGAAGGGAAAGTTTCCTTCTCAACCTTTAATCAATGCCGCCGGTACTCATTATGTGGGCGATTCTTTTGGCCCAAGTAATCCGAATCTCAGTTTGGAAGAGGCTAAGGCGATCACCACTCTCAGAAGTGGGAAGGTGATCGACAAGGACTTACCTCCAAAGCAAAAATCGGTGCCACCCCCGGTGCCGGTAGCTATTCCAGCAGTCGTTCCAGACTTGGGAAGTGTTCCTGAGGTAAAGAAAGAGGCGGAGTCTCCTGAAGTGGTGGAGCCTGAAACTGCGGCCCCCACGACTCCAACGTCACCCGTTGCTCCATATCCAAATCGCTTGGTGGCAAAACCTAAGGTCAATGTGAACTTTCAAATGCTTGAATTATTCCAGAAAGTTCAGTTTCCTATCTCTTTGATGGAAGCCATTAATGCAATTCCTCAGTTTGCGAAGGTCTTAAAGGATCTTTGCACTTTAAAACGAAAGACTAAGAGGCAAGACAAAGTGCTCCTGACGGAGCAGGTGAGCTCCATTTTTCAGGCCGATATCCCAACCAAGTGCAAAGACCCTGGTTGTCCCACCATCCCTATAGCTATCGCAGGCCAGAAATTTGATAAGGCATTACTGGATTTAGGAGCAAGTGTCAACCTACTCCCATATTCGTTATACTTGAGGCTTGGCCTCGGCGATTTGAGAGCCACACCGGTCACGCTACAGTTGGCTGACCGGAGTGTGAGAGTTCCAAAGGGAGTGGTGGAGGATGTCCTAATTCAAGTGGGTGAGTTCCTTTTTCCAGTTGACTTTATTGTCCTGGATACTTGCCCGATACCGGAGGTCTTTGAGAAGACTCCTATCATCCTTGGCCGTCCATTTCTAGCCACCTCTAGTGCTATCATGGATTGCAAAACTGGACAAGTCCAATTGTCGTTTGGGGACTTGAAAATGGAGGTGAAAGTGTTTAATGCGGATAGCCGAGTCAAGAATAATGAAGTGAGTTTGATCGACACGCTGGTGCAGGAGCATGTCGATAATATTTTGTATAAGGATCTTCTAGAGATAGCCAAGGAGGCGTCATTCTTAGATTCTCCAGAATTAGGGAGTTTGATGGAGATACTAGCAATAGAGGATGTGTGTGGCACTGCTTGGGACCCAGTTCTTAACCCGCTGGGTGCCCCATTATCTTAAGTTTCGACGGGTAGCTTTTGCGTACCACTCTTTTCACTGAGAAGTGGACCCGGCTCCTAGCAACAGGGGTACCCATCATTGACTTGGGTTTTGACACAATTTATGCACACTTGTTTTCTTTTAGTTAAGCTTTAAAATCAAAAAAAAAAAAAAAAAAGGAAATTGGAAAAGTGGAAAAAATTAGAATAATGGTCTGGTATAGCCACCTGGTCAAAGCTATGTATGTAGTACTTAGGAGGTTGGGTCTGACGGCAGGCGTGTAGTTAGCAGCGAGAATTCTGTCTGAACCATCTGACTTTAATGTCCAGACTCTGTGGAGATTGCTTCACAAACGGAGTGGTGGGTAAGGAATCTGGAAGCCCCAGAGGGAGTGACAGCCTATTAGATGATGGCACTACTTCTCAAGATATCGTTGAATCCTATGCATACTGTCCTTCCAACAAATAGGGAACCACAGTCTTTGGCCAGGGAGAAAAGTAGTACCCGTGTCTTTCGCGTGAAGAAAGTGGATGATTTTTTTGCTTTTCATTTTATTTCTTACTCTTTTTTTTTTTTTTTTGGTTTCTTTTAGTTATTTTTCTTGCTGTCTTGGAGGCTAACTTTTTGCAGGTTGTTCGATCCAAGTTGGGGGGTCTCTCCCTCTCTATAGTGTACTCTGCTTAGCCCCTCCGTTTCGAGGTGCTATCTCTCCTCTCTTTTATGTTTCTGTCCTATCTTTATTTTCATGCTTTCAATGAGGACATTGACTAGTTTAAGTTGGGGGGAGGAATCACTTTGATCTTTATTTTGTTAGATTCAAAAAAAAATAAAAATTAGTAGGATTCTTTTTGCATGAGACTTGGAAGCTGTTGAGACTGGCTCGTCGTGATTGATTGAGTTTGAGATATGATAGTCATTATTTGATTATATTTGTGGTGACATTGTAGTTCTTTTTGCTAGCTTGTCGCGAAAAATTTGTCATGGCATTTATTTTTAGCACATTTGCACTTCACGTCTGTTTGGGCTTTGGTTGCTTGTGAGTTGTGACTAATTATTCTCGATGGCTAGTTTAGTGGAGACTTATGCCCCATGTGAGTTTAGAGCCTTACTTTTTCTTGGAGTGGTGTCAAATAAAATCTTATTGTCACAAAAGAGCAAATTCGTTGTTGATCTCATTATTGTTGTCGTTGAGTGTTGGGAATTGTGCCTACTTATCTCTTGGGTTTGGAAATTACATGGTTGTTTTGCCCCTTGGAAAGGATTATAGGCCATCTTTGCTATTTTGAGCCGGTTCATTTCTTTCATTCATACATTTTATCTCTTATGAGCCCATTTGATCCTTATGCATATAGCCTTTTTCTTGTTAAGCTCCACCATCTATATTGTGTCTTGAGAAGGCTTAGATAATTGTGTGGAGGTACATTTTAGAAGAGAGAGAGTAAATGTAGTGAGAATTGAGTTTTATTGATTGGTGATCTTTCCCATAGAAAAAGAAAAGAAAAAAAGAAGAAGAGAAAAAAAAAGCAAAAAAAAAAAAGATACCAATTTATTGTGGAATGGAGAAATACTTGTTTTTAATGTGAGATTGTATTAAAAAGGTAGGAAAGAGAGATGTGGTGGAGTTGAAAGGAAGGAAAAATTAAAGGAAAAAAAAAGGGCACGCATCGTTATATTTGCCCTATGTGAGTTGTGGTTAGCCTATTCTCAGACACTTGAATGTACCCTAGCCTTGAAATATTTTCCCTAACCTGATGTTATAACCGGAATTGAAGTCCTATTTGATCCTAGGGGCAATGGGTTGTGAATTGGTGGATAGAGAAAGTTTCCAATACTTGACATACTGTTCATGAGATCATGTGTCCACTATATAGAGCGTTCTTTTTGTGTCATTATGTGCGGAAGTATTTTGCTTTCATTTACATAACATCTGCCCGCACATATTGAGAGTAATATGCACCTTATTTCGAGTGATTTCATTTGTTGAGTGCATGACACAGTGAGATTTGAAGTCAAGACTCGGTCCGGAGAGAACTTTTGGTTATTTTTCACTTGTGACCGAAGCCCTTGTTCACACACGCTGAGTATAGGTGGCATGACTTATTTTTCTGACTTGATAGTGTATAGAACTGCTTATGCCCGTTATCTCTTTACTATGGCTTCATGTTCTTTGTTTGGATATCATTGAGCAGTCTTACGGTTTTTCGGATTTCATGTGAAAGGAATCTTGGTGTTTTGTGGGTGATCACTGTTGAAAACCCTCACGAGACTTCACTCGTCCTACCAGGGCCGCCTGGGGGTTTAAAAGAACTATCGGTTTTAATTAGTTTTCTTTAGTTGCATTTTGTTTTCTTTGCTCGAGGACTAGCAAAATGTAAGTTGGGGGGTGTGATAAGTGCCAAAATATACATATTTTGGCCCTCTAATCTACATTTATTAGTCCTTTATTTTTGTTAACTGATTTTTATTATGTGTTTTTATGTTTATAGGTTGCTCGAGCCCGTTATCCGAGATTATTGACAAAAAGAAGATTTTAAAGAAGTTTGAGATTCAAATGTATCGGGAGGGTTTGATAAAAAAAGCACAAAGTTAAGAATATAATGGTGTTTGAAGCGAACTTGGAAGGTTGTATGGAGTCAAGAGTTCACAATAGTCCACGGGTTGCAATTCCATTCACTGGGCCCAATGTTTATTAGTTGATGGCCAATGGTGGGCCATGGAAAAAAGGCAATTGTGACTGGAAATTAAAAGGAAGAAAAATAGGGCTTTATGACTCTCGGCTACAGCACTTTATAAAAGGGGGTTTCGCCAGCTTTTTGAAGGGGGAATTCGGACGCGGACGAAACAGAGAAAAAGCGCAGAGATCTCTTTGTAGGCGACGCATGCACGTCACGCAAAAGAGAAGCAATTTCACTTGAACGAAGAACCGGGCTGCTGATTCTTTTGTTCCGAATTTCGTCAGTTTTATTCAGTTTTCTTTCCATCAAGTTTTTGGAGTTTTATTTAATTACTCGAACTTTAGTAACTCGTTTTAATTTCAATTCTTTATAACAGTTGTTTGTCTGTTCCTGTTTAACTTAGATCTTTTATTTATTTATTTTTTTCATCTCGCGTATTAAAAGCATGATTCAAATTAGGGTTTTATTTCTTTTATTTTTAATAATGAGTGAGTAGTTTTTCTGAGGTTTGGTCGCTGGGTAAAGGCGCGCCGCGACCCAATTAGGATTCGTCTCGCAATTTTTCCGCGCATTAATTTAATTAAATAATTTAGTTGGTGAAAACTACGTCCGTTGGACGAATCCGAGGCATTGCCAGGGCTCATGTGAGCGGGAACAGGGGACCAAAACCTTTTCGCCGCTGTGTACGGGACCGGCAACCTTAGGATTCGCATCTTTCGGAGTTTCCAATTCTCCCTAAATTTAACCGTTTTTAGAACCTTGAAAAGCGAGCGGATTCTGATTGGGTAGCGAGCGCCGGATTCCCTACGACCGGGCCTCTCTTTTTAATTATTTGAGCAAGTTATCTGTTAGTATTAGTTAAATCTCAATCAACCAAAAGACAAGGGGTAACTACCTAAGAGCTAATTTTGATTCTACAACCCGAGATTCCATAGCACACACTTCACCGTCCTTAGTGGATTCGACTCCGGTCTTACCGGATATTATGCTGCATCGGTCTCAGCCCTACGCTTGGGGCAACCCATTATATTAGGTCTAGAAATCGGTTAAGCACTCTGCAGTTCCATGTAAACATCGTTTTGGTTTATTTCACCTCTATATTTATGGCTTTTGGTTGCAGCCGGTGGCTATGGCTGCTGCTGCGTTGCGTTTAAAATAGGGACCCGCCGGGTCACAGAGAGAGAGAGAGGAATGGAGGGAGGGGGGTTCTCCGGAGTAGGGGGTCGCTGGAAATTGGGTCTGGCAGGAAAATGAGGTGCCGGCTGGAGTAGCCGGAGTGGGTTCTGGAAAATAGGGGAATAAAATTGTGGGGGTGTGGGGAAGGAGAGAGGGAGGATCCTGTGAGGAGATGGAGAGTGTGGAGAGATGGTGTTTTAATCTCAGCCATTGATTTTAGTGGCTAAGATCTTGTGTCAAAATTTGTGTTAAGTTGTGTGTGAAGGGAACCGGCCCCATATATATATATATATATATATATATATATATATATATATATATATATTGTATTTCTTAGAATTTGTTTAACATGAAACTGTGCACCCTTATTGGATAAAACGGTTTTGGCAACATCAGCCCGGTAGATAGTGGCTAATCCATACTTAATGCCAAACAAATTAGAGTTTCAATCTACTTCCCAGAGACATCAACACATTTTCTTGGATATCCATACACATTTCATAGATATCATTAAACCGAGGTTAACATTTTCCTTGATAAATAGTAAAACAAAGCTCTTAACAATAGGGTACGTAGATCTTTTAGTCCTTGTACCTCTTTTTGGTGGGGGAGTAATTGATTTTATACGAAACACTCAAACCACAATCTCACAAATTAAGAAGGGCCAAAGCAAAACTTGAACAGCCAACAGAACCAAACCACACAGAAAATACTTGAAAATTTGTTTTCATTGATTAATAAAAAGAAGATGATAATACGCAAATTGCTTCTATTTATACCAAAACTTTTGCACATAAGAGTGTTGTACCCTGTACATTGTACAAGAAAACCACACAAATACAATAAAACATGGTATAAGAAAAGCAGGCCAAGAGCCAAAAACAATTTTGACATCATCAAAAATAGTTTTGGCGTTATCGCCATCCTTAATAAAAGATCTTGTTTGCTGAGCGTAAAACAAACAACGGGGTAGATCTGGTGGAGGAAGAGGCAAAGAAGTCGATGGCGTGGGTCCGTCCTCAACAAGAAAAGCAGTCGCCAGCCCCCACGTTAAGTGCGTATCGAAGTGACAATGCATCAACCATACACCTGCACTTGCCATCAAATTTTCAAAACTTACGAGTAAGTATCCATTTTGCATACCACACGCTATTCTATTAATTTAACGGCCAATTTATTTCACATCAATTTTTTTTTTCTTTCTAACCGATTAACTAAAAATTGTTAAAATTATAGGAGTAAATAATTGGTATCAGTTAAAAAATGAACAAATAAAAATGAGTTTTAGGTGCTCCAATTATTGTGTTATCTTATGACATAGAGGGTTAAAGCTTAGGATGTGTGCCAATTTTGGACTTGTAGCTGCCAAACAATAAATGGGCCCACTTATTTAAGTCCCAAGTTCAGCCTATGAGAAAATGAAATGACCGACTGTTTTTCTTTTTGACATTTATTGTAAGGGATTTTGGAAATTTTTTTTTTAATATAGAGATAACAATCTTTTCAAATAGCCCATTGGAGTACTAACGTATATACAATAAACCAAAAATTGCCTTTAACATACAAATGTGTGGAACCAATTGTTATCTTGGTACACTATTTTAACACATATTTTAACACAAAAATAGAGAGAGGCCCATTGGAGATGTTCTTAGAACTTAATTAAGCTCTTTTTGTACGTGTATGTGAGGATTAGTGCTTATCGATCGCTTATTCACCTTATTAAGGAAGCTCAACAAAATCATTAATAAACAGTAAGTAAGTGTTACATAGCCAAACACTTTTAGTTGTTCATCTCATTATTAGCTACTCTCTTCGTCCCATTTTGTTTGCTTCAAGGGAGAACTTAACTTTGTAATAAGATGTGCAATTCACTATTTGATCTCCATCTTTAAAACTACTTTTAATCATTTGTAGAAATTACACACTTTTTCTTTGACTTTTCGAAGAGCAAATGTTTTGTGACATCCTAAGATAAAATACCAAGTAAAGAAAATGGGATGGAGAGATTACTCTACATAAGATATAGATATACAAATAAGTCAAAGAAATTAAATGGGTCTAAAAATACAATAGCAAAAACATACCTGGATTATTTGCTCTGAACCTAATGACAGTCCATCCTCCCACAGGCACTCCGACGGTATTGCATATTTGTGGATTGATGACATTGAACATTTTTGGCCCATTTACGGAGTCGTAATTGCCAAACCCTTGGGCCAAAACATAAAAGTTAAACCCGTGCAAATGTATCGGGTGGCTCTGTTTACCCGCCAATACCGTGTTCTGAAATACAATTTCAACCGTAGAATTAAACTTTAATTTCGTAACCTTTGTTGACCTGGATGTCATCACAAGCGCCGTATTCAAGAAGTTGCTTGTGTTCGTGTAGTCGAACACCACTGGTGGATATCTAGGAAAATCGGTGGTGTAGATCCCAGCCGTCAGATTGTAGAAAGACGCTTCTAACATAGATAAATTGGCAGGGAGCTCGAAAGATTCGTTGTTCATACTCGCAGCAAATTGTAGCCCTAAAAAAGCCCCGCAAGTATTGTTTGCTCCGCAATGGACCAGCCCCAAACCTTCTGTCACAAACATGTGTTCGTCGACTTTGAGTGGGACCGGGGCCCAGTGAGGCCCATTCACAAGACTTGTCAGGCTGGAATAGAATTTGAACGCCATAGGAGTGTCGTTGAAGGCAGGTAGGTTCGGCATTAGTGGGGTTGATGATGTGGCATTCTCATAAGTAATGATACCTCTGGTGGTTGTTTTATCGTCCACCATTCCCAAGCTGTCGTAGGAATGTGCCGCCATGTAATAGGAGGCTAGCGGATGGTCGGCGGTGAGCAGGACATCGATGGTCTGGCCAGGACCTATGACGATGGTGTCAACGACCATTGGATTGGTGTAACAAGCGTCGACGGCGACGACTGTCATTGTGTGATTTGCTATCTTGAAGAAGAGCTCGTTATTGAGCGCAACGTTGATGATACGCAAGAGATACGTTTCTCCTCGTACAACCTTCAGCTTATATGTGCCTAAACACAGAAAAATCCGAATGTATATGTTCAAAATGTGAAGGGCTCTTAACCCAAAGTAGTGACTCTATCACTTCGCAATTTTAAAAATGCCATTACCATATCACTGTGAATAAAATATTGGGTTGTTAATCAATTTTTGTTAATGTCACTCACCGGTTGATGAGCAATTATATAAATCACCAGGCCAACCATTGATGGTGAAAGCATCGGAAATGTTAGGCCCATGCCCGTTAGCTAGTGCTTGCTCCTCGATCTCAATAACATTAGCATTCCACCACTCTCCTGCAATTGCAATTTAATTGATCATTACCTTTAAATTTTGAAATATTTTCTTGCAATCTCAAGGTGTTTATTTTAGGCAGAAACTTTTTATTCTGTTAAAAGAAAACTGGTTAATTTCGACCATGTTGAAATACAGATTTAATACATGGAGCAATGCTACAAAGAGTTATGCTCACAAATGTATTCGGGTTATATTCCGCCCACTTTGCAATTCCTTCTTGACTGTGATGTAATGCGTTGCCTTTGTCGTTAATGAAATTGACCTCTTTTCAAAAAAAAAAAACCTTCATGGATTTATGAACTATGAAGCTTGATAAAATTTTACTGAGAATAAATAGAAGGGTTTGGAATTTACCCAAAAGAATGGGGAACTCTTCGAAGGGTTTTGGGAATGGGTACGAGTAACCCTTTCTTGGTCGGATGATCAGCGCCCCATGTACAGTTGCGCGAAGCCATTGGGCGTGGGCATGCCACCAAAGGGTCCCTTCTTGACCTGTGATGGTGAATCTGTATGTGTATTTATTTCCAGGGAGTATTGGGCATTGAGTTACATATTCAGCCCCATCCGCCCATGCACTGTGTAGCTGGAAAATTCCGTGCCTACAAGATTATCATAACATTGAAGTTGTTAGGTCCTCTCTGGCCTAATTTTTTGAAAACTTTTTGACTCCATCATTTTTGTTGTTTTCCTTTAATTCTTACTAGATTTGGATCAAATCTATATATCATATCAGATGTATGTACTCTAGGAAATGAATTGGAAATACAAGTTTATCAACCCAAGTTAAAAAAAAAAAAAAAAAAAAGTCATATAAGACAGCAAAAAAGACCCAAAAAAAAAAACTGATGTAAAAACTAGACTCAAATCTAGTATGAATTAAGAGAAAACAACATAAAAGACCGCGCAAAAAAGTTGCAAAAAAATAAGCTTGCTTCTGGAAATATTCCACCTGATTGGGCTGAAGTTCTGGAAATAATAAAACTCAACGTTTTTTGGTTTAGAACTAAATGGGGATCCAATATCTACTATGGGGATAACTTTTTGTTCAAACTTGGCTGTGTCGGGGTGTTTTCACTAACAAAAAACGTAAAAAAAATTTAACGCATTTTGTCATCTTGTTTTCACTAATAAACGAAAATTGTTTTTGCTATAGTAACTCTCCTAACGAACTCATCAACAACTTATTCATTACGAAAAATAACTTGACATTTCTCAAGCCTCTATCTAAATCTCTTCTTTGTGTCTGTCTGTCATGGTGTCCTGTGTGCCGTGGGGTCTCTTTTCTTTTGGTCTTCTTTTGTTTGTCCGAGGTTGGAGCTGGTTCTTGTTGTTGCAAGTTGGGTGAGTAGCTTTTGTGTCTGGAAATATTGGTGGGTCTGAGTTTGTGGAGGCAGCGGAGTGTTTGTTAGGTGTTCTGTGGGTCTGGGTTTTCTGTACTTTGGTCTAGGCTTTTTTGGTTTGAGTCTCTGTTGTTCACTCCCAATGCTTCACTTGCTTCTCAATCATGAGGCTGTAATGCATTCTTGTCTCATCCAGTTAAAATTCTTATTTTTAAGGTCATTTTTTTAAATTACATCATTTTAATTCAAAAAATAGATATTTATTAGAAAAATAAATATTTATTTTAGTTAGCTGATTGCAGAACACGCTATGGCTACTTTTGATGAGCTGTTTTGTGACTCGTGGAAACAATCATTCTACAACCACAAACACTTATACAAATTCACTCACATTAACATTGGGGCTCATACACTCTTCACATCCAACGTATGTGAGACCTATCAAAAGATGTGTGTGTAAAATTCACATTGAAGCTCACACACCCTACACATCGAGCGTATGCGAGACCTATCAAAAGATGTGTATGTAAAATATTTGTGTAGGTGTGTGTGGTTATATAATTATTGCTGGTATATCCCTTTGTTGCTTCTGCTGCTGTTTTGCTGTTGTTTTTTGTTGCTGGTGCTGAAATTCCCGTGATCCTATTAAGGGTTGAAAGGTGAATCGTTGCTTCTTGGAATTTTGCTTTGGATCTTTTTTTTGGGATTGGTTGACTTCTTATCAACCTTCTCCATTGTGGTCTCGAGTGGCATATGATTTCTACCAAGGATGAAACCAGGGGGGTCTAGTGCCAACGACCGTCACGACAAGAATTTTAAAAAAGACAATTATGATATGTAAAAAAAAATTATGCCCAACTTATATAGTTTCGCCATCACTAAAATTTTTTAGTATATATTTCGCCACTTCTAGAGTAAAATCCTAATTCCGTCCTGATTTCTGCTTGGATTGGGTGTCGACTTTGTTGGGATGTGGCCCTCTCGTGCTGTGATGCCATTCTCTCCTATCCTTTTGAGCGGTCATCTTAATCTATCTTGCTTTTGATTAATATAATCTTTTTTTTTGCCGTTAAAAAAAATAAATAAAGTTGTCAGAAAGTTAGGCGGGGCCGTTACTAATTATTATGTTAATGCTATTTATTAGATGGTCAACTATCAACTAATTTAAAAGTTTAAACTATTAGAGAATTGAGCAACTTTAACTTTTATCTTCAAACAAGCTCCCTTACGTCTATCCATGCTCTTCTTCATAAGCATGCTAAACACATGTAAATATTTTAACAATATGTAGGCAGTGAAATTCGAACACAAAATCTGTTGTCTGCTCTTATACCATATTAGATTGTCAACTACCAACTCATTTAAAAACTTATACGTTGACCACTACTAAACGTGCTTTGGAATAGGAAATAGAAAAATAATGCAATTGCGATGAACATGTCATATATTTAATTTGGTGTACTTATAAATTCTTTTAATGTTAGAATTGTAAGCAAGGGCCATTAGTTAATCAAGGAGGGGCAGCTGATTTTCAGGTAAGAACGTTGGTTAAGAAATTTAGTTAGATGGTATGAACTGTTTGATGGCTTTTTATAGTCTTTTGCTTCCCAGATACTATAAGCATTTCTTTAAAAATTAGGATGTTTGGGTCGGCTTACGGGCACTTCGACTAATTCCTATAGAATCAATCATGTTGTTGTGGACAGGGGGACCGATTAAAGCCAGAGGAAAATACTATATAATTAGACTGGTCCTACAAGAATTCATAACACGTGAAAAGTTACAAACCGAAGACCTAAAAAAAGAACAATTCCTAAAGTCTCAAGCCTTACCGCAGTACTAAAATCAATACTAGTAGATAGGACAACGTGTGCACTTGTGGCTAAGCCTACGTTAGGACTAAATTGACTTTTTGCTTTTTTTTTTTTTTACTTCTATATACTTTTGTAAGTAGTGCGTCATTTTTTTCTCTTTTTCGATTAGTCTTGTGTTCAAAATCTACAAAGGACACAATATGATCGAAAGCTAAATTAGGTTTAAAAAATAAAAAAATTCGAATTCGACAGATTTTTAAATATGAGGAATGGTGAATTTATAAATAGACGGTTAGTCTCAAATGAAGGAGTCCTCATTTTAGTTAAAATGCGGACCTCCCCTTTTCCGATCAAATTTCGATGATCCGAACCGCTCAATGCGTTCAAAACGTGATTTTAAGGGTACTCGCGAGAAATCGGCAAAAAAAATGATTGGAAAGGGCTTCATCCGAACAGTTCCGAACAATTTTTTATTAAACAGTTCAAATAAAAATTGCTTAAATCAAGCTCTTCCCCGGTCATTTTTTTCCGGTTTTCTTGCGGATACTCTTAAAATCGCGTTCTAATCACATTGAGCAGCTAGTATTATCGAAATTCGATCAGAAAAAGAGAGAAGGTCTGCATTTTAACTAAAATGAGGTGGTACTTAAGAGAGAAGGACTATATAAATATATATAAGTCAGTTTTGGCTCAATTTATCAAGTGTTTGGACAAAAAATTGTTGATTGGTGGGCTTGGTGACATGCACATGGAAACCACTGGAGATTCATTACTATTTCTCATGGGCATATCTGTCATATAGGTAAACCTTAGTGGTGCTAATGAAATTTACCCTTTATTATACTAACATATATGTAATAAATATTCAAAGAGCCAATTAACTATATATATATATTCAAATACAAGCTAGATGTATTTACAGACAAGGGAGTTCTAGTAGATGAAAACCGTGGCAGTGGTATATATAAAGTCGTAGACTCGTAATACTTACCAATGAATCGTAAGGTTGTAGGGACAATTATTGAAGACATGAATGATCAGTGTGTCACCTTCATGAACTTGTATAGTTGGGCCGGGAAGGCTTCCATTCACGGCGTTGATAACTTGTTGCTTGCACAACCGGTTCAGAGTTATATTTTGCACCTAAAAAAAATTAATTTTATTAGAAAATTACATTACATTTCCAAACATGCATAATAGGAGTGTATGTGTATGTACGTATTTGTGTGGTACGTTTGTTTTTTTTTTTTTTGAACAGGGAAATATTTGTGTGTATGTGTTGAATATATATTTTTGGCAAAAACAAAAGTACTACTTGCTCCATTCCTTTTGAATACAGTAATTAAAAAAATTCTATTCGGTGGATAATTTGTCAAAAAATTTTGCTCAAAAAATTAAATGAGTTCAATTAAAATTAATAATAGACATAAGGTCAATAGGGCCGGCTTTGAATTTTTCGGGGCAAGATGCAAATTTTTTAAAATGAACCCCTATTTCTAATTAAAAAAAATTAAAAAGAAAATACTATTGGTTTTAAAAACCGTAATAACATCCGATTAATTCAAACTATATTATTTGAACATCACTATTCTAGCATTTTTTGCTACAAAAGTAGTAATTAAGTTCCCATAATTAAATTTAGCCTGATAAAAAAAATCCAAGTTTAGCCACCATATCTTTTCTATGAAAGCTAATCCATTCCATATTCATGCGACATAGGTCACCGAAAGTAAGATTTGACAAATTGTAACTTCAAAAAACTTGTTCTGGAGGCAATAGTTAGTCAGGTTGTCAAGTTAGTCAGGTTGTCAACTGCATGTATTTTACAAGCAATCTATGCATTTAGTCAATTTTTTAAATATTTTAACAAAAACATGTTTAGCTTTTGAGTAGAGGTACGCTATATACATCCAAAAAGAAAAAAAATAAGTAAAAAAATGATAAAAACGAAAAAGCACAAAAGACGAAGCACTCAAAAATTTTGGAGAAAATATTTTTGAGAGAGAACCAAACAATGCGTATGAATTACAATTATCACCTTTGTTTACCACCCAAATTTTTATTGTATTTCTTCTCATAAAATTTAGAGAATAAATTATATACATTGGAAGTGTAAATATTTATTTCCTCCAAATCAGTTATATTACGCCACATCGTCAAAACAATAGTTCCAATTAATAGAACATGGTGACATGGCTTAATGTAATTAATTTGAACAAAATAAATGTTTACACCGGCAATATAAATAATTTAATCTCTAAATGTTAACCCACGTACTTTTAAAATTACACCTTTACCACCATTTGTTTGGGCTTTTTGTCTTCAACTTTCACTTAAATTGGGGCAGACATTTTCCCACTAATTATATATTTATGTACATAATGTAAGTGTATAAAAAGTTTGGAGCTCGAAAAAAAGAAGGAAAAAATAGGTGGTCCAATGCGCTGCATCCTCGGCATATGCCCAAAGCCGGTTTGAAAAGAGGAGTTAATTACATTGAAATTGGGGAAAATGACGGCTCATGACGTGTTTTGATAATTAATACCCGCCAAGGACAATTTCAGCATTATCAAATGTTCTCAGCATATCCTTGGCGGGTATTAATTATCAAAACACGTCATTGGCTGTTATTTTCTCTTGAAATTGAGACTCTTTGACAAATTTTAAGATTGGGAGCAAGAATGAATAAAATAAAAGAGTTAATTACTTTCATGCGAAGATAAAATGAAGTAATTATGTTATTGATTAATTGTAACCCCAAATAAGAACATATATATCGGGGAATATAGCGATCACCTGTTTTTTATTTTGATCAGCAAAAGGAAGATTTTATTAATCTTTGTAGATAATTACAAAGATTAAAAGGATCACAGGCATACTGGCAAAAACTATTCGAGAACCTCACCCTAAGGAAAGTAAGAAGTCAACCAAAACATCACAAGAAACATGAAAGTCTCAAAACAGCCCAAAAGTCTAACACCAAAACAGAACAAACTAAAAGAAAACAACCCTAAATCTGAACAAACCGAAAGATATAGAACCAACAACTCAAGTCCAATCTCTGGGCATAGTGTTCAATAAATTTTTTCTATTTATATCTTTTCACTCATTACTTTAAAAAACCTCCGTCAAAATTCCGAACGAACATGGTTAGTTTCAAATAACGTCCCCCAGCACAATGATGCAATAGAAGGATTTACCCCAATCGACGGTGGTGATGGCGGTGGAGGAGAATGGTATGGGTAGGCCATGGGATCAATGTTTTTCAGAAGCGGCATATTTTTTATGAACTATCGTCTCAAAATTAATCTTTCTGGCCTTGGTGGATTAGGGATGCAGAAAATGGCAATGGGGGAACAGACCATATATATACACACACCACACCCAAAGCCTACTTATTCAACATATATAACAAGCATACGTTTGCTCTCCATTGAATTTGATATATTTCCTCTCTCAAAAATAGAAGCAGCACGGAATGAGGGAAGGAAAACTACTAAAAACCAAAGTGCATCAAGTTCGTTTAGGAAAAACTTACATAAAAAGAATGCTCCACGATTTCGGCAGAGGCCACTAAAGAATAAACCAAAAGGGCTGAAGCAAATGCCAACCACAACATAGGACGAGCCATATATGTATGGAAAATCAGAAACAATATTGTATGGCAATATCAAACCAAGATTGGTGTTTATGAAGAGGTGGTAGCTGTTACGCGTAGGAAGGATATGAACCAACCACGACAAAGATCCAATCACGTACAACACAAAGATATATGTGTTTTCTCCAAATTATATCGGGTAGTTCCGGGAGGGGCAGCCGATACTTATAATTTTGTAAGGAGGAGCTACGTACATATTCACACACTCTCTGCAGCCTCACCAGCCCTTTGTAATTCCTCACTGATTTCTAATACTACTTCACAAATGAGCTAGAAGCTAAATTAATAGGGAGGATTGAAAATGAGAACAAGTTTTCAGAAAGGTCATGACGTTTTTCTGGGTGCGTGGTTGTGTTAGAAATTTATTTATTTTTGTTTTTTTTAAGGTAAACAATAGCAAGTTTTGTGGGGTTGGGTGGAAATCTGCATTTAGTATTTTGAATATGAAAGATGATAGGGAAGGACGAATCTCTATTGGACCGCTCTATGCAAGTTGGACTAAACTTTGTTCTCTTGTGATCTGACAACAAAAATGCTACACCCACGCTCAAAAGTGTGGACTCCGCACATATTGAATCTATAGTGTGCGGAGCCCTCACATTTGTGATTGTGACTGTATAAATGGGTGTGTGATTCGGCCACATAGTGTGCAAATGAGGGGGCGTTTCTGCTAAGGAAAAGCTTGAAGAATTTTTTTTGTAGTTGAAAAGTTGTTAGTTGTCACTACAACACGAAAAGGCAATAGCGAGGATTTAGTTTCCTCACAAAAAACACCTAATTTCCTCACAAAATGTATTAGTGAGGAAAAATTTTGTCATCAGTTTTCCTCTCTAGAACACTGTAGCAAAAAGTATTAGCATGGAAAATAAATTCTTCGCCTAATTTAACATGTTGCGAGGATTTTTTTCCTCGCTAAATGTTTTACTCGCAAATACCATTTGTCGTCAAATAGGCTACGAATTTATTACTACAAACAATAGGCGAGGAAATTTTTTCCTCGCTAAACATGAGAATCCCAAAACAGAAGTTCTCTCCGCGCTCCTGGTACTCTAACCTTGGTCCTCTCCCTTAAGGCGCGAAGCAACTACCAACCACACTACATTGTACTTTCTGTGAAGTTGGTGAAACTTTATTTATATATTATCTCTTTCACCACTCCAAATTAATTTTTTCAACATTAATTTTGGCCTTTCTACTTTTTGTAGTCTTATAGTGTCTGAACTTTATTTAAACAAGTTAATTTTTTGCTAGCACAACAATTTTATCTAACAACTTTTGAAAAACTAATAATATGTGTTATTATTCTCATTTTTTTATGGGATAATCCTAACTTTTATGGAATGAGACTAATTTTGTCGTCATAAGTTTGTGATATATTTCAACGAAAAGTTAGGAACAAAGAGAATTTACCTTAGAGTGCCCCGAAAAGAGCACTTAGTGGTTGAGATTCAGTTTGACATATGGGACCCTATATATAGCAAAGTGAATCTCAACCATTAATTATTTTTTTCAAGGTAAATTTTCTTTGTACTTAGTACTAATATTTTAATATCAGATTATGAATAACAAGAGGCATCACCCTCATTTTCTAATTTAAAAAGTGAGTTTGACCTTCTTTTTTGCCAAATACAAAGGGTATTATAAACTTGTAATTTTTTTATCATCGCTATAATAATGTGAACAAAATTTATAAATATTCATATAAGATCATCCTAAAAGCACTAAAGACAATACTTTTTAAATGTTTTAATCTTTAACAAATTTTTTAAAATTTTAAATTGCCCCCGCCCACACACCCCCCCCCACCACACACACACAAAATATGTATATGTATAAATAAAAGTATCTATGATACTTACAAAATTGCATTTGAAATTAATACTTATCATATTTATCTGGTTATAAAGGAATGCCATTACAATCAACTAAGTTTGGTTTAACTAAAAATCAACTGTTACCACCGCCCCACGCCCCCCCCCCCCCCCCCCCCCCCCCCCCCCCCCCCCCCCCCCCCGCGTCCCCCCCCCCCCACACACACACACACACACACAATATGTATATGTATAAATAAAAGTATCTATGATACTTACAAAATTGCATTTGAAATTAATACTTATCATATTTATTTGGTTATAAAGGAATGCCATTACAATCATCTAAGTTTGGTTTAAATAAAAATCAACTATTTACAGGAAAAAAAATTACAGCATGAATGCACAATACATATGAAATAGTGTATTTTTTGTGAAATAGTGCATTTTTATGTAGATGTTCTGAAAATAGAATTGTGATGATCCAACTTTGAGATATTTTAAATACGACATCAGTAATTTAAGATGTTTTTAACTTTATCTTCTATTGAGTTTTTCACTATTATGGAAAAAAATCATCGATACCTACACTTCAAGATATCTTTCATTGCTAATTAGAATAAGAAAAGTGACAAATACGAGGTTTCTTCACCAATTCAATGCAATTGGTGATGAAAACTAGTTGTTCCCTTTTAACACTTTTTTAGTTTAATCAATTTCATAATGGTATAGTTTATTATGTCATGTCGTCGTGATATTACAAAATACATAGGAATATAATTAATAATAACTTATATATAAAAAAATGAATCCTAAAAAAGGTGACGAAATATTTTCTCATCAAAAAGTTACATTTGGCAAGGAAAAATACTTTCTCACAAAAAGGTTACATTTGGCGAGGAAAATCTTCCTCGCCAAATGTAACCTTTTTGCGAGGAAATTTGTTTCCTTGCTAAAAAAGGCAACGAAATTGAATTTCCTCGCAAATAATATACTTTTAGCAAGGAAATTCATTTTCCTCACCATATTTCCTCGCTATAGCCCATTCGTGTTGTAGTGTGTTTTTGGCAATGAATTGATAGTTGGTAAGAAATGTCAAGTTGCTTTGTATCCACTAGTGAATAAGTTTTTGATAAGTATGTTGAGTAAAAGATTTATTGAGAAAGAAGTCGATTTTCGTGTGGTTCTAGACTTTATTCATTTCACAATCTGTTTTTCAAACACTTGGAGAGAGAGAGAGAGAGAGAGAGAGACAGAGACAGAGAGAGAGAGAGAGAGAGAGAGAGAGATTTGCGTGAGAGAGAGAGAGAGAGAGAGAGAGAGAGAGAGAGTTTTGCGTGCGGGGCTTCTTTAGCTATCTTGTTTTGGTTCATGAAGCGTGCCAGATTGGGCAACAAACTCCGGACGTTGTTGTTGAGAAGACCAGTGGCGCTTGGAGTACGGCACAGTGGGGGGTTAATATTTTCAACAAAATACAGTTGAAACAATCTCCATTCGAGCCGTTCAAAAGAGTGTTGAATGTCCTAATTTAAAGTACTATCTCTCCTCTTCCCCACCATTCTCTCTCCAAATTCGATCCATTCAAACCCGAAATGGACGGCCCAAAGGCGGCTTCAAGCACCAACCCAAAAGTTTCTCGGTGAGACAAGAAGCAAGAAAGACCAAAACATAGAAAAAGCCTAAAACTTCTTAACGCGATTGGGTGGGAATTTGCACCAAAGTGGCGATCAGGGTGAAGACCCCATAGCCCCACCGGTGGAATAGAAGAAAAAAACCCTTTTGTACGAAACGCCCTGCCAAAGTGGGCGGCACGATTTTGAAGTTGAGTATGACTAACTTTTTAAAATATTTGGCAACCTTTCTTTGTCTTAAATCTTTACACAAGATTCAGATCAAATTTTTACTTACGACTCTATCCGTCCCGATTAGTTTCTCCCTTTTTTGACTTATATATGTTCTAAATTGACTGTCAAATTTCAAAATCAATAATCGGTTATGTAAACTTCCAAATTAATAAATCAAATTTGGTTTTCTTAATAAATTAAAAATCGGAGATCGCACAAACAAATCGGGACAGAGTAATTTTTTTGTCTCAATCTTGATGAGAAGAATCGAAAAAATATGAAAATATAGACGAAATTTGAAAAACAAAATCCATATAAGATCAAGAATGGAAGATTTTCAGTTAAAACGGGGGAGTATTTTTTAGCGGTATCTTGTGTTTTGCGGAATCAGGAGGAAGATGTGATGGAGGGTTTTTAGAGAAAGGGTGTGGTCTAAATTTGTCCCCTAAATTTTCGTTATTCCTGTGGAAAATGGTGCTTAGGATTTTGCCGGTTAAGGTGGCATGCACTGGCTAGGAGAGGTGTGGTGTGGTGTGGTGCAGGAGGTTGTTTGTCAAAGTGTGAGGCAGCTAGCGAGTCGGTGGGGCACGTGTTTTTTGAGTGAGAGGCTGCCAGGCGAGTGCTGCAGGGCGTCTAGATTGGGTTTGGATTTTTCGGTATCGACGAGGGATTGGATTAGGCCCGTTAATAGGCCGGATTCGATTTGGATTCGACTAATTTGGATTTGATAAGACTCAAATCTAATCCGAATCTATTAAGACTGAAATTCAATAGTGGTAATCCGAATCCGATCTGAAAACTTTTTTACTACAAAAATTTTAGCAAAAAAAAAAATTATTTTTTTTCAAAATTACTTATTGTCACGTTAGACAAGGTCTAGTTCGATTTTCACTGAAGCTGTTGAATTATGTTTGGTCCGTATGGACAAAACAACCAAATCTGTTTCGAATTAAGACTCCGTTTGTTTCGATGTAAAATGTCTTCCGTATTTTTCGTTGTTTGGTTAGACAAAAAGAAGCTAAAATGTTTTTTTGAAGCAAAACCTTTTCCATTTTCACTGAAGCTAGCTACTGCTCCACTTTCAACTGCAGAGGCAAAGGTTGGAGAGTGAGAGTTAGCTAGGGAAGTTAGTTAGTAACTTGAGATGTTGAACGTGTTTGTGTTAGGTGATCATGCCTACTTATTTATACCATGTGCTCATGCAGTTTCGATCTTCTTCACTACTTAAGTAGTAATCTATTAGGGTAATTAATTACTCTGACTTAGTACTTAATTAAGCTTGGCTAGTGAGGACAAGTGCTGCTTATCGCTATCTTATTAAATAATTAATTAATAAGTAGGAAGTAATAGAGAGGTTCCAAATGTTATTAAGTAATCATCCATTTCACTCTCAATCAACAATGTGAAATTCTATTTTCTTAATTAACAGTAAAAAAAACCAAGTGCTATATATATATATATATATATATATATATATATATATATATATATATATATAGTTATAGCCAAATAGTCTCATTTGTTTATTTTATTTTTATTAGCTACTACTTCCATCCCATTTTGTGTTGGGAAATCGGAGCCTTGCATGTGCTCGACTCATAACGAACTAAAAACACTTCAGGATCTTCGAATAAAAAAGATAGATAAAAGAATGTCAGGCTTGATCCTAAAAAATAGTACTATAACTAATTAACAACGTTGGGCGATTGCGTAAAAGATACTCTACATTTCTTTTTAAATACTACTCCCTCCATTCCAAAATGAAGGTCCGGTTCGGTCTTCAATGCAAAATTTAAATTGTTAATATCTTTCAATCTACAATGATTTTTATGTGCAATATGGATCTTATATGATAGATCTCAATTAGTTCTATTATACAAAGTTTTTAAAATCTTTATTGACATTGTAGATTGAAAGATATTAACAATTTAAATTTCGCATTGGAGACCGAACTGGACTATCAATATGGAACGGATGGAGTAATTAAGCTAGTCAACGATTGGCCAATCTTAGCTAGAATGTTTCACCACATAATCTCGAACTTAGAATTAGAATATTGCATTTAAAAATTTGGACGAAGTTTAATGTGTGTATATATATACTACTATACATATGTCTCAGATCTCTTTTCATCCCAAATAATATTAGAGAGAGAGAGAGAGAGAGAGAGAGAGAGAGAGCAGATCTGCCAAGGATTAGGAAATTCACCAGCAGTCAGTAATCAAACTAAAAAATGTATTAACGAGGTTTGACAATAACGCATGTTAGATCTACAGTACTGATGATTTGTTTGATGGTAACGACTCCATAGGTTTTCTTTTTGGGTGAATCCCACGTGCATGCCTCCCCTGTGGTTTGTCTTCAACACAATACCTCCCTCACCTTTTGAAAATCACAGTGACCTCCGTTGTCAGAAGAGAGGCGGAGCTATGTTGTGACCCTGTCTCCCTAAGCCCTCCAAGTTTTTAAATTTTTATATTGTATATATTTGATTTTGAATATTGTTCATAATTATTCATGCATGTATAACTACTTATAATCTTTATAATTTTGGATTGATTTAATTTGATAAAAAACCAGTTATTTTATATTTTCATTTCTCAATTTCTTCCATACAAAAAAAATGACAAATGCTAACCAATGCTCCTGTGGCACAAATTAAGATGTAATAAATATGGAATATATATGCGCAATTGTTAAGGTGCAATAAATATGGAATATGCACAAAAGAATAAGGAAAGTAGGTGAGCTGATCAAAACCAGAGTTGCGATGTAGATTAAGGTGAAGTTCGATATTGAGGTATACACAGTGGAGGATTTTAAGGGCTTCCTTGATAGAATTAGAAAATTGAAATGTGTAGTAATGTATGATTGAGGAGTGGTTCGATCCAACTCTGTTGGACGTTTGTTTTGTTCTATCTTGCTCCCTTTACTCTTCTTTTAATTTGTTTAACCTCTCAAGCATTGTTTGCTTTTGATGTTCCACCTCGATGTATCTCTTTCGAGTTTTATAAAAGTTTCGTTTGCTCATGAGCCAAAAGAAAAACATTGATCAATGAGTAGTATTTCTACAAAGTACCTTTTATGCTTATATGTCCAATGTCATATTTATTTGATCTAAGCCATATATATAATTAATTTCGTTTATATAGTTAGTTTATCCATTTCATCTTTTATTAGTTTATTTTCCACATCTTAGGCCTCCATGTCCCAAATGTGCTCCCTTTAGGGCCGACCCTGGGTATAGGCCCACCAGGAGACCCATTGGGCCTTCCATGTTGGGCCCAATAATAGGGCCCCCAAATAGAAGAAACCTAATAAATATTATATACGTCAATTATTTTCCAAGGAAGTTTATATAGTTCAGTGGTAAGGATCACAAGGAGGGATAGCGGATGTATTTGTATTGTATTCCTCTGTGATCTCGTTGACAACTTGCCAACGAGTTTTGTTTGTCTTTGTCTTTTTACGAGTCCGGAGTGACATGCGATGTTAAGAGGTTGGGACACAAGGCTCGATTTTCATTGAAGCTACTGCTTCATTTACTACTAGTTCATGAGCATGTACCATATGCGTCACCCTAGGTGGCGGGTAGTAGGTTTTTTTTTTTTTTTTTGCGAATATTATATATATTAGCTGGGGTTAATTTGGAAAATTAATGAGTTAATCCACAGAAAATTTAGAGGCTATCCATAGCCCTAAACTCAAAAACCATTCACAGTGGGACTAGAACCCTAGTCTCCCACAAGAGAGAACTAGAAGTTACCAATTGGGCTACAAGTCCATTGGTGTTGGAGAGTTGGTTAAGGGATAGTTTAATGATGCTAAGCGTGTATGTGTTACCATGTGTGCAATTGTACTCAGTAAGAAAGAACAATGACAGAATCAAATTCTTTTCTTCTTCACTTAGTAGTAATTTCATTTTTTTTCCCCAATATTCTAAACATCAGTGATGGTAAGCGAGAGAGTTAGTTAGTTAGTCAACAGGGGATTTAGAAGCTGTCTATAAACCTAAACCTCAAATGCTTCTGCCGAAACTCGAACCCTGATCTCCCTTGTGAAATTACCAGGAGGTAACGGCTGGACTAAGTTAGGGTCACCTAGTAAGTACTAGGAAAATCGGTGGTGTAGTTATGTAGATCCCACTAATATTCTAGAAAAATGCTTGTAGCATTGATAACTTAGTATATATTTCTCGGAATTTGTTTAACATGAATTGTGCACGGTTTTGGCAACCTCAATCCAGTAGGTAGTAGATAATCTACACTTAATGCCAAACAAATTAGAGTTTTAATCTACTTCCCACAGACGTCAACACATTTTCTCTGATATCTATACACATTTCATAGATATCATTGAACTTTTTGCACATTAATTACCATTGCCACTAAACTGAGGTTAACATTTTCCTTGATAAATAGTAGTAAAACAAAGCTCTTAACAATAGGGTACGTAGATCTTTTACTCATTGTACCACTTTATCGTGGGGGAGTAATTGATTTTATACGAAACACTCAAACCACAATATCACAAATTAAGAAGAGCCATACCAAAACTTGAAAAGCCAACAGAGCCAAACCACACAGAAAATACTTGGAAATTTGTTTTCATTGATTAATAGAAGGAAAATGATAATACGCAATTGCTTCTATTTATACCAAAATTTTTGCACATAAGAGTGTTGTACCCTGTACATGGTACAAGAAAACCACACAAATACAATAAAACATGGTATAAGAAATGCAGGCCAAGAGCCAAAAACAATTTTGACATCATCAAAAATAGTTTTGGCGTTATCACCATCCTTAATAAAAGGTCTTGTTTGCTTGGCATAAAACGAACAACGGGGTAGATCTGGTGGAGGAAGAGGCAAAGAAGTCGATGGCGTGGGCCCGTCCTCAACAAGAAAAGCAGTTGCCAACCCCCACGTTAAGTGCGTATCGAAGTGACAATGCATCAACCATACACCTGCTCTTGCCATCAAAATTTCAAAACTTACGAATAAGCATCCATTTTGCAATCCACGCATGCTATTCTCATAATTTAAGGGCCAATTTATTTCGCATCACTTTTTCTTTTTTGTCCTTCTAACCGATTAACTAAAAATAGTTAAAATTATAGGAGTAAATAATTGGTATCAGTTAAAAAATGAACAAATACAAAGGAGTTTTGGGTGCTCCAATTATTGTGTTATCTTATGAGCTAGATGGTAATAGCTTAGGATGTGTGCCAATTTTGGCCTTGTAGCTGCCAAACAATAAATGGGTCCACTAATTTAAGTCCCAAGTTCAGCCTATGATGAAATGACCAACTGTTAGGGATTTTGGAATTTTTTATTTTCATAGAGATAAAATAAGTAAGTGTTTCGTAGCCAAACAGTTTTATTTGTTTATCTCATTATTAGCTTACTCTTTTTGTCCCATTTTGTTTTCTTCACGGAAGAACTTAACTTTGTAATAAGGCGTGCAATTAACTCTTTGATCTCCATCTTTAAAACTACTTTTAATCATTTATAAGTGTAAATTTGGGGAAATTACACATGTTTGCTTTGACTTTTCAAAGAGCAAACGTTTTGTGAAATCGTAAAATAGAAAACCAAGTAAACGAAATGGGACTAACAGATTATTCTATAGAAAATATAAATAAAAATATAAGTAATAGAAATTAAATCGGTCTAAAGATATAATAGCGAAAACATACCAGGATTATTTGCCGTGAATCTAATGACAGTCCATCCTCCAACGGGCACTCCGACGGTGTTGCGTATTTGTGGATTGATGAGATTGAATAATTTTGGCCCTGTTACGGGGTCGTAGTTACCAAACCCTTGGGCCAAAACATAAAAGTTAAACCCGTGCAAATGTATCGGGTGGCTCTGTTGACCCACCAACGCCGTGTTCTGAAATACAATCTCAACGGTAGAATTATACTTCAATTTCGTAACCTTTGTTGACCTTGGTGTCATTATGAGCGTCGTATTCATGGCGTTGCTTATGTTCGTATAATCAAACACCACTGGTGGATATTTAGGGAAATCGGTGGTGTAGATCCCAGCCGTCAGATTGTAGTAAAACGCTTCCAGCATTGATAACTTGGTAGGGAGCTCGAAAGACTCGTTGTTCATGCTCGCAGCAAATTGTAGCCCTAGAGGAGCCCCACAAGTATTGTTTGCTCCGCAAGGGACCATGCCCAAGCCTTCCGTCAGAAACATGTGTTCATCGACTTTGAGTGGGACTGGTGCCCAGTGAGGCCCGTTCACGAGACTCGTTAGACTGGAAAAGAATTCGAACGCCGTAGGAGTGTCGTTGAAGAACGGTAGGGCCGGCATCAGAGGGATTGACGATGAGGCATTTTCATACATAATGATACCTCTAGTTGTTGTTTTATCATATTCCATTCCCAGGCTGTCGTAGGAATGTGCCGCCATGTAATAGGAGGCTAGCGGTTGGTCCGCGGTGAGAAGGACATCGATGGTCTGGCCAGGACCTATGACGATGGTGTCAACGACCATTGGATTGGTGTAACAAGCGTCGACAGCGACGACTGTCATTGTGTGGTTTGCTATCTTGAAGAAGAGCTCGTTATTGAGCGCAACGTTAATGAAACGCAAGAGATACGTTTTTCCTCGTACAACCTTCAGCTTAAATGTGCCTAATCACAGAAAAATCGGAATGTATATATTCAAAATGTGAAGGGTTCTCAACCCAAAGTAGTCACTCTATCACTTTGCAATTTCAAAAAGGCCATTAGCATATCATTGTGAATAAAATATCACTTTGCAATTTCAAAAACGCCATTAGCATATCCTTGTGAATAAAATATTGGGCTGTTAATCAATTTTTGTTAATGTCACTCACCGGTTGATGAGCAATTATATAAATCACCAGGCCAACCGTTGATGGTGAAAGCATCTGAAATGTTAGGCCCATGCCCTTCGGCTAGTGCTTGCTCCTCAATCTGAATAATATTACCATTCCACCACTCTCCTGCAATTGCAATTTAATTGATCATTACTTTTAAATTTTCAAATGTTTTCTTGCAATCTCAAGTTGTTTATTTTAGGCCGAAACTTTTTATTCTGTTAAAAGAAGACTAGTTAATTTCGACCATGTAAAAATACAGATTTAATACATGGAGCAATGCAAAAATGAGTTATGCTAACAGATGTGTTCAGAATCGTCTGATTCATGTCAACTTCTCATTATTTTGTTGGGCCAACGTACATCGAATCATTAGGGACACGATAGTCTACAATATATGGACACAAATCTGTGCTTGCGGACTATCATTTTTTAATTCGAAACTCGAGTTACATCTATAACAGCTTAATAGATTAGTTAATTACTGTTTGTCAACCTTCATGGATTTATGAACTATGAAGCTTGATAAAATTTTACTGAGAATAAATAGAAGAGTTTGGAATTTACCCAAAAGAATGGGGAACTCTTCGAAGGGTTTTGGGAACGGGTACGAGTAACCCTTTCTTGGTCGGATGATCAGCGCCCCATGAACAGTTGCGCGGAGCCATTGGGCGTGGGCATGCCACCAAAGGGTCCCTTCTTGACCTGTGATGGTGAATCTGTATGTGTATTTATTTCCAGGGAGTATTGGGCATTGAGTTACATATTCAGGCCCATCCGCCCATGCACTGTGTAGCTGGAAAACCCCGTGCCTACAAGATTATTAGGACATTGAAGTTGTTAGGTCCTCTCTGGCCTAATTTGTTGACGACTTTTTGACACCATCATTTTTGTTATTTTTCTTTAATTCTTACTAGATTTGGATCAAATCTATATATCACACCAGATGCATGTACTCTATGAAATGAATTGGAAATACAAATTTATCGATCGAAGTAAAAAAAAAGTCATATAAAACAACAAAAAAGACTCAAAAAAATTGATATAAAAATTAGACTCAAATCTAATATGAATTAAGAGAAAACAACATATATAAAAGACCGCGCAAAAAAGTTGTATAAAGAAAAAAGCTTGCTTTTGGAAATATTCCACCTGATTGGGCAGAAGTTCTGGAAACAATAAAACTCAAAATTGTTTTTTGGGTTAGAACTAAATGCGGATCTAACATCTACTATGTGGATGGCTTTTTGTTCAAACTTGGCTGTGTCTTAGCCTCTATCTAAATCTTTTCTTTGTGTCTGTCTGGTGTTCCGTGGGGTCTCTTTTCTTTTGGTCTTCTTTAGTTTGTCTGTGGTTGGAGCTGGTTCTCGTTGTTGCAAGTTGGGTGAGTGGCTTTTGCGTCTTGAAATAGAGTATGTCTTTTTCACGGAGCTTCCGTGAACATCCGATGTTTAATCTGAGTGGCTTTTGCGGGACTTGGGGAAGCTGTTGTGCAGCTTTGTGCTGCACAGCGTGCTGCGCACCCGCCGGCGGGCCTTGCTGGCATCGGTCCGGCGATCAGAAACGTTCAGCGCGTAGAGCTCGTCGAGTTTTAAGTGTGTTCCAAAAATCAGCTCGATCAAATATCGATAAGTGTCTCATCCGAACACATGTAACTGGAAAAAAATGGATTCAGTGGTTTTAATCCAGTGTTTTGTATCCATTTGGATTTCATTTTTTTCAAGTTATATGTGTTCAGATGAGGCACTTAACAATATTTGATCGAGCTGATTTTTGGCGCACACATAAAAATCAACGAACTCTACGCGTTGAACGTCTCCGAGCGCCGGACCGATGCCGGCAAGGCCCGCCAGCTGGTGCGCAGCACGCTGTGCAGCACGAAGCTGCACAGCAGCTTCCCCAATTCCGCTTTTGCGTCTGGAAATAGAGTATGTCTTTTTCACGGAGCTTCCGTGAACATCTGATGTTTAATCTCTCGCATCCATTTCAGTTTTCAACGATCTAGATTTTAATGAAATTTTTTCGAGAAAAAGTTAATCACAATCAATTATTACCGTTCATAATTGGTTTCCAATCCGGATCGTTCAAAAACACTTTGAATGGTCACGATTGAACTCTATAACTTCTTTACGGAACAGCCGTGAGGAAGATTTTCTCCTGGAAATATTGGTGGGTCTGAGTCTGAGGGGTAAAGTACTGTTTGTTGAGTGTTCTCTGGTCTGGGTTTTCTGTACTTTGGTCTATATTTTTTTGGTTTGGATCCCTGTTGTTCACTCCCTATGCTTCACTTGCTGCTCAATCATGAGGCTATACTGCATTCTTGCCCCATTCTTAATATATAAAGTCATTTTTACATAATAAATTACTTTTAATTCAAAAAATAGGTATCTAGTTATTAGAAAAATAAATATTTATTTTAGTTAGCGGAACACGTCATGAATATTTCTGATGAGCTGTTTTGTGACTTGTGGAAACAATCATTCTACAACCACAAAACACACTCACGTTCAGATTAGGGCTCACACACACTACACTTTCAGTATGTGTGGGACCCATCAAAAGATGTGTGTATATAAAATGTTTATGTAAGTGTGTGTGAGTATATAATTATTGCTCGTGGAAATCCCTTCGTTGCTTCTGCTGCTGTTTTGCTGTTGTTTTTGTTGCTGATCCTAGTAAGGGTTGAAAGGTGATTCGTTGCTTCTCGAACTTTTGCTTTGGATCTTTAGTTCTCGGATTGGTTTGACCTCTTATCAACCCTTTCCGTTGTGGTCTCAAGTGGCATATGATTATCGCTTAGGGTTGGATGCCAATTTAGTTGGAATTCGGCCCTCTCGTGTTGTGATGTCGTTCTCTCTTGTCCTTTTGAGTTGATCATCTTAATCTTACTTACGTTTGATTAATAAAATCTTCTGTTCGCCGTTAAAAAAAATAATAATAAAGTTGTAAGAAAGTTAGGCGGGGCCCTTGCTAACTACTATGTTAATGCTACTTATTAAATTGTTAACTACTAACTCATCTAAAAGTTTAAGCTATTAGAGAGGGGATCAACAGTTTTACTATTTATACATTCAACACGGCCCCTAACATATAACAAGGCTTTTCTTCATAAACAGGCTAAACACATGTAAATATCTTAATATCAGGGAGGCAGTGAGGTTCGAACACATGATCTATTACATACTCTAATACCATATTATATTGTTAACCACCAATTTATCTAAAAACTTAAGTTGCTAGAGAGGGGAGCAACTTTACTATTTATACGTTCACCACTGCCAAACGCGCTTTGGAATAGAAAATAGAAAAATAATGCTATTGCGATGAACATGTCATATATTTAATTTGGTGTACTTAAAAATTCTTTTAATGTTAGAATTGTAAGCAAGGGCCAATGGTTAAGGGGTGTTTTCGGTAGTGAATAAGTTGTTGAGAAATGTCAAGTTATTTCCGGTAGTGAATAAGTTATTGATGAGTTTATGAGTAAAGCTACTGTAGCAAAAAAAGTTTTTGTTGACAACTTTTTTTTAGTGGAAAAGAGATGATAAAATGCTGAAACTTTTTGGCAAGTGAAAAAGAGATGATAAAATGAGTTAAGTTTTTAGTGTTTTTTGTTAGTGGAAACACCCCCTTAATCAAGAAGTTTAGAACTGTAAGCAAGGGCCATTAGTTAGAATTATTAGTTAGAATTGTACGCAAGGGCCATTAGTTAATCAAGGAGTGGTAGTTGATTTTCAGTTAGGAACGTTGGATAAGAAATTTTGTTGGTATGAACAGTGTGATGGCTTTAATTAGTATTTTGCTTCCCAGATATTATAAGCATTTCTTTAAAATTGCGATGTTCGGGTCAACTTACGCGCATCTCGACTAATTCCTATACGATCAATTACGTTGCTGTTTTTGAGGGACCGATTAAAACTGGAGCAAAATACTATATAATTAGACTGGTCCTACAAGAATTCATAGAACCTGAAAAGTTACAAGCCCAAGATCTAAAAATAAAATGATGGTTGGTCAAAAAAAAGAGAGACCTAAAATGGGAGCAATTCCTCGAGTCTCAAGCCTTATAGTAGTACTTAAATTAATACTAATAGATGGAAAGACAATGTGTGCACTTGTGGTTAAGCCTACGTTAGTACCAAATTGATATTTTTGCCTTTTTATTTATTTTACTTCTATATACTTTTGTAATTAGTGCATTATTTTTTCCTTTTCCGATTAGTCTTGTGTTCAAAATCTACAAAGGACACAATATGACTGAAAGCTAGATTAAGTTTACAAAAATGGAAAAAAATCAAATCAGACAGATTTTTGAATTCGAGGAATAGCGAATTTATAAATATAAGTTAGTTTTGGCTCAATTTATCACGTGCTTGGACAAAAAATTGTTGATTGGTGGGCTTGGTGAAATGCTCATAGATACCACAGGAGATTCATTACTATTTGTCATACATGAAGGTGATGTCTGTCATACAGGTAAACCGTGTTAAGGAAATTTACCCTTTATTATACTAATAACATGATTTAATAAATATTCAAAGAGCCAATTAACTATATATATTCAAATACCAGCTGGAAATATCTCCTACGTTATATGTACTATTTACAGACAAGGGAGTTCGAAAAATGTAATAGTGGTATATAGTCATAGACTAGTAATACTTACCAATGAATCGTAAGGTTGTAGGGACATTTATTGAAGACGTGAACGATCAGTGTGTCACCTTCATGAACTTGTATAGTTGGGCCGGGAAGGCTTCCATTCACGGCGTTAATAACTTGTTGCTTGCACAACCGGTTCATAGTTATATTTTGCACCTAAAAAAAAATTAATTTTATGAGAAAATTACATTACATTTCCAAACATGCATTGTGTGGTATGTGTTATTTTTTCTTGTTTTTTTGAACCGGGAAATATCTGTGTGTTCGTGTTGAATAAATATGTTTGGCAAAAACAAAAGTACTACTCGCTCCATTCCTTTTGAATACAGTAATCAATTAAAAAAAGTCTATTCGGTGGATAATTTGTCAAAATATTTTGCACGAAAATTAAATGAGTTCAATTATAATTATTAATAATAGACATAAAGTCAACAGGGCTGGCTCTGAATTTTGCGGGGCACGATGCAAATTTTTTAAAATGAACCCCTATATATAATTATAAAAAAACTAAAAAATTTAAAGGAAAATACTATTGGTTTTAAAAACCGTAATAACATTCGATTAATTCAAAATCTATTATTCAAACATCACTATTCTAGCATTTTTTGCTGCAAAAGTAGTAATTAAGTTCTCATAATTAAATTTAGCGCTGATAAAAAAAATCCAAGTTTAGCCACCATATCTTTTCTGTGAATAGCATAGCTAATCCATTCCATATTCTTGCGACATAGTTGACTGAAGGTGAGATTTGACCAATTGTAACTTCAAAAAACTAGTTTTTCTGGAGGCAATAGGCCAGTGGTCAAGTTGTCAACTGCATGTATTTTACAAGCAATCTACGTATTTTGTTCCTTCGGCATTTTTATTGTTGTTTTGGGTTAAAGATCATTCACAAGGGCCTACTTTGTTTGGTAGTTAGTTTTGAGATAAATTTTTTTTTTATAAATTTGCGTATTTTTCGTCTTTAGTCAATTTTTTAAACATTTTAACAAAAAACAAATTAGTTTTTGAATAGAGGTATGTTATATACATCCAAAAAGTAAAAAATAAGTAAAAAAAAAATAGATAAAAAAATGCTAAAGACGAAAAAGCATGACAGACGAAGTAGTCAAAATTTTTGGAGAAAATATTTTTGAGAGAGAGCCAAACAACGCGTATGAATTACAATTATCAACTTTGTTTACCACCAAAATTTTGATTGTATTTCTTATCATAAAATTTAGAGAATAAATTATATACACCAATGGTACGTATATACATTTATTTCTTCCAAATCAATTATATTGCGCCACGTTGTCAAAACAGTGGTCCCAATTAATAAAATATGGTAACGTAGCGTAATATAATTGATTTGAAGAAAATAAATGTTTATATCGGCGGTGTAAATAATTTAAAATCTAAACGTTAACTGACATACTTTTAAAATTACATCTTCACCACCATTTGTTTGGGCCTTTTGTCTTCGTCAACTTTCACTTAAATTGGGCCCTAATTTTTATGCAGACATTTTCCTTTTATTTATATATTTATGTACATAATGTAAGTGTATAAAAAGTTTGGGGCTCCAAAAATAGGGAAAAAGTAGGGATCTAATGTGCCCGCATTCTCGGCGTATTCCCTAAGCCGACCCTGAAAGGAGGAGTTAATTACATTGAAATTGAGACTCTTCGAGAAATTTTAAGATCAAGAGCAATAATGAATAAAATAAAAGAGGAGTTAATTAAATTGCATACGAGGATATAATGAAGTAATAAAAATGTTTTTGACGATTTGGATGTTAATAAAAGTTTAACTCTTTCCTTGAAAAGTTTCATATAAATTCGGACCGTCCAAAATTGAAATGAAAGGCCAAGATCGCGCGAAGCCATGTATATAACTCTTTGCCGTGAATAAGTTCTCGCTCATAAAAAACACATTATACTTCAAATAACGTCCCCTGCAGGACGATGCAGTAGAAGGATTTATCCCGAAAACATGCATGCATTCAAGAACTTGATATAATTCCTCTCTCAAAAAACCAAGTGCTTCAAATTCGTTTGGGAAAGACTTACATGAAAAGAATGCTCCACGATCTCGGCAGAGGCCACTGAAGAATAAACCAAAAGGGCTAAAGCAAATGCCAACAACAACATAGGACGAGCCATATATGTATGGAAAACCAGAAACAATTTATCTTGTATGGCAATATCAAACCAAGATTGGTGTTTATATAGAGGTGGTAGCTGTTAGGCCTAGGAAGGATATGAACCAAACACAACAAACATCCAATCACGCACAACACAAAGATATACGTATTTCCCCAAATTCGATCGGGTAGCCCCGGGAGGGGCAGCTGATACTTATAATTTTGTAAGGAGGAGCTACGCACATATTATTCACACATTCTCTGCAGCCTCACCAGCTCTCTGTAATTCCTCACTGGTTTCTAATACTACTTCACAAATGAGCCAGAGGCAGAGAGGCTCAATTTATAGGGAGGATTGACAATGAGAACAAGTTTTCAGAAAGGTCATGACGTTTTTCTGGGTACGCGGTTGTGTTAGAAATTTTTTTTTTTTTTTTTAAGGTAAAATAACTTACCCACATAGCAAGTTTTGTGGGGTTGGGTGGAAATCTGCATTTAATAGTATTTTGGAATTTTGACAATGATAGAGATTGGGAAGGGAAGTGGTCCTGATTCTAAGAAGGATGAATCTCTATTGACTATTGGATCGCTCCATGCGAGTTGGACTAAACTTTGTTCTCTTGTAATCTGACAACAAAACTGCTACACCCACGCTCAAAAGTGTATGGGCTCCGCACACATAGAATGTATAGTGTGCAGAGTCCTCACATTTATGGGGGTGACTGTATAAATGCATGTGTGATTCGGCCATAGAGTGTGTAAATGAGGGGGTGTTTCCACTTAGGAAAAAGTTTTGGAGAATTATTTTTGGTAGTTGAAAAGTTGTTAGTTGTTTTCAGCAGTGAATTAGTAGTTGGTAAGAAATGTCAAATTATTTTGTATCCACTAATGAATGAGTTGTTGATGAGTATATTGAGTGAGAAATTTATTGGGAAAGAAGTCGTTACTAACAGCTTTTTTTGTTAGTGTACGTGAATAAGACGATAAACTGTCAAAACTTGTTGATTCATATGAACAACTTGTAAAAAAATGTATTTTTTTGCCCTTTTTCTTTAGTGGAAACACGGGATTTTGGCATGGTTCTAGACTTTATCCATCTTTTTTTTTTTTTTTTTTGATCCGGAGACTTTATCCATCTCACAATCTGTTTTTCAAACAAGTGGAGAGAGAGAGAGAGAGAGTTAGTTGCGTGTGGGGCTTCTTTTGCTATTTCTTTTTTTGGTTCATGAACCGTGCCAGATTGAGCAACAAACTCCGGAAGTTGTCGAGAAGACCACCGGCGCTTGGATTACAGCACAGTGGGGGTTAATATTTTCAACGAAGTACAGTTGAAGCATTCTCTGAGTGTTCGAGTTGTACATTCAAACCGTTTAAAAGTGTGTTAAATACTATCTTAATTTAAAACACTAATCTTTCTCTCTTTCCATCACTCCTTTTTTTTTTTTTTCTCTCCAAATCCTAATCATTCAAAAGCGTAATAAAAAGCCGAAAAGGCTGCTCAGGCACCACCCAAAAGTTTCTCGGTGGGCGAGGGAGTAGGAAAGGGGACCAGTCAAAAATACTGTGCCTAGAAAAAGCCTCATACTTCTAAAGGTTCTTAACGCGATTGCGTGGGAATTTGCACCAAAGTGGTGGTCAGGGTGAAGACCCCATAGCCCCACCGGTGGCGGTGGAAAAGGAAAAAGCCCTTTTGTATAAAACGCCCTGCCAAAGTGGGCGGCGCGGTTTTGTCATGAATCTTTACAAAAGATTCAGATCAAATTTTTGCGTACGACTCTTTCCGTCAGCTTTTTTTTTTTTTTTTTTTGACTTATAGTTCATATTTTAAATTGGTTATTCTATTTTAAAATCAATAACCAGGTTATATAAATTTTCACATTAATGGATCAGATTTGATTCCTTAATAAATTGGAAACTGGAGATTGGACAGACAAATTGTGACAGAGAGAGTGGTTTTTTTTTTTTTTTGGTCTCAATCTTTATGAGAAGAATCGAAAATATAGACTAAATTTGAAAAAAAAATCCATATAAGATCCAAGAATGGGAGAGTTAAAAGGGAATACTTCCTTCGTCTCTTTTAAAATGTCTTCCTTCATAACTCCAATTTAGTAAGAAAACATCATCATTACACATTTCACACCAACTTTTACCTTCATTTTTCCTATTTAGGTGCCGTTCCGCTTTCTTTTTAACCTTTTTTTTCAAAGAGAATGTAATTTCAAACTCAAATATAATAAAAATAAAAAACAATGTTTTAATTTTTTTTTTTTGCACCGTTTAAAAGATCTCAATTAAATCTATCAAATAAAATTCATATAGGTAGAAAAATTATTTGCGTAAACACATGATTTTTAAGTTTGAAATTACCTTGCTTTTCTAAACGTTCATTTTTCAAGAAATTGGAACGGGGCCTTATCCTCTATGTAGACATCATCATTATATTTTTACTCATTAACTTTTCAAGTGGAAGCTAGCACTTTTATGGGCAAAATGGAAAATATACCGGTAACTTTACAAAATGAACACTTATTAAGGGACAATTCAAAATAAAATATCAGACTCCAAAAAGGAACGAATGGAGTATTTTTTAGCGGTATCTTGTGTTTTGCGGAATCACGAGGAAGATGTGGCGGAGGGTTTTGTGGAGAAAGGTGTGGGGTCTAAATTTGTCCCCTAAATTTGCGTTATTCCCGTGGAAAATGGTTCATAGGATTTTGCCGGTTAAGGTGGCAGTACTTGGCTAGGAGAGGAGTGGTGCAGAGGTTGTTTGTCAAACGTGTGAGGCAGCTAGCGAGTCAATGGAGCATGTGTTTTTTGAGTGTGAGGCTGCGTTGGTGGAAGGATGTTCGGGATAAATGTTTCTTTATTGAGTCTATTTGTGATTATGTGGATCGAGGGGGGAAGGGCAAGAGCAGGATATTGGGCCTGCTGTGAAGATGGTTGTTGATGGTGCTTGGAAGGGGGATGCGACTGATCAGGGAGCGGTGGCTTGGTGTTCGATTGGTGAGGGTGGGTTTGTTCGTAATGAAGGGGTGCAGAAGGCTTTTGCGTCATCTATACACTTATGACAGAAGCGTTGGTGGTGTTTTATGCGCTTGCCTAGGCGAAGGAGAAAAATTGGGATGCGATTCATGTTTGCTCGAATAGTGTGCAGCTTTTGCCCGGGCTTCGGCGTGTGGAAGATGCTAATGTGTTGGTTCAACCGGTTCTTGTTGATATTTTGAATTTAACTTGTAATGTTAGGTTTGTAGCTGTGTCTATGGTCCCAAGAACTGAAGTCAAGGCTGCTCATGCCTTGGCTAAATCGGTAAATGTTTAATGCATATATATATATATATATAGAGAGAGAGAGAGAGAGACTAAATTTCCAATGAGAGATCCCGTACGGGATTACAGTGCGGGACTCCCTTTTGCCTACCGAATTACGACGATCTGAGCCGCTCAAAGTGATCAGAACGTGATTTTAAGGGTACTCATTATAAATAACAGAAAAAATGATCGGAAAGGGCTTGATCCGAACAATTTTTTATTGAACGGTTCAGTAAAAAACTATTCGGGTCAAGCCATTCCCGATCATTTTTTTTGCTAATTCCTCGCAAGTACTCTTAAAATCACGTTCTGAACACATTGAGCGGCTCAGATCGTCGCAATTCGATCGGAAAAGGGGAGTCCAGCACGGTAAGCCCATGCGGGAGCCCTCGCTGGAAATTTAGTCTATATATATATATATATATATATATATATATATATATATATATATATATATATATGTCTATATGTATGTATGTTATGTTTACGTTCCTTAAAAAAAAAAAAAAAAAAAAACTTTTCTCTGTATATGTATTTACATTTTTTTTTCTCTGTCAATATGAAAATATGATGCAACAATCTAACACGAATGAAGTACACACAGCTCAATTAATTCTGAGGAACAAATCTCACCGTTCACTTGCAGGTCCCAGTTAAGCTATGATATGAATTGATACAGCACTTTTGTCAAAGAATGGCTAGTACGTTGTCAACGGCTGTCAATATCTTATTATTTATATATATATATATATATATATATATATATATCTTATAAGAATCACACTGAGGGGGTGTTCGGATAAATAAATCAAAGTGGCTTATTTTTTGTTCTTATTCAAATTTTTTTCGTATCACTTGGCTTATTGTCAATTTTTTGGGGATTATTGTATCCTCATGACAAGCGAAATCTAAAAAGTAAAATTTTTTTGACCGAAATCCAATTTTTTTTGAATAAAGACAAAACAAATGGCTTATTGACTTATTTTCATTTTTTTGTGGGTTTATTTGGCTCATTTTTAGAGGGAAAGCCAGTGACTTATTTAGGAGAACAATTGAGTTACGCTATGTGTGAATTGATAGAAAACTATATATGCATTGATAGAACACACTTTTGTCAAAGATTAGAAAGGACGTTGTAAAGTGCTGTCAATATCTTATATTCCACCAATGTTATAAGAATAGTTACGCTGTCACTATCAATTCTAGTCTTGTCACCTGTCCCAAATATAGTTTGAAAAAATAACAAGCAAAGGCAAGCTACCGTTACAACAGGAAAACACCCCAACAGAGAAATGGAAAATTAAACACGAGGGAATCTACCAGCACAACAGAAATTGTGATAAATCCTACGGGTTGGCCCCGCGATCTAGGTCTGAGTCTTAGGGGTTGGTTTCCTTTTAAGATTTCGAATTTGAAATCTTAAGGTGTTACCAACTCTTTTGGTGTTATTAATTCGCTTCGGTCTTAATTGGACTCTCCACGAATACAGCGGTTGGATTGGGTTTATAGAATTAATTAAGATGCGTATGAGTTGGTCCGAAAACATGAGCACATCCGAAAAGCACGAGGGAGGCTATCCACCAACTACTACCCGCCATCTGTTTTTATGTTTACTTACAAGTCAGTGCCCTTTGGGCATTTTTCAAACCAAAAAAATACATGCTCGTCAACGATAAAGTTATTACTTTATTAGTAGTTTCGTTAATCTTTTTGTTTACTAAGGGGCCCCGCCGGACACCCCACAATATTTTTTTTTCTTCTCATGATACATATCTTTTTTTCAACGGAAGAGTTGTTTGGGCCAGCTTAAACATACAGCTCGATTATTCACTTTACCAATCGGGTCGAGAGCAACCCATACATACTATGGCTAGGGAATTCACAATAAATCACTCTTGCAGCCTGATCTCAAACTAATATTTACCTTCTTGTATTTATGGACTAATCTTTCTTATTCACACAAGTTTTTTATTTCATGTATGTCAATTAATTATTGAGGAAGCTTTGAACACCAATATTTTATTCGCCGACTTTTTAGAGTTCTAAATTCCAACTTTTTTTTATTTAGGAATCTTAAAGTTTGGCTATAGTAAGTTTCAACTTCATTCTATCGTAGCTCTAAGAATTAATAATTAATGCTAGTTCATAAAGTCCAATTTCTTTTATATTATCTAAATAAATGAGACCATGCGGTAATGATGCTGCATGTTTTCGAACGAAATGATAGCAACAATACTCAAGATTAATTCCCATTTATCAAAATCGTTCAAAAAAAAACTTGAATAACTGGAATTTGTCTAGAAAAATCGCCGAACAAAAATTCGTTTCATAGTTTGGCCCCCTCCGATTTGTTGGCTCCATCACTGATTACACCACAAGCTACCAGGAAGAACCAAAGCAACTTAAAAATTAAAAAAGGCCAAGAGCCAAACCGGCCAGGAAAAAATTAATTTTGTAACTTTTTTTTTTTCACTAATCAGCCAAAACTTTATTTTAATGCAAAAACTTTAGTGCATAAGAGTGTTGCACCTTGCGCAGGATACATGTCTTTCATGCACTAAAGTTTTGACAACAGCAAAAACAGGTTTGACATTATCTCCACCCTTTATAAAAAAATTTCTTTGATGAGTATAGAACAAACAAAGGGGTAAATCTGGTGGAGGAGGAGGCAAAGAAGTTGACGGGGCGGACCCATTCTCAACAACAAAAGTAGTCGCTAGGCCCCACTACAAGTGCACATCCAAGTGACAATGCATAAGCCATACACCTGCACTTGGCATCAAAAACCTATGATTAAGTATCCAATTCGCAATCCATAGATATAAGATATTCTCATAAAGTTAAGGACCAATTCGTTTAACATTACTTCTTGTAGTCCACATCAGCATGGATGAACATCAACCATATATTTATATGTTATCGACGCAAGAGGGTGAGGGCAAAACAAATAAAAACATCTTTAAAAAGGATCTGGGTGGAATAGCTCAATAAAAGAGAATTGGCACGGAACCCCACAAAAAAAATGGAACCGGCCAATAATTTCCCGCTTTTTTTTTTTTTTTTTTTGTCACACGGTAGGACATTATCAATTTGTTGACAGTTTGCCAACTAGTTTTTGTTCTTTTCCTTTTTCCGGGTTCGGAGCGAAATATGGTTGGGACACAAGGTTTGGTTCGATTTGCACTGAAGCTACTGCTCCACTTTCAACTGCAGTTGCACGTGTTTGTGTTAGGTGTTGACTGTTTCTACCGGCCATGTGCGCAGTTGCAGTCCGTAATTAAGAAAGATCCAACTAACTATACGGAGTAAAATAAATAATTAAGTTATGGAAACTAATTAAACCGGTCTAAAGATTCAATAACGAAAAAACGTGCCAGGATTATTTGCCACAAATTTAATGACGGCTCACCCTCCAACAAGCACTCCAATGGTATTGCGTTTTGGGGATTGACGAGATTGAATGAATTCAGGCTCGGTTACGGAGTCGTAGTTGCCAAACCCTTGGGCCAAAACGTAAAAGTTAAATCCGTGCAAATGTATCGAGTGGTTCTCTTTCCCCACGAATGCCGTGTTTTGAAGGCATCATGGTTATTAAATTTTGTAAACGGTTTAAAATCGGAAGGCATCATAGTACGTACTATTTATCAAGAAATTTAATTACTTGCTCTTCATTTCGGGTAATTAATATTGAGTACTCCCGGTTTATATGCTCACTCCTCACATAACATGTGAGATCTACATGTAGGTCCCATGTAGACCCCACATGTACGTGAGCGGAGGGAGTATACACCAGATGTTAAAGAAATGAATTCCATATTACTTGGGAGTGGAATGGGTGATCACTTAATAATATCTGGGACCTCTCTACTCATTGCCAATTGTTTTTTAGATGGATATAAAGTTTCTACATGGTATCAGAGCGAGACCCGTTCCACCCCACATTTTATAAAAATTTACGATCCACACCCCGCGATGACAGACCAGCGAAAAGGCGGCACGATGATAGGACCCAAAAGTGGCCACACGTGACATACCTCAAGCGCGGCTGCACATGAGGGGGGAAGTTAAGGAAATGAATCCTACATTGCTTGGGAGTGGAATGAGTGATCACTTAATAACATCTGAGACCTCTCCACTCATTGCCAATTGGTTTTGAGATGGATATAAAAGTTGAGAAAATTATAGTAAGCCGCTTTCAATTATACCTCGGTAACGAGTGGCTCCCTTCATCTTTTATCTTGCAGAAAATGAAAGATGTCGTTAACGGAATTGCTGAAATTACCAATTTACTCTCTTTGGGTTATTTTTGTTTCGCTTATAAATTTTTGTAGGAAACTCTGTTTCAGCTCGTTTTTTTTTCAGAACTCTTATTTTTTCCTCTATTTTATGGGTCTATAATAATTTTAGTATGGTTATTTTACGCTTTCTAAGGTTAGAGTTGCGTCCTATATATTCGGTGATCAGCAGATTGGATACTGCTAGCTGTTGTCTGTTCAGTATAGCTAGCTGATGGTTCCTCTGCAAATGGTGTAGTGGTTGGAATATAGATCAACCTACCACCGGGCCTTCATCCGGAGGCTGCCAAAAAGCAAAAAAAGAAAAAACAGAGCACTTTTTTTTGTCTCTCTCTATCTCTCTCTCTAAGTTCTATTATGGGTTTAATATGGAGATTTCATTCTCACATCTATATTTGTTATTTGCAAGCATGATTTGCAAAATCTATTTCAAAAGAAATTGTTTGATCAGCTCTATGTTTTCATGAGGAATGCACTACCATTTTCAGTACTCTGTTTCTGGGTTGGAATGCACTACTTTAATCAATGGTGCTCTGATGCCACAATTGCACAACACATTTGGATCCCCATTGGAAGACCCAGTTTTACCTTCCATCACAGAGAGAGAGAGAGAGATAGAGAGAGAGAGGGAGAGAGAGAGAGTTTTTACCGTTGTATGTATTTATAAGGGCATGACATATAATTAATAAGGTCATGTACTGCTCACATGACCTTCCGTTTAAATTCATAACGGCTCACTAACGGCAGAGGCTTAAGTGTCACGCCATAAAAGATGAATGGGGTTAAGTGTCCGAGTTAAACGATGAAGGGGCAACTCGTTACCGAGATATAGTTGCAGGGGGCTTACTGTAATTTCCCCTATAAAGTTTCTATATGTTTATAGAAACTTTATATCCATCTCAAAACTAATTGACAATGAGTGAAAATGTCCCAGATGTTACTAAGTGATCACCCATTCCACTCCCAAGCAATGTGGGATTCATTTCCTTAACTTTCCCCCTCACGTGCAGCCGCGTTTGAGGTCTGTCACGTGTGGCCACTTTTGGGTCCTATCATCGTGCAGCCTTTTCGCTGGTCTGTCATCGCGGGGTTTGGATCGTAAATTTTTATAAAATGTGGGGTGGAACGGGTCTCGCTCTGATACTATGTAGAAACTTTATATTCATCTCAAAACCAATTGGTAGTGAGTGGAGAGATCCCAGATGTTATTAAGTGATCACTCATTCCATTCCCAAGTAATGTAGGATTCATTTTCTTAACACCAGAAGTATTGAATAATTTTTCCTTTATTTCGGCATTGACTTTACTTGTTAAATGTAACTCTTATAGACAGACTATTGAGAGGGCGTTTTAACTGTGAATCATGTGAAATATCTGTAACGCAATTGAATGGGTAAATAAATTATGAGCAATGGATGACATCTATGTAGCACAGACACGTACGGACATTGAAGTTCATAATTAAAGCACAGAGACATCAACATGGCGGGAGAAAGGCATTCACATGTGTGTGTATATATATATATATATATATATATATATATATATATATAGGAATTTTCAAGTGAAGGATCCCTCATTTTTTTAAAATGAGGGACTTTCAATAAAAAAAAAGATCGGGAAAGGCTTCATCCGAGCAGTTTTTGTTTATTTTTTTATCAAACGGTTCCAATTAAAACTGCTCGTAAGAAGCCTTTTCTAGTCTTTTTTTTTTTTGCCGATTTCATGTTGTTACCCTTAAAGTCACGTTCTGAATACATTAAGCGCATCAGATTATCAAAATTCGAACGGAAATGGAAGAAATTGGGAGGTCCTTATTTTAAATAAAATAAGGATCTCCTCATTTGAAAATGACTGTATATATATATATATATATATATATCTCGGGGGAGTGATTTTCACACTCCACAAATTGTTAACCACACTTTCAAGGGGAGTGCGAAAATTAAAACCATATTGATACGGCCTATATAATAGACACGCCATGCGACGGGTCACATATGTATTTCGACATGTCCCCGTATCTCGACACATAATTAGATTGTCGTTGCTTCATAGGATAGCACGATTATACTCTCTCCGTTCCTAAATAAGTGTCCGGCGCGCAAACCTAAGCCTTTTAAAAAAAATGCATTTGTTTCGTTAAAAAAATAAAAAAAAAATTCACAAATGAATAGATGTCAATGAGTTCTATTGGATTGTGAAAAAAAATTAAATTTTTTAACGAAAAATATGCATCTTTTGTAAGGCCTAGGTTTGCGCGCCGAACACGTATTTAGGAATGGAGGGAGTATATGTTAGAGTAGATTGTTATTTTTTTTGGCATAAAAAAAAACTTTCATAGATAGATAAAGCCATTACAAAAGTCAAAGATAAAAGAACGATAGTTAGCATTTGCATTGGGGGAATATGTTATTTGACCTCAATGCATTGTGATAAAAGAATGATATCTTTTTTGCTGTTCAAAATAAAAAAAGATAAAAGAATATTAGGTTTGATCCGCAAAAATAGTAATATAACTAACAACGTTGGGCGATTTCGTAGAAGATACTCTACATTTCTTTCTAAATACTACTAATTAAGCTAGTCAACGATTGGCCAATCTTAGCTAGAATTTTTAACCTCATAATCTCGAACTTAGTATTATTAGAATATTGCATTTAAAAATTTGGACCAAGTTTCATGTGCGTATAGATACTACTGTACATATGTCTCAGATCTCTTTTCATCCCAAATAATATAGGGAGAGGGAGAGAGAGAGGGGACCAGATCTGCCAAGGATTAGGAAATTCACCAGCCCAGCTGTATAATCAGAGTCAGTAATCAAACTGAAAAATGTATTAACGAGGTTTCACAATAACACATGTTAGATCTACAGTATTGATGATCTGTTTGATAGTAACGACTCCATAGGTTTTCTTTTTGGGTGAATCCCACATGCATGCCTCCCCTGTGGTTTGTCTTCAACACGATACCTCCCTCACCTTTTGAAAATCAAAGTGGCCTCCCTTGTCAACAGAGGGGCGGAGCTATGTTGTGATTCTGTCTTCCGGAGCCCTCTGAGTTTATAAATTTTTTATATTGTATATATTTGATTTTGAATATTGTTCATAATTATTTGTGTATATAATCTTTTGTTTGATTTAATTTGATAAAAAATCAATTATTTTATATTTTCATTTCTCAATTTCTTCCATACATAAAAACTGGCAAATGCTAATCAATGCTCTTTGGGCACAAATTAAGATGTAATATGGAATATATATGCGCAATTGTTAAGGTGCAATAAATATGGAATATGCACAAAAGAATAAGGAAAGTAGGTGAGCTGATCAAAACTAGAGTTGCGATGTGGATTAATGTGAAGTTCAATACTGTGGAGGATTTTAAGGGCTTCGTTGATAGAATTAGAAAGGTGAATGTGTAGTGTATGACTGAGGAGTGGTTCCATCCAACTCTCTATTGGATGTTCGTTTTGTTTTGTCTTGCTCCCTTTACTCTTTTTTTGTCTAACCTCGTAAGCATTGTTTGCTTTTGATATTCCACTTCGATGTTTCCCTTTTGAGTTTTATAAAAAGTTTCGTTTGCCGAGCCAAAAAAAAAAAAACATTGATCAATTTTGTTTTTGCTCGCAAAAGAAACTTTTTATAAAACTCGAAAGGGGTACAACGAGGGGAACAACGAAAGCACACAATGCTTACGAGGTTAAACAAAAGAAGAACAAAACAAACATCCATCCAACAAAGAGTTGGATGAAACCACTCCTCAGTTATACACTACACTTTTACCTTTCTAATTCCATCAAGGAAGCCCTTAAAATCCTCCACTGTGTATGCTTTAATATCGAATTTCACCTTAATCCGCATTGCAACTTTGGTTTTTATCAGCTCACCAACTTGCCCTACTTCCGTCAAAACATTATTGAACACAGAGTCATTCCTCACCAACCACAAGAACCCAATTGTAGCAAAGAAAGTCACTTCTCATAAATGATTCTCCAAATTGTTGAATCTATTATCAAACCACCAGATAATACCTTTTATGCTTATATGTCCAATGTCAATGTCATATTAATTTGATCTAAGCCATATATATAATTAATTTCGTTTATTTAGGTGTTAATTTACCCATTTCATCTTTTGTATCAAAAACGCTAAAAAGATTGACACTATAATACTCTGCTCATTTGTTGCTTGGAAACCCCTTTATTCGTTTGTTTTCCACAAAATATATCTTATGTACCAAGAGTTCTTTGTTGAAAGGGAACCCATCTATTTCGTGATTTTTAGGTTATTTTGAACTCACATGGCTATTGCAAGAATTGATGTAAGCTTAGAACTATTCAGATGTGATGACACTATTTACGAAGTGACTTATTTTTAAAAGTAAAAGGTTAAACAGATTAAATTTTTTACACCGCTGGTGTAAATATTTTGTTTTCTTCAAATCAATTCTATTGCGCCACGTCGCCATGTTTTATTGATTGAGACCACTGTTTTGCAACGTGGTTCGATGTAATTGATTTGGAGGATATAAAGATTTACACCGACGGTATAAAGAATTTATTCTCAAGGTTAAAACATTGGATGAGGTACATGCTACATTTTTTAGAATTTAACCTCAGAAGCAACATTTTTTAGAATTTAACCTCTCCGTTCTTACTTTATTCAGTTGAATCAAATTCTTAATTGTTGCACATAAAGGTTTAAAGTTTGATGGTTATTTTCCTAAAAGAATGGAAAACTAACTATATTTAAAAATAGGGACGGAAAAAAAACCTCAGTGTTCTACACTTCTATAAACTTACGTGATAACTCTGTGTAAGGGTTATCATTTAGCCCGAAGGCCTGCGGCCTGCCTGAAGTCCGCCCCGCCCATCGGGCTTTTACCAGGCCCGAGCCCGTAGTTTGTAATGGACGGACTTGGACCTATGAATTTTTACTTGGCCTGCCCGGTAGCCTGCCTGTGATACCCGCCCAATGGCCCGCCCACGGGCCCACCCATTAGCCCAAAATCTCACAAAATCCTTTCTTTTTTCCCTTACCCAAGAAAATTTAAGCCCGCCCATTAGCCTGCCTGCTAGCCAGCTCAATTTTTGGCCCGCTAGCCCATGGGCCGGCCTTGGGCTTCAATTTATGGTAGATAGCCCGGCCCACAAAAAAGTAAAAGCTTGGTCGGCTCGGCCCGTGGACGGGCTTGGGTAGTGACCTGGCGGGCTGGGCTAAGATGGATGTTTGGATTTTGTGTGGGTTAATGTTGCAGATATTGAGGAGTTGGGGTTTGGCGGCAGTCTGGGTGGTGTAGGTTGTGCATAGATTAGGGTTTTGTTTTGTAGGTTTTGATCTTTGGATGGGTTTTCATATGCGAGCAATGATGGATCTGGCAGTGGTGGAGTTTTCTGTGGTCTTCGGATGAAAGGAGTATGGCAGTTGTAGAGTTTCTGGTGGCAGTCTATGGCGGTGGTGTTTGCAGTACATTGTGAACGGAGGAAGGTCGATGATTAGAGTGTAGGGCGGCAGCAGTTTCAGGTGGATTCATGACGGATGGGCTTGGCTGGTAGAGGTCAGAGGAGGCTGTTTGGAGGTTGGGTTACGAGGTGCTTACGGCTAACATCTCTCAGATTGGTTTTTGGGACCGGCGATCGACATACGGCGGGTTCACGGCCATCCTCACGGCGGCCGCGGAAGCGTTTCATATTCAGTCGTCATTCGCGGTGTTACGCGGCAATTAGGGTTTGTGGGTTTGTTTTTCGGATTTGGGGTGCTTTGGGTTTTGTTGGTCTTTAACCAACATTTAGGTCATTTAGGTCTCGGGTAGCTATAGAGAATAAGTAATTTTAATTTTCTTATGCCCTTATCCTTTTAATCTTTGCAATTTTTGAATTTGGAGATTAATAAAAATTTTGCTGATAAAAAAAAAAATGTTGTGTATATAAGTCTTCTTGGTTACATATATAATTGTTTGAAGTTTGATTTTATCAAACATATCTATGCGAATTACTTGACTCGATGGATGGAGGGAGAGCCCTCCAACTCAAGCACGAAATCAATGTTGAGTCAACAATCATCGAGAGGGGCACCACCAAGCGAGATTGAGACCAGTCCCTTGTATAGGGTTTCAAATTAACCTGCGCTTCTTTAAATATCCCAACAATAAAATTAAGGTAGGGCTTCAAAGCTTAAACTAACAAGCGAGTGCAAGGGCTGTATCATCTTTTATCGGCATGGGACAGCTTGGTTAGAAGGGAAATTGGATCACAAACTGGCTCATAAACTAACTCCCCTTTTCTGGCTTTAGCTCGCTTTTTCTTATCCTCTAACTGAACAAATTGCGAACTTATAGAATGGGATCAAGACAGACCAGTGGGTCGGTTCTCTCCCGAGTCTCATTATTGGGTTGTAACCACAATTCTTCCTTCCCTCTCGTGGTGAAATTGATCTTCTCATAGTCATAGGTAGGGGAAAGTACTTCGAAGAGTCGGGACTTTCGCTCTAGTAGCTAGGAAAGAGTCTCAGTCTTTCAAAGCATATCTGTCTAATTGCCCTGAATTTCTTTAAAAAGCATCCCGCTACTCCGAAAATACTTTTTCGTTAAGGTAGTCAAGAAGTTGAGATTCTAGCCGGGGGTTCTATTTCCCCTATATTTGAAAGAGGACTTGCCTCCTTCTTTCGTCTACTCTGATTGATTGACGGAACCTTACGCCAGAACAAGCCTCCCAAACTATGAGACCCAAATGTTCAAAAAACTATTAGAAAGCAGATGCTTCCCAGAATCTCACTACATCTCTAGCTCTAGAAACTTAATCACTACAAATTGATCGTTTTCCTAATTATTTCTCACAATCGTCAACTGGGTGAGGTGGAGGCGGAAATGGAAATCAAGTGTTACCTAGCCAAAATCAGTGCTACGCATAGAATGAATTTGTGTTGGTGCAATTAATGTAAATTCAGGAAGCACATATATTTGTCTCAACTACTCATCGAAACGTACAAACTTTTCAACTTAAATACTAGTACAACGCACAGATGCACTCAATAGCAAATTGCAGTACATGTAAATGGAAAAGAAGAAGAAGAAGAAGAAAAAGAAAAAAAAAATTACGTAAATCACTCATCTGAAGGACACCTAAAATGCTTTAACACAGTAAACCCAACAATTTTAAAGGACAAATTAGAGTTAAAGGATTCTTAACAAAGTTGAATCGTTACTCAGCCAATATTCACTAACATTGTCTCCTTGCTATCGTATTTGACGGTTTCAGAGGTCCCTCAAATTAATCAATAGTGAAATTTCAACTATCCTCCATCTTCCTTTTCTTATCTTTTTTACTCTCTTGCATCTTCTCTCGATTTTTTTACTTATTTCGTTTACAAATAAAAAAATCATAACTTGCAGACTTGTGATTTTAATAGCCCTCTGCTAATTTCCTTTTCCTATGCATATTGCGTATATTTCTATGGAAATATAGAAATCTGCTGGGCACTCCATGGATTTGGTTGCACAATGACGTCACTCCCTTCGACTGCTCCAAAAATAGATTTGCTGATACAATATCGGATGCTATAAAAAACTTAATATATAAATTCATCCCTAGTTAACACCAATTGATTTAGGAAAGATGGTGAAAATTAAAGCGGTCCAACAAAATCAATAGCCCATTTGGTTTTTTGATAAGCAACAGCCCTTTTGTCGATTTTCTAGAGTTGTATTTCTTTTATTACCGTAGGCGTGTAGAAGATACCACTAGAGAGGGTGCTTTGGAAGTAGTTGGAGAGTCAGTAATGAATTTTGAATTTTACAATGTTGAACCGGTGGTTCAAATTAATGAGGAGGTGGTAGTGAGCTAGCATAACTTAATTTATTGATCCAAATGAGGAAGAATATCATCGACATAGACAAGAACTAGAGTAATATCTGTATCTGTTTTCTTGGTAAAAAGAGATGCATCAGCGTGACTGTGAAGAAAACCTTGCTGAATCAGAAAACCAGAAAACATAGAAAACCATGCGCGTGGAGCTTGCCGTAGACCATACAAAGCTTTATGTAGTTTGCACACAAAATGAGGATGAGCAGCGTCCTTATATCCCAGAGGTTGTCGCATATAGACTTCTTCATCAATAATCCCATGGAGGAAAGCATTAGTAACATCTAATTGCTTAATGGACCAACCATGGTGTACAGCCAGACTGAGAACAATGCGAACAGTGGGTTGTTTGATGACAGGACTAAACGTTTCTGTAAAATCAATTCCTTCGGCTTGTTGATTTCCATTAGCAACTAAGCGAGCTTTGTATCTGGCCACACTGCCATCAGAATTATGCTTAATTTTGTAGATCCACTGACATCCAATTACATTAGCACCAATTGGTGGTGGGACAAGGGTCCATGTGCCTTGCTTAATCAAGGCCTGATATTCTGTGTTCATAGCGTGTTGCCAAACTGAATGTTTATTTGCTTCAGAAAAATGAGCAGGTTCCGTAACTGGTAAACAGGACTCATTACCAATAGTAGTCATGCCAAAAATCTTTTTAGGTTTAACAATGCCATTCTTAGACCTTGTGGTCATGGAATGATGGGTTGGTACAGAAGGAAGAGAAGATATAGGAACAAAAGTTGGAGGAATATCAGAAGAATGAGGAGAGGTAGACAAAAGAGGATATAAGACTTCAGGAGGATGAGCTGAAGTAGTTGACAAAGGAGAAGAAGAATTATGGACAACAGAAGAAGGTCTGGAAACAGGATGAGTGGATGAAAGAGGAGAAGACAGACTCTCAACAGTTGTGTGAGGCTGGGTTGAAGTAGATACAGAAGACTTAGAACTAGATGGCATAGGTACAGATATAGGAATGCTTATGTCATCAAAACTAGTTAAAGGAACATGAAATTTAGAGGAAGACTCAGAGGAAGGACTGGAAGGCTTGACTAACTCAGCATAAGGAAATTCTGTTTCTACAAACTTGACATGTCGTGAAGTATACACCTTGGTTGTACAAGGATCATAGCATCGATACCCTTTGGTATTAGGACAGTATCCTAGGAAAACACAAGGTGTAGATTTAGGAGACAGTTTATGTGCTGCATACGGCTTTAGCCATGGATAGCAACTACAACCAAAAGGTTTGAGAAACATGAAGTTAGGAGTGGATTGAAACAAGAGAACATAAGGAATTTGGAATTGAAGACTAGTATGAGGCATTCTATTAACAAGATATACAGCAGTTGTTAAGGCCTCAAGCCAGAAGGAGGTTGGTAAATTAGCTTGAAGAAGAAGAGTGATTGTAGTTTCAATCAAGTGTCTGTGTTTCCGTTCTGCTCTACCATTTTGCTCTGGAGTATGAGGGCAAGAGGGTTGATGTAGCACTCCAGTAGTCAAGAATAAGTGAAGAAGAAAATGATTAATGAACTCACCCCCATTATCACTCCTAACGGTTTGAATAGATGTATGAAACTGATTTTGAACATAGGCTTTGAACTGTGCAATAACAGTTTTGACTTCCGATTTATAGTGAAGAGGGAATAACCAGGTAAATCTAGTAAAATCATCCACAATAAGAAGATAATATCTATAGCCTCTATGTGAAGGGATGGGGGAAGGACCCCATACATCCATGTGCACTAATTGAAAATGAGCAGTGGAAACATGTTCTGAATTAGAAAAAGGAAGCTTATGACTTTTAGCCATGTTACAACATTTGCAATTGACTAAGTGTGGCTTTGGAACAGGTAAGCCATGTTGTCTTATTAAAGAAAGAAACAAGGGATGACTTGGATGGCCAAGTCTTTGATGCCAAAGCATAGCAGAAGAGGAAGAAGTGCTTACAAGAGCATCAGAAAACAACACTTCAGACTTAGAATCAGTAGAGCTCAGAATGGGATACAATCCCTGATGACAAGGGCCCTTGTACAAGATCGTGTGAGAAGTCTTGTCCTGGATTTCAAGACCAAAGGAATCAAAGATGAGAATACAATTGTTATCTTTGGCAAATTGATAGACAGAAATCAGATTATGTGTAATTTGTGGAGTGTGAAGAACATGAGATAAAAGGAAGGGACCTGAAGGTGTTGGTAAGAGTCCTTGGCCAGTGTGAGAAACCTATAGATTTGAACCATTTCCCACTCTAACACCTTCTGTGATGGCAGCAGGTTGAGGATTGATAACATGCTGAAGGTTATTGGTGATGTGATTGGTAGCGCCACTGTCAAAATACCATGGTTGAGCTTGTGGAGTAGTGAGTGAAGCCTGAAAATGTGTAGCTGGAGGCATGGAAGGAGAAGTCCCCATATGAACAACTGTGGATGGAAGAGGAGCATAGTGAGAAGGTCCATGAGTAGTGGTAGATGAAGGAGCTATTTTCATAGCAGAAAAATCATTTGTCATCGTAGCAAAATGAGCTTGTGCAGAGCCAGTGGACTGAGACAGAGGCATAGGATTTGAGGAGGATGAAACCGGAGGCATTCTCTGAGATGGTTGAAACATTGGGAGTCCTGAACTGTTACCCCACTGTCCAGAAGTATTAGCTCCTCCCCATTGCACAGGAGACGACATCGGGGAAAAATAGTTCAACTGTGGAGATCTATAATGACACCAATTAGTAGAGTGATTACTGCGACCACAAATCTCACAAGGTAGTCGAGGGCCGCGGCCTCTGCCTCTTGAAAAACCCCTAAAAGAACCAAATTGTTGTGATCCAAACTGTTGTGGCATAAACTGAAATTGTTGTGGCATAAACTGTGTTCCACCAAACTGTTGTGGTGATACTAAGTGTGATCCACCAAACTGCTGTGCACCAAACTGAGGATACATAAAAAGAAGTCTGATATCCAAACATGTTTGGTTGACCAAACGGCATAGGCTGAGAGGATGATCCAAAAGACCCAGAGTGAGAGGAATGACCATACGGCATAGAGATTGGAGCAGAAAACTGAGAAGAATCAGCCTTATTACTGTTAGGTAAAGAACTCTGACGTAACTGTTGATCATGAGTTGCGACCAAAACTGAAGTATTTTGAACCTCAGCGTCTGAAGACGAGTCCTGAATTAACTGAATATCCTCACTCTTGAGCATGGTAACCACTTCATCAAAAGAAAGACTATAGCCCCTAGTGCGTACTGCACGGATAGCAGTTTTGAGACCATTAAAGGCTTTAGGCAGCCCATGTAGGGTTCGAAACACAAGTTCATCATCCTCAATAGGACTTCCTGCCGCGACTAATTTTTGAGCCAATTCTTTGACCTTGTCAATGTACGAATCTATCGATGCAGTTTTCGACAAATTATATAACTGATCTTTAAGCTCTTGCACATGTGTTTCAGACAACGAATTATAACGATTGGACAAAGATATCCATATCTGATGTGCAGAACGAAGCCCTAGAACGTACTGCAGTGTGATTTGTGATAAGGAAGCAGTTAAACATGATTTCAATTGAGAATCAATCAGTCGCCATAAAGAATAAGCTGGATTCAAGACCAAATCACCTTGAGTGTCACGAATTTGAGAAGGCGGTGGTTCGATCGATCCATCAAGATAGCCATAAAAGCCATTGGCCTCCATTACACCTTCAATTTGAACACGCCAGAGGAGATAATTGGAGGCATCCAACTTGATGTTGACAAGAGAGTGAAAATTGGAGACGAGAAAAGCTAACGCCGGCGGTAAGGTTATGGTTGCTGTGGTTGATGTTGCTGCTTCGGTTGCCATGGGGAGATCGAGGGAAAAATTTTTTTTTGAGAGGATCGTCAGACGCTAGTCATGAAGCTCTGATACCATAAAGAAAATCCCTAAATCGAATCACATACTCAACTAACAGAGAGAGAGAGAGAGAGAATTTCGTGAATCATTCTATTTTCCTGTCCTTCTCAACTGACAGATACAAAGATATATACCCCTCAAGGGTCAACAGAGTTTAAGCTAACCGACTCAACTTAATCAATTTACTAACCACTTCCATAACAAATTGTTGACCTTAATGCCCTTGCATAATAGACTTTTGGTTGGTGGGCCAGTCCAAGATCACCTACGAAACTTTAGTTCTTGGGCCTACATCTGTGTTAGAGGGAAGCTAGAATAAAAAGGAGAAGTTTTATGCTCCCTCCGTCCTTTTTTTAGAGTCCATTATTTTATTTTGATTGTCTCTTAATAAGTATCTACTTTGTAAAATTAGTAAGTAACAATAGGTACATTTTCTATTTTGCCTAAAAATATATATTTCATTTTGAAAAGTTAATGAGTAAAAGTGTAATGATAATCTCTTCATAAAGGACAGGTATGGAAAGTGGGGGTAAAAATTGATATGAAAGATGTAATGTGATGTCTCCTTAGTAAATTGAAATTACGAAATTTAACACTTAAAAATGGACGAAGAGATTATAAAAATTACTAGAACTTTGTGAAACTGGTGTCAATATCTTTGATCGTCTTTTTAATTTATCAACAACAAATTTATTGAGGAAAACATGAACTGGCCGGTGTCAATCTTGAGGACAGATTAGAGGATCCTATCTTTCTATCTCTAGGTGCAGTAACCATAATGCCTTGGTAAACACAGAAAGTTTCTTCTTCTTTTTTTAATGGCAAAAGATGAAAATTTTATTAAAAACAAGGAGAGAGAAGAGGGGATCCAACAAAAAGTTGAAATACACCGCTAACGGGCAAAGGCCCAAACACCGAAGGGTCTACAAGGGATTACAACATAGAAACAATAGAGCCCAACCAAACACCCAAGTAAAACAATACATCCCAAACACCAAAATTCCGGCCCAACCTTGGACCGGCCCACCCAAGCCAACCCCCATAACCCTAACCACAACGGCAGCTAGCACCGTACAAGACACCAGAGGACCCAGCCTCGCCGTTAAGCCGATCCAACCGCTCCCAGATGTAGTAACCGGCAGCTAGAATCCAGCCTACGAGAGAGACCACCGAGGCAGCCGCGGCATGGGTACCAAAACCAACCACCAAAAACCCCCCAAGCTTCATGATCAAACAAGCAGCAGCAACCAGCCAGAGGGATCGAAAGGTCCAATGAATTGTGATTTTCCTCTTGGTTTTGGTCATTTTGGATCTGCCTGTCCCACACCCGAACGAGATCTCAGAAAGGCCGTCGGCCGGAATTCGGCACGCAAAGACAACCAAGAGTATACCATTAATGAGGACCGCAACCAAACTGCCGCTACCGGAGAGAAACCAAACCAAAAAAAAAACCCTCCACTACCACCCAAATCCACCACACCACCACCACCACCACCCACCGCCGAAAACCACCACAGCAGATCGGAGACATCCAACGCCGCTAGGCATACCGGAGGAACCAAGGGACCACTGGTCGGAGACGAAAAGGCCAAGCCTCGAGCGTCACGCCCTCCCATACAGAGGAAGGCGTTGACCCAACCGGAACTAAGACAAGGGGGAGGAAGAAAGGGAGGGAGCAAGTGAGGATAGAGGGAGAGAAGGAGAAGGGAGGGAGGAGGGACGGCCTGGGGGAGGATGAGAGAGGCGAGCCTCCCCCCACCCCAAGCGGCTCAGATCAGGTTTTGTTTTTGCCAGACTTTTCACCTAGATGAGAGAGAGAGAGAGAGGCCTCTTTCCAAACACAGAAAGATATTACAAGGAGGAATTCAACCATCATCAATGAACTTAAAGAGGCAGTGGTGGTAAGCAACAGCCTGGGAGTCCATTACTATGACAATGATGAAGGTGACCTCAAGAATCAACTGGTTCAAGTGGAATTGGAGGAGCAAAGGTCTCTAGGTCCATTATTGTCTTTTGTCATCGACTAGCACTTTATCTCTTTTGAAATTGTTAATTCTATATATAAATTTTTGCCAGAATGTGCGTCAGATGTAAGAATGTGAAGCACAAGATATAAAATTTAAACTGGTGTCAATCTTGAGGACAGATTAGAGGATCCTATCTTTCTTTCTCTGGGTGCAGTAACCATAATGCCTTGGTAAACACAGAAAGTTTCTTTCTTTTTTTATTGGCAAAAGATGAAAATTTTATTAAAAACAAGGAGAGAGAAGAGGGGATCCAACAAAAAGTTGGAATACACCGCTAACGGGCAAAGGCCCAAACACCGAAGGGTCTACAAGGGATTACAACATAGAAACAATAGAGTCCAATCCAACACCCAAGTAAAACAATACAGCCCAAACACCCAAATTCCGGCCCAACCTTGGACCGGCCCACCAAGCCAACCCCCATAACCCTAACCACAACGGCAGCTACCACCGTTCAAGACACCGGAGGACTCAGCCTCGCCGTTATGCCGATCTGGCCGCTCCCAGATGTAGCAACCAGCGGCTGGAATCCAGCCTACGAGAGAGACCACCGAGGCAGCCACGGCATGGGTACCAAAACCAACCACCAAAAAACCCCCAAGTTTCACGATCAAACAAGCAGCAGCAACCAACCAGAGAAGACGACCTGCCAGTCCCACGCCCGAACGAGATCTCAGAAAGGCCGTCGGCCGGAATTCAGCATGCAAAGACGAATAATAGTAAACCATTCATGAGGACCGCAACCAAACCGCCGCTGCCGGAGAGAAACCGAACCAAAAAAAAACCTCCACCACCACCCACTGCCCAAAACCACCACAGCAGATTGGAGACATCCAATGCCACTAGGCATTCCAGAGGAACCTAGGGACCACTGGTCAGAGAAGAAAAGGCCAAGCCTCGAGCATCGCGCCCTCCCATACAGAGGAAGGTATTGACCCAACCGGAACTGAGACAGGGGGGAGGAAGACAGCGAGGGAGCAAGTGAGGACAGAGGGAGAGAAGGAGGAGGCAGGGAGGAGGGACGGCCTTGGGGAGGAGGAGAGAGGCGAGCCTCCCCCCCACCCCAAGCAGCTCAGAGCTGGTTTTGTTTTCGTCTGACTTTTCGCCTAGATGAGAGAGAGAGAGAGAGAGAGAGAGAGAGAGAGAGAGAGAGAGTGTGTGTGTGTGTGTGTGTGTGTGTGTGTGTGAATGTGTGTGTGTGTTCTATAGAAAAGCCTCTTTCCAAACACAGAAATATATTACAAGGAGGAATTCAACCATCATCAATGAACTTAAAGAGGCAGTGGTGGTAAGCAACAGCCTGGGAGTCCATTACTATGACAATGATCAACTGGTTCAAGTGGAATTGGAGGAGCAAAGGTCTCTGGGTTCATTATTGTCTTTTGTTTGAAGTTGTTAATTCTATGTATGAATTTTCGTTAGAATGTGCGTAAGATGTAAGAATGTGAAGCACAAGATATAAAATTGGGTAATTTCACTTGCAAACGGTTGAGGATCTAAAAAATCATAAATATTAATTTTCCCCGAGGAATGTGGACTTATTACATCAAATTCAAATGAACATAACATAAATGTAGTCCAAGGTTGCTGTACCAACCAAAAGGAAGAATACAATTCAAATTAAATTAAATGAACTTATTAGAAATCATATATAGCAATCGTAGGAAAAGACGACAAAAACAACGGCGGATATATAACACACAATGAAGCTCTTAACAATGGGGTAGATCAGGTGGAGGAGGAGGCAAAGAAGTCAATGGCGTGGGCCCGTTCTCAACAACAAAAGCAGTCGCCAAACCCACCGCTAAGTGTGCATCTAAGTGACAATGCATAAACCAGACACCTGCACTTGTCATCAAATCAAATAGTCAAACCCTATGAATAAATATTCATTTATTGCTCGAGAAAAGAGTAAACAAGCAAGATATGGAAACTAAAGTGGTCAAAAAATCCAATATTGTACCTGGATTATTTGCCGTAAATCTAATGACGGCCCACCCTCCAACAGGCACTCCGATCGTATTGCGTTTTTGTGGATTGACGAGATTGAACTTTTTTGGCCCATTTACAGCATCGTAATTGCCAAACCCTTGGGCCAAGACGTAAAAGTTAAACCCGTGCAAATGTATCGGGTGGTTCTCTATCCCCACCAATGCCGTGTTCTGGAACACGATCTGAACCGTAGAACCGAACTTCAACTTCGTAACCTTTGTTGACTTCGACGTGATCACGAGCGATGTGTTCAACGCATTGCTTGAATCCGTGTAGTTGAACACCAATGGCGGATTTTTAGGAAAATCGGTGGTGTATATCCCGCTAACATTATTAAAGAAAAATGCTTGTAGCATAGATAGCTTGTTAGGGAGCACGAAAGATGCGTTGTTCATGCTCGCAGCAAATATGAGGTTTAAAGGGCCCTCACAAGTCTGGTTCGCTCCACAAGGGACCAGGCCCAAGCCTTCCGTCACGAACATGTGCTTGTCGATTTTGAGCGGGACCGGAGCCCAGTAAGGACCACTCATAAGGCTCGTCAGGTTGGAATAGAATTTGAAGGCCGTCGGAGTGTCGTTGGTGGCGGGCAGGGTCGGCATCAGTGGGGTCAACGATGTGGCACTTTCATACGTAATGATTCCGGTGGTGGTTGTGTTATCGAACGACACACCGGCAGCGCTGGCATAGGGATGTGCCGCCATGTAATAGGAGGCTAGCGGTTGGTCGGCAGTGAGCAGTGCGTCGACAGTCTGGCCGGGAGCTATGACGATGACGTCGGTGACCATTGGGTTGGTGTAACTGGCATCAACGGCGACAACTTTCATCGTGTGGTTGGCTATCTTGAAGAAGAGTTGGTTATTGAGTGCAGCGTTGATGATACGTAGGAGATATGTTTTTCCTTGTACAACCTTGATCTTATGTGTTCCTATATAAGCAGAGAAAAATCACAACTTGAGTATAAAATGTGATGAGGGGTTCTTGTTTAGCTAGAAGAGTACTAAAGCATTTTAATTCCCAACTTTGATTATGAACGTTATATACTGGTACCAAGATTAATTAGTAGGTTTTGTTTACAGTTAGATATAACACTTTTACCATATCATCATTGCGGGAAAAAAATTCTGTTTATAAATCATTTTTCGAAAATATGACTCACCATCTGAGCAATTATACAGATCACCCGGCCTACCATTGATGGTGAAAGCATTGGAAATGTTAGGCGCACTCCCGACGGCTAGTGCTTGGTTCTCGACGTCAATAATATTAGTATTCCACCACTCTCCTGCAATCGCAATTTAATGGATCTTTCAGTTAAGTTTTCAACTATTTTCTTGCAATCGTAAGGTATTTATTTGAGGTATAAACATTTTAAACAGTTAATAGAAGGCTTGTAAATTTTGATCCTATAGAAATAAAGGTTACATGGAAAGAGCAATGCTGCATGCATGGATATGTTTGGAATCATCCAGCTCAAGTGAACTATGATCCCATGTACGTCGAACAATTGCAGTATTCGAATCTATAGAAACAAATATGAGCATCTCATTCTTCTATATAGTCTAAACATGAGTTACATCAATAATTATTGCTTAATAGACTAGTTGATTATTATGTATCAACTATCACTACTGGAAATAAAGCTTTTGATAGAATATGTAAGCATTAGAAGGGTTTGGAATGTACCCAAAAGAATTTGGAATTCTCTGTGGGGTTTTGGGAATGGGTACGAGTGACCCTTTCTCGGGCGGATGATTAGCGCCCCATATACTGTTTCTCGGAGCGTTTGGACATGAGCATGCCACCAAAGGGTCCCTTCTTGTCCGGTTATGATGAAATTGTACGTGTAGTTATTTCCAGGAAGTATCGGACATTGCGTTACATATTCGGGACCATCAGCCCATCCACTTCGTAGCTGGAAAATTCCGTGCCTACATGAATCTCAATAAACATTAATTTGATTTCTTTTTATCGGCAATGTGTGTGTATATATTTATACACACTAAAAAGAGAAGAGATAAGTGCAGGCCAAAACAGCCTAAACCGAATAAGATCATCATCAAACAGCATAGCAGCAGAGAAGCAGACTTGCCAGCTCATGAAACATTTTTCTTTCCTAGAAATTGTAATTAGCAATTTTTTCTTTTGCTAAGTCGAATTGTTTAGGCCAATTTACACGCATCTGGACTAATTCATGGTCATCCAGTGACATTGTCCTACAAGTGTTTTTAGCGCAAAGGAAGTTTGGATTGCACCGTGCACCCCCAGTCCAGACTAAGGGTGGATTTGGATTAAAAAGTTGACTTATTTTTGTCTTTATTCAAAAAAATTTGCATTTGTTTTTTTTGCTTCAAATTTTTGTGTCTTATTGATTTGTCTCGACAAGAGGAATCGGAAAAGTAAAAAATTTTGATCGAAACTCATAATTTTTTGAATAAAAACAAAAATAAGTCAATAAGTCAGCTTTTTTACTTATTCTTGTCTTTTTGAAAAAAAATTACGAGTTTCGATCAAAAATTTTTATTTTTTTGATTCCTCTCGCCAAGATGAATGATCAGTAAGTCACAAAAGTTTAACGCAAAACTAACAAATGCAAATTTTTTTTAATAAAGACAAAAAAAAAAATTACTGTTCCACTTTTAAATCCAAATAAGGCCTAAATTGACTCTTCACTCTTCTTTTTCTTTTCTAAGTTTTTGTCGGTTTTGCACCAAATTTTTTTCCTTTACCTATTCAACTTGGAGAGATATGAATAGGAATCAACAATATAAAACTATGATCGGAAGGTTGAAAAAGTTTACTGCAGTAAAATTATAATTCAAAAGTACTGGTAGAGTTTTAGAGTAATTTTGACTTTTTTTCAATTTCTATCAATTTTGTACTTTTCTGATTTCTATTATCATCGAGACGAGTCAAAAAAATCAGTGAAAAGATTAGTCCAAACTAACTCTAAATATCCTTATCGTAAAGTGGTAGGAAAATCATAACATATTGTTAAATACTCCCTCCGTTCCATATTGATAGTCCACCATGAAAAGTCGTGTCATTTTTCAAATTAAAAAATCAACTACTTCCGTGTATAATTTTTTGAATTTTTTCGCACCAAATTAAAGTACTAATCGAGAGTTTTAATACGGTGCGAAAAAATTTGAAAAATTATGCACAGAAGTAGTTAATTTTTTGATTTGAAAAGAGGCAAGAGAGAGACAGTGGGACTGTCATTTTGAAACGGAGGGAGTAATTTACTAGCGTGTTTGTGTCTAAGACAAATATTCAAAGAGCCAGTTGACTATAAATATTCAAATAATGCTGGAAATAGAATCTATGTTAAAGTATTTACAGTTAAGGGCGGTCAAATAAGTAATTCAATAAAGGTTGTATATTGGCATATATATAGTGGTAGACTTGTAATACATACCAATGAATGGTAAGATTGTAGGGAGATTTATTAAAGACATGAACGATCAGTCTGTCACCCTCATGAACATTTATAGTTGGGCCAGGAAGGGTACCATTCACTGCGGTGACGACTTGCTGCTGGCATAGCGGGCTAATAGTTAAATTTTGCACCTAAAAAAAAGAAACTTTATAAGAAGCGTACTGCAATATTGAAATATATTACATTTCCAAACATGCATAAATGCATACTAGGAATGTGTGAGTGTGTGTTCTTAATATGTTTGGAGAAAACAAAAATAGGAGTACTACTAGCTCCGTTCCTTTTTTGTTGTTTTTTTTATAAAACGTGTATTTTTTGGAATAAAGGAACGTGTATTCCGGGGCAATTTTTCTTTTGAAAAGTTGGCACGAATCAATGGACAGGATTGCCGAGACTGGGGAATGGTGTTGTGCACATTCGGACCGTCCATCTCGGCAGTCAATGGACATGATTGCCGAGACAGTTGGACGGTTAAGATTACGCACAACACCAAGCAATCCAGACTATTAATGATTGCTGAGACCGACGGTCCGGATGTCTACAACACCATCCCCCAATCCCATCACGGAGGTGCACTAGACAAACTTATCCAACACCATGCATGCACCCAATCTCACAAAAGACTAAAAAAACAAAGAATGAGGAATTGAGAGATTCAAAAAAAAAATAAAAGAAAAACCCAAGTGATTCAAATTGCTTTTAAGAAGTATTTTTACATGAAAAGAATGCTCCACGATATCGGCGGAGGCCAGTGAAAAATAAGCCAAAAGGGCTAAAGCAAATGACAACAACATAGGACGAGCCATGACTGGAAAATCAGAAACAATATTTCTAGCTTGTATGGCAAAATCAAAGCAAGAGGTGGAGGTGTTTATATAGAGGCGGTAGTAGTACTTGTAGCTAGCTAGGTAGGTGGATAGAAAAAGCCAAAGTTTTTTGCGTGAAGAATTAATTAATAAGCCTAAAGCACCAATGGGGCCGGTTTAAGTAAAGGGGCTTGAATTTAATAATTTGGTTAATTAGTCCAAAATGGATTAATTTAGTGATATCTAGCTAACAGAACATGCCGGCTCGGACTGGGGCTGTGATTGGAGAATAAAATAACGGAACTTAATTCCCTCGTTCACGTCTAGAAAGTCATTTTCTCGAATCATGACTTTTGTAGTGAGATGAATGACTATATATATTCTCGGCCGTCTGTTCGCTCAATTAATTCAACGCTCTTGATTTTGTCGCACAACACTGTGGTATGCCGGCCCCCTCGGCAAAGTACCTCCCCTGGTTCGAAAGTCTAACGTTGTATTTTTGTATCATCGATCTAACATTGAAATGTCTCCGTCCGCTCGTGGCGATCAAAGAAGGGAAACACATAAACACATGCAGTGGCCGTCAGTTGGAACCAGTCATCGAAATTCGGTAATTTTTTACTCTCTCGAAACCTAATTGGCCAAAAAATTATAACCCACTCATCTCAATTAATTTGACATGGTATATGCTACTGGTGGACTTGGTAAATACTTACTAACGAGGAAATTAAGCAGCAAAATTAAAGAGAATAGTTATTTGTTGGACCTTATTATTTGCTAAGACCCCTGCACTAAGGTGATTGCAAGTTAGAAATTGTTTCCCTTCCAATATTTTTTCGAATGGAGTTTCTCTCATGCCTATAAATTATTGCCTTTTTTATTTCTTCTCTCTAACTTGACATGAGCTTTTTAAAGTGAGGTGGATATTGAGTAGGTTATTTAAGTTTTTTTTTTTTGTTTTTTTGAAACGGCAAAAAAATTTATTATAAACTCGATAAAGGGTACATCGAGGAGTAGAAAGTTTAAGTTGGAACTGTTTTTCGTTTGGACGTGCCATTTTTATTTATTCTCTCTACCTTGACATGAGTTTTTTAAAGTGAGGCATGGCAGAGAGTGAGTAGGTTATTTAAGTTGGGGCTGTATTTCGCTTGAACGTGCCTTTAAGCAAGGACATCCACTAGTGCATTAATAAAATAAAATCAAGTATGATTCCGGAAAAAAAAATTTATTGTTTTTAGACCTTATCCCAAATATAGAATACCTAGGATGACTTTTCGTACAAGAAACTCTGCATTTTTTTTTTCTAAAATACTAATTAAGTCAATCAAAATTAATCCCAGACATAGGTATAAAATCTGAGACGTAATTGTATCTTCAGTAATGTATTTTGGGTTCCATTCAACGCTTTGTTGGATGGTTCTTTTTGCTTTTTAGTCCGGGGTAGGTACACATAATGGCTATAAGGTTAAGGTGTCAACACTATTGGGATGATTGCCTTAGCAGTGATGCATGCTTTGTACTCTCTGGATGCACCCCTTTGAGTTTAAATAAAATTATTTTTTGGCCGAGATAAAACTAATTTCAGTTTAAAACAATAGGCCAATCTAGAGTAGTATTTGACAATATTTGATTTTAGAACATTGCATATAAAAAGTTGGAGCAGTTTCGTGTGAGTCTGCGTATGTATTGTTTAAAATTTGCTTTCATATCTCTCCTAATTATTCTAGAGAGAGAAGATCAGAGCCGGCGAGGATTAGGAAATTCATCAGCCCAGCTATATATCCTGTATAACCCAATGTTCTGAATATCGTTTCGGACAGGGTACCGGTTTTCTTATTGGTACGGTATGTACCGATACCGGTCAGGTACCAGATGCCGTTTCGGTTTTAAAAACATGACAATATGTGAACATTTCAACAAACATAATAAGTTTGTTACCTAACCTACGTACATTACAAAAACAAGATCAATTTAAAAACTAAGCTATCCCAAACATGATCAATAGGTTACAAACATGAAAAAATTGTTAACACCATTGCTGCCATTCAGAATAAAAGAATGTTGCATTGAAACTCAAACAATCCCTTTTTATATGCACTGTCGACAAAAAAAATTGTACCAATCTACCATTAAACTCAAACAAACCAAAAAAAGATAATAACTTGTATCGCATAATAAACTTTTAATGTCAAGATGAAATTTAAAAAATATGACTAAGCGATCTTTCATACAGATTATGAAAAATAACATATAGCACAAGGAATTTAGGTAAGGAATAAACATAAAAAAAAACAGAGAGTAAACCCCACCAAGATTTTTGGATGAGTAGTACTTTACTCGGTCAAATTTGGTGCCAAAAAATAGGTCCGGTAATTGGGATGACAAACAGAAGAACAGACTTCACTCGGAGGAATGAAAAACCAATCGGATGTCACCGGAATATTTGGCGACGATTTCTTGAGTAGTATGGCTTGGACAGGGCTAGGATTGTAGGAATACCACCGCTGATTTTGTTCTTCTTCAGCAACCAAACCATCACCGATGCAATCTTGGTTGATTTTGTCGTCCATGGAGAGAGAGGGAGAGAAAGAGTGAGAGAGGCTGTTCGAAGGGAGGAGAGAGAAGTGGTGGGCCGAAAATTTGGTTCCAGAGAGAGAGAGTTTTATGGGCGAGAGAAACCTAAAAATAGGGGCAGATTTGCTTCAATTGGGATTACCCAATCCCTGTAATCGTGGGAACATAATAATGGGTATAAAATATTTATAAATAAATAAATAAATATATATATATATATAGACACACACACTAGGGGTATAATGGGCCAAGAATACATTTTGAGGATGTGAACATAAGTATTCAAACTCTTACGGATGAGCACCTAAATAAGTCTTCTATTTAGAATGCCTATTTAATTTCCTCTAATTATAACTCAAAAAAATTCCTCATACCATTCTATTCATTATAAAATACATATATTAAGACAACAAAACCCACATAAATTGACTTAATAATATGAATTATTCTACCATCGTAATGCATCTTATCTAGGTATTTACATGCCATCACTTGTTTTTTTGCCAAATTAGGATGTTGGTTTGCCAAATAAATAGGGAAAGCTGCTACACACACAGACATCTGTACACAAATTTTATTGTGGGGCCCACCGTGGGTTCCACACAAATCATCCGAGCCGTTCATTAAATGTAAAATATTTTTTTAAAGGTTCTTGTAAAAAATAAGCTCAATCTGATACCTATATGTGCTTCATCCAACCATCTAACTTTTCATTCAGATTTTCGAATTATGAAAAGTTATATGGTTGGATCGAGCACCTATATGTATCGGATTGAACTTATTTTTTATGGGGATCCTTGAAAAAATATTTTACATTTAATGAACGACTTGAATGATTTATGTTGGACCCGTGGTGGGCCCCACAACAAAATTTGTGCACAATCTGTGCACAGATTGTATGTGTGTGTAGACTTTCTGATAAATAGGAGTATTGATCAAAAACTTTTCACCAATTCCTTCCTATTTTTTTATCGAAAAATACAAAAGATCGAGACAAAGGAGTTATTTTTGTTAAATGAAGCACTGGATCAAAACTCCAAGATTTTTCAAGAAAAATCAAAGGGCTACGGTTCTTTGTGATTTTCTGTGTGTCTCTCTCTCTCTATGAACTCATTCACAAACCCACCTCCTCCCATGGCGTCAAGAGCTCAAATGGCAAACAGCGACAGAGAAAGTAGCTGGCCCGATGGATTCCCTTAACCTCCTCCAATCCTCCTCCTCCTCCTCCTCCTCTTCCTCTCTCTCTATCTATATGTAGGTGTATGTATATGTCTACGTATCTCTCTCTCTCTCTCTCTTTAGACTGAAGCCGATCGTCGATGAATCTTTGCTGGTACTGTAAAGTCCAGAATTGCGGGTGCAGAGGATGAGTTTTCTTCTCTCTCTCTCTCTCTCTCTCTCTCTCTCTCTCTCTCTCTTGTTGCGACTAAGAAACCAAGTTTAGTAAAATACCGGACGAAATTTCCGGTAATGACATCTCGGCCGAGATTTGACCGGTACGCCAAAATCGTCCAAGAACAGCTGAAAAGTTGGACGAAACGAAAATGGAAGTCAAGGTTACCGAATTTGTGCTAAAACGGAGCGTACCAGCCGGTACCGGCCAGTACGGAACGGTATCTACAAGACTACAACCCTGCTATAACCACAGGCAATAACCAATATTGAAAGAAAAAAAGAAAAGTGGAGTATTTGATCCTTGCACATGTTAGATCTGGAGTTGTGATTTGTTTAATTTGGTGACTATATTCTCCTTTTCATTTATAGTTTTAGTGAAATATTAATAGGGTTAAATATCGGGACGCCCCTCGAACTATTTCCGTTTGTCTCGCTCACCCCATCATAGAATTTTGATGACGGCCAGCCCCTTGAGCAAAGTTTTTTTGTCGTATAGACCCCTTCCGTCAGGATTCCGTCCAAAACTATTAGAACTTTGCCCTAATTTTTCGAAATGTGAGAAAATATTCCAATTTTGCCCTCTCCTTCTCTATGAAACTCTAACACTAAAATACACCACAGCCCCACCACTTCCACTACTACCTCCCCACCTCCACCATCACCCCCACCACTTCCAGCTCACCCCTGACGAACCTGACCACCGCCACCACAGCCCCACCATCCTACCCACCACCCTAACCCCCAACACCTACACCAGCGACAACGCCACCATTGAAGTCATCCGCCGCCCACACGGCTGCCCGCCTGGCTCCAAAAATAAGCCCAAACCCCGTCTTCATCACCCGTGAGCCCGACCCCTCCATGACCTCCTACTTCCTCGAGGTCCCCACCAACACCGACGTCGTCGTTTCCATAACCAAATTCTACAACAAACACAACACCGGCCTCTATGTCTTCTCCAACTCCGGCTCCGTTGCCAACGTCACCCTCCGCAGCCGCTTTGACCTCCTTTCTCTCTCCGCCTCCGTCCTCCCCCCGAACTTCACCACCAACATCCCTTCGATTGGAAGCAATTGGTTCGATTGGAAGCAATGGGTGGCTATGGCGAGGTGACGATGTGGTGGTGGTGATGGGTGGCGATTGGGATTGCATTTTAGTGTTAGGGTTATGAAGGGAGAGGAGTAGGAAAGGAGATGGAGGAGAGTGTGGGTATGCTCTGTGTGTATATATATGTAAGGGCAATTTGGTCTTTTCATTACTTCTGTCCAACGCCGTTACCCCCTCGAAATGGAAACTTTACTCAGGGGGTCTGGCTTTAGGCAAAATTCTATTTGGGGGTAGCGAGACAAACAGGAATAGTTCAAAAGGTGTCCCGGTATTTAATTCAAAAGCTTTAAGTTAGACTTTATTCGACGTTGTTACTTTTTTAGATTCAAATGACAAAAATACTAGAACCACACCCATCTACGTACTTACACTCATAAATGTGTGGGCCCTACACATACGACACAAATCCAATGTGTGTGGAGCCCATATGCAGTATTTATAGTGCTCACATGCACACTTGTGAGTGTGTATATGTGGATGTGCTTCTAACATTGCTATTCAAATGATTCTTTCTGCAGAAGAATAGGGTACACATTTTGGAGAACCCCATGGGGGTTGGAGATAATTTTCAACACAACGGTTATTGTAACACCTCTCTCAAGCGCGGTGGGACTCACACATACATAGAGTCACATCATGTGAGGTTGTTACAAGTAATTGTTGCATTGAAAACTTTTTTCAATGGCTTAGATATATAAATGGGACTTAGGAATTTAATATCTACTAATTTTCAAATTCGAAATCCCGTAGATATCATCCATCATTGTGGAGTTAGTTCTTGAAATTTTTTGTCTTTAACTTTAATTAAGCCTTCTGCCCAATGGACAGTAGAATTGGTTTTCTCAAAAATTAATCGAGGTAAGAGGTGTTAGACAGGGTTCCCACAAAAAAATTATGTTATACTAACATAAGTAGGTTTTGTACTTACCGGTATTGCATAACATGATTTTTTTACACAAGTTGTAAAAAGAGCTATTTAAATAAGAAATATTTTTTATTTTGCGGGTCAATACTCTGTGTTCTATTCCTTAGACTTTTGTTTGGTCTTCGCTCGTCGCTAGCGTGTCTTATTATTATAACGGCGACAGCACAGTTGTACTCTTCTTGCTATCAATGATAGCACGTGCGTTCGTTCCAATAAAAAGAAGAAGAAACGTTTGGATTATGAAATAATATCTCGATGACAATGACCTTCACTAAGTATTACAAGATAGTTGAACCAAGACTTAATTATTTAATATACAACAATAGCATTTCTCTCCAACCCAGAGCACCTCTCTCAAAAAAACCTAGCCACTTATCTTCCTTTCCCTACCTCCCCCTAGGTTTGTCATCAATACTCTTTTTTCTTTTCTTGAAGGGCAAATAATTTATTAATTTTTGAAAATAAATTACAAAGATTAAAAGGAACCAGCTGACAGCTTCAAGCTGGAGCAAGAGAAAACCCACAAGGGAAAACAACAACTCCAACCGTCACAAGCCAATAAGGACCCCAAGGGAAAACGTTAACACACCAAAGTTGGCAAGAAACTTATAGAGAAAACACCTAAAACCCAAAACTAAACCCAAAAAGGGTACACTGCTTGACCGATTCCTAAACCTAAAATAATGGGTTGCCCCAAGCGTAAGGCTGAGACCGATGTAGCACAATAGTCGAATCCACTAAGGACAGTGAAGTGTGTTCTGTGGAACCTCAGGTTGTAATATTAAAATTAACTCTTAGGTAGCCACCCCTTGTCTTTCAGTTGATTAATTGACTAATACTAACGAATAACTTGCTCAAATGATTTAAAAGAGAGACGTGGTCGTAGGAAATCCGGCGATCGCTACCCAATCAGAATCCGCTCGCTTTTCAAAGTTCTAAAAACAGTTAAATTTTAGGGAGAATTGGATACTCCGAAGGATGCGAATCCTAGGGTTGTTGGTCCCGTACACAACGGCGAACGGGTTTTGGTCCTCCATTCTCGCTCGCATGAGTCCCGGCAATGTCTCAGATTCATCCAACGGACGTAGTTTTCACCAACTAAAATTTATTTAATTAAATTAATGTACGGAAAAGTTGCAAGGAATCCTAATTGGGTCGCGGCGCGAAAGGTGTATCCTTGAACAAAACTTGAAAACTTCAAAAGAAAAGAGCTCCGAAAGAAAAAGAACGTAAGAAAAAGCTGCTATGTAATGTTCGAACCCGGCCTCAAAACAAAGTTCCGGGTGGTATTTATATTAATCCCCCAAAGTTTGAAATTAAAAATAACGAAATACAATTTTTTCCAATGTTGCCTTTCGGTAGCCCTAAAGCTGAGAGCTGTAGCCCTACGCATTCAACCTGTTCTCCCGAAGTGCTACCTGTAGAGCTACACTTCAGCTGTAGCCCTACCGCCATACATTAGTGAGATTTTGTGCTTTGCATGTAACTTTGGCACCTGACGTCCCTATCATGTCACCCGACGCCTCACACACCCGTCATGACTTCTCACGGTGACGTCCAACATGGCCTCAAGGCCTCACAATTCAAACTTGGCGCAAACACCGCCTTCTTTCCGGCGAAATTAGCAAAAACACAAAAACAAAACAAGGCACGGCATAAATCGTGCCTCTAACGCACTAATATGCCCTACTTAGGCGCTTATATCTACGATATCACGCGCCTATCATACACCCAAGCCTAAACATCAAGACAACACCCGAAACGACACCTAAGAGTCAATCATTATGTTGGAGATCATGTGCCTTAGCCCTTTCCTCATCTTCAGCTTCCATAATCACTAATCGTCAAGTGAGATCGTTCTCATCCCCCAAATAGCTAAGGCTCATAATCTTGTTAAGGGACCAAACAGCTTGAGCCTCGTTTAGATGAGTCACGTTGATGCCTACAGAAGAGATTGGCAAAGCAGCAGCGGCAACAACTGAGATCTAATCAGAGCACAACTTTGCTTCTTTTTTCTACCTTTCTTCTTGGATTTAGGAATGCCCAACATATTCTCTACCGACTTCTGCTTCCATTTTCCTTTCTCCGTACCCTTAGTCACCTCAATTGGATTGAGATCAAAAACTAACTATAGGCCCTCAACTTTCTTGTCATTCAAAAAACCTACTTCCAAAAGATTAAGCCTACATCAGGTTCTGCTCACTCTGTAACTGTGGCAATATCCAAAGGTCCATCTTCTAAGCAAGGAAAATTATCCCTTGCAATAATAGCTCCATCATCAGCGAAGGATTAATGGGATGTATCCTTAGTATCAATTTCGGCCTCAATAGGTTCAGAGAAGGCCAGTAACTGATTATCCCCTACAAGATTAGTCTCCTTGGGCTTAGAATCAGCCCCACCACTTACTAAATCACAGCGGGCTTCACTTGGATGTCTTTCATTTTTCTTCCTTCGGGATTGTGGTATGCACATGGTAGTACTATGATATAGGTGTTAATATCGTTGGGATAGAAAACAGGTTGGGATATATGTTTTCTAATAGTGATGCATACTTTTTCTTTCCCTTGCTCGATGTTCCCTTTTGAATTTTGAATAAAATTTCTCTTTTGCCGACCCAAAAAAAAAATACTCTTAATTATGCGGCAATGAAAGGGGAGGGTTTTGCCCTTCGTAGATGTTTCCTCCTCCGTTGTAATGTGTTTTCTCACTTTCTATATCCCCTCCATTTCAATGAGGTTTTTTTTTTTTTTTTCTCAATCTCATCAAATCAGAGTTTTTTTTTTTTTTTTTGGTATCCCCTCTTTTCTTTTCTCTTGGCTTCCCCTTTCGTCATTGAGGTGTTGGTTCAAATTCTCACATTGATGGTGATGATGGTTCTCTAACGAAGGAAGGCAGTGATGGTGGTGGGTCCAATGACACATAAGATGATAAGATCGATTGACTTGGCGATTTCACTATTACTTTAGGAGTTCGAATAGGGTGCGGCCCATTATTTGGCTAGCATAAATAATAGTGGTTTGGGTGGTTGTAGCTTTGAAGGCTACGTAGTCTCCCTTGTGACTTTCTATTCCTTAGATTAAGGACCGATGTGATTTCCATGTGTGGTTAATTAGCTTGTATACCTGTGTTCGCTATCAAGATAGTTATAGGCCTGGACATGTAGCCTAACCTAATTTACACTCAATCTTTCTCTTTGCATTTTTACGAACAAAATGCAACAATTACTAATGGACTCCAATCGAACAGCGCTACCCCTTGTACAAATTCTTTACTTTCGCCATTGAAAATGGACGTAAGCTAACCTGAACAATGCCAATCAAAAAAAAAAATCGTAGCCTGAACAACTTAAGTTGTTAAAAACTGTACTCGGTTTCAAATGTCTAAAAGTTGTTATTATATGTTAGGCAGCTCGTTAATTTACTTTATTTTTTCCTCCACGACAAAGGGTTAGATTAGGACTGGTCTAATTGCCTTCGCCTTCAAGAGAATCTCCCTTGAATTTAAACTACCTTTAACTTCTCTTGTGCGTAATAAATTAAACGAGAATATTATTATATTAATTAGGCTAGAGAGGTTTTTTTTTTTTTTTTGATAATTTTTAATGGTAGAGCTTATTGAAAAGCAACCCAGTTGTTATCTTATTAATTTGTTTGTTTATCAGGATTATCTCTGCACGTTCCATCTTTTTCCTTGTAATTGTTAATTAGAGAATCATAGACTTCTCTTTATCGATGTTAATTTTTTATCTTTAAGAAAAATGTATTAATTGCTTTTTTTGTGGTCTTCATCTTGATGTTTTGGCTTCAGGTTTCTCTTCTAATTAAAGTCATACACTAACCAATATATAAAATAGGACTTCCGTGTAGTCCTAATTTGGTTTTTGGTTTTCCTGTAGTCTTACGTGTGTTTTTTGTTGGTTTTCTGTAGATGAGATTTGAACCGTTGGATTGCCAAACAGACGGCATTCGAGCCGCGCAGTACGGGCACCAACCCCCAATATTAATCCTGTTTGAGTTCGAGGTTTCTGTGGTTTTTGCATACATCCCTGACTTCCTGTTGATTGGTTGGTGTCTTTCGCGCTTTCAGGTCTTGGTTGACGCTCGTCTTGTCGTTGTGCCTAGGGGTGTATACGAGCTGAGTCAAGCCGAGTATTGGCATGTTCGAGCTCGGCTCGATCAGAATAGGTATGGCTCGAGCTCGAATCGAGCCAAAAAATCAGGGCTTGAGCTCGGCTTGCCAAACATGTACAAAGCTCGAGCTCGGCTCGTTAAAACTCAGTCTAAAAAAAACGAGCCTGCTCGGCTCGAGCTCAAAATCATTCCAGACAAGCTCATCATTCATTCGAAAGGCTGATTCCATCAATTTTTTTTCACTAAATCACTAGCTGCAACTACCAGCCTAATTCCACATTGTTAATTTTTCAACCAAAAATTATAGGCTTGTTCTGGCAGATTGTGCACATATAAAGTAATAAGATCTGACTGGTTCCACAAAAAAAAAAAGTAATAAGATCTGAATTACATTTGAGGCCAGGCAATCGAGAAGAGTTCAAGCATCTTCTCCATGCCGGAATCCACTCCCCTGGCTCTAAATCTTCTTGACCCAATCGTTTCATTGCTTGAGAATGGGCAGCACCATAAGGATTGCAGAAGATCGATGCCGGAATGAAGGTAGAACCCGCCACTACCTCGACGAAACGGCACCGCAACTGACTGGCGGCGGCAATGGCTATCGTTTGGTGGAGTGCGAGAGAGAGGAGAGAGAAGGGAGATGGAGTGGAGTATGCTTTCTCCTGGTTTAGTGCGAGAGAGAGAGAGAGAGAGAGAGAGAGAGAGAGAGAGAGAGAGAGAGATGAAGTGCGGCTAGGGCTTGTTCACAGTATATATTGGTTATAATCAACAGCTATGATTTCCCCAACCTTTACAGATGGACGGGTAGGATTAATATATATATTCGAGCCGAGCCGAACCGAGCCGTTACCAAGTCAAGTCGAGCCAACTCGCGAGCCTGTCGAGCCGAGCCTAACTAGGCTTGAGCTCGGCTCGTTTGTCTAATGAGCCACAAAACCGAGCTCAAGCTCGCTCATTTACTCTTCGAACCTAGCCGAGTCGAGCCTTAACCGAGCTCGCGAGTAGCTCGGCTCACTTACAGCCCTAGTTGTGCCCCTTGCTTCGTTAATTAATCTTTGTTTTCTTCTTTCAAAGATTAATAACTTTCTTTTGCCAACTTAAAACAAATAAATAGGACTTCCGCGTAAAATTGTATAGGTATCAGCTACCATGTTTCCGCACTTCCGATGGCAGGAAACAAGAAGTGCAGGTAAAAATTGCAGATTATGAGAAATTCTTACACAAATTCTGTGCGCATACACATTAATGGTGCATATGTCCACACATACCCCGAAGACCTTCTGATGCGCATGAAGCCCGCTTAATGATCCATTAGCGCATTGTGTCACGACCCAAAACCTACCTTGGAAGTCGTCACCGGCCAAGCGGGTGTTAAGCCGCCGAAGGCCTGCTCATAATCTAGTTTAGGGATTTCTCGAATCATCGTCACTTTAAACAATAGAATTCAAGAATGCGGAAGCGTAGAATAATTAACATAATCCCAGAGCTTCTAAGTGTACAAGTATAATTACAAACCATTAGGCTACACACAATTCTCCATGGTTATTCTAGCACCCCATTCAATCCACCACTTGCTATCTACCTTAACTTGAAAAATTGGAAAAGGTTTTCATAAGCCGAAGCTCGGGTGAGAAACGTATACCAAAGTTACAAGTTTGACCATGAAAATACCCCACATTATAAAACAGTTCAAAGCAACAATCCAAATATTTCATTGAACATCCAGTACATGCATTTTAGCCCGTAAGCTCATTTCTTTGGTCCAAGAGATGGACCCTTTTCATTTCATTTCTCTTTCAACTTTTGTACTTTTGAGCGATAATAATAGCATTCAACGGTATTTTTGCCAGTCAGCGGTATTTTTGCCAGTCAGTTGGGGAGCGACCCCATTGAAGAGTGGTAAGATATCGTTACCCGGTGATGCCTGGCTGCATCTCCTACCTTATTACTTCATGCCGCTAGTTTCTTTCCACGTTCCCTAGCGCTCGGGACACCGTTCGAATGATTCATATTATCACAAGCATGTACTGACAAGAAGTAAAATTCAAGTTGCCAAAACATATTGCCATTGTCTAGATTAACTGTAACACAAAAGATTTGTAAACCAACCATTGCATGCATTAACATCAAATAATCCAAGTAGGAAGCTCAATTCCCATATTTTCCAGCAAAACAAGCAATGGCATTTCTTTCCAAAAATTCAGAAAATACATGTAACAAAGGTATGCAAAACTCACCTTTAAAAAGTAGCGGTCACTTTACAAGTATCACCTCACTTCACAGTACTTGCACCTAAATACATAATTATCGTGACAATTACTCACAAAATTACCTTTACTACTAACTTAGTTAAAGCTAGAGTAATATCATTTTTATGACTTAGCTTCGGGCATCAATCTTGCAACCCATCTTAGAATACAGTTCACAATTTAGGGACTATTTTTCCACGATCCAAACTCAAAGTCTTACTGCCATAACTAGAAAGCTAGAGTTAAATTGTGTCTTCTTTAATAGAGCAGGGGTTTCCATAGGATTTCTGAAATCCCCAAATTCCCTTCCGTTAACTCAATCAATATTTTTGTTTCCGGCTTCGACGGCCAGCAACGTTTGGGAAATCAATACAGGCACCTAGATTTCTAATACTTCAGTGAGAGACTTAGTTATTGAGTCGTGATTTCGGAATTTGCCGAAAAGAGGGGTTTTCTGTTTTGAGCAAACAACAGTGAGAACCCGTGAGAAAGCGAGGAGTGCGGTGGAGGAGCGATGGGTTTGCGATGTTGTGCGTGATTTGTGTGTCCTGTACTATACAAAAAAATACACATTTTAATGTAAATTAAAGAGTGAGAAAGTGAGATTACCAGAAGAGAGAAAAAGGGAGTTCGGCAATGGAGTCCTCCGACGAGCGGGCATGTTCGACGGAGTAGTAGTCGTCTACAGGAGTCCGTTCTTCTTCTTCTCTTTTTTCTTCCTTCGCGCTATCTCTCTCTCTCTCAGGAGTCCGTTCTTCTTCTCTTTTTTCTTCCTTCGCGCTCTCTCTCTCTCTCTCTCTCTCTCTCTCTCTGAATCGGTGGAAGAAAACTGGGAAAAGGTTGATATCCTAATTACTAAATGTAATTAACAAATATAATATCCTTATAGAAGAATATATACACTCCGGTGGATTCAAAAGATGAATCAGCAACCATTTCACCCATGCATGCCACATGCCACCACAAAGCACCACATTGCAACACGTGGCGTTTCGCGCCAGATCATCGCTATTTTGTCCGTTCGCGTACAAATTCCGGTCTCCAAAAATTCTCATAATTTTAACATAAACAAATAAAAATATGAGGATCATCATAGCGTTAATCAATTTTCAAGGAAAAATCCGAACATAGAATAACTTGTACCGTGTATCAGATGTAACCCAGTTGTCCCATAGTATTTATAAAATTAAATCAGAATTCTCACATTTATACTTCGCGAAGCCTAACCCATTATCAGAATTAAATTAAAGTGTCAAGTTCCTATTCGGACCACGTGACTAGAATTTTAAAAAAAAATCAGGATTTTACACATTGATAGTCAACCTCACAACTAGTGACTTCAGAAAGTCTTTGATCAACTCTCACCCGTGTGTTAATAATTTTTTGTGCGCGGATAGTGTATATAGAGACCCGTAAGTTATTATAATTTCGGAAATCGTTTACTGCGTAAAAGAATCGTATTATTAATAAAGTTATGCGTTTGTTTGTGGAGCGTACGGATATATGTTTATTGTTGTGTATCGGACACTCAGAGAATGGTAAAATGTGAGTTTTAATGTTGTTTTGATGTATTGGTAGCAAGTGGGGTTTGATTCGATGTCCGTCAAAAAAATTTTATTTTCTATCCAGCTTGTACTGGTACTGCCTTTTGCCTAATGCCGGTACATTGTGTCCAGAAGTTGTATTTTTGGGCATTTTTAGGGTTCCAATACCGGTATTGGGAGTCGCCCAGTACCGGTACACGCTGTGTTTTTCGGCAATTTTCAGCACTCATTTCAAACGCCTATAAATACCACATTTTGTCATTTTTCACACCCAAACCCACGAAAACAGATCTGAAAACACCCCCTCTCACCTACCCAACTCTAATCTCACCCAAAACTCTTGATTCAAACCTCAAATCTTTAAGATCCAAGGGTTTTCAACCTCAAAATCACTTGAATCTCACATTTGGTGAATAAGGGGTAAGTTAGGTGTTCTTTTTGTTAACTTTTTGGCTCTTACCCACGTTTTTCTCTCTCTTCTCTCAATCACTTGTTGATCTTTGTTCATTTATATTGCTTTTGGGTTGTATTCACTCTAGATCTTGTATCTAAGTTTGGGTGGAGCTCGTTTTTGGTGGATTCAAGCGGATAGCTCTCGGTAGACCTAGGGTTTTGCTCAAAACCCACTAAGGTTGAGATTTCTCTCATCCTTTACATGTTTTGTACTGATTAAGTGTGATATGGGTGTTTGTTTGCTATCAATGATCGAATGGTCTATTTTACAACATTGAGAATTGCGTATTCCTTGAAAGTGATATTGTGGTCTTGATTGTTATGATCCATGAGCTATTTGTGATGTGTTTGATAATGTCGATGTGTGTGAGCAAGAAGTTATGGCTTCAGTGTTGATTGTGATGATAGGATAGTTGTCGTTGTCAAGTGATTGTAGAGTGTATTTTGACGCAAGGGGTGGAAACACAAATTCGCAAGGGGTGGAGTGTATTGTGACGCAAGCAGTGGAAACACAATTCATTAAGGGTGGAAATTCGTTGGATGAAGTGTACGTGTGTGTGTGTGTGTGTGTGTGTGAATTGCTATGATACTTGCAAAGGGTGTTGGCGTGCATTGTTTGCATGGATTTGTCATTTAATTTAATTCGCCGTATTTATGCTTATCATCTCATCACATATAGAATATGTAGAGATTTTCCTATTGTGCTAGTGTAGCTCAACAAAATCCTTCTTTTCAGGTCCTAATGCTAGGCAATAGATTGCATGCTATGGTGTGCTTGGATATGAAGATTTTTGGAAACTAACTTGATTTAGTTACTCATTCATCTTTGTAATAGACTTACTTTTGATTAAAGATGATTTTGTAACTAATTCCTCTTGATTTCGTTTGACTAGATCGCCTGTAATTCAATAACACATTCGAACTTGTATTTAACTTAATTTGGGCCATGGTGCCAAGGATGTAATTTATGAAACATGGAGATTTGTTTTGTAAATTAAACAGATGGGAAATCATTTTGAGTATTATTTAACTTATGCGAAAATCTTTTATTGAAAATGGTTTAATTATTTATGTCGAAAATCGAGGTCGTGACCGTGTACACGGCTTTACATACCCACCTCCGGAAGTCTTTGATCAACTCTAACATGTATGTGCGCTAATAATTTTTTGTGTGCAGACAGTGTACACAACATTACGTACGCATCCTGACACTAATTGCATCCCACTAATCGATATTGATCCTTTTTTTTTTTTAAATGAACACGGCCTAATCTACTGGAGGAAATTGAGTTCTCACCGCGTAACTTGAGCTAATCGATATTGAATGAACTCAGACGCATTTAGAGGCTTAATAAGCGTGTGAATGATGATTTGAAGAGTCATCAAACTATATATTAAGATTTAAGATCGATCAACTTTGTACCCTTTATATTTGATCAATGAATATCCCCGAATAATTCAATATGTTGCGTCCGCTACCAAATTATAAATAGTAGTAATTTTTCATACACCAATGATAACCACCCGGAACAATGAATTAATACTAATAAACAAAAGTGAAAAAACAAATCAATGGATTTGTTTGACTCAACCATGTGGATCGATCACATGAATTAAACAATCAATTAAGGGAAAATGATGGTAGTACTGATTAATTAAGTGTTATAAAGTGGTTGTGGATGTAGGCATACGTAGCTACGTACGTACTGTCTGAGGCGGAACTACCCTTAGGCTTAGAAGGGCCAAGCCCCGGCGTACGTAGTTTCGGGTTTTTTTTTTTAAATATTAATATTAATGGTTTTTCATTTGTTAAGAACGTGTAGCTATTGCGTTTTGCTTGGGGTATTATTTAGACATTTTAATACTTTAAGAATGTGTTCGTTTTGGATCCAAAATTCAACTCCTCTCTCTGCGCAAGGTCTCTCATAATTTTTTTCTTCAATTACTAATCTCATCTCTTCCTATATATTTTTTTTCACTCATTACCCACAGAACTACCTCAAAACCAAACAAACTCTATCCTTGGAATTTCAAAATCTAATTGCTCAGAGTTCGGCCCCCATATCTACCAAAATCCTGATTCTGTCTCTGCGTACTGTAGTATTTAATGACAGTTGACCACCGATAGTTTTTCTTAAATAAAAGACCAAATGTGGTACATATACATGCGGTTAATTTAATTAACCGCATGTATATGCGGTTAATTTAATTAATTGACAGTTGACCACCGATAGATTTTCTTGTGCTATCGATACATTTTTTCATCGATGGTAAAAGAGAAAATGGTGTTAGGTGCAACTAGGCCCGTGCAAAAACTCGCCTACCCGCGGACCCGATCCTATCCGATCCGAAGGGTCTCGGGCGGGGTCGAACATGTGGTTCGGTGGGATACGGGTTCATTTTCTGTCAAAAATCATATTTCAGTTTGGGGTTCGAGGTGCTGCATTTCTTACCCGATCTGACAAAACCCGACAATTCACAAAGATTAATTCAGTTTTTGGTCCGACCCGACGTGACGTAAAAATGGGCTCGCAGACGGTTCTTATCACTTGTTCAGTTCGGGTTTGGGGCCTAAAATAATATTACCCGACATGTCGGGTTCGGGTTCAGGGTCAAACACGACCCGTGCACAACACTAGCTGCAACAATATACTAAATGGAAACAGTACTTATGGAAAAACTATAATTAAATACTTCCTTCGTCCGTATTTGTTAGTCCCTTTTGGGAATCTGTGTCATTTTCAAATGTTCATATCTTTCAACAGGAACTTTTAAAATATGCAATATGGATCTTAATTAATTTTATTATTTTATGTTTTCAAAATTATGAAAAATATTATGAATTGGAAGATGAAATGGTTTTTAAATGGCACGAATTTTCAAAAATGGACCAACAAAGGTAATCTTATTTTTTTGTTGTCTCACCGATGTGCTAGAGGTTATTGTCGGTAGGGCTGCGCATGGTCCGGATCGGATCGGATTCCTATGAATCCAATCCTAATCCGCGAGTCACGGTTTTTTGAAAATGAAATCCGTGTCCGGACCAAAAGTCTCACGGTTCAGTCCCGATTTTGTCCACAGATTGCATCAATCAACAACCAAGTACATGATTATAATCACTGACCCGATTTAGTTTGTGACCCGATTCAATTTTTTTTCGAGTAATTCAATTGTTCCCACTTTCCAGTTAGCTAGCATGTGTTCCAGCAAACTACTTCATTCATTAAAAAAAAAAAAAAAAAAAACAGACAATTCCAGACATAGACCTGAATTACACAACAAACAGTTCCAGCAAACGACTGAGTATACGGCTTTGGCTTTCCCCCCTCTATAAAGATTGCACTTTACCCTCCTTAGTTTAATTTGATAGTTTATATTGATATACCATATTGTCAAATAGTTACCAATAATTTATAGAAATAGGTGTAAAATTATAATTATTTACTCATATAGAGTCCCCTTTCAAGTAAGGGCGTCCGCATTTTATTTAAAATGCGGACGTTCCCTTTTCTCCCCTTTTTCCAATCAAATTTCGAAGATCCGAACCGCTCAATGTGATGATCCGAGCCGCTCAATGTGTTCAAAACATGATTTTAAGGGTACCCGTGAAAAATCAGCAAAAAAAATTGACCGGGAAGAGCTTGATTTGAGCAATTTTTATTTGAACCGTTCGATAAAATACAAACAAAAACTGCTTGGATCAAGCCATTTCCGGTCCCTTTTTTTTGTTGATTTATCACGGGTACCCTTAAAATCACGTTATGAATATATTGAGTGACTCGGATCATCGCAAATTGGTCGGGAGAGATTTCTTCAAATACGGTAAGGGCGCCCTTACTTGAAGTTTTGTGATTACATATATATTATATATTTTTAAATATCTCATGGATCAGTTCGGATAATCCATAGTTTTCAAATGAAAATCTAATCCTAATCCATATCTCATGATTTTTTAATTTTTGAATCCGTGTCCGGACTATTAATCCACAAACAAAATCCAAAATGTACAGATTGGTTTTGGTTCAGACCGGTTTCACGGTTCACTAGATTTTTTGTGCAGCCCTAATTATCGGTGTCCATCTCTCAAGGAAGTTTAGTGGGCACCGTACTGGAAGAAGAAAAACTTGGAAAAAAAAAAACAAAAACAAAAGAAGAAAAACTTGGAACAAACTCGGAAACTAAGAGAAGAGGAGGAATTGAGTGTGTCTTTTACAGGCCAATTGAAGGAGACAAAATGAGCCCAACTGAATTATAGAGATGGGAAACTTGGTGGGAAATATTATTAATATTCAACGGGAGGGGAGGGTTTTGCCCTTCATAGATGTTTTTCCTTTCTTTGTAGTGATGCATGTGTTTTCTTGCTTTCTACGATCCTTCCTTTTGAATGAGGATTTTTTCTGGCAATCTCAAATCAGAGAGTTTTTTTTTTTTGCGGTATCCCCTCTTTCCTTTTTCTCTTAGCTTCCCTTTCATCACTGACGTGCCGATTTAAAATTCCCACATTGATGGTGATGACGGTTCTCTCACGAAGGAAGGCAGTGGTAGTGGTGGTAGTCCAATGACGAATAAGATCAATTGACTCTGGTGGTAGTCCAATGACAAATAAGATCGATTGACTCGCTAACTTCACTGCTACGAGTGTTTGAGTTTTTAATCAATGTGAATTTTCTTTGTGCATAGGAGTGTGGATGGGGCGGCCCATCATTTGGCTAGTATAGATAGTAGTGGTCATAACACTACCGTCACCACAGGGGGTGCAGTAGCCAGCCACCACAAGCGTGTGAAAAATCAGCTCAATCTAATATGCGTAGGAGCTCGATTTAATCTTTCATTTTTTAACTGCTCGGATCATCTAATGTTTGGAAGTTTGAATTGAACACCTGCACATATCGGATTGAGCTGATTTTTCACAAGGCCCACTCGAGTTTTTTCTAAATTATTGAAAGTCTCAGATCATTCGTGTTGCCAATATGTGCGATGATGTGAAAGATATAATGTTATGTCTCCTTAATAAATTGGAATTACGAAATTTGACACTTAAAAGTAGACGAAGAGATTATAAGATTTGATAGAACTATGTGAAACTGGTGCATGTCAATGTCTTCGGTCTTCTTTTTAATTTATGAGCAACAATTTTATTGAAGAAAACCTGAGGACAGACAAGTGGTGGTAAGCAACTGCCTGGGAGTCCATTACGATGACAATGATGAAGGTGACCTCAAGAATCAACCGGTTCAAGAGGGATTGGAGGAGCAAAGGTCTCTGCGTCCATTATTGTCTTTTGTCATTGGCTAGTACTTTATCTCTTTTGAAATTGTTAATTTTAGATATGAATTTTCACCGGAATGAGTGTCAGGTGTAAGAATGTGAAGCACAAGATATAAAATTGGGTAACTTCACTTGCCAACAGTTGAGGATCTAAAAATTCAATAATATTAATTTTCCCCAAGGAATGTGGACTTATTACATCAAATTCAAAAGAACATAAATGTACTCCACGGTTGCTGTACCAACCAAAAGGAAGAATACAATTAAAATTAAATTAAATGAACTTATTAGCAATCATAAATAGCTACCGTAGGAAAAGACGACAAAAATAACAGTTGATATATAGTACACAATGAAGCTCTTAACAATGAGGTAGATCAGGTGGAGGAGGAGGCAAAGAAGTCAATGGCGAGGGCCCGTCCTCAACAACAAAAGCCGTACCCAAGCCCACCGCCAAGTGTGCATCCAAGTGACAGTGCAAAAACCATACACCTGCATTTGTCATCAAATAGTCAAAACCTATGATCACAAATATTCATTTATTATTTGTTCGAAAAAAGAGTACCCATTTTACAATCCATACACGCTATGCTCATAAGTTAAGGGCCGATTTGTTTCACATTAGTTATTTTCTTGTGAGTGACGAATAAAAAATAAGTAAAATTAAGGGTAAAACCATTTGATAGTGAATTATTGATTTTTTTTTTTTTTTGCAGTATATTCGATAAAATAAAATAAAATAAACACTCTGCCAACTATCTTGCAAAAATTACGCTCGTCGCTTATTCTGCTTATTAAGGCAGCTCAACAGAATAACGTCTAAAAAGAACTAGCACTAGCCATTAAGCAACCAAGTGCCATAATGGTTTCATTTGTTTATCTCTTTGTAGTTAGTCCCTTCATCTCATTTTATTTGCCCAGGAGGGGGAACTCTAGTTCGTAACGGAATATGCAATTAATTCGTGTCTTTCTAAAAAGCTTAATGAGATTTCTATTACTACTAGCCCTTGTTCTCTATCTTTAAAACTACTTTCACTATGAGGGTTATAAGTTTGTCGAAATTTACACACTTTTCTTTAACTTTATAAAAAGAGCTAGCAAAGAATTTGTGACATCCAAAAATAGAATATCAAGGAAACAAAATCAAACGGAGGGAGTATTTATACATATATATGGAGTAGTAAACAAGCAAGTTATGGAAACTAAAGTGGTCTAAAAATCCAATATCGTACCTGGATTATTGGCTGTAAATCTAATGACGGCCCACCCTCCAACAGGCACTCCGATTGTATTGCGTATTTGTGGATTGTCGAGATTGAACTTTTTAGGCCCATTTACAGCATCGTAATTGCCAAACCCTTGGGCCAAGACGTAAAAGTTAAACCCATGCAAATGTATCGGGTGGTTCTCTATCCCCACCAATGCCGTGTTCTGTAACACGATCTGAACCGTAGAACCGAACTTCAACTTCGTAACCTTTGTTGACTTCGATGTGATCACAAACGATGTGTTAAATGAGTTGCTTGAATCCGTGTAGTTGAACACCAACGGTGGATTTTTAGGAAAATCGGTGGTGTATATCCCCTTAACATTAAAGAAAAACGCTTGTAACATAGATAACTTGGTAGGGAGCACGAAAGATGCGTTGTTCATGCTCGCAGCAAATATGTCACCTAAAGGGCCCTCACAAGTCTGGTTCGCTCCGCAAGGGACCAGGCCCAAGCCTTCCGTCACGAACATGTGCCTGTCGATTTTGAGCGGGACCGGAGCCCAGAAAGGACCACTCACAAGGCTCGTCAAGTTGGAATAGAATTTGAAGGCCGTAGGAGTGTCGTTGAAGGCGGGCAGGGTCGGCATCAGTGGGGTCGACGATGTGGCATATTCATACGTAATGATTCCGGTGGTGGTTGTGTTATCGAACGGCACACCGGCAGCGCTGGCGTAGGGATGTGCCGCCATGTAATAGGAGGCTAGCGGTTGGTCAGCAGTGAGCAATGCGTCGACGGTCTGGCCGGGAGCTATGACGATGACGTCGGTGACCATTGGGTTGGTGTAACTGGCATCGACGGCGACGACTTTCATCGTGTGGTTGGCTATCTTGAAGAAGAGTTGATTATTGAGTGCAGCGTTGATGATACGCAGGAGATATGTTTTTCCTTGTACAACCTTGATCTTATGTGTTCCTACATAAGCAGAGATAAAAAATCACAACTTGAGTATGAAATGTGATGAGGGGTTCTTGTTTAGCTAGCTGGCTAGAAAAAAGAGTACTAAAGCATTTTAATTCCCAACTTTGATTATGAACGTTATAGGCAGGTACCAAGATTAGTAGGTTTTGTTTACAGATTACTATAACACTTTTACCATATCATTGCGGGGAAAAAATTCTGGTTATAAATCATTTTTCGAAAATATGACTCACCATCTGAGCAATTATACAGATCACCAGGCCGACCGTTGATGGTGAAAGCATCGGAAATGTTAGGCGCACCCCCGACGGCTAGTGCTTGGTTCTCGACGTCAATAATATTAGCATTCCACCACTCTCCTGCAATCGCAATTTAATCGATCTTTCAGTTAAGTTTTCAACTATTTTCTTGCAATCATAAGGTATTTTTTTGAGGTATAAACATTTTATACAGTTAATAGGAGGCTAGTAAATTTTGATCCTATAGAAATAAAGGTTACATGGAAAGAGCAATGCTACATGCACGGATATGTTTGGAATCATCCAGTTCAAGTGAACTATGGTCCCACCTACATCGAACGATTGCAGTATTCGAATCTATAGAAACAAATATATATGAGCATCTCATTCTTCTGTATATTCTAAACATGAGTTACATCAATAAGTATTGCTTAATAGACTTGTTGATTATTATGTATCAACTATCACGACTGTAAATAATAAAGCTTTTGATAAAATATGTAAGCATTAGAAGGGTTTGGAATGTACCCAAAAGAATTGGGAATTCTTTGTGGGGTTTTGGGAATGGGTACGAGTGACCCTTTCTAGGACGGATGATTAGCGCCCCATATACAGTTTCTCGGAGCGTTTCGACATGAGCATGCCACCAGAGGGTCCCCTCTTGTCCTGTGATGGTGAAGTTGTACGTGTAGTTACTTCCAGGAAGTATCGGGCATTGCGTTACATATGCAGGCCCATCAGCCCATCCACTTCGTAGCTGAAAAATTCCGTGCCTACATGAATGTCATGACATTGAACTTGTTAATAGGTTAATGCCATTGAACGACCTTTGGAGTCTGGACATTGAATGAAAGACAGATAAATAAGGAAATTTCAATAAACATTAATTTGATTTCTTTTTATCGGCAAAGTGTGTGTGTATATATATAATACTAAAAAGAGAAGAGATAAGTGCAGGCCAAAACAGCCTAAACCGAATAAGATCTTCATCAAACAGCATATATTGAGGCAGATAGTGAAGCAGACTCGCCAGCTCATGAAACATTTTTCTTTCCTAGAAATTGTAAGCAATTTTTTTCCTTTGCTAAGTCGGATTGTTTAGGCCAACTTACATGTGTCTGGACTAATTCATGGTCATTCAATGACATTGTCTTACAAAGGTTTTTTATCGCAAAGGAAATTTAGATCTAAAATGGAGCAAAGCTGTAAGTATAAAACTATGATCGGAAGGTTGAAAAAGTTTACTGCAGTAAAATTATAATTCAAAAGTACTGGTAGAGTTTTAGAGTAATTTTGACTTTTTTCAATTTCGATCAATTTTTTACTTTTCTGATTTCTATTGTCGAGACGAGTCAAAAAAATCAGTGAAAAGATTAGTCCAAACTAACTCTAAATATCCTTATCGTAAAGTGGTTGGAAAATCATAACATATTGTTAAATAATTTACTAGCGTGTTTGTGCCTAAGAAAAATATTCAAAGAGCCAGTTGACTATAAATATTCAAATACGATCGAGCTGGAAATATATGTTAAAGTATTTACAGTTAAGGGCGGTCAAATTAATAAGTAATTCAAAAAAGGTTGTATAGTGGCATATAGTGGTAGACTTGTAATGCATACCAATGAATGGTAAGGTTGTAGGGAGATTCATTGCAGACATGAACGATCAGTCTGTCACCCTCGTGAACTTTTATAATTGGGCCGGGAAGGGTACCATTCACTGCGGTGACGACTTGCTGCTGACATAGCGGGCTGATAGTTAAATTTTGCACCTGAAAAAAAAAAAAAAAACTTTATAAAAAGCTTACTGCAATAGTTGAATATTACATATCCAAACATGCATAAATGCATAATAGGAATGTGTGAGTGTGTGTTTTTAATATGTTTGGAGAAAACAAAAATAGGAGTGCTACTAGCTCCGTTTCTTTTTTGTTGTTTTTATTAAACGCGTATTTTTTGGAATAAAGACGTACGTGTATTCCGGGGCTATTTTTCTTTTGAAAAATTGGCATGAATCAAACGAGTTCAATTAAAATTTTCAATTCATTGAAATAATACATTTAAGAACATATGTTAGCCATAAACCCAAAAAAAAAAAAAGCTTTCATAATAGCCATGCATACGCTGAAGGGCTTAGTAGCGGATTGCCATTTGAAAAGTTCAAATTTGAGACTCTTAGACAAATTTTCACCGAGAACATTAAAAGTTAAAAGAAAAATGGAGTTGCTTTGTACGCAAAAATAAAACACAGTTATTCTATTATTGACTGATCGTAACTCCAAATTAGAATATACGATCAGTCAATGATAGAATGCAATTAATCAGTCAATAAGAACATATCTCAAGATTCGTATGTTTCAAAATTTTCACTTTTCGACTACAAATATTTTGGATTAGCGATAGATGATCTCTTGCGATGTAAAAAAAACACGTTACTTCAACTAATGTACGTGCCCTCGGCACGGAGACTGGGGAATGATGTTGTGCACTTCCGGACCGTCCATCTCGGCAGTCAATGGACAGGATTGCCGAGACAGTTGGACGGTTGAGATTACGCACAACACCAAACAATCCAAACTATTAATGATTGTCAAGACCAATTGTCCTGATATCCACAGCACCATCCCCCAATCCCGTCACGGAGGTGCACTAGACGAACTTACCCAACACCATGCATGCACCCAATCTCACAAAAGACTAAAAACGAAGAATGGGGGATTGGAAGATTTAAAAAAGAGAAAAGAAAAACCCAAGTGATTCAAATTGCTTGTAAGAAGTATTTACATGAAAAGAATGCTCCACGATATCGGCAGAGGCCAGTGAAAAATAAGCCAAAAGGGATAAAGCAAATGACAACAACATAGAACGAGCCATGTATGGAAAATCAGAAACAATATTCTAGCTTGTATTGTATGGCAAAATCAAAGCAAGAGATGGAGTTGTTTATATAGAGGAGGTTGGAGTACGTGTAGCTAGATAGGAAAAAGCCCAAGTTTTTTGCGTGAAGAATTAATTAATAAGCCTAAAGCACCAATGGGGCCGGTTTCGGTAAAAGGGCTTGAATTTAATAATTTGGTTAATTAGTCCAAAGTGGATTAATTTAGTGATATATATATCTGACAGCACATGCCGGTTCAAACTTGGGCTGTGATTGGAGGATAAAATAACGTAACTTAATTCCCTCGTTCACGTCTAGAGAGAGACATTTTTCGAATCATGACTTTTGTAGTGAGATGAATGCATGACTATATATTATATATTTATATATTCTAAAGGCTGTGTTTTGATTCTGATATATATGGATTACCAAATCGTATACCTTATGATCACACGGACGGTATTTTTGTTAGTAATTTTTTTTGTTTTGGTAAATGACTTTTTTTTTTTTTTGTACTTATAGAGATTGATCAAACGTTGAAACGGGGGATGGTGCCGTGCCGATCGAAGGGGCACCGCACCGTGTTGTGCCTTTTCCTCGGCAGTCCGTTCGGGCAATTAATCCACCACTCCTGATTTTGTCGCACAACACTTTGTTGTGCCCCCTCAGCACAACACCTCCCCCGGTTCGAAAGTCTAACGTTGTATTTTTGTATCATCGATCTAACCCTGAAAAGTCTCCGTCCAGGGGGCACAGCGCACCGTGTTGTGCCTTTTTCTCGACACAGCACCTCCTCCTGGTCAAAAGTCTAACGTTGTATTTTTGTATCATCGATCTAACGTTGAAAAGTCTCCCTCCCCTAGCTCGTGGCGATCAAAGAAGGGAAACACATAAACACATGCAGTACGTAGCCGTCGGTTGGAACCAGTCATGGAAATTCGATAGTTTTTGACTCTCTCCAAACCTAATGGCCAAGAGATTATAACCCATTCTTCGCAATTTATTTGACATAGTATATGCTACTGGTGGACTTGGTAAATACTTACGAACGAAGAAATTAAGCACCAAAATTAAAGTGAATGGTTATTTGTTGCTAGTTAATTGTTTCCCTTCCAATATTTTTCGAATGGAGTTTCTCTCATTCCTATAAATTATTATCTTTTTTATTTCTTCTCTCTATCTTGACATGAGCTTTTTAAAGTGAGGCGGATATTGAGTACGTTATTTAAGTTTTTTTTATTTTTTGAAACGGCAAAATTTTTTATTACAAACTCAACAAATGGTACATCGAGAAGTAGGTTATTTAAGTTGGAACTGTATTTCGTTTAGACGTGCCTTTTTTATTTCTTCTCTCTACCTTGACATAAACTTTTTAAAATGAGGCAGAGAGTTATTTAAGTCGGGACTGTATTTCATTTGAAAGGCATCCACTGGGGCATTAATAAAATAACATCAAGTATGATTCGGGGAAAAAAAATTATTGTTTTTAGCCATTATCCCAAATATAGAATCGGTTTCAATGATTCGCAAAATGTCAACTATATGACAACCTAGGATGACTTTTCGTGCAAGAAACTCTACATTTTTTTTTCTAAAATAATCATTAAGTCAATCACTATTAATCCCAGACTAAGGTATAAAAAACTGAGATGTAATTGTAACTTCAGTAATGTATTTTGGGTTCCATTGATCAACGGTTTGTTGGATGGTTCTTTTTGCTTTTTAGTCCGGGGTAGGTACATGCATATGATCAGGGACGGATTCAGAAATGTCGTTTAGTGGGGGCACCTTGTTAATTATAGTGGCAAAAATTTATTTTTTCAGTTAACCACAATAAGATCGTTACATATTAAGGCATGCAATACAAACTACAAAAATATATAACACATACTTTCACCTAAATTATGTAAAAATAAGTACAAAATCACAGACAGAATTTGAGAGTATGTTTTACATGAACATCGACACGTTTTAGAATGATCGATATAGTGTTATTAATGATATTATTTTAAAATATTACCCTTAGACGGTTAAAAATAAGTACAATTAAAAAAGAATCGATTCAAGTAGACAAATAGTTTGAAAATCAACAAGTATACATGCACCATATGACGAAATTGAAACATAAACTAGTTTTATATGCATATTTTTAAGATATATGCACTTGTTTATGTGTAGTAGCACACTTAATTTCATAATTATGCAAAATATATGAAAATATAACAAAATTATTTTAGTTTTGAGCGGGGACACGTGCCCCCCTTTCCCTCCGTCCTTGCACATGATGGGCTCTAAGGCTAAGGTGCCAACACTGTTGGGATGATTGCCTTAGCGGTGATGCATGTTTTGTACTCTTCGGATGCACCCATTCAAGATTTAATAAAATTCTTTTTTCGCCGAGAAAAAACTAATTTCAGATTAACAGTAGGCCAATCTAGAGTAGTATTTGACAATATTTGGTTTAGAAAATTGCATATAAAAAGTAGGAGCAGTTTCGTGTGATCAGTCTATGTATATTGATTAAAATTTGCTTTCATATCTCTCCTAATTATTCTAGAGAGAGAAGATCAGAGTTGGCGAGGATTAGGAAATTCATCAGCCCAGCTATATATCCTGTATAACCACAGGCAATAACCAATATTATAGAAAGAAAAAAGAAAAGTGGAGTATTTGACCCTTGCACATGTTCGATCTGGAGTTGTGATTTGTTTAGCGACTATATATTCGCCTTTTCATTTATATAGTTTTAGTGAAATATTAATAGTCAAAAGCTCTAAGTTAGACTTTATTCCACGTCATTACTTTTTTAGATTCAAATGGTAAAAATACTAGAATCATACCCATCTACATATACTTATACTCATAAGTGTATGGACCCTACACATACGACACATATCTAATGTGTGTAGAGCCCACATACAGTGTTTGTAGAGCTCACATGCACACTTGTGAGTGTGTATATGTGGATGTGCTTCTAACATTGCTCTTTCAAATGATTCTTTTCGCAAAATAGGTACACATTTTGGAGAACCCCATGAGGGTTGGAGATAATTTTCTACACAATGGTTGTTGTAACACCTCTCTCAAATGTGGTGGGACGCGCACATACTTGGACTCGCATCATGTGAGAGTCGCATCATGTGAGAGGTTGTTACAAGTAACGGTTGCATTGAAACTTTTTTCAATGGCTTAGAGATATAAATGGGAATTAGGAGTTTAATTTCTACTAATTTTCGCATTCGAAATTCTGTAGATACCATCCATCATTGTGGAGCTAGTTCTTGCAAATTTTTGTCTTTAACTTTAATTAAGCCTTCCCGCCTATGGACAGTAAAATTGATTTCTCAAAAATTAATCGAGGTAGGAGGTGTCGGAGGGGGTTCCCACAAAAAAGTTACTCCATACTAACATAAGTAGATTTTGTACTTACTGGTATTGCATAACATGATTTTTTTACGGGGGAGGGGGCCGCCGCCTCCTCTCTCCCCTCCCCCCGAGCTCTTCCTCCCCCTTCCCCTCCTCTCCATCTTTTCTCCCCCTCTCCCTTCTCTGGGTTTGTTTTCAGATTTCCTCCGGTTTTGGTTTGGTTCGAGTGTTGCTGAGTTCGACTCCTGACTCCAGCCGACGGCTTGTGAGTCTGGTTTGGTCCGGCTCCTCCTCGCCCTCAAGATCTGGTGGCGGGTCTGACGATTCAGTGGGCGTCGGTGGTGGGCTTCGAACAACGGCGAGGTGGGGGGCGGCGCTGAGGTTTAGTTTTTATGTTTTTTTTTGTTTCTTTATTTCTTTGTATTTCTTTTTCCAGCCGTTTGGCTCGGATTCTACCGGCTGATTTGGGTTTCCCCCAAATCCGTCCAATTTGGTACCAGTTTGGGTTCCCCAAATCTAGTAGGGAAGAGGTGGTGGGCGAATAATCGGCGCCTAGTGAGGATTGTCCGAGTTTGGAGTTGGTTATGGGTTGTGGTTTGTCCGGGTGCTGTTGTCAGTGAGGGGTCTACTCTGACCTTTGCTCCAGTGAACAACTCTCGCCGTCCAGATTTCATATGCGCTTATCGGGTTTGAGTTGGGGTCCGGTCCATTTGGATTCTCTACGATCTAGACCTTGATTGGTTCTCATCTGGCAAGTTCGCCGGTCTTGCTTTGCAGGGGGTGCCTGTGTCAAAGTCTAGATAGTTTTGACTCATTGTTGTATTTTTTGATGAAATCTGTATTGCCTTCGGGCATTGTTATGAAATGAATTGACTGTGTTTCAAAAAAAACATGATTTTTTTACACAAGTTGTAAAAAGAGCGATTTAAATAAGAAACATTTTGTATTTTGCAGGTCAGTACTCTGTGTTCTATTCCTTAGACTTTTGTTTGGTCTTCTTTCGTCTCTAACGTGTATTATTATTGTAACGGCGACAGCACAGTTTTACTTTTCTTGCTATTAATAATAGCGCGCATTCGTTCCAATAATAAAAAGGAAGAAGAAACGTATTACAAGATAGTTGAACCAAGACTTAATTATTTTATCATTTCTCTCCGACCCAAAGCACCTCTCTCAAAAAAAACCCTAGCCACTTATCTTCCTTTCCCTACCTCCCCCAAGGTTTGTCATCAATACTCTTATTGGATGTCTATTTTTTTCCTTCCTTCGGGATTGTGGTATGCGCATGGTAGTAATAGGACATACGTGTCAATGTCGTTGGGATATATATTTTCTAGTAGTGATGCATCCTTTTTCTTTCCCTTGCTCGATGTTTCCTTTCGAGTTTTGAATAAAATTTCTCTTTTGCCAATCAAACAAAAATATACTCTTAATTATGCAGCAACGGAAGGGGAGGGTTTTGCCCTTCGTAGATGTTTCCTCCTCTGTAGTGATGCATTTTTTCACTTTCTATATCCCCTCCATTTCGATGAGGTTTTTTTTTTCCTCAATCTCATCAAATCAGAGTTTTTTTTTTTTTTTGTGGTATCCCCTCTTTTCTTTTCTTTCGGCTTCCCCTTTTGTCAGTGAGGTGCTAGTTCAAATTCCCACATTGATGGTGATGATGGTTCTCTAACGAAGGAAGGCAGTGATGGTTGTGGGTCCAATGACACATAAGATCGATTGGCTTGGCAATTTCACTACTGCTTTAGGGTGCAAATAGGGCGGCTCATTATTTGGCTGGCATAGATAATAGTGGTCTGGGTGTTTGTACCTTGGAAGGCTACTCTCCCTTGTGACTTTCTATTCCTTTGATTAAGGACCGATGCGACTTCCATGTGTGGTTAAGTATCTTGTATATATATGTGTGTTCGCTATCAACATAGTTATAAACCTGGACATGTGGCCTAACTTAATTTACACGAAATTTCTCTTTGCATTTTTACAAACAAAATGCGACAAATAATAAGGGACTCCAATCGAACAGCGACCCCCTTATCCAAATTCTTACTTTCACCTTTAAAGATGGGCGTAAGCTGGCCTGAACAATGTAGAAAAAAAAAATGCTGGCCTGACTAAAAAAAACTGTGCGCGGTTTCAAATGTCTAAAAGTTGTTATTACTATGTTGGGCAGCTCGTTATTTACTTTATTTTTTCCTCAACGACAAAGGGTTAGATTAGGGCTGGTCTAATTGCCTTCGCCTTCAAGAGAATCTCCCTTGAATTTCAACTACCGAGTTGACTTTTCCAAAAACCAAATAGGTAAATAATATTGGTACTCTTAAAATTGATGCCGACACTTCAAAATCAGTGTAATTCTAAAATTACTTTCCTTTGTTCTTTAGATTGCCTCCATCAATTTTTAGAGTGCCAATATCATTTTCCAACCAAATATTCTCACATCTGATCAATTTTCCCAAGTCCGGGGGGGGGGGGGGGGGGGGATAAAATCTTCACACTGATTCAAACGGATTAAAAATTGGAGCACTTAAGTATCTGCTCTTCATTTGGTTCTATGATTTTCTTAAAGCTCTCATTGAAAATCCTAAAGCGAAAAATTAATTATGACCCTTTAGGATAAAATAATCAGAAAAATATGATTTTCGCACCAATTCAAACGGATTGAAAATTTGAGCACTTAAGTATCTCCTCTTCGTTTAGTTTTACGGCTATCTTAGGGCTCTCATTGAAAATCTTAAAACCAAAAATTAATTATTGCACTTTAAGATAAAATAATAAAAAAATAAGATCTTTGCGCCGATTCAAATAGATTGAAAATTGGAGCACTTAAGTATTTGCTATTCATTGACAGCTCTAAAATCAAGTGAAAAGCAAAATTTTTAAATGCTCCAAATTTTAATCCGTTTGAATCGGTGCGAAGATTTTATTTTTTTTTAACTATTTTATCCTAAATGATCATAATTAATTTTTAGCTCTAGGACTTTTAATGAGAGCCCTAAGATAGGTGTAGAACTAAATAAAATTGAAGATTTCATTTTTCGTACATTTTCCGTCCATTTAACTAACGGAACTAACGGAAACTAACGGAATGAAACCCAAACTGTAAAGTAAGGGAGGTTTCTGTCATTTTTGAAAACTGAGGGGTACTTTCTGTCATTGTCATATACCTCAGGGGGTCTGAGTGAAATTTGCCCTATATTAATTAGGCTAGAGAGTTTTTTTTTTAATAATTATTAATGGTAGAGCTTATTGAAAAGCAACTCAATTGCCATCTTATTAATTTGTTTGTTTATCAGGATTATCTCTGCACGTTCCATCTTTTTCCTTGTAATTAATTAGAGAATCATAGACTTCTCTTTATTGATGTTAATTTTTTATCTTTGAATTAAAAAAATGTATTAATTGCTTCTTTTCTGGTCTTCATCTTGATGTTTTGGCTTCAAGTTTCTCTTCTAATTAAAGTCATACACTAACCAATATATAAAATAGGACTTCCGTGTAGTCGTAATTTGTTTTTGGTTTTCTTGTAGTCTTATGCGTGTTTTTAGTTGGTTTCTGTAGATGATATTTGAACCGTTGGATTGCCAAACAGACGACATTCGAGCCGCGCAGCACGAGCACCAACCCCCAATCCTGTTTGGATTCGGGGTTTCTGTGGTTTTTGCATACATCCTTGACTTCCTGTTGATTGGTTGGCGTCTTTTGCCTTCCTGACCTTCGGGTCTTGGGTGGCACTTGTCTTGTCGTTGTGCCCCTTGCTTCGTTAATTAATCTTTGTTAGCTTCTTCCAAAGATTAATAACTTTCTTTTGCCAATTATAAATAAATAAATAGGACTTCCGCGTAAAATTGTATACGAATCAGCTACCATGTTTCCACGCTTCCGATGGCCTGAAGCAAGAAATGCTGGTAAAAATTGCGGATTATGAGAAATTCTTACACAAATTCTGTGCGCATACACATTAATGGTGCATAGGTCCACACGTACCCCAAAGACCGTTTGATGCGCATGAAGCCCGCTTAAGATCCGTTAGCGCATTATTAGTCAACCACAACTAGTGACCTCATAAAGTCTATGATCAACGCTCACCCGTGTGCTAGCGCGGATAGAGTACATGGCTTTACATACCCACCTCAGGAAGTCTTTGATCAACTCTCACATGCATGTACGTGCGCTAATAATTTTTTGTGTGCGGACAATGTACACGGCTTTACGTACGTACCTTGACGCTAATTGGACCCCACTAATAGATATTGATCCTTTTTTTTTTTAATGAACACGGCCTAATCTACTGGGGGAAATTGCGGAGTCCTCACCGTGTAACTTGAGCTAATCGATATTGAATGAACTCAGACGCATTTAGAAACTTAATAAGCGTGTGAATGATGATTTGAAGAGTCATCAAACTATATATTAAGATTTAAGATCGACCAACTTTGTACCCTTTATATTTGATCAATGAATATTCATGTAGGTCCAACGAGATTGGGTCCCCGAATAATTCGATATGTTGCGTCCGCTACCAAGTTATAAATAGTAGTAATTTTTCATACACCAATGATAACTACCCGGAACAATGAATTAATACAGATTAAAAAAGGTAAAAAAAAAAAAACAATCAATGGATTTGCTTGACTCAACCATTCTGATCACATGAATTAAACAATCAATTAAGGGCTCGTTTGGATGCAAGATTAGGTTTGGAGGTGTTATGTAAGAAGGGGAGATTAGATAGTAGGGGGTATTGGTTAATAAGGGATGGCCCACATTGATGTGATGTTTATGGAGGGGGTATTAAATAGCACTTAGTTTGGATGAGGTATTAGAAATGGGGTATAAGAAAGGGTGGATGATGTAAAAAGTTGTCAAATGACCTTTTTACCCTTGTATAGTCCCAAACTTAATTATGTATTACGTTATATATATAATTACAAATATAAGTAATCTTTCACACTTTAAGCTTTAATATCTAATTTTACTTATAAATGTACTAATTTAATAATATTACAAAATAAAAAAGTCAGTTTTAATTTGATAAATTTCGTTTTTTTTTAATATATAAATTGTAGATTGAAAAAATCAGTTTTGTAGATTAAATTTGTTTTTGTAACACTTAATTTTTCAACCTACAATTATATATTAAAAAATATGGTTAACAAATTAAGTGTTCCAAATTTCAATCCGTTTAAATGGGTGGGAATATTTTATTTCTCTGATCATTTAATTCTAAAGGGTCATAATTAAATTTTTGACTCTAGGGCTCTCGTTGGTTAGTCCTAAGATATTTAGTTGTACGACTTTCTTAGGGCTAATCAACGAGAGTCCTACAGTCAAAATTTAATTATGGCCATTTAGAATTAAATGATCAAAAAAATAAAATCTTCCTACTCATTCAAACGGATTGAAATTTGGAACACTTAATTTTTCAACCTACAGTTATATATTAAAAAATATGGTTAACAAATTAAGTGTTCCAAATTTCAATCCATTTGAATGGGTGGGAAGATTTTATTTCTCTGATCATTTAATTCTAAAGGGTCATAATTAAATTTTGACTCTAGAGCTCTCGTTGGTTAGTTCTAAGATATTTGGTTGTACTACTTTCTTATGGCTAATCAACGAGAGTTTTAGAGTCAAAATTTAATTATGACCATTTAGGATAAAATGATCAAAAAATTAAAATCTTTTTACCGGTTCAAACGGATTGAAATTTGGAACACTTAATTTTTTTTGCTTTTGCTCAAAAAATGGGTACTGGGGGTTGAAAATGGGGAATTAGGAGGGGTAGATTTGTCCGAAAAAAGAGGGATTTGGGGGTATTCCATAACAACAGGTTGGAGGCAGCCCATCTCCAACACCCCCTCAGGGGGTATTAGCTGTGTTTTGCAATCCGGAGGTTACCTAATACCCCCTCCCTTTTGGGTTCCCAAACGGGGTATTAGGGTGGGACCCTGGTGTTAAAAGGGGGTATTACTTAACACCCCTTTGCAATACCCCATCCAAACGCACCCTAAGGGAAAATGATGGTATTGATTAATTAAGTGTTAAAGTGGTTGTGGATGTGGACATAGGTAGCTACGTACGTACTGTCTGAGGCGGAATTGTCCTTAGGCTTACGAGGCCTAAGGCCCCCACGTAGTTTCGGGGTTTTTTTTAAATTTTAATATTAATATTAGTGGTTTTTTATTTGTTAAGAATGCATAGCTATTGTGTTTTGTATTGGGTGTTATTTAGATATTTAAATAATTTTAGAATGTGTTCGTTTTGGATCCTAAACCCAACTCCTCTCTCTGCGCAAGGTCTTTCATAAATTTTTCCTTCATTTATTAATCTCATTTCTCTTCCTATATATCTCTCTTCACTCGTTATATATCCAAAAGAACTACCTGTAGATCAAAAAAAAAGAACTACCTCAAAACCAAAACCAAACAAACTATATACTTGTAATTTCAAAATCTAATTGCTCAGAGCTCGGCCCCGTATTTACCAAAATCCTGGTTCCGTCTCTGTGTACTGTAATATTTAATGATAGTTGACCACCGATAGTTTTTCTTAAATAAAAGGCCAAGTGGTACATATACATGCGGTTAATTAAACCTTCACCTATTTTTTCCCACGGCAAAAGAGATTTTTTTGTACTATCGATACATTGTTTCATCGATGATAAAAGAGAAAATGGTGTTAGCAGCAACAATATACTAAGGCTCCGTTTGTTTCGATGTAAAATGTTTTACAATATAAATATTTTTCATGTAAAATATTTTTTCAAAAAACAAACTTCAAAATTTTATTTTTCGGTGTTTGGTTGGCACTTAAAAATATTTTCAGAAATTAACAAAATAGTGTAAAGAGAGAGGGGGGGGCTTAAACGGTGGAGAGATATGAGATTATTAGAATTGAGCGTAAGTTAGGACTGACGATCGATGAAACTAAGCAATGAGAATTGTAGTTGAAGGCAGCCGGTTCATTTCGAAAAATAACTTACGGAAGATTTAAGGGTAAGTTATTTTCATCCACTTGATGGAAAATATTTTCCTCATTTTTTACACAACCAAACACCAGAAAATAAGTAAAACATTTTACTGGAAAATATTTTACATCCAAACAAACGGAGCCTTAATGGAAATAGTACTTATGGAAAAACTATAATTAAATACTCCCCCGTCCGTATTTGTTAGTCCCTTTTGCGAATCTGTGTCGTTTTCAAATGCTCATATCTTTCAATAGGGACTTCAAAAAATATGCAATATAGGTCTTATTTAATTGATCTCAATTAATTTTATTATTTTATGTTTTCAAAATTATGAAAAATATTATAAATTGGAAGATAAAATGGTTTTAAAATGACACGAATTTCCAAAATGGACCAACAAAGGTGATCTTATTTTTTGCTGTCTCACCGGAGTGCTAGAGGTTATTGTCGGTAGGGCTGCGCACGGTCCGGATCGGATCAAATTCTTATAAATCCAATCCTAATCTACGAGTCATGGTTTTTTGAAAATGAAATCCGTGTCCGGTCCGGAAGTCTTATGGTTCGGTCCCGATTTTGTCCACGGATTGCAGCAACCAACAACCAAGTACATGATTATAATCACTAACCCGATTTAGTATGCGACCCGATTCAAATTTTTTTCGTGTAATTCAATTGTTCCCACTTTCCAGTTAACTAGCATGTGTTCCAGCAAACTACATTATTCATTAAAAAAAAAAGGGCACGGCTATTCACAGCTACGAATTTTCTCCCATAACCCGTTAAAAATTTTCAATTAGACTCGACAGCTAGTTACCGAAATTAAGATATATTTTCAACATCAAATTACCGAAATATGATATTTTTTTCAACAGCTATTTACCGAAAATGCATGTTTGGCAGTTGTCTACCGAAAGTTGAATATATTTTCAACATGTAGTTACCGAAATATAATCTTATTTTCAACAGCTATTTACCGAAATGTTATTTATGATTTTCAACAACCAATTACCGAAATAGAGTGGGCTATGGAAGAAAATACGTGGCTGCGAATAGCCCAGCCCAAAAAAAAACACAGACAATTCCAGCCATAGACCTGAATTACACAACAAACAGTTCCAGCAAACGACTGAGTATACGGCTTTGGCTTTCCCCCCTCTATAAAAATTGCACTTTACCCTCCTTAGTTTTGATAGTTTATATTGATACACCATATTGTCAAATAGTTACCAATAATTTATAGAAATAGGTGTAAAATTATAATTATTTGCTCATATAGAGTCCCCTTAAAGTAAGGACGTCCTTATTTTAAATAAAATGTGAACTTTTCCTTTTCTCCCCTTTCCCAATCAAATTTTGATGATCTGAGCCGCTCAATGTGTTCAGAACGTGATTTAAAGAAACTATGAGAAATCAGCAAAAACAATGACCGGGAAGGGCTTGATTTGAGCAGTTTTTATTTGAACCGTTCGATAAATACAAATAATAACTGCTCAGATCAAGCCCTTTCCGGTCTTTTTTTTTTTTTGCTGATTTCTCGTGGTTACCCTTAAAATCACGTTCTGAACATATTGAGTAACTCAGATCATCGCAAATTGGTCGAGAAAGAAACGTCCTTAACTTAATACGGTAAGAGCGCCCTTACTTAAAAATCAGATTGGAAGTTTGAATCGAGCACCTGCACATATCGGATTGAGCTGATTTTTCACGGGGCCCACTAAATTTTTTTTAATTATTGAACGTCTTGGATCATTCGTGCTGCCCGAAGTGAGCCCCACACGCGCAGTGACTGTAGTGTGATTGGTGCTTGGACCGTAGAAGGCTTCTCTCTTGTGACTTTCTATTCCTTTGATTAAGAACGGATGGGACTTCCAGGTAGTTAATTAGCTTAATTGTGTATCAAGAAAGTTATTACCAATTTAACGAAAAAAAAAGAAGAAGAAGACGACAATGTTTGACTTTAAGCTTAACACGTCTCTCAATGAGTTTCATTTAAAGACCACAAATCGCTGAACAAATCCTTTTCTCTTGTGTAAAAAAGACAAAATATAGACGTGGACATATAGCCTAACTTAATTTACACTTGGCATTTTTACGAAGGGATGTGATTTTGGCACTCCACTTTTTAGCCAATAGCTCTCCACTTTTAGTTTTGTTTTCTCATATAATCAAGATACAAAGTGGAATGTCAGTGGTTAAAACTGAAGCGCCAAAATCAATTCCTTTTTACGAACAAAATGCGACAAATACTAATGGACTCTAATCGAACAGTGCTGCCCCTTATCCAAATTCGTACTTTCGTCGTTGAAGATGTGCACAAGTTAGCGTAACAACTTAAGTTGTTAACAAACTATACGCAGTTTGAAAATGTCTAAAAGTTGTTATATGTTAGGTAGCTCATTAGTTTTCTTTAATGTTACTTCAACGACAACGAGAGTTACGAGATAGATTGAGCCTGGTCTAATAGCCTTGGCCTGCAAAAGAATCTCCTTGAATTTCAACCACCTTGGCTTTGTCGAAAACTACTACGGAGTACTAATATTCTCTCTCTCTCTCTCTCTCTCTCTCATCCGATTATTTTTGCAAGTCCACGGGGGGCTATTTATTATCTTCTCTTGTACGTAATAAAAGGAGAATATTAAACAGGAATTAGGATAGAGAGTTTTTATTTTTTCTTTTTTGATAAGTATCAATGGTAGAGCTTATTTAAAAGCTACCCAGTTGCCCATCTGGCAATGTTATCTTATTAATTTGCTTGTTTATCAGGATAATCTCTGCACGCTCCATCGATCTGTTTCCTTGTAATTAATTAGAGAATCGTTTACTTCTGTTTATTTATGTGAATTTTTTATCTTTAAAAAATTCCTTAATTGCATCTTTTCTGGTCTTCATCTTGATTTATTGGCATTAAAGTTTCTGTTCTAATTAAAGTCGTACACTCACCAATCTAAAATGGGACTTCCGTGTACTCCTAATTTGGTTTTTGGTTTTCTATGTAATCTAGCTTACCCGTGTTTTTGGTTGGTTTCTAAGGATTGTAGAGTACGTCATACGTGTTAGGGTTTTACGTTTCGGTATTTTTTGCACGTCCTTGTTGATTGGTTGGCGTCTTGTCTTCTTGACTTTCGGGTCTTGGGTGGCGCTTGTCTTGTCGTTGTGCCCTTGCTTCGTTCATTAATTAATCTTTGTTTTCTTCTTTCAAAAATTAATAACTTTCTTTTGCCAATTAAAAATAAATAAACAGGACTTCCGTGTAAAATTGTATAGGAATTAGCTAGCTACCATGTTTCCGCACTTCCGATGGCCTGAAACAAGAAATGCTTAGTAAAAAATTGCAAATTATGAGAAATTATTACACAAAGTCTGTGATACGTGTTTGGCCCTCGATGTATCAATATTATCGAGTCAATAAAATATTTCATTTTGCCTATCAAGAACATAATAATTTGTGCGCGCTTTTATAATGTGATTTTGCGTAATGTAAAGTGTTAGTATATAAGATGGTATCAAATGTGACAATAATATGTGATCGCTGATCTAGCATTCTTATCATTTTCAAGTAAACTATATGAGCAAATAGAGTCAGTTTCTCCTTCTTCCTTTTGATAATAGGGTGTCTGAACTTTCATTCGTCTGGACTAACCTCGCGGCTTTAAAGTTAAATGACCTGAGGCAAAAAATTTGTGATGCAGCATAGTTTCCTTATACGAAACTATTTGAAAGAAGAAATCACGAACAATGTTTAAGCCAGAGAGGTACTTCCTCTTTAAACAAATGAATTAATTTGATAATTTTAAAAAAGGAGTAATTCATAAACAACCAACCTTGAGCTAAGGCTTACATATCAATTTATAATAGTAGAATACTATAATACTAAAAAGAAAATAAAATCAACCCTAATGCTTCTTTACCAAGCAACCTACATAATAGAAATACTATATCTAAATAAACTAGGAAATTAACTTGCCATGTTCAGATCGAAATTTGAGTTTTTTTTAGTCTGATTTTTGGAATAATGAGTGGAGAGAGAAATTAAGGTAACAATTGAAAACAAGAGTAATGAGTAGAAAAAGATATATAGAAATAAGACTAATTATCGGAGATAGGAGTAATGGGTGAAGAGGAAAATGAGAGTAATGATTAAAAGTATGGGTAACGGGTAATTCTTGCAAATCTATATTTCTAGATTAATTAGAATGTTGACCTGCATCATTTTCCCCAACTTAAAGAAATCCGTCCTCAAATTTATATAGTTGAATTTGCCAAAACTTATCCGCATCAAGCTTATACTTCAAATTGATTTTTCCCAATCCAAATTGTAAACAAGAGTCTGAAAAGTGTGGAGAAATAATTTTCATCAGTAAAACAAATCTACCTTCCTTCCGGATCGAAACACAAGGACTCTTCCGTGTAGTGTTTTTAATAAACTCCCCAAATGGATCAATAAATTCATTACTTTACTCAACTTCACCATCTTCAAGCATTGTAACTTCTTCTTTTGCAATATTTTTTGATTTCTTTTTGCAAGGTAAGACGTCTAATCGTTATTGACCCATTTTTTAATGTGCCTGGCCTAATATACCAGGGAAAATCACGGAGTTCTCACCGTGTAACTTAAGCTAATCGATATTGAATAAATTCAGACGCATTTAAAAGCTAAATAAGCCTGTGAACGACGTGTCATTTTTTAACTTTATAATTTATATATTAAGATCGACCAACTTTGTACCCTTTCTATCCGTTATTAGATTCAATGAAATATTCTTATAGGTCCAATGAGATTGGTCGATCCCCGAATTATTCGATATATTGCGTCCGATACCAAGTTATAAATAGTAGTAATTTTTCATACACCAATGATACTTAACCACCCGGAACAAGTAACAATGACAAATTAACAAAAAAAAGTAGTAAAAAACAATTAACGGATTTGCTTGACTAAACCATGTGGATCACACGAATCAAATTAACAAACAATTAAAAAGGGAAAATGATTGTACTGATTAATTTAGTGTTCAAGTGGTTGTGGATGTAGACATACGTAGTTACGTACCACCGATAGTTTTTTCTTAAAAATAAAAGACCAAGTGGTACATTAACAAGGGCGGAGCTGTGTATGGGAGGGCTGGGCCGGCCGTTGGGAGGGCTGGGGTGGCAACGGCCCTCCGACTTTGGACTCTCTTTTTTTTTAATTTAGTTTCACTTGCGTGCGATTTTCTTTTTCGATAAGACAAATCATATTTAGTATATATAGTATGTAAATACAACCACCACCACGCCACCTAAATTTTTTGAATGAAGACAAAAATAAGCCAATTTTTTCGTCTTTATTCAAAAAATTATGAATTTCGATAGTAAATTTTTACCTTTTATTCTTCTAGTTATGACAAAGTAATAATCCTAAAAAATTTGACAAAAACTAACAAATGCGAAATTTTAGTGTACATGGTATTTTAGTCCTTTAAATTTACAGGGGTAATATGGTCATTTTAGTATATAGTATGTAATTTGGTTAGTGGACGGGTCGGGTTTGCTTTTACATAAATGGGTTGGGTTGGGTATGGGTAATTAGACTCATAATTAATGAGTCAATGACCTATTAAAGACCCAACCCACTTACAATTTACCTATTTTGGCCCAAACCCGCCCATTTGACACCCCCAATATTTACTAGTACTACTAATCTAGGAGAAAGGGGATGAGACTCGTGGGGTTTAACCCTCATCTAATGTGAGTATAAGATGTCCACCACTTGATTGTACTCAGTCCATTTGCCACATGCGAACTAGAAAAACGGTCCCGATTTTAAAAAATGGAATAACGCTCTCATAGTCACTTTAAAATTTTTCTTTTTAAGACAAAACAATAACTCCACATTTTTTTACTTTAACAGTCAGGAATTTTTTTTAGTATACTTTTTATACACTTAATAAATAATCAATATTTTTATCACATTTTTTTCTTCTCTTAGTTCGGCCCCTCACAATTTTTATCACATTTTTTTTTTAGTATACATACATATATGTGGTTAATTAAATCTCTCCACCTATTTTTTCCACGCCAAAAGAAATTTTCTTGTATGATCGATCGATATAGTAACCACTCGGTGATCTAACATTCACTGTGACAAGGCGTAACATGTTACAATTGGGGGACACCGTAAGAGGGGAATATTAAAATTTTCCAAGAAAAATATAAATGACGGCCCAGGACATGTATTGACAATTAATATCTGCCAAAGACATGCTGAGAACATTTGTTAATGCTGAAAATAACCTTAACGGGTAGTAATTATCAAAACACGTCATTGACTGTCATTTTCCCAAAAAAATATGAAAATACTATTGTGAATCCTCTAGCTAGGCACGAGCAATCTACTAGCCTCTAGGATTGATGAGATTATTTTCCTTATCAATGATGCTTAATCACTTTTCCATGGTTGGTAGAACTATTGTATTGAATTAGTTTACAAAACTAATTAAAATAAAAACATGATCAATAATTGACATATTAGCTTAAGCTTAAAAAAAATTAATTTATGAAGTTACTCTCATTGGGCCTGAGATGTTAGATTTGTGAAGCTGCTACGAAAGCTTAGGAAAGTGAGCTGGGTTAAAGTTTTTACTTATTCTGAATGGGCTGGGTTGAGGTTGGACATGGCAGTTCCATCATGAATTCATGGTTGACCATACAAAGCCTTCCCTTTGACACCTAGCCCCACTCCTCTAAGCCTTTTGGGTTTTTTTTTTTTTTTTTTTGTTTATCCTTATTTTAAAAAAATTGTGTTTGTTAGGTTCGCGTCAAATTTTTTTTGAATTATTGATTCGTGAGAAATCGAAAATGTAGAACAATTTTACTTTCACCCAAATATTTTTGAAAATATCCAAGCTGGGCTTTTCGGGCTTTTCTTCAATATTTCCAAAGAAAGTTGGGTAAACATCATAGTAATTTTTTACTTTTCAATAAGTCACAAAAAAAAAAATGCAAATTAACAAACTTTAAAAAAAATTGAATAAGAACAAAATCAAAAAAACCCAAAAAGCTAAGGAGAATAACACCTTAATGTTGACAAGAACACCCTCAACAATCAAGCAACACAGAAACAATGGCCAAGCCCTAGAAAACAAAAGTCTCAAAACAAAAACAAAAAAATGTCATACAAGAAAAAAAAAATGCATCTATTTTTCTTTTTATCAGCAAAAGAGATTTTATAAATCTTTGAAAAGAATTACAAATATTTAAAGGATCTTAAGTACACTGGCATAAACCACCTGAGAACCAAACCTAAAGGAAGACTTTGCTATATAAAAAAAAAAAATTATGCATCTGATATGTGCCAATCAGCAACCAACTTCTTTTTAGCATAGGCACCCAACATTATTGGGTAATGAACTACAGGTTTGAGTTGCGTAAATCATTTAGTCACAGGATGAAATAAAATTGGGTAATTTCACTTGCCAACAGTTGAGGATCTAACAATGGGGTAGATCTGGTGGAGGAGGAGGCAAACAAGTCGACGGCGTAGACCCGTTCTCAACAACAAAAGCAGTCGCAAGCCCCCACGGCAAATGTGTATCCAAGTGACAATGTATAAACCATACACCTGCACTCACCATCACATTTTCAAAACCTATGAATAAGTACACATTTAATATTGTTAAAAAACAAAAAGTACCCATTTTGCAATCTATACACGCTTATGTTATTGTAATTGATGAATTAAAAATAAGTAAAATTAAGGGTAAAATCTTTTGGTAGAGAATTACTTATCAGTTGTTATTTATAAATTCTAAGTAATTTTTTTTTATCATCTGTTATTTTTTAAGTATATATTCAGTAAAAACAAATACTCTGCCAACTGTCCTGCAAATTTATTAAGCGAGTCCTTCTACTACCACACCCAATCACACACCCACACTCATATCAAGGGTGGAGCCCGCACACACTACACATTCAGTGTGTGTGGGTCCCACCATTATTGTGAGTGTGGGTGTGTGAATAGGTATGGTGTTAGAATTATTGTTATTCTGCTCAACAAAATTAATAGGAAAATTCTAAAATCAGTCCAATGTGTTAATAATAGTAAGTGTGTGAATGTGTATTAAAGGGTGTAAAAAGTGCACAGAAATACGTATTTTTCTTATCTTTTAGTGTGTTTATCATCAGCCCAATGAGCTGACAATAGGAAGACCGAAATTAATATATAAGCACTAAGCAACGGTTTCATTTGTTAATATCTCTTTCTTAGCTACACCCGTGATCCCATTTGTTTGCTCGACAGGAGAACTCCAATTCGTAAGGGGGACATTTAATTAATGCATGTCTTTCTAAAAAGTTTAAAGAGATCCGTTTCAAAAAAAGTTTAAAGAGATTTCAACTATTAGCCCTTGTTCTCTATCTTTAAAAACTACTCTTAATTTCATTTACAAGGGTTATTTTGTGGGAATTTACACACTTTTTCTTTGAATTTTACTTTTCAAGGAGAGCAAAACATCCCAAAATAAAACGGTAAGCAAACAAAATGAAATTCGGGGCGGTATTATATACAAAAAGTAAAAAGTTATGGAAACTAAACTAGTCTGAAGATCCAATAGCGAAACCGTACCTGGATTATCTGCCGTAAATCTAATGACAGCCCACCCTCCAACAGGAATTGCAATTGTATTGCGTTTCCGTGGATTGACGAGATTGAACATTTTGGATCCAGTAACGGCATCGAAATTGCCAAACCCTTGGGCCAAAACATAGAAATTGAACCCATGCAAATGGATCGGGTGGCTCACTATCCCCACCACCGCCGTGTTCTGAAGCACATTTTGTACTTATTCAAATCTTTTTCACATTTATTAGTTTTCGTCGACATTTTGAGGATCATTTCTTCGTCATAATGAAAGAAATCTAAGAGGTAAAAAATTACGACCAAAATCCCTTTTTTTAATGAAGACAGAAATAAGCCAATTTTTTCTGCCTGTTAGTTACACTCTCACCTCAAACCATCTGCTATCGAATCCCCTGACCCAGACATCTCTCTCTCTCATTTTTCCCAACATGTTTTGCACATGCCAGAATATTTTGCATTTCAACGCAAATTTTTTTTTTTTTTTGTATTTTAAAGTAGTTTAAGAAGTTATGCATATGAGTAAGGGATAGCTCCCGTAGCTGTTGGGTTTGTATGAATGACAAAGGGAGACACTGACTAGTTAGAGAGAGAGAGAAGCAAGCAAGAGCCAGAGAAAGTATCAAGTTTAAAGGGAGAAAGGGGTTATAGGGATTAGTCCAAGGTGCGTGTAAGTAATCCCGGAACACTATGCATTACCAAAAAAAAAATAACATATTTGTCGTGGCAATATAAAAATTGGTAGTGGCTTTAATGCCACCCCTAGAAAAACTCTAGATGTTTGAAATCTATCTTTTTCGATTTTTCTGTTAATTCCTCTCTTTTTTCAATACCAATCAATAATGTAACAATTATTACACATTTAAATTTGAGGGATTCAACTGTATAATATTGCATATTAAACCTAATTGAGTAAAAACATAATCCGTTAATTTGTTATTCTTAGGCACTTTAACTCAAAGCCACCCCGTTGGATATTTGGTCCAACCAATATTCTGTGAGCTTTCTATTAGGCACATTGGCGGCTCCACCCTTTAGCAAGAGCAATCGCTCAAAGACTCCGAAAAGAAAAAAATTTAGAATACATATGAAATTTTTATAATTTTTTATTTTTTCCCTTCTTGAATACCGTACCCAAAAATAGTTGAACACTCTACCCAAATATATTTGAACACCCAACAATCTTACGGAACTCTAGCCGTTGGACTTTTCTGAGGTGGAATTAGTTGCATTGTGTTAAGAAAATAAAGTCTCACATTGCTTGAGAATGCAATGGGTGATCACTTAATAACATTTGGGACATTTCCACTCATTGCCAATTAATTTTAAGATGTAAAGTTTCTACATAGTATCAGAGCAGGCCCGTTCCACCACATTTAAAAAAAAATTACAATTTATACCCCACGATGACAGACCAGCAAAAAAGCTGCACGATGATAGGACTCAAAAGTGGCCACACGTGACAGATCTCAAACGCAACTACACATGAGGGGAGATGTTAAAGAAATAGAGTCTCACATTATTTGGGAGTGTAATGGGTGATCACTTAATAACATTTAAGATATCTTCACTCATTGCCAATAAGTTTTGAGATGCATATAAAATTTCTACAATGTTAAAGAAATACAGTCCCACATTGCCAGGGATGGCAAGTGAACCGAATCGATAGGTACCTGAGCCATAATTGAAATTTTTTTACCAACTATAACCGAAAAATTCTCCGTGGGTATGGGTATGGTTAATGCCTTGGATAACCGAACGGGTATTGGTTCGGGTATGGTTTAGTAGATCTCCGAACCGAACCGAACTGAACCAAAATATATATGTATAGGAGCCTAGTGGTCGAAGTGCATATGTCCATAAATTTATGGACCAAATTGTTGCATGTGTTAAGGTTTAAGAGGCTGGAGTGTGATAATCCTTTATTTATAACTAGAGTTACAATTGACAGCTACGCATTCATACCTCAAACAATCAAACTCACCCCTTCCTCTCTTCTGCGTTGTAGACAACCCTTCGCGGCCTCACCTCCGCTCATTGTCGTCGTCCTCTCTCTCTCTCTCTCTCTCTCTCTCTCTCACAGACATGAGATACCCCCACCCACCTTCTCCAATGTCGTCAAGCAAAATATTTAGTCAAACATATAGATTGAAGGCTCCGGAGATCGGTCGCTCCGGCGACGTCAAAACATACATACTCCTCTCTCTCTCTCTCTCTCTCTCTCTCTCTCTGTCTCTGTTACTCCTCTTTCTTCTCTCATAGATCAAAACCCACCCTAAGAACTTGAAATCAGACAAAAAATTTAGATTCGCCCACAGCAGTTGTCATTTGATTCTAGTACCCGAATCCTGAATGGTTCGGTTATGGTTTCTTCTTGCTCTCCCCATTCGGGGTATCGAGGCGGATATGGATAGGGGTTCGGTTTCGGTTTCGGGGATCGGGTACAGAATTTTCCATATCCGCCCCCGAACGCCCCGATTGCCATCCCTACACATTGCTTGGGAATGGAATGGGTGATCACTTAATAACATTTGGGACCTTTTCATTCATTGCCAATTGATTTTGAGATGAATATAAAGTTTCTACGTGGTATCAGAGTAGAACCTGTTCCACACTACATTTTATAACATTCACAATGCACACCCCCACGATGACAGACCAGCAAAACGGTTGCACAATGATAGAATCCAAAAGTGACCACACATGACAGACCTCAGACGCGGCTGCATGTAAGCGGTGATGTTAAGAAAATAGAGTCTCTCATTATTTGGGGGTGGAATGGGTAATCGTTTAATAACATTTGGGCCCTTTCCACTCATTGCCAATTGGTTTTGAGATGAATATAAAATTTCACGCAATGGACATTCAACTTCAAAATTTCGTTGTGTATGTGAGATTTGATGAAAAAAATTTAGAGCTCAAAAAGATCGGTGATCTTGCTACAAAATGAGTGGAGACAGCTAAGTACGTCATATATCGATTGGTTTATTTGCTTGTGACATTGGTGTTAACTCTTTCTGTTGCCACTTCAATAATTGATGAAGTTTTTTAGCGATAAAGTACATAAAGAGGAATCTGCGCAATCGAATGGGAGATCAGTGGATGAATGGTTGTTTGGTTACTTATATTGAGAGCAATGTATTTGATACTGTCACGCCTTTAATTTTTAACATAAACAAATAATACATTTTAATAAAGGATCTCGTGTATCATACATATTACCCAAAAGGGTTTCCCATCTGTTAAATTTATAAATAAGTCCCCAAGTTTAAAGAAACACGGTCTTGGCACCACGGCCCAAATTAACTAAGATACAAATACGACATGTTCAGAATGTTACAAACTTTAGTCAAAAGATAATTCAAAAGCAAATTAGTTACAAAGCCATCTTTGACCAAAAGTAAATCAATTACAAAAGATGATTAAGTAACTAAAACAAGATAGCTTCCAAAAAAATCTTCATGTCCGAGCACACCATCGCATGCAATATATTGCCCAACATTCAAACTTGAGAAGAAGGATTTTGTTGAGTTACACTAGCTCAGTAGGAAAATCTTTGCCAATTATATATATAAATATGATGACAAGTGCAAACAGGAGAGGATATGGAAATACAACTCAGTATACGATAATCAATCAATTTGTAAATGAGCCTTTATCGAAATTTAATGCATAAACTATATGACACTAAGGTGTTTGGACAAATAAGCCAAAGTGGCTTATTTTTTGTCCTTATTCAAATTTTTTTCGTATCACTTGATTTATTGTTAATTTTTTGGGAATTATTGCATCCTCACAACAAGAGGAATCTAAAAAGTAAAAAATTTTGGTCAAAATTCAATTTTTTTGAATAAAGACGAAAAAATTGGCTTATTGGCTTATTTTCGTCTTTATTCAAAAAAAATTGGATTTCGGTCAAAATTTTTTACTTAGATTCCTCTCATCGTGAGCATGCAATAATCCCCAAAAATTTGACAATAAGCCAAGAAATATGAAAAAATTTTGAATAAAGACAAAAAATAAGCCACTTTTGCTTATTTAAAAGAACAACCTTGCCGCCAACTCGACTCGCTAACTCAAAGTTCCACCATCGATATTTCCACCACTTGCGTTACCGTGTAACAACATAAAGATTACCGTGTTACCACCCCATGCGTCACGGCAATCCCTAACGACTCGGGTTATCATATTACCATCACTTGCGTTACGAAACCCTCTAAGTCTCCGTATTACCACCACTTGCGTTACGGGACTTCCGAAACCAACTTCTGACCCGATCAACAATCTTTTTCGTACAACTTGCAAGCTAAGACTCCCCCATGATTACAATCTTAGCTAAAGCATCATGCATTATGCCAACGTCATCACAAATGCACCACAAACGATCACAAATACCAACAATCTATAGATTGCATGTTAATGACGTTTTAATTAAGTAATTTCTTATCCGGTTCTTGCTAACGAAAGACCAACAGAACGAGGATAGCATCGACTAATCCAAGGAAGTCAATTAGACAAGTTTAAGATAGATTACAAGACGTCCAAGAGGGTTTAGAAGTGATCGGCGGTCAAAACAATCGACGGAGAAGCAACAGGAGCAAAACTGGAGTTAAGGCTGTGGTATCGATACGCACAAAAACGTATCGATACAATACTCTCTGACCAGAAAGATAAGTTTATAGTATCGATATAGAGCTTAATCTGTATCCATACCTTAAGGTTTCGAGCAGTGATTTCTACAGATTTTCAAAGCAAGCACAACAACCAAAATCTAACAACCCAAGGCACGATATCAAACCTAATCATCATATAAACACATAAAAAAGGTAAAGAAGTCCCTACCTTGCAACAATGGCAGGGATTCTAGCGAGCCCTAACCTCTTGAACTTCGAAACTTCGATTTAAGCTCGATCCAAGGAATTTCAAACGCGAGAACGTGATTGCAAGACTGGAGGGAGGTTGTTCCTTGAAGATCTTGAGTGATGGAGTGAGGTTTTGAGTGAGAGAAGAGGAGAGAGAGAGAGAGAGAGAGAGAGAGAGAGAGAGAGAGAGAGCGGATGAGGGAGAGTTGGGAGATGAAAATTTAATCTCCTACATCTAACACTCACCCCTCTTATACCCCTATATCTTTAAATTGCACACCCACTCCCTCAAGTCTCAATTCCTTCATTCTAGTTCCCAATTCAAATATCCACCGATTAATCCATATTTTCCTCAATTAGTCATTTAATAAATATTCAAAAATCAAAATTATTTGGGTCTCTACAGATACCGTTGGTAATGAGACTATTATGCAACGGTTTCAAAATATAAAATCTCATCAAGGGTAACTGTAATATCCTATATACTTTGAAGTTTTTTTCTGGCATTGTTAGTATTGATCAATGAATTTGTGTTTTATTTATAGTTATGATTTCTAAAGCTGGTAGAGATTTCTAAACACCCTTCTCAAAATACCTAGAGCCGCCACTAATTAGGCACATAATCACGATGTCACCTTCAACAAACAGGGTGGCTTTGATGAATAGATAGCCAAGCATAGAGTGTATAATTGTCAAAAACAAAAAAAAAAACAAAAACAAAATCAAGTGACAACATTTTATTTACCCAAAGGTTAGCCATTCAACTTCTACTTAAGGCAGAGGACCTGTTTGTTAGGGTTAAGGAAAGAGAAAAGGGAGAAGGAAGGGGTGTTTTGTAATTTGTAGTGGGACACGAGAGACGCAGAAGGGAGGGGGAGAGTTTATTCCCCAGAAAATTTAGCTTAAAAGTGCTAAATTTGCTTTTCTGATTTCTCTCATCAAGATAAATTAATAATTCATAAAAATTTGATACAAAACTAACAAATGCAAAAAACATTTGAATAATGACAAAACGGAAAAAAGCACAAGTTTTTTTCCTTTCTTAAAAACTAGGCCTTATTCGTTCAAAAATATTTTTAATGATCTAAATTTGTTAAAAGCATCATACGATAAGATAAGTTAGCAAATCATTAATCATGCGTAAGATGAGTATTTTACTTTTAGGATACTCTCTCTCTCTGCAATCTGTACATCATTAATTAATTATCGAAATAAATAGTAGTGAATTATACCATGGTTCATAAAAATTCACCCAAACCTTAGCTGAGGCAATATGCTTTGTGCCGAAAATGTCCGTACCTGTGTGCCGAGAATTTTTTTGACCGTTGAATTTTGACACCCGAAAAATTGCTCGACACAAAAATTTTCAAGATGGAAGAAATCGGACCCCACATTAGCCAAGTGAATCTGCTACGACGATTATTAAAAATAAAAAAAATAAAAAAAAAACTGCTGGGACATTGTTGCTCAATTTGGGCGGGTAGCTACAATGCCAAAGAAACCGAAAAAGAAAAATTTAGAAGTACTCCAATGAGCAGCGACGCCGAAATGGACGATAACCCCGTCGTACTCGCCGCCGCGGACGACGGCGGCGCTACTGCAGCTACTGCTTCTGGCGATGTTGAAGAACAAGACGACGCCGTCGATGCGGCGGCGGTTGGAGAGGGAAGCGGCGGAGGCCGCCGAGTGGGGAGGAAGTACGGGGACAGGGTGAAGGGGCCGTGGTCGCCGGAGGAGGACGCGGTGCTGAGTCGGCTGGTGAGCGACTTCGGGGCGAGGAACTGGAGCTTGATTGCCCGAGGAATCGAGGGGAGATCGGGGAAGTCGTGCCGGCTCAGGTGGTGTAATCAGCTCGATCCCAACGTCATGCGCATACCTTTTACTGGTAATTTCTTCTCCTCTTGTTGGGCGAATTTGGTTAGTTAATGGCACTCCCTGCGACCACTCTGTGTGATGTCGAATGCCATGAAAAACTTAATCGAAACCTGTGTTTTTTTACTTTCTGGAAAGTAACCTGTCTTTGCAATTTGGCTTTTTGACGATTCAGATCGCTGGCTTATTTCAAGCTAAGATTTCGGGGTTCGGTGCCCGCCTTCCAGGGTGAAGGCTGGCTAACACTTTGATGAAGATCTTTGCCTAAGTTTGAACCTCCGAATGGTAAATGAAAAATGAATGAAATGGTTTCTAAATGTCACCATGTGAAATTAGGACAAAGGAAATGGAGAAAGAACAAAAAAAATCGGACAACTACAGAAGAGGCACACTAGATTCTAATTTGGGATTGCAATACTCAGTATATCTGCGATACTTGTCTCGTGCAATTTGTCATGTAGACATTGGAATCCCAAGTGCTAATAGTGAGAGACTGAGAGTGGGCGATTATTGCACTATATCCACTACCTTGTAAGTGTAGTTACTAGTTAGTATGTTCATGGTTGATTTGTAAAGAACGCTATAATCATGACCCGTGACTTAAAGTTGTTCTAACTTGAGCTATGTTACATGGACTCGGGTGCGAGTATCGGTGCCGGTGCAAGTCCAAGTCCAAGCGTCGGACGTTCCAAAACTTAAATCTTAAGATACTGGGATATGTGTCCCCAAATTGGGTATGGGTACGAGGACACGTCCTGAACACATGTTTGTTGTATTTATATAATTTGAACCCGTAAATTATAACTAGAAATGTATTTAAACAAGAGGTTAAGAAAAATATGTATTTGCTATTTCATGTCCATGTGAAATACTCGTAAGCTAATTTGATATTCTTTTTTTGTAAATATAATAACAATTGGAGGATCCGAGTGTCCAAAAGGATGTGTCGGACACATCGAACATGGGTACTTGAGGCAAAATGAAAGATCCATGTAACATAGAACTTGAGGTAGGTCCATGTTTATGTTGCAGATAAAACGTACACTAAGAATATACTCTCATATTTGTAAAGAACACAATATTTTGTTGATTGGCAATCTTGTTTGGTCATGCCAGCACAAATTTATTGATCTCAAGGATATTCTTTTGTGCGATCTGATTAAGTAGTCTTTCGTCCTAGCTCAGTATCTACAAGCTTGGTCAGTTGAACATAGCTTCATTAATGTTGTAGTTTCATTTACGCGCTTCCACAACACATAGTCTATCGTACTTTTGTTTTTATGTGAATGAGGTTAGCCCAAGGAAAGTGAATTTGTTATGGATGAAAATGATTCTATCATAGTTCAACCTTCACATATATTTATGTTCTTGTGCAATGTTCGACAGGTGTCAGCATAACGAAACAATCATTTTGTGTTAATGAAAGTTAAATTGTCAGTTTTTGTTGCGTTGAATGAACTTGTTTCAGATGAAGAGGATCGCTTAATAGTTAAGGCCCACGCTATTCATGGAAACAAATGGGCATCAATTGCTAGGCTTCTGCCTGGTAGAACAGACAATGCAATCAAGAACCACTGGAATTCTACCCTCAGTCGGCGGGGCATGGGACGCTTCAACTCCAAGTTGGAACCTAGCAACGTGGCAGAAGACCTTAGCCTTGACAAATCCAAAGCATCATCTGAGGAAACTTTATCCTATGGAGATGTCAATTCATTAAAGCCCTTGGAAGGACAAGATGTCAGCTCTAGAGCAAGTGTGGAAGAACAGTTGGAAGACAAGGCTCAACCACAAGGTCAATCTACTAATAAAGTAAATGGTCCACCTACTCTTTTCCGCCCTATGGCACGTGTTAGTGCATTTAATGCATATAATCCTTTGGAGGGTCCAGAAACTGTCCCTCCACTTCCACAGCCTATACCCATCCAAGAGCCTATGGTTCAAGCCTTGAGACCAGATGCTGGGGTCTACAAATTGCTTGAAGGAGCTTATGGAGAGCCATTAATACCTCACCAATGTGGCCATGGTTGCTGTGAGACGAAAAGTAGGGAAAAACCTCGAATTTCTTTGCTCGGGCCCGAGTTTGTTGACTTTGCGGAGCCTCTGTTATTTCCAAGTCAGGAATTGGCTGCAATAGCTACAGATATAAGTAACATTGCTTGGCAGAAGAGTGGGTTGGAAAGTAGCAGCGTCAGAGCAGTTGAAAACCTCAATCTTAGGTTTTCTTCTGGAGGACCTCTTGTCCAAATGGATCATTTCGAAGAGAGGAGAAAGAAGGGCCAGTTTAATTTCGAAGAGGGGAAGAACAACTTAATGGGCATGATGACCGATGTGCTATCAACATCTAATGGTAGGCAACGCCTTTCTGTATCAGCTAAAGTTGGAGGCTGGACTTGATATGAGCTTGCATTCTCATTACCATACTGAACTTCTATGACAGGAGTGCTATGATCTAGGTGAAAATGTGCAAGTCATTTTAGTGATGAGAGTTGAGCCTAAAACTAGAAGTCATGGAAAAAGGAGATCCGTCTGATGGATTAGGTATGAGATTGATTTGGTGGTTATTTTTCTATGACGGAATGGGGAAAACCTAACTGTTAAAGATGTATGTTGTATTGTACTTATATGTTATTGCTTCCTTGGTTTATGCAATGGTGCACCAGTATTTATTATTGAAGCTTCTTTTTCGTGAGCATGTAGACACAAACTAGCGCTTCTTCTTATGTGTTACAACTGTTGCTCATATATGAAATACTTCCTGAGGAAATTAACAGAAACAGAAATGATACGGACCAGGACACTCAGTCCAGGAAACCCAATCAATGGTCCTGATTTAAACTTTTCCAGGGAAGAGTTTTGGTCTTCCAGGGAAGAGTTCTGGACGTTGATTGGATTTCCTGGAGGGTTTCCTGTTTTCTCTTTCCTGGACTGTACCAGGTCTGTTAACGGAAAACCTGTCAGTTTATTGAATGCCCTTAAAGGACCTATGCATGTGCAGTGTGAACACATAGATGCACGTTTGCATGCGTGAACACATGGGTGTGCATCTTAAGAAACACGTACTCCAACACTTGTACCTTCTGCAGCCATATCAGATTGGATTTTGGTTTAATTCAGGTACACTTTTTATGCAACCAATTAGAAGATAGGTCTATCGTCAAACAAAGTGCATCAATTGCATGTTTTAGAAATAAAATCACTATCGTTGGCATTTCAAATTCAACTAGTAGAGGGGTACAGATGCCACTGCTTATAGTTTGTGTTCCATTACCTGGTATCTAAATAGCATGGATACGGATACGGGATACGATACGATATGGATACGCGAATACGTGATTTTTCCAAAAGAATGATACGATACGTTGGGGGATACGTTGAATATAAAAGTAAATAAAAAATATATTATATATAATTTTTAATTCCTAAAATTCCATTAGTGATTAAAGTTTTCCCATTACACAAGTTCACCATTTCACGTGCCGAGAGAGATGTATTTACATATAGTTATGTATATAACACAACAAGAGAGAGACTTACAAGGTTGTCGAGAGAGACGAGAGAGGATATCGTCGGTGTGTTTCTAGTGTCAATTGGAGCATATCCAACACACATCCGCATGTATTTGAAACGTATCCGGATACCAAAAAAATAATTCTATAAGCAGGATACTTTAAAATAAAAATAAAAATTGTATCGGATACGTATCTGGAGCATATCCGTGAGTATACCGATACAGATACGACACGTGATACGGAGGCCAAAATAGAGTATCCGTGCTTCATAGCTGGTATCTGTGGGCAATTAACAAGATAGCTTTCCTGAACAGAATGGATTTTTCTTCTAATGGGGAAGAAGTGGAGGGCCTATTATTGATGTACATTTTAGAACACCTCCGAACTTATCTTTTCATCTGCTATTTACTAGTGACTTCATAACAAGACAAGCTTTGGCCTCCTTGGAGGCACATAGGCACAATGCTTGGACACACATAAAGTAGCTTATAATGTTGAGGAAACTGGCTAGGAACCAATTAGTAGAATTAAAACACTGTGGCATTATTCTTCACAACTCCACCTCCTTTAAGGTTTTTAGTTTTAGACATTGTAAGTCTAAACTTCCGGTTCATTTATTCACAAACTTTGTTGGGTTAGATATTAGTACTTCTCTGCCAGTCTTAGTTTTTCAACATTTAGAATGTCGAAAAAGACATGTATTGTATCTGTAGCGTTAAATTTTGAAGCAAGTATTGTTGTTTTCATGCATACGTGAAGTGTATATGTATATTTTGATCCATGTCCCTGATATATGGTGTATAAACTTTTTAAGTGGGCGAATCCGTACTGTGGCATGCCTGCGTCACATTTTTGTTTGAGTGCTTCTTAGTACGAATTGGTTAAGAGCCCATGGTTGCGGAAGACATTGTGATAGTGAATCTACTCGTTAGCATCTTTGGGGCTTGGATTGGGAGCTTGATAACCTAAGGAATCGCTGGGAGATTGAAAGGGTTTGCTGGCAGGGGTTATAATCACCTGGACCAATCCATGAAGTGCAAGCCTTTTACTGGTAATTCAGTTTATCTATTGTTGAAGAAACTTCTGTTTGGGATATTGATTCATATATATTGGTCTATGGATGTTTTAATTTGAGAACTGTTGTTTCTCTGGTTTGAGTTTCTTACTCGAGGGTTGCACTTGGACATTAATATTTAGCAACTGGTATCCATAATCGCTTTCTGCACGATATGATAGATGTTTTCATCTTCTATTATTTATTGCATGTGCTAATATTTATACATCGCCTTTTTATTTTTATTTTTTTGTTGAAAGTAACTTGTCTTTCTAATTAATTGGTTTATAAGGTATAAGACATTGATCTATTTAATGTCTCTGAAGAGTCATAACTTGTTCTAAACTTTGGTTTGGTATGGAGTAGTATTTTCAGGACACACAAATGAGAAGTTTTGAACATCTCTATGAAAAATTGAGACACAAGGGATAAGAAAGACATGAAGTAAGAAAGAAGAGAATCTGGGGCAATCTGAAAGGGAGACTCGTTGATATGCTTCCAATGGGAAAGTATCTGCAAGATGGAATATTTGCAAAGCAGCCCAACATTTTGGAGTTAATTGGTGTATGGTAAAAAACATGATTTGACCCCGCACCAGTCACCAGATTTGCGCGAGGAGTATGTAGGTTGGCATATTTGTGTTTGACTTTTATGTTGTTTGCACTAATTGCCTTTTATCACCCTTTTCTGTTAATTTGAAACCTTTGGGTTCTCTGTTCTTCATCATACCTTCCTAAAGCAGATTTACTGCTTGGCTAAAATCCTGTCCTTGCCTGTTGCCATTGGTTACACACACTCTCTAGATCACCAATTGTCCAAATAGCTTAAGCTTTATCCAAATATCTTACATTGTTAATGGTCTATATGCTATTTGAAGAATAAAGAATTTAGAAATGCAACACTCAGGATCTAAAGTTGGTATTATCGTTGGAGCTTTTACTTACGAGCTGGAAAACAGAGATGATATCTGTAGACAATGAAAGTTTCCTTAAATTTCTTTATTTCAGCCATTCAAGGACAACCGAAGATGCTGAAACTGCGTAGTACAGGAAGCTATGATGCATCGGAAATGTAGTTGTTGTAATTTAGTCCCATCTTTCCTCAGTGATGTAGTGTTAAAATGTTTTAGTCAGTCCTATCTTTTTGTGAGTTGACAAGTTTGGAAACACCATCTAAGCAGGAGTTTGAAGCAAATGGATTATATGGCGTTACATGTGTACCACCTTCTATTGATCTGACTAAGTTTCGGTATAAGGGTTAACAAAATGTTGGGCTCAGCTAGTTTTTAAGCCACTGTTTAATTTTCTCATGTTCTGCATGCGCTTTCATGTAAGTATAGCTGTTTCTGGCTTCCACTAGCAGCTGGTTGGTGGTTCCTACTTGTGACATTTGTAAAAGAGAGAGATCCCAACAAGTTGTGATGCCTTTGGAAAACGGTTGGAGAATGAATGAAGGCTCATTGTCACTTAGCTCATGTGTCACCTCTTGAGGCCATCATGTGGCACCGATCATCCCCACTGGTGAGTTAATATGGAGATCGTGGTGATGTAGTTGTGAGGGTGCATGTACATCTCCATTGGTAAGTAATAATTCGCTTAGAAAACTTAATTTTATGCAACTACACAAATCTCTTTTCTGCATCTCAAGCATGTGAAGGTGTGTGTGTTTTCTGACTGAATAAAGCTGAATGAAAGTATTTGTTGCAGATAAAACAGATGTAGTTGAAGCCTCCATAGGAAGGGAATGGGAATGTCTCAAGGCTCCTATGATTGGAAAACAGGTAATTGGATTAGGAAGCAGTCATATTGAATTCTAGGGCCCTAGTATTTAGAACTTGGCAATATGTTGGCGATATGATCAAAGCTTTAAGCTTGGACAAATCCATAAGAATCATCCGTAGAAACGCTATCATGTGAGAATGTTAATCCCTTTATTCCTGTTCTCAAGTGTGTGCCTTTGATTAAACCTAAAGACCAGATGCAGGGACCTACAATTTCTTGAAGACCAGATATTGCTATGCAAAGAATTCAGTTTGGTACTGGAGGCATCGGAGCAGTGGGTGATAAAAATGTCAGGGTAACGTCTGGAGGTCCTTGCGCAAATAGTAGTAAATTTTGAGAAGGCTAGAAACAGACATTCCCTGTTTGAAGAGGGAAAGAACAACAAATTAATAAGCATGCAGTATGTTTATGAGAAAACCACTCGTTAATTAGCCAATTGGATGGAGCTTTCAGAGTTTTTCTCTCGAAAGCCTGTAGCAAAGAGGTTGATGGTAAGGACCCGTATTAGAATTTTTATTTGAGGGGTGCTTGTGTGATTTGTGCTTGTGTTGGTATAAATAGGCGTGTGTGTAGAGAATAACAAAAATACAACTCTCTCTCTCTCTCTCTCTCCCACTTTGAGCTCAAGAACTCACCCTCCAACTTCCAACTCCACCCATTTCAACCTTCAATCCATCTCCTACGCGTGATTTGAGCCTTGGATTGCGTGGGTTCGTGCTAGAACTCGTTCTTAGAGGATTTGGAGCTTGGAAAACTAGGGCTTGCTTGTTTGATCTTGTGATTAAGCTTCTAACCTTGATGTAGGGATTTCTTGATCATTCTATGTGTTTATGAGTTAATTTTGTGCTTCAATCGTGCCTTAGTTCGAGGTTTGTTGTTTGGGTTCGTTCTTGAAAAATCTACAGAAATCGTGTCGGGGGATCGATCCCTCTGTTGTCTTGGATTCGTCTATGTGTTTGGGGATCGATCCCCATATTGTGGGGGGTCAATCCCTCTGCTCTCTGGACAGATTTTGTTGTTTGATCCTCGTTCGATTGTTTTAACCTCCGATCACTTCTAACACTCTCTGAACACCTTTAAACCACTTATTGGCTTGATTGTTCGTATTTCAATGGTTCATTGATCACACTATCTCTTTGATTCTCGTTGTAAGGTAGAAATGTGTTGAATTACATGGATATGTTATTAGGAATGGCAATGGGGAGGGTCGGGGGTGGATACCACTATCCCTGTCCTCGAACCCAAATCCCTCCCATCCCAGCCCCGATCCCCACCGGGGATTTATTTTTACCCTCCATCCTCGCCCCAAACAGGAAACGGGGATCACGGCGGAGAATCAGAGATCCAAAGATTCCAAAACCTATAAAAAAAAAAAAAAAAAAAGTCATCCGCCATTACAAAATACAAACCATACAACCAAATTCAAAAAAAAAAAAAAAAACAATCTAGGTTGCCATTACAAACCAAATGCCAAGAAAAATAGCCAAAGTTATTGCCACAGTGCCATTACAAACCAAATCAAAATAAAAACAGTCACATAAGTCTCTTGGGAACCCTTACTTATGTATATATATAGGAGGCTAGTGGCAGTGGTGTAAATAAACAAAACCCTAACTTCTTAATTCTTATCTATATATATAACGGGGATTCGAGGCGGGGCGGGGTGGGTCTGGGATGGGGCGGGGACTAACTTATATCCACCCCCTACTTGTTCCTCACCTTTTTTTTAAATTATCCTCATACCATACCAGATTCCCAAATAATCCCCGAATCCCTTACCCATTTGGGGCGGGGAACGGATCGGGTTGGGTTGGATCGCTGAAATTGCCATCCCTATATGTCATCTCTTTCATCGTTCTTGCTTTATATGTGTTTATATGGACATTGTGGCATATGTTATCTCTTTCGTCGTTCTTGCTTTATATGTGTTTATATGGACATTGTGGCATAACAAGTTGAGCATTAAGGATTATTTTGATGTCGAGTGTGTTGTTATTAAGTAAGATGGGATGGAAAAACGATAAAACGAATACGAAGAAAGCCACGTATCCACTGTAAGGTGTGATGCCGGAAATGGGACACAATGGGTCCTTAATGTCCAAAAGTGCACAAGAAAGCCACGGATCTACCGTAAGGTGAGATACCGGAATGAATATGGGATGCACGGGATCCCGAATATCCGGAATTAAAATTGAAACATGAGACTTAATAAAAACGGAGAACTTAAGAGATGGCTAAGCTATAATGAACAGTGTCGTTTATCTTCAGGCTTTATCTCATAGCCCTTGCTCATTGTGAAGCCTTGTGTTGCCTATATTCTTTCCGGTACATCAATCACTTCATTTGCATATAGCTTGAGCATAGTTATCTCTATAAGGTCAGTGTAACTCACCCTATTATTATTTTCAGGGACATCACAGGAGCATTGATTGGCATCCTTGAAGTGCATATTCGACTTCATATTTTTGAAAGCTAACTCGGGGAATTACTCTAGCATTTTTTTTGTAAAATCCTTTTAAAGATGTAATTTTAATTTCAATAATATCTTTTGACTCGGGAATTTTGTAATCTATGAATTTACTCTCTTTGACTAATCCTTTGGAATTTGGGGCCGGAGTGCCGAGATTGTAATCTTTGAACTTAATGGTACTCTAGTGAATGGATAAATGAGAAAGCCTTTTGGGTAATGATATGCTTAGTGCGGCAGATTTTCTTGTAAAGTTAGTATTATTATTATGTTGAAAATCGAGGGCGTGATATTAATTCGGTGACAGCTTCAGGACATAAATTAGGGATATCTTCATCCGGTCTTGAAGTATAAAATCTGCATTTAAAATTCTTTTTATCACATTGACATCGTTATATTTCTGACAAAATATTGGTGCCTGTCCTGTTTTAGTCATACTCGAAACCTATTATATTTGTTGCTCTACAAAATTCCCTGACGAAGAGTACGGATGATCTTCTTCGCTATAGGTTCCTTCAGAGCTATACAGTATACACAGAGACATTTAGTTTCAGTTTATACCGCATTTTGCCCTTTATCTCAGGTACACTCTTGTCTCCTTCGGATAAAACTAGAACAATGTTTAGCAGATAGCTTGTGTTTGAAAACAGATTGGTAGCTCCCTTTCGGCCGTTGATCTCGCAAATCAACGATTGAGATGGACCGAGCATGTTTTGCTCCAAAACGTCGTCATTTTGAGAAAAAAGAAAGTGTTCGGCCCATCTCAGCCGTTTATTTGCAAGATCAACGGTCGAGAGGGGTTGGACAGAGGATCCGAACTCTTCTCACACCCCGAGGTCATTTTGCAAAAAAAAGTGTTCGACCCATCTCAACCGTTTATTTACGAGATCAACGGTCGAGAGGGGTCGGACAGGGATCCGGACTCTTCTCCCACCCCTTGTCTGTTAGCTTACAAGCGCCCTTCTCCACCCCTTTTCTGTTGTAAGGTAATCAATTCTTCTTCTCATGTATACTGTATGGTACACTACAGTGTTTTATTTTATTTTGGTTTGACGACAAGAGGTGTTTGGGTCAGCTTACGCATATTTTAACTAATTTCTTCTCTGGTCCAATCAAAGGTAGGCCATCCACGTCAGGACTAGGGAATTCATAAGAAATTACTTTCTTGCATACTCTTATCAATTTTATGGGGAGCAAATTCACCAACCGGTTTACTACTACAGTACAGTATACTATTAGTATAGTGGTCACTGGTCAGATTCAACAATGGTTTATTAGCTAATACACCTTTCGGGGAACTGGGATGTGGGTTTGGGCTGGTGGTTGGCTAGCCTAACAGCCCACCTAGCTTGATCTCCTAGCAATTATAAGTAAAGGGTTTGTTTGGATATTTTAAATTATCTACTGGGGGGCCTCCATGCACATGGAAATGTTTCTGATAGGAGACGTATCTTGTCTTGAAGGATAGAACCATAACATCTAGTGGCGGCAGCAGTCACGATAAAAATTTTAAGAAATATAATAATTATATGTAAAAAAAATTTATCGTTAACTTATATAGTCTCGCCACTGTTAGATTTTTTTTTTTTTTTATTATATACTAGTAATAAATCTTCTATATTTTTTCAAGAAAGGAGATTGAAAAAAGTATTCCAAAACTAAATTCAATGGTAATGTGTAATTAAGAAAAAAAAACTCCACATAATGCCACTCTCCAAATTTATAATGTCACTCCCAAAAAGGAATGCGGTTAACAATTCGGAAAATTCATAAAGGGATTTGGGGTGTGACATTATAAATTTGGGAATAGGTATTATCGATGCCCAAAATTAAAGCTAATCTTTATTCATACTCCATGAATAACTATTGTAATGCATATTTTTATTTTTTTAGTATATATTTCGCCACTGCTGGAATAAAATTCTGGTTCCATCCCTGCTTGTCTTTTATCAATTTGCTGCCAAACCGGCGAAAAGAAAACCCAAACAGAAGATTGGTCTGCACCTGTTCCCCTTTAGCCACACCACTCACTCATCACAAGTCATATACTTGCTCCTCTTTCTTTTTCCTCTAATAATGAGATCCCACTATCAAAGTGCAACTGGTTCGCGCTTTAAAACTGCCTTCGTCTTTATGGCTTTGTTGGGTTTTTGTTTTCGATAACTCAAGTATTCAACCATAGTTACATGTATCTCAATTAATCGTAAAGACTAATTCTATTGGCTACTTGCGGGGGTCTCCAAAGAAAGCCAGAGCAAAGCTCGGTATATACTGCCCCAAAGGGTCGAATAGCACCTGGTCCGAGCTAGCCATTCATAACGTAAAACTTGACAAGTAGAGCAGTCCTACTACGTATCAAATTTAATCGGACATCAATAATTAAGTGGTCGATCTAACATAAATAACTGTCGTCGATGGGACATTGTTCCTGACAAAATAAATGGCAAATATGATTTTGAAAATGCTCTCCAAAACAAATTTCATTGGATCGTGAACTATCATTGTCCAAGGGACCTAATTTTCGCTAGGAGTAACATGAAGGAGTTGAATTTAGTTATTGAGTTTGGGACGGAACCTGTGTCGAGGGTACAACACAGCCTGCTATCTTTAGAGGCTCGAGTTAGGTGGTCCGCTTATGATCACTGTCTTTAGTTGGTTTGCATATTTTTTCCAGAGAGACACGGAGGGAGATTTCTTTCTCAATTACTATGAAATTCATATGCAGTTTGAATTAGAATTCTATTGTTAATTTCTAATTGTATTTTTCACTCAGCAGTTCTAAATTCTATGTTTCTTATCCTCGACTCGGTAGAGGCTCGTTCAGGTTTGATTTTGGTAGTAAACAAGTCGAACTTGAGCCTCAATTCTAGGCTTGTTAATTGAATGAGCCGAAACGAACCTGACAGTATTCGACTCAATTAGGCTTGTGAATCTATAGTATGTGTATATATATATATATATATATATATATATATATATATATAACGGTTCCAAAGACACTTAAAAAAACCCTCCAAATCTTAATCTCATAGTTCCCGATCAAATTTTGATAATCCGAGCCGCTCAATGTGTTCAGAAAGTGATTTTAACGGTGCTTGTGGGTAACTGGCAAAAAAACTAACTGGGAAGGACTTGATTTGAGCAGTTTTTATTGAATGGTTCAATAAAGTTCAATAAAAAAACTATTCGGATGAAGCCTTTTCCGGTCTTTTTTTTTTTGATTTCAAGCGAGCACCCTTAAAATCATGTTCTGATTACATTGAACGGCTCGGATCATCAAAATTCGATCAGGAACTTGAAGAGTTTTTTTTAAGGGTTTTTTTAAGTGTCCCCGGAACCGTCCCGATATATATATATATCATAAGAAATTCATATAACCTAAATACATATAAACTTTTAACTGTGCACGATGAAAATTTTATAAAATGTTTTAAAAGTACTATAAACTTATATTTTAATATGTTTTTATAATTTTATATATGTATAAAGTTATTTATGTAAAAATTTATATACAGTTTTAGATCTGTATAAGAGTATAAATATTTAACAGTTTTCATTCGTTACAACTCGTGAACAAATTAGAGTTCGATTCAAACTTAAGCAAGCCCGGCTCGTCAAATTTTAATGAGCTTGATCTTGGCTCGAGTTCACTCAAAAATCTAACAAACAATGAAAAAACCTAAACATTCTAAAACTCCCCTCTTTCGCAGGAATCGCAGCCCTAGTTCAAAGGGGTAAAACGTAAATCCACTGAGATATTCCAAAATATCAATGCTTTTGCAAAAGGCAGGGGATTGCATCTCGGTACGGTCGACTCCGTCTCCATTCTTGAACCGAGATCCTCTGTCCAATCTCAATCCAAACAGGAGCTTGTCTAACCACCTCTCAACCGTTGATTTCGCAAATCAACAGCTAAAATGTGCTGAGAATTTTTTGCTTCAAAACGATTTCGTTTTAGCTCAGCACATCTTATCCTTTGATTTACAAAATCAATTACCAAAAGGGGGTCGGACAAGCCACTGTCCCGATTGGAGTCGGACAGGGGATCTAGGTCCCTCAATTCCGCCAAAAACTACGCTAATCACGAGCCCTATATCCCCATCCAACGGTTTAAAACAACAATGCAAGCCACAAAAGCTACCAACGCGTTTGGCCCATTTTATCTCTCTCCCTCTCTCTTTCAATCAATCAATCAACGCTGTGTTTCACCCCAACTTCTACGCCAAAAGCATGGGAAAATTATTGGGTGATCTCAATGTATAAAATCAAAATTCCAGTGCTGTTGGCTACTCTAATCCTCCCGACCACAATTTTTCCCTTTTTTCAGGATCTGTTTATTTTTAACACTCTAATCGGTCCGGATTTTGAAAAGATTTTTAAGAATAATGAGTAAAAAGAAATAGATAAAGAAAATTGAATAATGTTATGGTGTCCCCGGTCATTTTGGGGACACCGTAATTTTTGGCATAATAAAACCCTTACAAGCATAACAAAAATCATTAGAAGTATAATAGAACCATAACATGGCATAACCAAGGCATAACCAAAAACCAATCAAGGTATAACCAAAAATCAACCAAGGCATAACCAACCAAGTTATGCCTTGTTATGGTTTTGGTTATGCTTATAATGGTTTTGGTTATGCTTGTAATGAATTTGGTTATGTTTATAATGGTTTTGTTATGCCAAAAGTTACGGTGTCCCCAAAATGATCGGGGACAACGAAGTCATTCCCAAGAAAATTTATTAGAAATGATATGTAAAGATTTATAGACCCAAAAAGAACAAGGTCTTAACACTATACATTTTTGTAGAGTTTACGTATGTGGACCTCACACACACACACACATATATATGATGTTGAGAGATATTGAGACCCCGCGTGACGATACACCAACATCATCGAACAGTTTTTGCGAGCGTGAGTTAGCTCGTTATGGGCTCGGCTCAGCTTGATAGCAATAAGTTGCACTCAGATGTCGAGTTTCAAGCTCCTGTTAGCGAATGAACAGAGCTCATGTTAGTTGTTATCGTATCTAGAGCTCATGAAAACTAAACGAACCGAGCTCTAGATACGATAGTTTTGAACAAATCGAGCTCAAATGTCAAAGTTCAGCTCAACTTGATTCAGTTCTCTTGCAGCCCTACCGCACTGGATAATAAAAATTACTCAAAACCATGTAGACTAGAGAGGGTCTCCGTCTCAATTGACTCCAGTTTTCTTCGGTCTCCTTCCTCTCTCCCCATTTTCCACAATACTTGCAAAAAATCTCGACTCCCAAAATCACGTCAACATTTTTTTTCTCCACTCTGTAAATCGATCTTGCGCTATGTGACAAAAATGGGAGCTGAAAGTGTCACCTAATCCACTACCCACTTTCCTAAATCCCCCATTCTTAATCCCCACTTCCCTCAAAAGCACAGAAATTTCACACTTGATTTCCTTCAAAAGCTTCAACCTTTGAAGCCTTTCAGTGCCTTCATCTGCACCATTTTTGACCTGGGTTGGTGAAATGCCGGCGGTAGACACGTCCCACATCGACTTGGAACGCGGCGGGGGCGGCGGCCACCGGCGCTCCTCCTCTGCCACCAGCGACGGCGACACCGTCTCCGACGTGGGTTCTTGCTACTCGCGGTTCTACGACGAGCACAGCTTCGATTGCGGGTCGGATCTTGAAAACGGCGGCGTCTCGGATTGCTCGGAAGATGAGACCAAGGTGCATTTGGAGAAGGTGGAGAGGGACTGCCGGATTTGTCACCTGAATTTGGAGAGCAGTAATCCTGAGACCGGGGTCGCCATCGAGTTGGGGTGTTCTTGTAAGGATGATTTGGCTGCCGCACATAAGAATTGCGCTGAGGCTTGGTTCAAAATCAAGGGAAACAAGTGAGTCAAAAAAAAAATCTATAATTTCCTCCCTTTCTATTTTTTTTCCTTTTGGCAATGAACAGCATTCCAATGAGCTGGACTAATCTCTCCAGTTCCTCACACATACATGGGGTCGGCATCATGAGCCAGACTAATCTCTCCGGTTCCTCACACATACATGGGGCCGGCATCATGAGCCGGACTAATCTCTCCGGTTCCTCACACATACATGGGGCTGGCATCATATATGAGAGGGGCGTTACAAAATAACCATTGTATTGGGTGTTCTAAAACAAGGAAGGAATTGGCAATTAATTGCTAGCAGGCCATCCAATTTGGTCCGACTAATGATTAATCGCCGATTACTAATTAATATGCACTGATTAATCTTAATCACTCGAACGTTGTCGACCACCCTACTAGCGCCTCACGACTATTATAACATTGGTTGCATTTAAACTTTTTTCCTCCCACATCATATGAGAGCAGTAATTCTGTTTCGTATTTTTTCTTTTAAATTATTTTCTTACTCTAGAGGTTTCTTTCCAACTTTCTTAATGAATGGTGTAGTGAATCTTCTAAGAGGTTTTAGTGTTTGAACTTTGAATACTGATCTAATTTCTGAAATTGGTTAAGTTCAGAGCACAAAGTAGAATGTTGCACCGTTTAAGGGGGATGCATTAGTTTTGATTAGTGGAAGGAAAAGGTAAAGGGGTTGTGCTAATTACTGGAGAAGATAAGGAAAAAAAGGTTAAAGCAAAAGAATAAATAATGTAGGAAGTGTCTGAATGTATTTTTCCATGTACACATGATTCCTTCCTAGTCTGTCCTCTTTTGACGTTCAGAGAAAAATCTGTCGTACCTGAGATTCTTTTCTCCTTTATGGAAGTGGGAGATTTGACCCCTTGTGTAAACATTCACTTCTTGACAGGATATTCCTACTCTTTTTTTTTTTGGATCAGCAGGATATTCCTACTTCACTGTCTTATTACTACAACAACTTTGCTTTTGGATAAATCTGTATCCGGCCTAACGATCGACTAATCTGTCGGACCAATCCTACCATCTACTAATGGGGTCCAATTAAAGCTGGGGCAAAAGCCCCCGCATGGACTAGCCCAATACAGGAATTGACAGCACTTAGGTGGGAGTCGAACCCTAGACCAAAGACTCCCTGAGGCCTTTACAAGTCCAAGGATAATGACACCTCAACGATGAGACCTGTGCGATTGATTGGTCACCACCCTCGTTTTCTTTTCTATTGATCAAAGAGAGGATGAAAAAGAAAAAAAGGAAGGTTTACTGAAATCATTGTCTGCATAGGACTCGGATTGAATGAATTGAGAAGCTGGTTTCTATAAGGAAAGATGTGAAAGGTTCTTCAAACCTATCTGACCTCATCTCTTCTTAATTAATATGCACTTACTCTTGTCCTGTCATGAAATAATTTATTCCTGTTATGTAGTGTTGGAAGATCCTGAGACCTCATTAGGATTTTTTTAGCAAAGGATTCATCACAATAAGCTAGAGCATGCGGTTCTACAGTTTCTCAATACAAGCGCTAGAAATTTCTGCCTTCAATTGTGCGAATGGCCTCCCATCTCAGATGACCTTACATGTTTTGCATTTCTACAATTTATTTGCTTAATAACATGTGGATATTCTATAGAATTGAAAGACAGTTTATTAAGCATGGGCACATTTGTTGAAGGGTGGAATACTCAATCTTAGCAAATTGGGTACCAACCAAAATATAATAGAGGTATAACCCTGGACATTCCTTTTCTTTGTTCCTTCACATAATCGGGTCAAACTAAGCTATCAGATCTGCACTGATGACGTTCATGTTGCAGATTGACGTTCCTGTCGTAAGTGATTCGTTCCCTCCTACACAGAAGGTTGAACTTCTGGTGTGTGACATAGGCTCCTAATATTCTTTTAGGACCCTCCGGAAACTAACTGAAATCTCAAGGACGTTCTTGGTTTCTGTTTTGAATCAGATGCCATTACAGTATCTACCTGCAATAGAAACCACATAGGTTTCTCAACCGACATTCTTTTACTAATTCCTCGGTAAACTTCACTTTCTGTTTAGATTTAGAATTGTAAAAACTGGTAATCTTATTGGCACATAATCTGGCTTCAGTTCTTGGTTTGATTTTAAAGCCATCCAGGTTTTATGTTCTTTCTTTTTTGGTTCTCTAATTGTCTGAATCATTTTCTATATTTCAGGACCTGCGAAATTTGTAATTCAGTTGCGCGCAACGTACTTAATGCAAGTGAGATTGAGTTAATACAGCAGACGAATGAGGCCAATGTCACGTCAACAAATGCTGTATCAGCGCCGAACCCTCCCACTGCAGAGACCCGGAGATGCTTGAATGGTCACCGTCTTGTGAATCTACTTCTTGTTTGCATGGTTTGTGCATTTGTCATATCGTGGCTCTTCCACTTCAACATTCCATCATGAATTCCCGGATGAGAACTTGTCTCTGAAGATGGTGGAAAACGTTAGATAAACTGATAAGTCACGAGATAGTTCAAGCCTGCGGCGTTCTTATGTATAGGTCCATATTATGCGATATTGTTGCTCCATACTTGTGTAGAGTTAGTTGGATCCATATTTTCATGTGTTTGTAATCACAAAAATCAAAACTTAGTCCAGGCTTTCTAAATCTATTTTATGAGTATCTCTTGTCGGTTTTCCTGTAATAGTTTGATTTTTTTTTTTTTTCTGGTTTTCTTTGCTCCAGGGTCTTGAATATGCTAGTGAACACATCGCGTTGCATGAAGTATTATGCAACAGCATAGTTTGTAATGCAAAATACCTTATTCTCCCTATGCCTTTGAATAAGGTGAAAGGGGAATAGAGGAAAACGAAATCTCTAGTTCTTTTGATGGGATGATTAAGTAGCAGATGACACCAACCACAGGAATTTCTTCTATCTGCTGTGTGAATTTGAGAAACTTGGCATGTGTCATGTTTAGTGTCTTATCTTTCACAGAATTGGTCACAAGAATAAAGGAGAAAGGTTGTGTATTAGGTTGCCACCGTCAACACGTAATAGATTCTTATGACGAAAGTCGTGAACACATAAAAGATTCTTATGACGAGAGTTTACTTCCACAGGATACCCATAAAAACCATACTGCTACAATGCCAGCAAAATTATACAGTATAAAGTGTCGTGCTACTAAGAAATGCAAGTAAGATGAGGAATTAACGAATTAATAAACGCAGACGTCACACATTAATTTATGATGGACTCTCTCTTCTCCCTCCATGGATTGCCGTCAATCTCCAACTGACGAAGAGTTGACGACAATTGGGTTTTCTGTGGTAGTTCTATTTTTTTGGTGGGTTATGTTCATATCCCGTTAGATAAGTTGATTCAATTGAGGCCCAATTAAAATTCAATAATAAATGGGTTAGATGGGTTTGGGCTCATTCTAACCCAATTAATAAATGGGTTAGGTCGGGTCTATTTTTTCGTAGGTGGGTTTGAATTTCTTAGTGGGTTTGGATTTAATTTGCCACCTCTAGATATCACCGAACATGTTCATGCAGTCGACCCAATTGGTTTAGCCTTGCGTCTTGGCCTGATTTGGTATGTTGACGTAAATGGACTCGTAGCTTCGGAAAGTGTCTTCACCATTTCGTAGCATTGTCTACAGAAATGAAAAGCAACAAAATGCAGGCTTCCAGGGGAGAAGGTACAGATGAGAAATATATGGTTCTCATTGCAATAGCAGAACTGCATACAAACAGGCCCTCATGTCAAGAGAGCTGAAACAGGAAGGAAAAAAAAAAAAAACAAGGCCGGCAATTGGCATACCCTTTGATCTAGCAAAAGGGCCAAAATGGGGAACCAGAAAAACTTAAAAAAGTAGATACAATAAATTATAGCAAAAATTAAGAAAATAATGAAAAACGAAAACCTATACAAACGTTCAATTTTTGCTCTTTTTGGCTTCCAAGTTTGTGCCATCTTTGAGTGATTCTTGAGCATCAGTCTCCATGCCGAGGCTGAAGAGGGCAGCCGCCTGAAGATAGAACGCAGTGGGCCACTCGGGAGAAACCACCTGGGCTTGCATAGCGTCTCCAAGAGCTTCTTGTGGCAACTCACTCATCAAGTAAGCCAAACAGCGCCTAGCAAATACGGTCGGCGACACCATTGTCCCTCCATCAATGAACTACAACAGACATGGGATTAACTTAAGCCTTGTGTTCAAATTAACCAACTACACTGTCTATAAACCAAAACTATCTTGCATAAAGCAAAGACAGTTTTCATTTATGCATTTTTTTCTTGCTTATTCGGATCTTGGGAATATGGTTCTGCATTTAATTCTTCGGAAAAGATGTGGTCCTTAAACTGATTTTCAATTGGTGATGAGTCTTGGAAGAGATTCTAAACAAAGTACTCACTTCTGTGTAGCAATCGATGGCGGTTGTGAAGTCCTTGGCACGGAAAGCAGCATCTCCTTGCTTCTTAGAATTCAAGGTCTCCTGCATTTGATTTGTCCACAATTGAAAAGAAAGCTGCAAAGCCAAAGTACTCACAATTATATCAGCAATGAAGCCATTACCCTCATTTTTAAGTCATTTTTTTTTAATTTAACTATAGCATCAAAAAAAAATGGTTAACTTAAATTTCTTTAACAAAATTCTGCCCTGACGCATCAACCACACTGTACGGCCATACACGAGTTGCCTATGAATATTCATTTGTAACTTCTTGTTACATTTTCTGGGCTATTATTTCCTTTTCATCTTATGTGCTAAGTAAGCTGGTCAGCAATAACAATGTCTCCATATGCCCACAACAAGAAGGCAGTGGAAACAATGAATAGACCAGAGCAGCAACAGAACACATCATTCAGCACTCATTAGCCATAAGGCCCGTAACAAACCTCGTTGGCAATCCCTTCATCGTCCTTGTATCCACTCTTGTCAAGCATTTCATGTATTGCAGTGAGATCCGTTCTTAAGCAAGCTTCACCCAATGGTGTCAATAGCAATGGCTGTTTCGAGGATTCATTTCCTCGCGGAATGCCCATCAAAAGATACGACGGAACCTGATCAAAAGCATTGAATAAGAAACCAACTCGTCTCATCTTTTAGAACAGACATACTCAATTTGGAAAGGGTATGCAACAAATGTATTTGAAGCAAGAAAATACTTCTACATCATCAACCAAACTCTCACAAGACAATTCTGATAGATATCCTAGAAGATGAGTGTGACTTGACCATGCAAATACTTCCTCTCAACTTTGAAAACTATGTTTTGTATAAATATGGGGAACCAAGCAGTAAGTTAGGCATCGAATATCATTTTTTACCCTAATGAACAAATATTCTTAATACGCAACCGCTTTCCTCATGCGCGTAAACAAATTAGGTAAGTCAACAGGTTCACTTCCCAGGATTAATTAAAGGAAAAGTTGTCATCAATTATGACAGCATGAAGCAGGAAAAGGAGGGCGGAAAGGGGCAATCTCAAAAATTTCCAAGGCATGAGTATCAACCATGGCTATGCTTCCAAACACTTGCAGACCAAGAAAAAAAAAAGAATGGGTGAATTCAAGTGTTCTTTGTATACTGTCTACCTCTGCTTCTTTCTGAAGAGACATAAGAGCAATTACAAGGGACTTTGCATTTGGCCTCTCGCGAGCTTCATACTGCAAACAACGGGAGGCTAAACGCACCAACTCAGTTCCATCATCATTTGTAAAATGACCCTCCAAACAAGAATCCATCAACATCGGGAAATTCTTGCCACGAATGAGATCAAGTGCCTGCAACAATGCCATAAGGAAAAAGGCATTTCAAAATCACACAATCTCAGAAGTCATTTCTCTTCAGGTACAAGTAACGAGAACAAAAGGTGTGGGGCAAACACCTAGCCAATCCCTCCCAACAAATAGTAAATTAACACTATGAAGAAAAAATATTGGAGTAGGGAAACTGATCATATCCTAAGTGTTAATTGTATCCAGATGCAGTTACAGTGTTATATCCAATAACATTTACGTATGATGGAATACCAATGGATAATACAACACCCCAAACATAATAATGTGAGGAAATGAAAGATACATGGCTTGGAGGAATATGTTTTCCACTCAGAAGATCTAGCAGCAGGGTCCCGAAGCTGTAAACTACACTTTCTGGCGTCACTCTTCCTGTGAAAAATAGACATGCATCATGTTACTTCGGGCTTAAATCAAACATAGTAGACCTCTGCACAACTACAGAAGAAATAATGAAACATGTTGACGCATTTTCTAGAAAAGATAATTGGGAGAAAATTTCAATGGATTAGCATAAATGCAAACATAAGTAAGAGGGAAACTAAAACTTAAGAAGTACCAATGTACCATCCAATGAACAATCTATAGATGTATCAAACCAATCACAGGATAATCGATACAGATCAAATATAGGGGCTTGAGAAGTTGGAAAATGACGATCTAATAGTTATAGAAATGAGTCAAACGAGAATGATCCACAATCAACAACTGAATACTGACCGGTTCTTAGGTACTCTGGAGGGGTGAAAGCCAAGTTCGTACTATAACTCTTGCCATCTCTGCTGTTTTTCATGAGGCCAAAGCAAGATAGCCTGGGGTTTCCATCCTATAGAGAACCAACTCAAAGGCTGAGTCATAAGCTAGAACAACTTTCAAATGAAAAAGGTATCCCAGAAAACCAATTCACCTGATCAAAGAGGACCCTGTAAGCATTGAGATCGTGATACAGGGCCCGCCCTTTACTACTGCAGTACTCCAAAGCTTGTGCCAAGTACAAGGCCACCCTCAACCTCATAGCCCATTTCATGGGTTGGGTCTCCCCTATGCCAATTCAATACAGTACATAACTAAGACAAAACAATAATCCAAGACGTAGACACATTTTGGAAGAAAAGCATGACATACTTCATCTCAGAGATAAAACTACTTAAAATGAGCCCACTGTCAATTGATATTGTAGTCAAATTAAGAGCAATTCTATGGCCACTCATCTGGTTCTTCAAAACAAGCCTAAAACGAATTACTAGGGATAAATGTTCCCTATTTTAAGCAAGTAGTTTTTTTAGAACGAAGGCAAGAATGTTATACAATGTATGCCAGGAAGTTAGGGCAAGTCAAGTGGGGAGGATAGCCACCGAGCCAACTTACATGTTCATTTTTTTTTTTTTTTGGTAAATCGGAAATTAACTTACATGTTCTTTAATCATGAAGTAAGCGATTCATATTTTAAGCCCACAACTAACAATTATACACCCAGACCACACAATGAACAGGAAAACAGGTTTAGTCCGAGCCCCAAAATTCCATCACCATGATTAGTATTGTAGCACTCAATGAGTAGATCACTCTTGCAAAAAATCAAATTCATTGGACATCAATAACTCGGTGATCAAAAAACATTGATCTCGAAAAAATGAAGGACAAACGTGATTTTGGAAATGCACTTTAAAATAAGTTTCATTTGGTCATCGTCCAATCAAATAATTTTTTGTAACGATGTTCTACTCGTCGAGCTCTAAAACATGAACAGTACATCTCAAATTTTTGGGCTCCAGATGAGCTCCATATTGAAGGCATAGCAGGCCTGCTGTCTTTAGCTGGCCCGCGAGTCCGATTTGGTTCATCTTTCCTTTGATGTAGATCCAAATCTTGTTTAATTATGTTGTATGCGTTTCCTTGCTTTTTATGTGTGTTTATAGTACTGTCCATATATGCTATTAGTTGACTAGTGGTTGAACAAAACTACTAAATAAAATTCATTTAATATTGTTGTTGTCCTCGGACCTTTACCAAAAATAGCATTCAAATTTTCAAATTTTACCTTCAAAGCATACAAAGATAATCTATGACCCAGCAAAACAACTCACAGTGGAAGAGATGCTTGGCTAGGGTTTCATAAGGCATAAACTCTGCAACAAGCAACCTATTGTCCCCTTCGCAGCAGCATCCAATCAAATTCGCCAATCTTTCACTCCTCAAACTCCCCACAGCTCTTGCTTCCTCCTAAAAACCCAAACCAAATCACACCAATTCGAAACAAACCCGACATCAGAAAAACCTATTACATTAGATTGCTAACCACAAAACCATCAAAACTTAAGCTATTACTTGCACAACTTCACCAAAAACCCAAATCAAATCACACCAATTCAAAACATACCCAACATCTGAAAACCCTATTAGATCAGATTTCAAGTCATAAAATCATCTAATCTTAGATTTTGGATAGTAAGTTATAGATTTTTGGATTATAATTAGAACCTATGATAGTGTTTGAATGACAAAAATATTAAATATATATATCTTGCAGAATGAAAGTGTGTGAACTTGTAATGAGAATCCAAAAGGCTCCTTCAAACGCGATTATTGGATTCCAGCATTCTCAAGTTCAATTTTTTTTAGAATGCATGCTCTTATATTGCATTCTATAATCTGCTTCCAAACACCTATAATACAAAAATGCAGAATGCAAAATCTGAGCTCCCAAACAGGCTCTTAAGCTATCACTTATACATTTTCAGCAAAACCCAATTGAACGGTGAATGAAGAAGAGAAATTGAGCTGTCAAACTAACAATGAATTGACGAGAATCGGGCCAAGCCGTCTTGTGGAACCGCTTAATTGCGATCCACGTGTCATTTTGAAGCTTCCCTTTGTACACAACGTTGGGGGCTTTTTCTCCGTGTTCTGATACAATGTTGTCTGAAGAAAAGCCGTTTGTGGCTGATTTAAGATCCTCCAAGTTGAACTCGCTGAAAATGGGTATCAAGCTTCGTTCATTTCTGCCTCCGTTTTCTGCAACAATTTCCAATCAAATTAGCAAGAAAACAACACTTCTTGTATGTGTTAAGACTTAAGAGATGTTTGGGACCCAATTATATTTCAAATTCTTGATTGTAGATAGTAGATTATATAGATAACGAGAATATGTTTAGGTGTTCAGATTTTGCAGGAGACTTATGTGGGCAAAATTAATCAGAATCGATGAACTCCTCGAGAAAAAGCTCGATGTGAAATTTTTTAATTTTGCATTTTGCAGATGGTGCAGTTTGACAACAGAACCAATTCTATAATCAATTCCCAAACAACAAAGATTAAAAAAAATAATTGCAAGATGAAAATTGGAAAATGGAGCAGCCAAACAGGCCCTTATTAGACGTACGGAGAGAGAGTGAGAGTGAGAGAGAGAGAGAGAGAGAGAGAGAGAGAGAGGTTTGCCTGGGTCAGGGGATTCAATAGCAGAGGGTTTGAGGTGAGAGTGTAACCAGCAGGCGGAGAACTTGGAGCAACGGGCACCCATTGGAGAGAGAGAGAGAGAGAGGATCAGACGGTGGGCATTGTCCTCTGACACCAAAAATGTGCCAATACCTACTAAAACCGAGCAATCTGAGAGTTTCAGTTTGGGTGAAGCATGGGTGGAAGGAGAAATAATTACAGAGAGAGAGAGAGAGAGACAGCCACAGAGAGAAAAGATTTGCGGATCCAATGATTTGTAGCCTCCTTTCCTTTCCTTTCCTCTCCTCTCCTCTCCTCACTACACAGTACACTGCTATACTATACTACTAGCGTGCAACCCGTTCGATGCACGGGCAAAACCAACTCATTTTAGCGTTGTACCCGTTCGATGCACGGGAAAATTAAAAAAAGTAGGTTCAAACGGGCACAACGCTAGAATGAGTTGGTTTTGCCCGTGCATCGAATGGGTTGCACGCTAGTTTATGAAAAAATATAATGCTAGCATAAACACATTAAACACAATTACTGATAGCAATCATGCATAAAATGATAAAACTGATAGATAATAACCTTGCAACTTAAAAAATGTTTTAAGAAACTATTTACAAACTATGCAACTAAAAGCAACTGGTAGATGGGTTTACTGGGGTTGGGGTATCCTATTATAAATTTCGTTGTACACAATATTTTGGGTGACATCATCTGGCATACCGGGTTGGTTAACAATCAATATTTTCAAGCCCTGTGGAGAGGTGACACGTGACAGAGCTACATACAACTGACCATGAGAGAAACATGAATTTGGAAGATAAAGCCCAACATTCTTCAAAGTCTGCCCTTGACTCTTATTTATCACCTTGTGACTGTTAAAACAAAGAGAGCAGGATTAGATGGTTTTCACAGTGCAGTATTTGAGTGCGTACGTAGTTGTGAGATGGAAACTAACCTTGAGCAATTGATATCCGTTTCATGAACAATTGAAGCTAAGGACCGATATCCGCTTCGTGAACAATTGAAGCCACGGACTGAACTTTCTAAAAGAATGGAAGAATAGAAAAAATGGGTAGGAGTTGCACGGTGACAGTTAAACAGTGGAATGGCAGATTTTAGACGTGAGGTGTTTTTACGTGGGTGTGGGAACATATATATTATTAGTCGTGGGTAAGTTTTTTTTTTTTTTGGTTTCTGATGGACGTGGGTAGTTTGCTTTCGAAAGGATATTATTAGTCTTGGGTCAGTTTTTTGTTTTTTAATGTTTCTGATGGACGTGGGTAGTTTGCTTTCGAAAGGGGGGTTTTGCAAAGGATCAATACACGTGTTCTGGTAGTCTGAGTGGGAACCTACATATGGCATGCGAAAGTGGGTCTCATTTTCCTTTTTTTCTGTTAAACCATCCGGTGTTTAAATGGAGTAATGGACGTGGATCTCGTAATGGGCGTGGGATTTGGTTAGATAGGAAAGTGGGAACGCACATGTCGGTATTGAACGTGGGGTTTTTTTAAAACCGTCTGGTGGTATTAATTGAGGGATGTGAGGTTTTTTTTTGGTTTTTAAAAAGTGAAAAATCTAGAAAATTAGGAATGGGAGTTTGGAGGCTTTGAGAGGTCCAGTACATTCCCTTAGGATATTGATAGATTCAAAATCTCTCTCTCCCTCTCCCTCTCCCTCTCTCTCTCTAGATACACATGGGTATGATTTTCCGGATGAGGTGGAAACATCATGGTCCCGAAAGGGATTAAAATTCTTTCCGGACGAGATGGAACCCCATTGTTTTCACCACTCATTGTGGGCATTACTGAGCATTTACTGCAGTAATCTGAAGTGTTCATCTTGTAGGGCTCGAAAAGTTATGAGTCAACATAAAAAATCAGCTTGATCGGACATCAAGAATTATATCAAAATTTTAATTTTAATTTATAAAATCGACGGTCATAGACAGTTTAACTTAAAATACCAGTGACAGAATCACGCCGTCCATTTTATAAACCAAAATTCAATTTTTAGCACAGCTATTGATGTCCGATCAAACTGATTTTTCACATAAACATATTAATTTGTGGGCGCTACAAGATGAACGGTTCGGATTATTACGGAAAATGCTCGGTAGGACCCATAATGGGGCGTGGTGTAAACCATGGAGTTTCTGCCTCATCCGAACACAATGCAGACTCTTTGCAAAAAAAGAAAAAAAAAAACCTTCTTGGTAATCTCACCGTATAAAAATGTTTAATGGTGAGATTTTGCTGTAAGTTTCTTTCTAGGGAGAAAACTATTCTTCCCGTGAGTGTTTAGATTGTAGAGAGCAGTTTGTATAATCTTATCCGTCTAAAAATATTTTCAATGATGAGTAAGATTTCGTTGAAAGTTTCTTCACGAAAGAAAGTATACATTTTTTGAAAAAAGTCTTTTTAAAATCTAAACTATTAATAATTTCTAGGATAAATGGTACAGTATAATTTCTAGGATAAACGGTTAAGATTGGAGCGCAAAGATGTAGATAGCATTTTGCAAAGGGGCAAAGGACCTTTATCACGCCCTTTCTGGCTCTGCTTTTCTATGTGAATGTATCATCATGTCCCTCTCTCTCTCTCTCCCCCTCTCTCTCTCCTCTCAAATCTCTCTGTTCTCTCACTCTCTCTCTCTCCCCTCTCAAATCTCTCTGTTTGATTCGGTGATTCCTTCCTGGCGTTCTGGTTGGATGCGGGTCCTGAGCCAATAAACAATTGGCACCCATAAGCCTCGTTTCAGCTCTTATTAATTACTATTATTATGATGAGAATCTTTCATTTTAAAAACCCCCGTCTGAGTTAATTATTCATAAAATAACTAAAGCAATCTTTCATTGTTGGTTTTTTAATACTATATGATATGAAACGATAAAAAAAAATTACATTATGGCAAGTCTTCTTATAGTAGTAAGATGCTGTTCCAGTTTTGTAAAAAAAAAAAATTTTAAAAATAAAGGTAATTTTAAGTTCAAAAATCATGTGTCTACGCAAATAATTTTTCTATCAATATGGATTTTGTTTGATAGATCTCATTGAGATCTTTTAAACAGTGTAAAAAAATTAAAAAATTATTTTTTATTTTCATTATATTTGAGCTTGAAATTTTCTTTTTTTTTGAAAAAAAAAATTTAAAAAGAAAGCAGAATGCCCCCTAAATCTACAAGAGCTTATAAAAATAGTTCCAATAAAAAGAAGAAATAAACTAACGAATGATGCTATGGTGTCACCGGTCATTTTGAGGATACCGTAATTTTTGACATAACTTTACCATTATTAGCATAATTAAATCCATTATAAGCATAACAGAACCCAAATAAGGCATAACCAAGAAATATCTAAAAAACCAATCAAAGCGTAACCAAACCCAACTAAGGCATAACAAATAAGTTATGTCTTGCTATGGTTTTGGTTATGTCTTGTTATGGTTCTGTTATGTTTGTAATGGGTTTTGGTTATACTCATAATGGTTTTGTTATGCCAAAAGTTACGGTGTCTCCAAAATGAACGGGGACACCGAAGTCATTCCCTAAACTAACTCCGAAATAAACTAATTATCATTATCTATTGAAAAATAAAAGCAAATGTCTATCCATATACAACTAAGCTTAGAGCCCTTTAGACAAATTTTTAGTGTTTTTTTTTTGGAATGATTTCAGTGTCCCCGGTCATTTTAGGGACACCGTAACTTTTGGCATAACAAAACCATTATAAGTATAACCAAATTCATTACAAGCATAACCAAAACCATTATAAGTATAACTAAAACCACAACAAGGCATAACTTAGTTGGTTATGCCTTGGTTGATTTTTAGTTATGCCTTGATTGGTTTTTAGTTATGCCTTGGTTATGCCATGTTATGGTTCTATTATACTTGTAATGATTTTTGTTATGCTTGTAATGGTTCTATTATGCCAAAAATTACAGTGTCCCCAAAATGACCGCGGACACCATAGCATCATCCTTTTTTTTGTGTTATTGTTTTCGTTTGGTTTATATTTTTATACTTATTGTCCTCGTGGACACAAATGATATGCTATAAAAAAATATGACCAAAAACTAACAAAAAGATAAATAAAGGTTTAATAATATTGACTGTTTTATTCAAAAATTAATTAGTCCAAACTCAGCCGTTATTTTTCTCTAAAAACCTATAAATTAAGATCTAGATGATAAAATATTCAAATCGTGATAAGCTACACAAGCCCACAAATTCAATTAATCTCACAAACATGATAGGAGCCTTTTTATTTTTTTTATTTTTTTTTGCATTTACTCGATTTCTTCTTCTTATTTCTATCCCCAACCAATGGAGAGATTGTTTAGCATATCCACACCCCCAAGCTCTCAAGTCAATAGCAGATTTCTCTTCCTTGATCAAATTGTTACTTACTCCACTTTCTTTCTTTTGTGTCATGAAAGGATTGCAAACGAGCGGAGTCAAGCTAGTTTACTTAACGAGCCAAAAAATTTGAGTTCGAACTCGGCTCAAGTCTTACCGAGTCGAGTTTAGTAATTTTCTAAGTGAGCTTCTTTAATCGAGTTAAGCCGAGCTTTTGTTAAATGTGTTGAGCCGGGATGGGCCGAGGTCGTGAGCTACTCGGTTCATTAACAACCCAAGTCGTGTCAAAAAACGTTCAATAATATATTCACTTTTGGGATAGGGCTCTAAAACAGTTAAACACGTTAGGGGAATGAAGGTTCATGACAAGTTCGTTGGGGGTCAAAGTCAAACAAATCAAAGTGTCGTGGATAACAGCCAACTACTCAAAAGGTTTAGGTAAGGAATGTCAACGTTCAATTTTTATAAGGTGGAATTGCGTATAAGTGGAAAAATGGTAAAGAATTGCACATGCATGCTATTCTTAAATTAACCAGACAAGAATGCCCCTAGAAGTACTTATTCTTTACATTTTTGAAACAAAAAATTCGATTTAGACATCACAATGTTGATCCTCACTGTCACTGAGGTGCAATATAAATACATAACGAGCGTTTACGGAAGAACCGTGAATATACTTTACGGCGCTTAATCGTGCGCGTCCAAAGGTATTTTGGACAGTTCAGATTTTTAAAAAATTATTCGCTGGAAGAGTTTTTTTAAATCCAAACCGTTGATTGTCGAAACAAGACAGCTGAGATTACGCGGAACCGTAAATAACTTATTCTTCTCTCTTATGATGGTATTCCGGACCTAATATCATTAGTCAGCCAACCGAGTCTAAACAAACATATATATATTTCTTAAGTAAATTGGTGTTAAGTACTCTTAAGTGTTAATGAACAAGTTATAACCGATCGAGTTTAATAATCCTTTCTTAAACCAATTTGGTTAGGAAAGACTGTACTTATATGCATCGATCTCATCTAACAATGCACTTGCGAGTCTATGATGAACTATTAAGCGAGGTAGAGAGCCACACTCTGTATCCAACATTATAAGTCGATAAGGTACCCTCTCAGGCAAGATTAGTCATAATTAACCTACCTCACATGATCCTTAGAGCAAGTTTATCAGTAATTAGGTAAAAAAAAACTTGTGAACAATGCATATTTTTTGTTTTACCTATTCATATTTCTTTCAACATTATATCAACACTATCTATTTAACCTATCAACTATTAAAATATATATTCTTTATTTCTCTAACAGTGCACCAAAGTACAATTTTTTTAAAAAAAAAAGGAAGAAAGAGGAAGAGAGAGGGACGGAGAGAGGAGGGAGAAAATAATGTTAAAAATTACATACTTGATAAACAGTGGATAGGTAAAAATGGCTAAGCACTATTCATAAATACATTTTACCTCTATGTTTACATACTCTGCTGTAGGGGTAGTTTTCCTTTTTGGGTGAGCTAAAATAGCTATAAAGCTATTTTGGCTTTGCTGGTAAACTGGCTCTTAGTACATCTCTCAACTCTCGCTCTCAATTCTTTTTCGAAAGACGCTTTAGTGCTTCTATAGTCTCTCATGAATGCACATTATGTGACTAAGATCATAAGTCTATGGATAACAAGAGGATGAGAAACCTGTCATCCAAATGGACCCTAATCAATTGTTACGTGGGGTGGAATAAACTAAAAGATTTGGGGAAAAAAATCAAAATGGTCTTTGTAATTTAGTGTTTATGTCAATTTGGTCACTGTAATTTGAATTGGCTTGATTTTCACTCTATAGTTTTCATTTTGTTCCAACTTGATCCAATTATTAACTGTCGTTAGACTCCGTCAACCCCAGACACGAATGGACCCCTTTTCTAAGGTTAAAACCGTAATCTACCATTCTCTTCTTGCCCTAATATACCTCTAAACCAAAACACAGAGCCTCGTTGTTCCATTCTCCATTTTTTTTCACGGCTTCCATTCTCCATTTGTTGTGCCCGGGATTTGACATTCAACTGAAACATGTCCTATTCTCCATCGGGGGAAGGAGCGAGAGGGATTAGGGTCTGGATAAGTGATCGGATTCCTATGGCTTGCAACGTGGTTCTTGAAAAGAAAGGAAAAATGAGAAGTTTTGTGTTCTATAAAAGAGGTTCGGATATTTTTAAAAAATGTTTGAATTTTAGAAATTGAAGTGGGTTTTATTTTAAAAAGGAACCGAGTTTTCATCAAACTGCCCACATATCTCTGGGTAAAGGAGAATCAGGTCCGATTGAAGTTCAGGCCACAAAAGAAGTTTAGAAAATAACTTAGAGTTTCCACCGGGCATAGAGTTTAGGTGTGTCCGGTCACCTCTTGAATATCGGAAGAATAGTTCAAGTATTTTAGAAAAAAGAACACGGGTCAGAGAACCCAATTTTTAGAAAAGAGTGACTCTGTTTTGCTTTTTAGGAAAAGACTTTAGGGCTCCGTTTGTTTCAATGTAAAATGTTTTACACTGGAAAATATTCTTCATGAAAAATAATTTTGCCAAATATGAACTTTTTATTTTTGTTTTCCGGTGTTTGGTTGATAATTGAAATTTTTTTCAGCACATAAACATGTGTGTGTATATACATGTGTGTGAGTGTGTGTGTGAGAGAGAGAGTCATGGGCCAAAGAAATAGAAGAAAAATAGGAGAATCTAACTGGGAAATTGAGAGAGAGAGAGGGAGGAATTTAGTGGAGGAGAGAGAGACGAGAGATAAATGTGACCATGTGAAGGATTGCCTGATTGGTTATCTTTCAAGAGGTATCGGGAGAACGAAGAATTGATCTGGAAAATGACTTACCGAGTTTTTCTCGAAAAGTTATTTTACCTCAGTTTGTTGTAAAATGTTTTCCTAAGTAAAACATTTACCGGGGTTTAATAGAACCAAACACCAAAAAATGAGTAAAACATTTTACAGAAAAATATTTTACGGCCAAACAAACGGAGCCTAGATCTGAAAAGTTAGAGAAGAAAAGGTTCGGTAATTCACTAGAAAATAGGCCCATTTGTTTCTGGAGTGAACGAAAGCTATCTGCAGTTAGTAATTAGACCAAATTAGAACAAAATGAAATCTACAAAATGTAAATCGAACCAATTTAAACTGTAAAGAATAAGTTAACACAAATACTAAACTATATAAACCATTCGGGTTTTTTTCCCAAGATTTGGAACACCATGAGAGGGAACATGAGCATGCCTAGTGCTCTGGTCAGAGGAGACGATCATCACTCCACCAAACCAAGAAAAACCACCACCCCCTACAGGTCCATACATGGACCCCCCACCCCCATCTATACAGCAATAAAGTGAACATGCAAAAGGAAAAGTGATCGTTTTGCAGACATACCCTAATGATGATAATCCAGTTCCCTCTCTTAATTATCAGGTATTTTTATTAATTGAAATTATCAATGTGTCTGGATTAATTTACATGCTCACCTCTCTTACAAGACATGACCATTGATGCGCCTCTCTCACAAGACGTGACCATCGGCGCGCTCTCTCTCTCTCTTTCTATCTAGCGTCTACATACATACACATAAAACATACTCCGTCCGTCTTAATTTAATTGTTCTTTTCGGGAGTTTGTGCCACTTTTTAATTGATTATATCTTGTAATTTATAATGTTTTAGTTGATTTTGAAAATATTGTATTATAGAACAAATCGAGATCTATTAAACAAGATTCATATTGGACATAAAATTCATTACTAATTTAAAGATATAACTAGTTTTTTATTCAATTAGAATAGAACTGTGACAAATAAATTGGGACGGAGGTAGTATATTCTAGCAGAATAAAGAACTCAAAAGGAATGAGGTTATATATAAAGAAATCTTAGTGAAAGTTTGGAGGAGTAAAATAAGATGAGGTATGGCACTACACTTTTCATCCCAAATTGTTGGTTCCTATTTTTATTTCGGAATATCTCAAAATAAATGTCCACTTTCCACAAATGACTAATAGATTTTAAGAAGGTTTCTGTTTTGCCCTTTCTCTCTCTACCATATCTTAAAACCAATTGTATTGTTGTACTGTAAAGAATGGACAACATAAAAAAGTCAAGTATAAAGCAATTATTTTGTTGTATTGTACTTAATAAGTTGAATTCCCCAAAAAGGACAAGTAATTTGGGACAGAGTGGGTAGTATTGTTTTCCCAAAGTTTGTAGTCCCTAAAATTTTGTTGATATTATTATTTTTTAAGTATGCACCACAATTCATATAAAAGAGGCTAAATTCTTTGGCTGCTGATTTTGCCACTACCTTTTTTGTTAACGCCACTCCCCTGCAAGTGTATTTTTGGTGCAAAAATATACTTGCAGGGGAGTGGCGTTAACAAAAAAGGGAGTGGCAAAATCATTTCTCAATTCTTTCCGCCTGTTATGGAAACCGTGGCTGCCGCCGCCATTCTATCTCAAGCGTACATTTATTGCTAATCCGAACCGTTCAATTTACAGAACATAGAGAGTAATATATATTTTGTACCCTCCTGCCTGACCTTGTCTGCGTCGGTCCCCTATATATACAGATATTTCCCGATCGATCGACTAACTTTAGAACAGCTTAAATTGCGCCCCAGCACTTTTGATGTCCTTTTAGTGACACAGATGGGGCAAACACATTATAAGACCTCCATGGGATGTGGGCTAATTTGCTGTCACGAGCATCAAGTAAAAACACATAAAAAGACTAGTGGCCACATGGGGTAAGCCAACTCTAGCTGTACACAACCCATTTGCTCAAACTTTAGTACCACAACAAAAAAACAAAACAATAATAATGAGAGAATGAGAGATCAATGCTGTGTTTGGTTAGTATTTTGAAAAGTTTTTTGAAAAATAGTAGAGGTAATAAGTGGAGAGAGATAGAGAGAGAAATGTTGGAAGTAGGAGGAATCTAGGTAGAATCTAGGGGGAATTTTTTGAAAAATACTTTTCAAAATGCAAAGAGAACAAGGCATTATCTCTTGTGGGCACAATATATTATCCCCCTGTTTCTTGACTTGAGTTCCTGGCCATCCAGCCAGTCTTGAGGGATTTGGGTCGGCAAAACCAACCTCGATTCGGAGGGAGAGGCGAGGATGCTGGAGATGCTCTTAAAGCAGTGCTATTGAAGTTGTTTCGAAACCGATGTACTGACTTAGTTTAAAAACCAATTGGTCATTGCCGAGTGGCAGAGTGGACCCTTAATTACCACCAATCATCGGTTCAACAAATCAGTCATTTCAACAAAGCTGAAAAACAAGTATCACTCGGAGCTTAGGATCGTATGTTGGTAGTGAAACCCTCGAAATTAAGGGTTTGTTCTCTCGTAACTCTTATGTTCGAAACCTCCTAAGTATTATCAACTCTTGTTTCCGAGGTAGTTCCACCGTGGGAGTTTGGAGTTATCATCAAAGACATCACGCAACTGGTTTCTGATTTAGATTTGCATCTATCCTGGATAACTGGAGCTGCTAATCAACCTGCTCATTGGATCGCTTCTTCTTTCTTTCTTTTTTTTTGATTCTGTCAACCCATGTTGGATTCTCCCTTTACCTTTAACGCTTAAGGCCATTTTGTCTCAGAATTGTGCTGTTCCTTAATACAATTCGATATTTGGCCATTTTGTCTCAGTCACTTGGTGCCTACGTACCCAACCAAGAATTGGGTTGTTTAAGATTCCAAAATTTTACGAATCCGTATCAAATCAGTGAGCAAAGTAATTAGTTGTTGATATACGTTAATTCATGTAGTACGAGCAAGGCCGGCCCAACCCCAAGAGGCCTGGGCTTCGGGCATTCAAAAAAATCCAATTTTTAGGGGCACTCTTAAAATTTTACTATTTGGGTTTGAGTAGGACTCTTTTTAAGCCCAATAGAATGAAGAAAAAAAATGCCCAATTAAAGGTAATGAGTTAGTTCAACCTACCATCCCACAAGCCCAAGTGCCCAACTCACAATATCCCCTAAATCATTTCCCCCAAATCAGCGAATTACACCTCCCAAAAATCGTTTCCCTCCAAACCCACCCTAAAAACATGACGATCTCGTATTTCTTGTTCATATGTAATGATTAGTAGAACTTTATATTGGTTTAACTTTGTCGTATTGTGATTGTTGCTGTAAAAATTGTTAAGTATTAACTCTTTAAAGGCATTTTTTTATTAGGCCTTGGACATTAAAAATCCTTGAACCAGCCCTAAGTAGGAGTGTTAAAACATCGGTAGCAGGTCACATAACAAGTATGACAATGGAAGTACCGAATGATAAAGCGGAAGTCAAGTGTAACCGGAGCGGTACTCAAACAATACATGGCACGAACTAGGTATGGCAGAGCACTTAAACCCTTACGGCTTGTTTGGATGCTGCACTATGAAGGGGGATAGTGATATCCCCTCCTAATCTGTGGATCCGTGTATATGACGTTGTTTGGGAAGTTCATAACAGGGGTATATCTTAAGACATCATCCTCCATAACCCCCCCTAATACCCCCCAAGGGAGGCCTACATATGGCTAGGGTTTGAGCCAGCATTGTGGAATCCCTCCTAATACCTCCGGATAATACCTCCTCTCTTTTCTATTTCAACTACAAAACAACCTTATTCCCTCGTTTTATCCCTCATCAAAATTAAGTATTATTTAATCTCTCAGTCGCATCAATATTGTCTCACCCTTCTTACATAATATCGCTTACTATCCAATCTCCCCTTCTAACATAATACCTCCAAATCTAATCCTCGCATCCAAATGAGTGCTTATATCGAAATACAAGAGCGCGGAAAAATTTGATACGTAACGACCACACGCTACGTGGCATCTATTTAAAACCTTCATGTAGTTTTCCCCGACAAAGATTGCACTAAGTCTACTAGCTTTTACATCTCTCTGGGGATCTCACATGTATTCATTGTACATAGTCAAAGTCATCAGAAGCAATTTACAATGTGGAAATACGAAAATGATAAGGCCACCGATAGCGAGAGCACCGATTGGGAGTTGACGGGCACGTAGGAGATTTGAAATTTGAATGAAAAAATGGAAGATTGAATTAATCACCTACACATATTGGATTGAGCTGATTTTTCACAGACCCTTTATTTTTTTTTTTAAATTATTGAATGGCTCGGATCATGTGTGCAGGATTCAGAATGGGTCTCGCATGCCCGTCAGTGGCCGTAGCAGCGTCGGTGAAAATATGACCACAAATCTGATGGCAAAGACTAGGCAAAATTCTCGACCGATCGATCGACATGGCACATGGCCTGGCTGAAAATTTTTCTTGCGAAAGTGATTCTTTTTGCGCAGAGTACAAGGTTTTTCACAAGATAGGAAGGAGGACTTTCTCATTTCAAAACATAAACAAAAATGGGCAGAGATTCTGTTCTCGGAAGAAGGGCACGTGATGCCTGAATAATGTCTCCAACCAGAATGGAAACCTTACCTGAATGGCTATGCTGCTGCTCCTTTCTCTGATTATCAACTTGATTGCACATGTAGCAGGGGAGTACATACCTTTGATTCTCTCTCTCTCTCTCTCTCTCTCTCTCTCTCTCTCTCTCTCTCTCTCTCCATATGTATACATACGTGCTGTATTTTTTCCCCAAATTCCCCCCAACAAATTTGTCCTATCTGTGGCCACCACGTGTGGCTTTCCTTTGTAATCCCTTTATTACGCTGGTTCGGATTTGGTCTGAGCTCCGTCTTCAGACTTAGAGCCCTACAGGGCAAGGAACCCGGCCGGTGACGACTATCAGGAAGGTACTCCGATCGTTAAGTAACCACTTGGTATGATATCATGGATAACGTACCGACCCCAAGTGGTTATGCTGATGCTGCCGAATGGCTTATCCATAGCATGCATGGATTCCATAACCGTGGTTCTAGTCAATCAATGTGATCAGGGGTGACCCGTTGGTGCCGGTCTGACCTACACGGTTCGGCCCAAGCGCCTAGCTTAATGAGGCTGGTGGTCAGCCATTTTTGTAAGGTCCATTTAAGGAGGGACAGACTTAGAACATTTTGCCTCAAAGTTTAACACATTAAAATTGGAATATGGTCTTCTGGAGATCAACGTGTGTTAGATTGTGACCAATTATTGCTTTGCTTATGGATTTGCCTCAGATTATTGGACCCAGAAATATGCCCTTTCTTCTTGGTTAGACATGTTATATTGGCTTAAGAAAATGTTCATATTCACCAAGACAAATGAAAATGTGGATATTTACGCCACACGCGATGGCAATACTATCATCGGAAGGAGGAAGATTGAATCAAACGCAATATAAACACTCGAGAAATTTCCATGGTACATGTCGACGAAAGTAGTGGTCGCAAATGGCATCAACCATAAAAGAAGGTGCCCAGATTGATCCGCAACGTATTCGATTTGCCCAGATCCGATTTCCACTAGAATACACACATCGCTACCCTTCAATTCCAAAATCCCGCCGGTGACTACTCTAATCCTGAAGTCCAAATATTGCAGAAGCAGCTCATCATATAATTTCAGCACAATTGATCTTTATACTATCTCTACACCCCATTCATCATCTTGTCAACATGGACCGAATTGGCATCTTCGAGAATCTTGCCGTTCACTGGACTTCGCGGACTTCTCAGCCTCTGGAAAGAAAGGGCTGTTTAAAAACCAGAACAAACAGAAATATAAAGGAATTTGCTACTGATCCCATTGTACCTGAGCTAAAGGATCTCCAGAGTTCCCATTTACAAGCTTGTGAATCTCTTCTTTTGTCCGGGTATCCTTACTGAGCGGCAGCAACAATGCCAAACCCCCAGGCCGGTCAGGCATTTCTGAATTGAAACAACTCAAAAGTCAATATAGATGTTTAAAATCAAACGATTCAAACGAAAAAAAAGAAAGACGTAGAAATGCTAACCTGGCAACTTATGATCAATGAAGAACACCACCAAATTAACAGTATACCTACAACAGAATTTTATTCGATGGACTTTATCAGATGAGATACATGCATGTTGGTTCGTAGATGCAAACGGAAACTAAAATCACATGCTTTACCAAGCCACAACAACGTCAACCGTATAATGCTTCCGGGATGCTACTATCAACAAGCTCTGGACCACCACAATTAACCATGCGCATTGCTTGATGAACCTGCTTAAGAAAACTCCAGGACATCAGAGGAAATGATATGCGAAACCCGGGATCTGTATATCTTGATAATTGTGCACGGGCACATTCAAAGTAAGAAGTGATCAAATGACCAACAATTCTAACCGTACGTCAAAATTAGATTTATGCAAGGGAATGATATGCGAAACCCGGGATCTGTATATCTAGCAGAAACAAGTTCCATTATACCAACGCAACACAAATACTACTCTTTGTTTGGCATACTTTAAGGAAACAAGAGCGATATGACCCATTATCAAAGCTTCCCCTCACCTGTGTGTTCCATATTTCTGATACGTGCGCACAAAGACTAGAGAGAAGATCATGTGCGATGAAAATATCAAATCACCACAACCGTATATCACACCCCGAGGAACTGCACATACAAATCCAAATGAGCGTACATAAAAAGGGCATGTCTTGCCAAAGGAAATTGGTAAGTCAAGAGTAGCAACTCACAGTTGATTAACAGCACTTCAAGTACACTCTCTGGACGAGGGAGCGTGGCAAGCTTTGAACCCTGTACGTCCATCGTTAGATAGAAATGCAAGTATATTCAGTACAAGGCAAAGTTGCTGACTCTCAATATAAAACATGAAATTGGACGCTTATAATTTTTTATTACAGCTGAAAACAGTATAAGATCATGGCTAACAAAACAACACGGTGTAAATCTTGTTGAGTTAACCTCGCGACAATGATAGTTCGGGCCAGGGAGCTGAGTAGAGTAAAATGTTATGATCCGGAGAAACTGACAAGCCTGCAGTGAAAACAGTTACAAAGACAAACTATCAAAGGGATGTTCGAGATTCGTTATTTCTGTCAAAGGCAGAAGAAGTACCAAATACATGAGGAACAAAGAACGACAACTTACAACTAAAAAGGCCAGAACCCTGCACCAAACTAGCACAGTGTAGATTTTTTTGCTCTTGAAAATGAAAGGATGGAAGGACCACTACACCGGAACACAAAACATACAAGGAAAACAATGATTATGAACCCTGAAAGCCTCAAACTTATAAGGAAGTAGCAGTAACATGATATGTCTAGTTGTCTACTCTTACGTTCACCTCGTTTGACCCTCAACTAGAAGGGGCAGTAGGGGACGTAAAATCTAGGTTCGCGAGTGTGTAAGTGTGTGCAGGGGTACGGGGGGTTGCAGAGGAGGATTCGGAACCGTACCAAGATAAAGGATAGAAAGATGAAGGAGAATACGGTCTCACTGATGTAAGCTTTGTCTTGCCCAAGTTCCTTTAGTCACAAAAGCCCGTAAATGAGAAAAGGTGCCTCATAATAGTGGAAGCAATTCATGAAATAAAAAAGGAACAACAAAATGAAAGGAAGGAGATACGAACCGGAAGAAGAAAGTACCCAACATCCTGAAGGGTTGGTCCAGGCCGATGGATATAATGAACTCCTCGAGCAGCTAGTCCATGGATGTACTGAGGAGAAAAGAGAAGTTTATACCACCACATGTTAGACGAATACAACGTTTAAGCATTAGGAAACCAAAGAAATGGAAACACGAAAAGAGAAAAAAAAAAAATAGTTATTATTATCGATCCCGAATTTATGATACACTAGCACAAATGATGAAAGTCGAAAGACCATCGCAAATAACGATTATAGCATGTGTTACGCATTCTTTCAGAAAATTTATCTTTCTCGATCCTCTTGCTTCCACATTCGGAGAACAACGACGAGATAGTGTTCCTTTTACAAAATGTTTATTGAGAAATTGAAGTAGAATAGCACCTTTAAGCTTCAGCCAACCCAAAAAAAAAAGAGGAATGAAAAAAAACTGACAAAATAGTTCACTCTAGAATCCAGATGGGTTTTAATTAAAGAAATGGCTGGAATCTATACACCAATAATTAAAATGCGGAGGCCTAAAGCGTTACACAAGTTGTTCAAGCACACCACTACGAATTCAGCATTCCACAACACACACCATATTTTAACAATCAAATCTGAAATTCTAATCAACCCGGAAACAATTATCCGAAAAGAACACAAAGTAATGCCCAGTTTTGAACACAAATACGCAAACACGGGTCTCAACCCATAGAAAAGCAAACATTTTCAACAATAAGGATTTGTTTGCCTCATCGGCCTGAAATTGGAAAGAATGGTCATATTCCCTGGAACGGTCATTATGACATTTGATTCGCTAGAATACTCGAATGCAGATTAAGAATGGAATCATCCACCCATTTAAGTGCGTGACCTTTTCATTAGTTGGTTGGCTTCATTCATTCTAGCGAACCAAACACTACCTAAACATTGCAGAAAAGAACATGAATTAAACCTGGCATGTGCATTGATTTAATCTCAAAGGACAAATGTAAACCTGAAAGATTAGCCCCGCGAGAAGATACTTCCAGTTCTCGGCAAGAAGGTTGATTTCTGTTGTGGTTTCTGCGTAAATCCTCTTCCATAGCTTCTCATAATGACGACGACGACAACAACAACAACAACAACAACAACACAAATCAATACAAGAAGCAGAAAACAGAATCGAAAGAAAAGCAATTTGAAGCATGATTGGGAGACCCTTTTTTCCATTCTGCATTCAGTTTCGAATATTGGGTGTCTGGCCGCACCTTTTAGAATCAATTCTACCAAGACAAATTATCGGAAAAAAACGCGGAAAATAGAGAATCCGAGAATCACCAAACGAAGCTTTCTGAATTCTCGTTTATACTTTTACGTACACGATACTTGTACAAAGTGTTCACCGTCCAAAAGCTCTTAATTGTGGTTGTAATTCAAAAATCTATAATTTACAACTCAAAAACTAGAATCTATTTCAAATAAAAGGAATCCCAAACATGCCATTACCCAAAAAAAAAAAAAAAAGGAACTTTTTCTACGCAAGCATAAGACGAACCTTTGAAGCCTCGCGACCAATGTAAAGCGACATATTCTTCTTGTATTAATTACTACCAATGCGTCCATATTACATCAAATAACCACCATCATTCATCGAAACTCCCTCAAAATCTCTCTCGTTAATGCGCAATAGTCCTCTGTAATGGCAAGTGAATGGAAAAAAAAATCCGAACTTTTTGACAAGTACGATCCACCAGTGGGGACCCAATCGCCAAAACCAAGAAAAATCCTCGAAACCCAGAAACGAGAAAATCTTGAGATTAGTTTTCGAATTGTAGACCGCCAAAATCGCCTCGTAATTGGGTGCCCAATTAATCTTCGAAACTTTATTGGTTTCCAACAATGATTACAACTATGAGGATTCTATCCCTCTCTCTCTCTCTTGGAAGACGGAGGGAGAAGGGAGAAAAGAAAGAAATATCGGGGCTCCGCGATCCTTTGCGAGAAGCGGAGGAGAGAGGGAGTTCGGAAATTATGAGAGAGAAGAATGTGTATCGAAATTCCTCTGTTTTTCATATATATAGGCGCGAGGAATTCGGACCGGACTCTCCCATCCAGTCTGTTATCTTCCCGTTTGGCTGGAAAAAACTTTCAGTGCGGAGCGGGTACCACGTGGTATTTGTTCGCATATCCAAGCAGTCCATTTTATTTTTGAATGGCTCAGATTTGGAGAGAAAAAAAAAAGAGAGAAAGTGTTGGAGTGAGAGGAGAGAGAGAGTTTCAATCCGAACTGTCCAAAAGTGCATCGAACGGTTCGGATGCGTCGAGTGGACACCACGTGTGATATATGCACTCGGCACTGAAAAATCTCTCGTTTGGCTGTGTGGGCTTTAAAGTAATGATTGAAACGGTTCGTATTATAGACTTGACAGACATGTATAATTGCAGTTTTAATTAATTTTTAAAAAAAATATTTAAAAAGTTAGAATTTATTTTCGCCATACATAAATAGATGTTAGACAGGAGTTATAATTATAAGTTAACAAAACCCAAGATTTTTCCCCATAAAGGTATAACAAGATAGGCTAATCAACTCTGTTTCTGGCCTTTTAAATTATTCAGTTTGATCATTCCACACATAATTGTATTTTATTAGCCATTAAAACAATGTGAGATACGATAACACAAATAAATCGCTTGTGGAAGGCTAATCTCTAAAAATTTCCATGGTCTATATTGTTTTCCACAAATAATGCAATTTATTGATATAGAGGTCCATGTCCGATCAAGCTTTTTTTTTTTTTTTTTATGTGTATGTATAACATTTACGATACGAACGGTTCAAGATAGCCATTTTGACTCGGCAGCTACAATTATTCAAAACTGAAGTTAACAGAATGGATGGAGCCTAGGCCGAAGAATTAGGTAACCTTTTAACTGTTCTGTGGTGGGAATTTTTTCCTTTAGGAATTTTAAAAGGGTTAAATTGTCAAATTTATAAAACCCAGGTAGAAAGCAGACATTCCTTTCTCGTTATAACTTGAATTTTAAATTTGCGGGCCGCCTTGTATAATGAAATTAAGCTAGCTCTATCTTGAATTTTTTTTTTCCATTATATATTCAAATATTTAAAAACATGGTGACCTGAAAAATAAAAAAGTTCGGTCACACTACGCCACATGTGGCGTATGCGTGCATGAGCGTTAGTGAAATCATAAAATCCTCTTTTAGAATCTTGTGCTACTGAAGTTCATGCATGAGAGTGAGAGAATTGAGAGCGATAACGTATAACACGTATTAAAAGCAAGAGTACTAATGAATTCTATCGTTGAATTATATAACCTAGGTCCCACATAACATTCCTTTCATAGTTATTCTTTTATTATGGTTGGTTTGTATTAGCTCTTGTGATCCTATATATGCTTAGGTATTGCATGCACCCGATATTCCAATTGAGAGTTCACGAGGTAAGCATGAGGTTTATTGGTATCTGGATGGATTGTTATTTTTAACACGCAATAAGACTTGATATTTAGACGTGTTGTGCAAAAACATTGTGCATGTTGTTGTGTTCGTAACCTTCCACTTCTCCACCTCTTAAATTTGGTTAGATAAAGTTTTTTTTTAACGTATAACTCCAAACCCAAAAAAATAAAGGAAAAAAAGTTAAATTTTGAAAACCTATATGGAGCAATAACAAGGCTAAAGACAGCTCATAGGGAGAGTAACAAATAGAGGGTCCAAGTGGACATTATTTGCTCATAAAAGCTGCTTTAAATGATGGGATTGATATTTGGCTAATGCATGCATGTAAACAGTACTGTTATTTTGCATTTACTCTCCCCGTTCCCATTTTTTAGTCCCTCGTTCCATTTTAATTGGATTTTAAATTAGTTATATTTGTCCAAAATTGAGACGGAGGGAGTATTTCTATACGTCTTGTGTCCAATTTGATTAAAAAAAATTCATAACGATAAATGTACGTATGTCCAATGAATCTGATTTGATCAGTTGTCACACTTTAAATTATGCATTCCTGTAATTTTGTTTTTATTACGTGGTTTTGAGCTTTTTGAGTAATATATATATGCGTTGGTTATAGTAATAAAAATCCATTTTTAATCACATTCATAATTCACTAACTTTATAGGAAAACATGACAGCTAGTGACAGCATAAGAAAATCAAAAGAAGCTAATATTGTCCTTAATTCGGCTCTTTCTTCAATTTCCATTTCAAAACGATCTCTATTTCATATATTTCATGAATGTGAGGTTTTAAAAAACTACGGCGCGTGGCAAATTATCGCCGATTGATTTTGAATTCTAGTGGAGTAACTTATTATGAGGTGAAAATAAAGATATGGATTTGGAATATGTGTTTTTTCTAATAATGATTTCTTTATTTGTTTTTATACTACGTAAGCGGCTCATGAATTGACCATCTAACTCGAGGGATCAATCTCAGTGTCCACTAACTTCACCAATCTCGTTATTACCAACAAACGAGACTAGTCTTGTTATTCATTCTTAAGAACATACAATCTCTTGAGAGTTCATTGAACAAAATCTAGCCGAAAGCAAGTCATTGATTTATTACTTATTCTGCATAGGAGTATTTCAATTCTAACTATTTCCACCACCAAATTATTGATTGTGGAAATACCAATTTGTAGGTCAAATTTCATTCAAAGATTTGGCGAAACAGGAAAAACTTATAGTACGATGGCGAGACTTGCAAAATTGGAGTATTAGCACTTTGGAAACTACAGTTTGATGCTTTGTGAATATAAACCTACCAACAAAAGAGCTGACCTAGCGTTCAAGACCTGAGTTTAAGAATTAGATCTCTTCTAAGAATTCAAGTTTAAAATTTCTCAAGTGATATCGATTCATTTGGAGTTTCGATTAGGCTCCCGTAAGTAGGCATTGGAATTAGTCTCTTAGAATAAGTCAAAATGCGCGTAAACAGATCCAGAGTGCCGAGTTATCAAAGAAAAATTGACCCAACAAAGTCAACACAACAGGGCTGAAAATGAGTTTTTTGGCATTGGCGTCCTATTTTGACAGATAAATGGCCAAATTCTGAATTGGTCTAGTCCAAGGGAAAGTTGCCTCCCACCAAATTTTAAAAAAGCCAACATTGACCCAACCGGTCAAGCCGCCTTCTTTTCTTCGTTTATTTATTTATTTATTAGGAGTATTTTTGGTTGTTGTTTTATTTCAATTTTTACTAAATCGGGTATAATTTTTACAATATATTTGTTATGAGAATATAGAGAAAGTAAATATTGTAATGAATTGAATAATCATGAGAGTGCTAACTATGGAAAGCCGATCATAATCAAACCGTGATGGGCTCCTAGTCACAATTAATCGATAATCTTCTACTCCCTCCATCCCTTTTTTATAGTCCGGTATTCCATTTTGGGCTGTTCCTTAATAAATGTCCATTTTGGAAAGTTAGTGGGTAAAAGTTAGTGTATTGTCTATTTTGTCCCTAAAAGTAGATTTCATTTTAAAAAGTTAGTGAGTAAAAATGTAATAATGATGGGTAAGTAGAGAAAATGGAGGAAAAAGTTAATGTGAAAGGTATAATGATAATGTCTTTTTAATAAATTGGAATTACGAAGCAGGGCACTTAAAAAGGGACGGAGGGAGTACAATCTTCTTCTTTATTCTAACAATATTCTTCGGTTCGACGAGAGGATTGGAAAATTAAAACAATTCATATAAAACGACAAAACTATATTTTTTAGTATCCTTTTTTATTTGAGTTAATTTTTTTTAAATTTCGAGTTTTATTTTCGTACTCAAATAGTTGGCCTTTTTCAACCAAAACTTTCCTCCCCGTGGCATTTATTTCTTGATCTAGTCTTCAAATATCTTCTTCTTCTTTTTTACCAATACAAGTGTGACATTTCGGTCCACATGATATCGATTATTGGGTCAAGTTCTTGAATATCTTGTTTGAGTCTTCTGAGCTCTAATCGTTCCGTGTTTTGGAGTAATCCTTTTATCATATCTGTGTGGCCCAAAGGTTAGGCAAGGGTTTTAATTGATAGTAATTTTTTTGGGTGCCGGTAGGGTACCACACATGTGGTACTCCATAGGCAATCCAGATCATCCAAAACCACGTCCAAACGTGTTTTGGACTGTTCGAATTTTAGAGAGACAAAAAGATAAGAGAGAGTAGTTGGATGAGGAAAGAGAGAACAAATCTGAAGGTCTGGATCTAGACCTTCAAAACATGTTTGGAAAATCTGGATCGCTAACGAATATCGCCACGTGGTACCCGCCTGCCACCCAAAAACTTCTCGTTTGAACTTCGAAGCTGTTTTATAGGCAAAAAAATGGGGCCACAGCACTTGTAGGTTTAAGTTTTTCTGCTGTACATGGACCAGATCCACTCACTCGGCCCGACCCATATTCGGCCCAGCTCATACACCTATGGAGCCAATTACGACTATAAAAGTGAACTATTTAATTGCATCATACTGTAATTTTATGGCACTGAACCCATGGGCCGGTGGGTCAACTGATCCAACATCAAAACCAATATTTTCACCCATAATTACTACTATCGGTTTTTAATTTTCCCCATCCCCTTTTCAAAAAGTAGATAACCAAATAGCAATTTGTGAAATCTCAGCCATCCGAAAAAACGAAAACGTTTAATTGTTCAGCTTTGTTGAAAATTTCTCTTCGAAAAGAAAAAATTTTATCGGACCATTAATTACCGAGACGTATGACTGAAATACGACTGCAGAGATTTCTCCGCGCCCCTAAATTTTCCATAACAATTTTTTAATAATACCAAAATGATGGAAGCGGGCCGGACCTGAAAATCCATTTTTCCTGGTCTCCCACATCGGGAGGGAGTTTGGGTATTATATGTGTTTAAATGATCCATTATGCCTTTTCCTAGTCAGCAATTGCTTAGGTAAGTTGGTATGGGAAATTACCCTCTTGCCCTCCTTCAAAGCAACCATTTCTTGCCCATTCGTTGTGATTTGGGTACTTGACCTCTGGTACTAGCCCCTTGGGCCTTCTGTCGTAGTGTCACTCTTTAGTGGCGAGACTCTTGGGCCTACGTCAGATGGGTTGGCTCTCACATTGGGAGTTTGTATGTGCTCAAAAGGTACATTAATATATGTCTCTCCCTAATCAGCAATAATCAATGATCTGAATACCGTACCGGTTAGGGTACCGATTTTTCTACTGGCACGGTACGCACCGGTACCCGTCAGATACCGGGTACCGTTTCAGATTGAGCGTTATTAACAATATATAGTTATAAATCGGTTATTTTTTTGCATGTTATTAATTTATTATAACATAAACTTTTATTAAACAACGCAAATTGCACTCTCATTAATATAAGTTTCCATAAATATCAAATCATGAGTGTTCAAATTTTATTTTAACAAAAACATCCTTTCTCAGTAGGTACTAGCCCCACGTGTAACTTGTAACTTGTAATACTAGCAATAACCAAGGGTAATTACGTCTTTCTGTCATTTTAGGGCTTCAAGTCCTTTATAAAATTTCCTACCAGCGGGTCCAGCAGTCATCCTACCCCGCCTCTGCTTCTCTTTTTCTCTCTCCTCAACCAGACACAGGTATCTGAACTACGAGAGTTGCGATCGGCCACAACTCGACAAGCTTCTCTCTCTCTCTCTCTGTTGCGATTTGGCAGAGATGCCCTTGTAACAGCTTTCGGTCGCGACCTGCAAAATTCCGGACGAAAATCCCGGTAACAGCTTCTCGTCCGAGATTCGCCCGGTTCGCCGGAATCGTCCGAGATCATCCGGAAAGTTGAACGAGACGGAAATGGAGGTAAAGAGTACCCGATATGTGCTGAAACGGAACGTACCGGCCGGTACCGGCCTGCAGAGTGCAAATCATAAGTTTGTACGTGGAATTACACTCTTGCCCTCTCCAAAACCAAACAGGCCTGCAGAGTGCAAACTAATGAAAGGCTAGTGACAGCCGCTTCGCTCTTCGTTTGAGACTTGGCGAAGACCTCTCTCTCTCTGTCTCTCTCTCTCTCTACAGTTGATGTTTAACAATTCGCTGCCTTCAGCTATGGAGGTTTCAAATCTCCATGCGCCGTCACTGAAGCCTAAGCTTAATCGGCCTTTTCTTCCTCAAACGGTGAGTTTTCATTCCTATACAGTCAAGTTACGAGCCGAATTCTAACACGTAGGCATTACCTGCTTTGGTATATCCTTAGGTGCGAAAATTTCTGATTAAGATTTCAGTATAGGTGTAATTGATACCTTGGTCGAAGTATATAGGTGTGCGACTATGTGAGGTTGCTCAAGCAAATTCCTTTTAACGAATAACGTTTGATTTACCTATGAATCTATGATCTCCAATTATAGATTGGACTTTCCATAGTAGGAGGGCATAGCGGTCGCTGCAAAACTTTAGGCATGAGCCTGGGCAGAGCGGCCGTTGGTGCGGATCTTGGTGGTAGTACCAAATATTCAAATGAGAATTCTGAACGCATGGATCAAAAAAAAAAAAAATTCTGAAGGCCGAAGAGGGGAAAGGTTCTATGTGAGCGGCACTTGCACATGGGTTACAGAGAGCGTGTTCAGCGTGAATTTCGAAAGGGAATCAGTTTGTTTTTATTCAGTAATTTAATTAATTGATAAGGCATCAAGGATTCCACCCATGTCCAAAAAAAAAAAACAAAAGAGGAACTTTCTGTACAAAAAAAAAATGAAATGTAAGTTCTTGTGATTCAGCTTTTTAGCGCGTGTTTGTGTTGAGATTGAATATGAAATTTTCTATCTCTAAAAATTAAAAAAAAAAAAAACTGGTAATGAGCAGCGTCGGAGGGCGATCACATTGTTACTCACTTTCCTATTGGTTTGATGGGTTTTATTGAGAAGTCATCAAATTAGGCTTAACCTAATATACAGGTTCACATATTTTGGAACTTACTAAATGCATCACACTTATTTCAGATAAGAAAAATGTATAACTTCATTAAGTTTTCCAGTGGTTTGTAACTCCTTGGTTGATTTTTCATTTTATACATAAGTTCTCTTCTTGTTGAAATGCTTGATAAGTACTTGCGTAGTTGAGTATCTTTCTTTGTGTTTCTCTTTTTATGGTTTTGTTTTGTTGTTGAAATCAACATCAACCATTACAGAACTCATTTCTGTGTAGTGTCTTACAATCTTAAGCCTTCATTCATCCAGGGAAGTATTTCTAATATCAGGGATTCGAGTAGCTTTCCATGTCCATGCATCAAGCGTTCTTCGATGCTTCATCACCTCTCATCACTATCTACAAACAAACAAAATTTAGTTTTAGCTCGTAGTATTGGACGAGGAGATGGCACGGGGGTCTTGCTTAATTACTACCCCGATTCAAGAACTGCAGCACTTGGTAAGTTGTCTTTGCCTTGCAATTCTAGTGCTTATCACGTGAGGGGCCTGTGAGTAAATCACATGATATTTGGTTATACATTACATACAAGATACAAATCATACAATATCTCACGGACATGTGGAGGGCGAACATGTATCAGTTTCTAAGTGACATCTATGTGACCGGTGATAGAGAACTAGTATACTTGTTCGTTGAAATTCAAATTCTTATGTTCTATTGCATAAATGTGTGAACATGAGCCTGCTGAGAAGTAGTGCTCTTCTATTAACCTCCCCGCAATAGAAAGTGCTAAGTCTCGTCTTTTCAAGAAAGTTCCTGCAGAATCGCTCACACTTTGCAGATGCCCATTAATTTGTTTCCCCTGATTCAAGATGAACTTTCGAATTGTTTTGACATGGAAACTTGATACATAGACTGATAGGAAATTTATGGCTGCTGAGAGAAGCGGTGGGATTTAAGGTCTCGATGAAGGAGAAAAAAATGGAAAGCGCAATGCTAGAACATCTCTAACTCTATTCTTTTACCTTAGTTAATAGAATTGGCCAATAGTTGTAAAAACTACTCCCACGGTCCCGGTTTGTTTGATGGAGCAACTTATTTGGCATGTCCATCTAATTAATTTGGAGAAGTCTGCTTTCTATGAGAATACATGGTTAAAATGCTCAAGACTTTGGCATGTTCAATGCTTTTCTTGGCATTGAACATTGACCAACTTGTTTGGCTTGGTCTATGCTCTTCTTTCAAAATCTAGGTACTCCTTGTGTGACTTTTACTTAAACACATGGTAAGTAACCAATAGAGGTGATTATACCCTTGGATGTTGTAGACTGAGTCTCTTTCATGTTAAGTACTCCAATTATTGGTCTATTTGGCTTTTGTCATTATATACTTATTGTCTCCAGCAAACACATGGAAAACTATTAAGGCTGACACATTAGATGGGGCTTAAATGAGGATCGTCAGTTAGCTCCCACGACACAAGTTTTTGAAGTTATCTTTTTGAGAACCTTTTTTTGTCCAAAATGCTTTTGATGTCAACTTTTAGTATGGCGCCTTGCGGAAACACTTTTTTCAGATTTTCTTATACCGAACTGCAAATCACTGCGATCAAAAATTGCTTATCACAAATATTTGGTTTGCGGTTCTTTGTGTTGCTCATTGTTAGCTTCCAAAGTAGTATGCACATTATTCTGAATCTGATAAATGTTAATTCACATGGTATGTTCTTCCATCTTCACTACACACGTATCACGGAAGGGGGACAAGAACCAAAATGTGTGGCTTATGACCGGAAGCAACATTTATTTACTCTGTGGTATGGTTGACTAAAATGTTGCAAGCAAATTCATTAAAATTTACGAGGAAAGACGATGTCCCATGCCTTCACAGCCACAGTGTAGACACCCCAATTTGGACTTCTTAATCATCCTTAATTTGTGGCCTTGAGGCCCCCCGATGATGAATTTGGATTAAAACAAGCCTTGGTTAAATTGGACCTAGCTTCTTGAACCTTCAAAAAATCAAAACAATTTGCTGAAAATAAGCCCTGAGCGCTCAAAACCACTCCCGAGCGCGCTCAAGACCACTCCTGAGCGCCCAAGACCCTTTTTCAAAAACCTAGATCAAGCTCACTCCCGAGTGCTCAGGAGTGACTGTCCCAACTTTGAACTCCCAAGCGCTCAGGACCACTGTGCTGCCCAATGGATGCTTGAGCTTTCAGCTTTTCAGAAATTCATCATTATATTCGTTCAAACCTGAGGTTTCTCAGTTGAACACTCCATCAGAAGAGTGTTGAAGACTAATGATGATATTTTCCCCCTAAAATATTTTTGATTTTATTTTCAAAATAAATCTTATTTTCTACTCCCCCTATATAAACAGCACAATGTTGCATTAGAGGGACACAAAATATTCTCCCTCTCTAACCTTTGTTTTAAAAAGTACAAAACCAACACTTCACTTTTGTCTTTAAAAGTCATCCTCACTCAAACATTTCCAAGAAAATCCAAAAAAATTACCAAATTAGTCAAGAAAAATTCCGGAAGTTGAGGATTACATCTAGTTCTGACTTCTTGCATTTTTCCATCCTTTTCCATCCATCAAAACCATCCAAGAAGCAAGGTTCTAGTTCAAACCAAGAAGGTAGAAATTCTTCTACTTTTCAATCAAAGGGCTATTATCCTTCTGGGGGAGGTCACCCGGCCCACTCCAGTTCCTCATACTGGATGCGTGGTTGAGTGGCCTAAGTGTAAAAACAAGGGCAAAAGAATCATAAAACAGATTTTCAACCTACTCAGGAACACTCCCGAGCACTCAGAACTGGTTGCACCCCTATTTCTCATATTTCTGGTGAATATACAAGGAAAATGAAATTTTTTCACAATTACAATGGCTTCACTTTGATATGTTGACATAAACAATTTATTCTCTGAAGATGGAGGCACATCTTCTCCAACTTTTTATTCAAGGACAAATATTTTCAGCCATTTCAGAGTATCTCATCTTCAGAAAACAGAATGAAAACAACATGTCAAGATTTGTTAGCTTTCTGTCCAAAATAAGACCTATGGTGCAGCACACTCCTGAGCGCTCAAGAGTGATGTCATTGCAGCAAATCTCATTTCCTCTTGTATATTGCCTTTTCAATGCTCTTTTAAGCACTGGGTGTGCACTGACCAGAGCCCAGTTGGGTTTGTTTTCAGCTGCAAGGAAGCAAGGTTTGGATGGTTAGGACCAGTTCTTAGTTGTTTAAACCTTTGCTGAGCATTAGTGTGTATTGACAACTCTGTGTTCCTATTTCAAGTACCATATTGCATCTCTTCTAATCAAGGTTTGCAGGGTGATTCAGTAGAGCTCCTGAGTGCTCAGGAGTGCAGCTCCGAGTGCTCGGGAGTGGTTCAAGTGGCAGTAGTTGATTTCCTGTCATTTTTTACTTTGTATCATTTCATTATCATATATTGTACACTGGCACATGCATGCACCCTTTATTTGATATACCTGTGGATACCTGCTAGATGCTTTTATGAAACAAAATATTTTTGATAAAAATCCCACAAATGTCGAGTAGAGACTGATTTTGTATCGGGCGAGAGGGGTGCTTTAAAACCCTTCTCCTCTCGTAACGTGGCTTCCGAACCCGAAACGATCTCTGGTTTTCAAATTCAAAAATCATTCTCAACCAAAACGGTTTCTCAGGTGGCAAACCTCAAATCCGGGTGGCAACTCTTCCATTTTTCAAAAACATCTCTTTTTCAAAAACTTTTCTTCTTTTTCGGGCGGGTAGCCCACACACAGGTACAGAAACACCATGATGCCATATGGCAGATTACCAAGACTTGGTTAACCACCCTTTTTTCCCCATCTATTGTTGTTGTGCTGTGCTTAGTAATGCTAGTACTTGATTGCATTCTGTCATAGTAGAAGGATCAAATTGCCCTTGGAATTTGGATCATAATTCGGCATGTTGCTAGTGGGATTCCCACATCCCTATTGAAAAGTTCAGCCACGGTCATGATTCATGCATGCGTGGATGAGGGTTAGATTTAACCATTTCAGGAAGGAAAAAACGGTACAATAACAAAAATATATTTCCTGCCTTTTCGATGCTAAGATGAACCCATGCCAAAGTGGGAAATGAAAGCAGAATGTATAACCTAGTGTTCTGCAAATACCCCTCGGCATATTAGCACGCACTAGCAGGTAATTAGTTTCTGGTTTTTGTGAGGCAAGGTTATGTGATGGATTGAAGTCTTGAAATCAATCACGGTCTGTCACCGTGTTGCCGATTCTATTAGGTCATATGCAACTGTATCTTCATAATAAGGTCTTTTTCAATATCTGGGGAAAACATGATAGATTGAAATATATCAAGAATAGTTTGGATCTATTAAACAAACGAAATACTAGTTAAGTAAACGATACATTGTGTATAAACCACTATTGCAACACCATACAGCATTGTATTGTCTTCAATGTAGAATATATCAAGAAATCAAGTAATGGAGGCAAAGCAATTGATCTTCATCAGCATTTGGTTTTCGGAACCTGCCTCTTGTCATCATGCTATGTATAAGCTACAGCCTTAGTTAGTAGCTTGTCATATTGCAATAAAATGAAACAACTTAAGAGTCGTATAGAGCTATAAATGCTTGATATGGTCTACGTATCCAACATTACTTGTAGTCAGTAGTCACCTATAAATTATGCTTGTCTTGCCACATGTCACCGTATTTGATCGGCCTTCTCAAGCCCAATTTGGGTCGGCCAACTATTTGAACATTGGGATGTATTGGCCTGTTGAATCTCTCTCTCTCTCTCTCTCTCTCTCTCTCAGATATAAGATGGTCTAACTTTGCATCTTCACAGTGCAGCCCCATTCAGAAAAGCTTCTCGTTCGCATTCACATAGACTATGTGTTGCTAAAAGCGAGGGCTCAGGGGGAGCTTTAAGCAGTGAAAGCATCACACTAGATGAGGAGACATTAAAGCGGGACCTGCAAATCGCCATTCAGGAGGAAAACTACGCACGAGCTGCCAAACTCAGGGATACCCTCCGATTTCTCCAGGAGGATGGCAAAGCCGCGGTACTATCAGCAAACACTCGATTCTACAACTCATTCCGGAAAGGTGACCTGGCATCCATGCAAGCCCTTTGGGCTAAAGGTGAAAATGTTTGTGTTGTGCACCCAGGTGTGGGTGCCATATCTGGTTATGACCTTGTAATGGGGAGCTGGGAACTTGTTTGGGCTGATTATGAGTTCCCACTAGAGATTGAGGTTAAAGATGTTCAAGTTCACGTGAGAGGCGATTTCGGGTATGTTACTTGCTCTGAAATGGTTACAACAAAGGGAAGCAGCTGGGGGAGACAGATCGCAACGAATGTGTTTGAGAAGATCAATGGTCAATGGTTTATCTGTGTTCACCACGCATCGCATGTTGACTTTTGAAGCAGAGAGATTGTTGGGCATCTGCCTTCTGAAATTTTCATATATCCTCCTACTTTCAGGCAGTGGAATGATTTACATTTGCGTAATGACTCTGAGTTGGCAGCAGTGTATTCAGATTATGTTAGTGTAAAACTTGTTTGCAACTCATGATGCCATGGATCACTAAATTTTCTTCTGTTCCCAGGAAATAACTACCTCGTTGCTTTCTAATACAAAACAGATCCATAACAAAAACTTAAGTGGTAAAGTATTTCTTCATCCGCAGTAGACTCTAATTCAATATCATCCCACAAATTTGATGCGAATTATGACAAACCGATGATTTGTTGATAATACAAGACACCTCTTCGAGGTTTATATTTATACTTCCTTTCGTGTATTCAGAACAGCCAATGAAACAGATCCCTTGAACGGTACTAAGCTCTTCCAACAGGAGATAGAGGGGGAGGAGGAACATATTTGGCGGGAGTCTTCATTCTATCGCATCCAGTAGCATTGGATTCATGAAGAAGTTCTGCTTCAGAAGGGTGGTTCGCTTCTGAGAAATCAAATGACTTTTGATTACTTATGACTGCGACACAAACTGAGAATGCTTGTAGCAAAGAAATCGATGGGCTGAATTGAACTGAGTAAATCCCCTTCTCGAATGGTTCCAGGCTGAAGATTGGCCTATTGTCACTACCTCCTCCTCCCTGTACAGGAAGCAAATTATCAACTTAACAAATGTATACACAAAAGTAGGTGTTTGAGAGAGACTTTTACGATTTTAGATTTTCGAATAATCAGAAGCTAAAAAGTGTTCGGAACTTGGAAGAGTTTTGGAAAATAAAACACATGCAACAGAACAAGTTTTGATGCTTTAATCCGATAAATAGATTTTGAATGTGAATTTGACCAAGATCTCCTTCCCCATTGTGAAAAAACACGAATATTTGGCAGCGGCGGTTCGTGGTGGTTGTTGGTCGGCAGTGCATGCGGGTGGCAGTTTCATGAGAATTTTAGGGATAAGGAATTTTTTTCACTCAGGAATGAAATGAGTATCTGAAAATTCCTTCTTATTGGAAAAGAATTGGATTCCCTGTGCCAAACAGCTCGGAGGAGAATCCAGAATGCATAATCCATACAAATAAATCACATACACTTACAGAAAGAACCAATTTGACAATTAAAGTTGTACCTGATTGAAAAGATCAAATTGATCTGGGCATGAGCAAGATATGGATGGTTCCATCAGATTGCAGCTCCGGTCCCCATCGGTAAGAATTCGCAATTTGCAACCCACATCCCAGCCGCCACAATCACACGATCCACCAGATTTCCATCTTTCTATCAATGGTGAAGGAGCCCCATTGTTTGGCAAGCCATGAACACCACCAGGAAGAATAACTGTAGTGTTACCGAATCCCTTCCCTATCAACTCTTTTCCCTTCTTTCCCTCGTCTCCATTGGTATCAGAATTCCCCATTGGGATCCTCACAATTACAGCAGCGACCTCCCTGTGTACTGCTAACTGTACAGATTCGTGGCCTCCTTGTCTATCATCAACACTATACAGTACAGACTCTTTCAGTGTAAATTGGTCATTGGGATTTTGTACAGTCAAATCCGGATAATAAGAGCCAGAAAACTTCATCTGACCTACGACATTGTAGCCAAACCCATGATTTTTTTCTTTATGCCCTTGAGAAATCCAGCTGCCACTCTTCTTCTTAATTTCACAGACAGAGTAAAATGTGAAAATCCAGCTAGAATCATCCTTTCCAGATGCAGTTACGTTTTTAATGGCAACAAGAATGTCATTGTTGTTATTGGCAACAAGTTTGAACAAAGGGAGTCCATTCTTGATTGTGAGTTGAAGAAAAGCTTGGATTGTTGATGTTGTATCATTTCCTGTCAATTGGTGATTGATATCAGCAGAATGGCGTGAATTTGTTGGCCTGCCCTTTAATAAAGGATCTAGCAACCTTCTCAGAGGGCTGGACCTTGATCTCCCATGAAAATTCGTCTTGTGTTTATTTGCATTGTCCAAGGTATCAGACACTTCGGATCCCACTGGACCGGACTTGACCGTAGCATATGTGGAACTCAACTGTGGAACAGTTGAAGCTTCTTTAAAACTGAAACTTCGGCTCATCCTACCGATGCCAAAGTCTAAGCGGGGATCTGGTGACGGATGCCTTCCTCTCACAGCTTCAGTAGCTTCTTGATCCACTTGCTTGTAACCCCTAATTGCATTTGAATATGATGGTGTGTTTAGTGTTTCGATTGGACAAGTGACCATGTGAGAATCATCACAAGGAAGCTCCATGCTCTGAGCACTAGATAATCTGTGCCGCCTCAAGTCAGACTCACCTTTGGTCTCTGCTCCAACATAAATTGGGCAAGCATCCACAGAAACAGACTTGATGTTAGCAAATGTGGAACTCAACTGTGGAATGTTTGAGCTGTCCTTAAAACTCAAACTTCTGCTGATTTTAGCAAGGCTAAGGCTATACCGACGATTTGGCGAGGAATGCCTTCCCTTTACAGCAGCAGGTTCAGTAGTTTCATGATCCAATCTCTTGGAACCATCACTTCCATTAGCCCCTGAAGGCTTCACTCTTGATGCATTCTCATCCATGTATTGACCATTGGATAATATGGCTGGTGTTTCACCAATGCTTCTCTTGACTACAATAGGCAGTGGGCATGAGTGTGGAATCCCAGAATACATTTCTCCTGAGTGAACTTCTTCAGAAGAAAAACCATCTGAAAAACCCTCCTGGTTTGCTTCACCCGGTTTCGCATCAGATAGTATTCCAGGTTCAGAACTCTGAACACTCTCGAAGCAACTTTCTCTGGGAGAGTGTTTTGGTAAAAGGAGAACAGTGCTTCTATGCTCTCCAGGGCAGTGCTTTTGACCAAAATAATATTTCAATGCTTGCAAATCCTCCACACCATTGTTTACTACCCTATATTGAGCACGTTTCTCATCCTTGGAAGGGCGCGAGTACTCATGTTTTCTTAAATCGGACAATGTTGTTCCCTTTTTTGATCTGATCTTTCGATCTGAACCTTCTCTCTTGCATCTCTCTAACTGATTTCTGCCAGAAGACTGATTTCTCCTGGGTGGTTTTCGCTGCCCTTCCAATGTGTGCTGTGAAGAAGCTTTAAAATCTTCTCGTACATGGGATTGTTTAATATCATGAGAAATACCTTCCCTTAGGGATGGACTAACTTGCTTCTTGTGAGGAGCGAGAGACTTGCTGTTGATGAAACCAGACTCTGAAATCGACCCCCCAACCTTGAACATGGAACTACTGCCAGAGGAAGATGCACTAGCGTCACCTCTTGGTTGGGTCACTTTTTTGTGCTTCCATGTTTCTAGACGCTCCCAATCTAGAACTCCGAAATTCAAAGCCTTCTCCTGGAGATTTTCCCCTTTCTCCACTCGCTGCAGATAGCCTGGCAAATTCGACATGTTCTTGACGAGCTCGTCGTTTTTATTTGCCTTACTCCCAATCAAAGGGTTTTGAGAGTTCTTTGAAGATTTTGGCAGTAATATAAGAACGTCACCTGCCCTCCGTCTTGTTTCATGATTCTGATCAAGGTAACATTGACCAATTGGAATGGCAATATTGTGCTTTTCTTGAAACTTGGGGCTCTGACTTGCTTGGGGTGATAGGATCCTCGGCTTCATGACTTTTGAGGTTTCTTGTGGCCTTGAACTCCTTTTGACCTCTAAACTAAACATCATGTCCCCAGCAGGTCTTGTGTATTGATTGCTAGTTCGCATCTTAAATTGCACGGAATCACACTTCAATCACCATATCAAGCGTTGTTCACATGCATGTTACCTGTCAAAACACGTTACAAGACAGCAGTTCTTAGTTACATCCCGCATAAGTTTAAAAAGATATGAATGCTTCTAGTGCTTGTAAGTTGTAAGAACGAAGTCAGAACTGCATTAATTAACTCAAGTGAAACAGGCAAGGATTTGGAAGAACCATGTTCTGTTCCTAGTATATTGTAAAAACCAAGATGTAAGAGGGTATTACCACAGAAATATGTACTCTTTTAGTTTGTAAATATTCCATTTCACCCCCAAAAGAGAGAACCTTCTGCACACAAATGACATTATGCAAAAGACCCCTGTAGTCCGTTATGGGTCATCATAAAATAGCAGCCTAGGCCCTAGGACTAAGTCCAATAAATTTGCAAGCATACAGTAATACAGAAATGTAAATAGTTATGTAGGACAGCATACAGAAGCAACTAGTATGGCCTTAGCAGCTTCATTCAAGCAAACACTCATCACAGAAATCAGATGCTGTCAAAAATCTCAATAATTATATCAAGTGCACGTTGCTTACTCCTAAACTCAATTAATACCAAATGTAAGGGTCAACTACGCAAGTTTGACTATCTAACCAACGCATGGATCTCATTAATAGCACAATATTTTGGTTATTCCCAAGTCAGCGTCTGATCATCGGACACAGAACTACTGAACAATTTGAGGCAGGATGTGAAGATCTTTGATCTGCCAATACACAATTTTGTATAGCTTGAACTGAATGCGTGAACTAAACAGACTATTGTTTGGCCCTCGATTAGCGGAGCCCTGAATTTTTGTTCTTTAAAAGGAAGCGAAAGCAGGAGCACATGATCTTGCAAAGTTGCAGAACAGCAAATTCCTTAAGAATGAAAAGAAGTGAAAGAGTTCTGTGCAATCTTCATTTTTCTCGCTTTGCAAAATATATCCTCGCTATCCATGTGAAAATCAGTGAACAAAGTTCGGGACGTTGAAACCAGTGGCGGACGCTTCATAGTGGGGCCCAAACGAGTGTATTTTTATAGTGATAACAAAAGGATTTTGATTTTCGCGCTCCACTTTTTACCTCGCGCTCCACTTTGTTCATGAAGTTACTTCACATTAAAAGTGGAGCGCCATCGGTAAAAAGTGAAAAAGTGGAGCACGTATATCAATTTTCTAACAAAAACTATATTCTACGTTTATATATTGCTACTCGATAGATCTAAGCTTGTGTTTCTATATACGCAAGTATAAATTATAATAATAAAAAACACATTTTATTTTACACACGTGACCAAAAATTGTTGATAAAATAGAATTATAGATAGTTTTTTCCACTCACACATATAAACTTTTTTTGTAAAAAAAAAAAAAAATACATTCAAGAGACTTGCAAGGACCAATCTTGTAGAACTTTTCTAAATTAACCTGGAAAATGAGTACGATTAAAAAGAATACTTGAAGTCAAAACTCGTCCAAGCATATGGATTATGGAAACACTTTTATGTCGACATAAATACTAGTAGCATACATTAACACATACGTGAAATCCATTAGTATAGCTGATCCAAGAATGAGAAAGCGAGATGAGTGAGATGTAGTCACTTCAGAAACAACAACATTGTAGCCTTAGCGTCCACTTGCAATCGAATGAATCAACTCAAAAGGCCGTTTTCTAGGAATGAAAAAACAATTTTTGAAAAAAATCAAGGTCGCCCATATTTAAGCTCAATTCCCTAAGCGTCCACTTAATGGAATTTCCGGTGCAGATTCAACCCGCAACTGACGGATCTAACCCCAATTGACTAACATTACGTAAATCGATACACAAACAAGCGAGCAAGACGCATGTATGAGAGGAGAGAAGGCTAGAAAACGTACTTGTGGAGATCGAGGAACAGAGATCACGGCAGAGGCAATGGCGAGTCGGCTGCACAATTACCGCAGAGTCATTACTAGTATTATTATTATATGCAAAGTACGACGTACCGAATCCAAGAAAGAAGCAAAGCGAAAATGAACTAGTCGAAGAACAAGGAAGAAAGAGAGCTGAATTATTCTGCAAGTTGCAGAGAGAGAGAGAGAGAGAGAGAGAGGTTTCACAGTGGCAGTGTGATGTGTAGAGAGAGAGAGAGAGAGAGAGATCAGGGTGGGGGAAGAGCGAGATTTTGGGGTTTTACATCAGATCTTTGGGAGAGCGGTGGAGGGTAGTGTGGTCCCCAGTAGGAATTGGAGGCAAACAATTTCTTCCTTTGGCGCGAATCCCAACGGACGGATGTGGGACCCGACGATTGGGAGTAGAGGTCGTGAAGAATGCAACGTGGGCCCTGCAATAAAAAAGATAAATTCGGGTCATTATTCAGTGCTTCGCAACCACACGGTGCTCCCCGAGTTTGCGGGATCCGAACGCCTTGTAGTGGTAGTGCATATTACACTTATTAGGCAGTGTTTCCCCTAATAATCTACAAGTTATGAACTACATGCTTTTTAGTTCGTCATCATTGGAATTTCTTTTCCCGTTTGTTAATTTTGCGTCTAGCTTTTATGTATGGGAAAATCACGGCCTAGGAAGAGGTTTTGATAATTATTGGTTCGTCTCAACGAGAGAAATAAAAAAAATAAGAATTTTTTACTTTTACACAAGTATTTTTTAAAATATCCAAGATAAACCTCACAAAATCAAACGAACAAATAATATATTATTATATATAAAAGTTTAACACAAAACTAAAAAGTGCCTAAAATATTTGAATGAAGACAAAACAAAAAAATCTATAGTCTACAAGGAGTAATTATTCAGTAATAACCCTAGTTTCCAACGTACTCTACCACCATCTCATCACGTGAATTTTATATGCTGAGTCTTGGACCATACGATTAATATGTGGTTTCTTGAGAGTATTAAAATCCTACACTACGGTGCTCCAAAACCAACTAATAATTTACCAGAAAGATAATTGATATTAGCACTCTATTTTTTGATAACCATTTGCCTAGTTCTCTTTGGAATTTAAAAAGAATTTTTCCAAAAATTCCCCCTACTTTCAACATTTCGCCCTCTATCTCTCTCTACTCATTACCCCTACTATTTTTCAAAAAAAATTTCAAATTCCAATCCAAACAAAGCAAATATTTGTCATTTACACATGACAAATTACAAATAACAAAAACACTGAAAGACAAATATTAGAGCGTGATTATTAAAAAGTGAAGTGCCAAAATCATTACGGTAAAAAAAACAACTATGCATCCGAGTCGTCCAAAAGTGTATCGAACAGCTCGAATGTGCGCTGAGCGGGTACCACGTGGTATATTCCCGCTCAGCACCGAAAAATCTCTCCCAAATATGTGAACTCTACATGGAAAAACATCTGACAGAGGAATGCTCTATGAGCACCCAATAATCTCTCCGGAACCAAAAAGTCTTAAGGTGATTACTTTAGTGTTTGTCTCATCCGGACCTTATAATTACCAGACCTGTTATTATGGAAAAAAGGTTAAAGAAGAGGACAGACTGACAGCAGTTGAAAAATAGGATTCCATCCACCACTTATACGATGCCACGTGCCCGGCGTAGGTAAACAGGTTCGACGACCGGATCCGAATCATCCGATAATCCCACCCTTTGTGACGCCATCTTGGAAATTTCACGAAGGAAGAAGAAAAACGAGAGAAAATTTATTTACCGAAATAATCTAGTGCGTTCAAAAGTTTATTAGACGGTTTGAATTGTTAAAAAAATCTTTTTTCAGAGAATTTCCGGAAGAGTTTTTTTTAGGGCATTTTTGACGCGCGAGATTGGGCGATGCTATAGACAACTTATTCACGGAGAAACCGTGAATAAGTATATCGCGAAGAAAGAATGGTAATAATAGTAAAGCTGGTTTGGCCTTTTGGCTTACAGTCAAAAGTATCAAACAAACAAGAAGGGGATTCCCCCCTGTCCTTCTGGGACTGGACCATCTTGTATTCTTGTTCAAGCTTTTTTGGTGGGACTGGATTCCCCTGTCGAATTCGTTGAAAAGTGAAAAATGTTCATCGAATATCAATTCTTATTTTTCACAAAAGCGATTAATGTTTTTATGTTGCGAAAGAATGGGTTCTAATTCAGTGTTTCGAACTTCATTTTACTCATTTTTCACAAAATTATAATTTTAAAAAATATGTCGATTTATATTCAATGAACATGATTTTTGACTAGATAATGTACGTAGGCAAGTTCTAAAATATGAATTCGACTATTCTGATTATCAAAGTACACAAACGAAAAGAGCCTACAAAGAAAGCTTGGACAAGACGGTTCAGTCCCGCAAGGGAATCCGATAGTTAGTCAGGTGGCCGGAGCTAGCTCGTCGCGGCCGTCGGTACAATTTCGCTATGGGAACCGTCTGTCCCTATAGCTTTATTGTAGTTAAAAATTCTGCTTAACCTCCATTTACATTATCTTATTAGTATTTTCTTAGAGAATTTGAGTTTAGACTTGAGCTCCATTCATTTATATTTGTCGATGGTCAGAGGGTGTCTGAGACAACTTAGACGCGCTTCGACTAATCCCCTTCTTAGTCCGATCAAAAGTAGACCATCGATGCCGGAACTAGAGGATTCATCAGAAATTTCTCTCTTGCGACTTAACCGCAAAAATCAAACACTAACCAATTGTATGCGGAAGCAAATCTACCAACCAACCGGACTAACTCTTGGAGTTATCCATCCGGTTAATTATTGGTACCATGCCCGTTAAAAGTAGAAAACAAATTGTACTAGATTGAGATTAGGACCACCATCACGCTTCCATTGGGGGTTGCTATAACGCAATGATATTAGGTTCTAGTGGTTTGGGGGCCCAATGAAATGAGCCAAATTATAGTGGCTAGCTTCATTAAGACAAGTAATTTGGCACATTAATCTTGCATAATCTTTAAATCACGCCTTAAAAGCGTAATTAAAGAAGAATACCCCATTCCATTCATCACTTTACTCGAAGAGTTGTTTGGTGAATCTATAAACATCAAAGAAACAGAAATTACTATTTAATCTGCATCACAACTTCGAAAAGACGTTACATGCAGCAAGTGTTTCATCCGTATATATCAAGAAACGGATAAATTTTTGGTTGCCCACGTGGTGGTACTCGTTGGCGATTCTAGTCATCTAAACATATTTTAGACGGTTCAAATTTATTCTCTCTCTCCTCACCTGACCACTGTCTCTCTTCTTTTTCTCTCTCTAAAATTCGAACCGTCTAAAATCTATTTGGACGGCTGGAATCGCCAACGGGGCACCACACCTGGCACCCAAAAACTTCTCCAAGAAACGTGAGATATATGATTTGCGTTTTATATCTCCTGCAATCTCAGGCAGGCATACAATGACTATGTATTTAATGTTATATCACCTGTACCTTACCCAATAAATAAATAAATAAATGTTATCACCTGTGCAAAGATCTCGAGTGGGATTTCCTTTCTTTTTCCCCTCTTATTACACTCAAGGCTCAGGGTACTTGCACCCACGTACAGATTCTCTAATTAATTGTCCGCGAAGCAAAAGATACCGGAGACCGAACCGATAATTAAAATTTTACGCATCAAAAATTGAAATCGAAACCCCGAATTTTATAGTCGGAGTTTCGGTCGGTTTGATTATATTTTTGCTCATACCAAGCATTTTGTACCCCATGCTCGTCGAGGAAAAACTGAAAACCCAACGTCTCTCTCGCTCACTCGGAAGATCGCAGCGCCTTTTTTTTGAAAAAAGAAAACGAAAAAGAAGATCAAACCCCAAGCAGGCATAAGAAAATTATGGCACGCTTATCATATCTTTATTCCTTTTTCCCTTTATTTTATTTTATTTTATGTACCTTCCCTTATTTTTAGGGTTTGTGTATTCCAATCTTGGCATTTACAATTTGCAAAACAACTTTATGAGGAAAGGTTGTTTTGTTGCTGTCTCTATATCCTTGTTCCAAAGTAGATAGAATATATCTTGGTAATTGAAAAAAAAAACATAAATATTCAGAATTACTAAAGAAAAAGGCCGTCCTTAGATTGTTGTTCTTCTCTTTTTTGAAGCTTGCATATATTCTTAAGAATTAATAGCTGATCAAAGATAAAGCACCAAAATTAATTATCAAATTTAACCCAGAGGATTTTGTGAAGTGGCAGAGAGGACGGCGAGATAAGTGTCTTTTGAACATGTCCCTAGCTCGAATTCCATCCGAAAACATAGTTATTTGGGTCACACTGCGAGAGTTTCTCTCGTGAATTCTCAAGTCCTAGCATATGCCGCCTTTGATTGGATTGGAGGAGAGATCAGTCGAGAAGGGCATATTATTATTAGCTTGACCTCATTTGGAGTTTTCTCAAATATCTTCTCCAACAATTTCGAACTTCTTTTCCATTTTACGATGAGAATATTAAACTGGCCATGCCATATGCGTCTTGCGGAATGAGTATGCTGCCAAGCAGCACTCTGCAAAGCAGCCCATCCAGCCGCTCATCTCAACAATTGACGGCTAAAATCTTAACCGAGCAATCGACGATTTAGATTTGTATGCACTCAGATTATGTCCGAGCCGTCCATGCCAAGATGAACAATCGAATTTGCCGCTCTGCACCTGCTCGGCAGCATCCTTGGGTCCTCCATCTTGCTAATGTTAGAACTCAAAGCTGAATTGTGGCCAGCTAATAGAGAGAGATTTGGAAGATTTTGATAAATACTCTGGAAAGCATTTTTATGGGCCACAAAAGGACCCTGATTTGATAGCCCAAGTGAAGGAGCCCAGCTCATTAGTGTTCTCAAATACATGGTGCCCAAGGAGTGGACTTGGAAATGGTCCATGGGCCTACAAGACCGTGTAACTGGACAATGGTGTAACCTCTGTTTTTTTTGATCCGCATATGGTGTAACCTAATGCAGGGAATTATTAATTCCTCCAAGACAACTGCCCCGTAGTGTTTCAAAACCCTTCTCTACCTCATATTGATGTTGACTCCACCATCAAGTGCTTGTCTCCCACGCAGATGTGCAGGTACGGAAGCGGGTGCAAATGCGAGAACACGAGCATCCTTTATAAAAACCTCTTAACAAACAACGAAAGCATCTTTGTGCACAGCAACACATCTAAATTTTTTGATATCGATATGCACGATTCGTGTCCAATGACTCGAATCTGTAATATCAGCAGTTATCAGGTGGTCCATGGAATTAAATGCCGAAGTGGGACCAGACCCTTTAATTTTCCGATGAGAATAAATTCTATCCACTGCCGGTGTAAAATTTCACTTTTCCACCACCGCCTATTATAGGCCCCACCGAGCGTGTATTGTTATAATCTAAACCGTTCATATTTTAAGATCCGCAATATAGTATTGCTATGCAAAAAATCAACTTGATCGGAAGTTGATAGTTATATCAAAATTTGAATTTTGGTTTATAAAATGGACTATCTGATTTCTGCCAATAATAATAACGATAAACTATCCATTTTACAAAGCAAAATTCGATTTTGATACTCCTATCGATATCCGATCAAATATATATTTTCGCATGGATACACTATTATATGGGGTCTACAAAATGAACGATTCGGATCAACGATAAACATATGGTATGACCGAAAAAAATAATGATGAAAAAGTAGGATTTTCCATCACCACTGATGGAAAGAATTTAATCTCTTTCAGGATAGATAGATTCTCCACTAACTTTATATAAAGGAAATTCTGCTTTGGAAATTAACATCCCACAAAATATACCTAACGAATTATCCAATCCACATTATTACCCATTTGGCTTATAAATACATCTATGACCCTCCCCCAACCTTTTACCATCAACAAGCAATACTCATTCCAAACTATTATCCATCCTCGGAAAACCTATTTTTCTAAACCAAACAATGTCTATGATCATCCCTGGCTTCGGTTATCTTCGAACCAACATCAACAACAACAACAACGTGTGCGACCCTTTCTCTGCTGAACTTTGGGACCCATTCGAGGAGTACTTCTTGCACACTCAACCAATCCCCAATGAAACCCTAGGCTTCGTGAATGCGAAAACTGATTGGAAAGAGACCCCGGAGGCCCATATCTTCAGGGCAGACCTTCCGGGGTTGAGGAAAGACGAGGTGAAGGTGGAAGTTGAGGAAGACAGAGTGTTGAAGATTAGCGGGGAGAGAAACGTGGAGAGAGAAGAGAAGAAGGATAGGTGGCACCGGGTGGAGCGGAGCAGTGGGAAGTTTGTGAGGGCGTTTAGGCTGCCCGAGAGCGCGAGGGTGGATCAAGTGAAGGCGTCCATGCAGGATGGAGTGCTCACTGTGACTGTTCCGAAAGCGGAGGTGAGGAGGGCTGGCGTTAAAAGTATTCATATTAGCTGAAATTATAACTTAGCTATGAGTGGATTTAGCCACAGAGAGAGAGAGAGAGAGAGAGTTTGATTACAACTAATCGTAGTTGGTATATGTAGTAATTAGTAGTAAAAATAAAGTACTCTTTCTCTCAAATTCTGTTTGCAAATACAACTTTTTATTTTTAAAAAAATATTAGCAAATAAGGTGTCCCGATCTTGAATTTTGTAAAGATTATTTGAGGCTATTAGCCTAGTTGGTCGAGGCTTACTCCTTTTGGGTTTTGGTGAGATACAGGAGGTACCAAGTTTGAATTGTGTCAGCGGTGCCCCTCTCGAACGTGGTCCTTCTCCTCTGTTCGGCTTTGGCCCACCAGTTTTTGGTGAGGCGGTAGTTGCTATGGCTTTTTAGTCCCTTTTAGGATCCGTCGCGAGTCTGAAGTCCCTATGGCTACGCTCAGGAGAAGGTTGCTATGCTTGGTCGCCCCCTCCTTCACCTTTTGAGCTTAGCAAAAAAAAAAAAAAAAGAGTATTGGCTCTATATATATGGGTTGTGAAGGCAGAGGATTACTTTCTCATAGAAAATTGGCACTCTCCCACATAGATGACACAAAAACATAGATGAAGAAGAAAAATAAAGAACAATATTAATTATAAAAACCTTATAGCATATATTGTACACAAGATCATGTCACTAGTTGAAATTAAACATATATAACATCATCTACAACTAATTGCGAATTTACGATTATCGTTTTCTATAATCCACGCAGATCGCCTCCATTATTGACAATTCTAATGATGATAGATATGTATATAATAGGTTATATAAGATCGTTTACTTAACATTTGTTTATATTTTCCTCTCATCTCAGGGTGAGGCAAAAAATACAATCATACTACTATGTCTTTCAATATCACCTCCAATCACCACAAATCTCCTTGGAAGCAACAATTAATATATAGGCTTCATTTGTGCATCATTAAACATTAACAATGTCATTAATGTGTACCATCTTTGTATATCAAAGTCGATGATCTTCTCAAGAATCTGAACTATCATTATTGGTTGCCTCTATCATATTCTAGAACGTACCTTGTAAATAAACTCTTAAATATTGTGTTTGCATCATTGACAATGATTACTAGCACTGTCACTTTCGTTATCATAGAAATTAAACAAATATACACATTTTCTGGCCCGAACATTTGAGTTATTAAGAAAGAGATACGTATAAAGATATTGTAAGTAGGGGTGTAAACGAGCCGAGCCGAGCCGAATATTGGCATGTTCGAGCTCGGCTCGATCAGAATTCGTCTGGCTCGAGCTTGGCTCGAGTTCGAATCGAGCCGAAAAAGTTCGGCTCGAGCTCGGCTCGATAAGTATGTACAAAGCTCGGCTCGGCTCGTTAGTATTCGGTTTGGAATAAACGAGCCGGCTCGGCTCGAATTCGAGCTCGAATTCATCAACTTTTCCACTTTAATATTGAAAAATTGGCTAAACGAGCCGAGTCGAATCGAATATTGGCATGTTCGAGCCGAGCCGAGCCGAACCTATATATTTCGAGCCGAGATAAACCTGTTCGTGAACCTCTATATTGGCATGTTCGAGCCGAGCCGAGCCGAACCTATATATTTTGAGCCGAAACGAACCTGTTCGCGAACTTGTTCGAGCCCTGCCAGGTTCGAGCTCGGCTCGTTTATCAAACGAGCCGCAAAATCGAGTTCAAGCTCGACTCCTTTACCTTCGAACCGAGCCCTTACCGAGCCGAACTCGCGAGCTGCTCATTTACAGCCCTAATTGTAAGAGTCGAACAAAGTCGGCTCGTTATATGCTTGTCTTTATAGACTAACAAACAAATTAATCATGAAAAAAAAAAGATGATTAAGTTAAAAATGCCCAACCCGGCCCAACCCGGCCTTACGGCGCCGTCGTTTTGTCCCTCTACGTCCCGTTCACAAAAAGTTATTCAGTGCTCCTGAACACACCGCTCATCTTTGGTTCTCTCGATCTCCATGTATATATAAACCGATAGATCAATACATCCTAAAAAAACCACCTTATATACATTACCCATTAATTGGTCTCTCTCTCTCTCTCTCTCTCTCCACAAAATGTCTCATCAACATGCATGGAGGCATGATGCCCTCAGTGGACAATAATGACACCAACATGAACACGGACATGGCCATGCACATGAGCTTCTACTGGGGCAAAAACGCCACAATCCTCTTCCCAGATTGGCCTAACCACAACCTACCCATGTACATACTCTCTCTCTTCTTCATCTTTTCTCTCTCTTTCTGCATTGAGGCCTTCTCAGTCCTTACCACGGCCAACCTGCCTCGATGGACGGGCTCAGGCCCGGTCACGAGCGGGTTGAAACTGGCGGCCGCCTACGCCCTCTGCACCGCTCTCGCGTACATGGTGATGATATCCGTCATATCTTTCAATGTCGGGATTTTTATGGCGGCCGTGATCGGACACACCGTGGGATTCTTTGCTGTCAAGTGTCGCGCACTGTCAACGGTTTCTGCAGCAGACATCACTCTTAAAGTTTGATCAACGTTTTAAAATCACAGTATCAGACTATGTAACAACATCCGATATAGTCAAAGTATCAGCTCATATCCAAATAGGATCGGTCAAACACATGCATAGGTAAATAACAGTATCAGATATTCAAAATCCCGTTAATTTTTGCTGATTTGATCGTTATTAAGAACGACTCCATGGGAAGAAGTAAATGGTTCTACCGAATTTATACTTTAATTACTCATTAATAAGTTAAAAATAAGGAAATGACTTTGCCGCTCCCTTTTTTGTTAATGTCACTTCCTAACAAGTGTATTTTTGGCAAAATCAACAATCTAAAAATATATTACTACTACAATGAAAAAAGTTTTATTACACAAGCGATGAAGGGACGAATGGAGAACACCTGCAGCAGCAGCTCTCTCTCTCTCTCTCTCTCTCTCTCTCTCATCAGAGTGTGTGTTTTGTATCCTTGAAGGGCTTCTCCTTGACAAATCTGATTTCAACACCACAGATTAGTCTAAATAAAAACAATTGGCTAATTTCAAGTGCTAGGAGCGTTTGTTTCTAACATAATCTATGATATACTACTCATAGGATTGAACATCGTTCAACCCCGATTGCTCTGAATATTCTTCTACCAGTGGGCCACAAATGGGAGAAGAAACTCCTTCGAGGAGGTGGAGCATCTGCAGCCACCTGATCTTCCTCGTTATCGCCATCTAGATCCTTTGAATCACCACTCTCCCGATTTTCTCCCAAAACCTCATCTTCTTCCTTGTCAATCGCTCCAACTTCAGAAATTTCCCCAGGCCTCTTGTCAAACAGTCCTTTAAACTGTTTCCGGGCCTTCCTCTCAATTTCCTGTTTGTCAGGTTAAGTCCGATAAGAATTCCTATTTAGACACACACACACACACAAAATAAAATGAAGTGATATTCACAAAGTTCTTCCACCTCATCCTAAATGGAGAAGTGAAAATCCAGTGTGGTGGAACCCTACCTGTTCTTTTTGTTTCAGTTTCAGAAGGGCCGCCTTAGCATTTGGCTCCGATGACTTGTCAATGCTCATCATCTATGATCACCCAGAATCAACTTAGAACCATGTTTGGTATCCACCCAGTTCGCTATTAAACCATCAGCACTAAAATGATGTTACCTTGTTAAAATCATTCCTTGCTTCCTCAAAATCTCCAGCTGACATGTAGGCCATTCCACGACGATAAAGAGCTTTAACATGAACAGGATTTCCATCTAATACCTGTCAAATATTCCATTCGAAACGTATATCAAAATCCAAGTTCAGAAATATAGCTTGGCAACTGCAACTGCTTACTTTTTTTCATATACTGATGACCGGACAAAAATGTGGACTAATATCTCATGTCACTAGGAAGTAGGAAGTTTCATTCTTTGATTGAAAAGGAAAAAAAAAAAAAAAAAAAAGAATGAACCAAATGTTCCTTTTATGCTGGTTGTGCATGTTCATTTGGTAACTATTATCTAATAGAGGGTATAAGAGAATAATAGTCCAACTGTCCACTGTTTATCATTCGTGAAGTTCAACGTAGGAGTGTAGGACCATATCACTGCACCAGAGAATGCACATCTCAAGCAAAAACGAACGTGAGGAAATCCCTCTTTTAGTGAATCGAACAGAGCAGGTGATTATAATTTTGTCAGAATTACCCGACCTTATTGCATGCTTCAATGGACTTTCTGCATTCTCCCATCTTGAGATAGCATGCAGCCACATTTAGGTGTAATAGATTCTTCACACATTCAAAAGAACAAAGGTCAATTGGTAAAACGAAAAAGATTCTATTCGACATTAAGAAACGTTGTTAATAGTAAGAGAATGTGAAATAGTATCTCACTACACAAATACACTTACTCTTGTATCTGCGAACTCTTTCCCTTCGTCATCATCTTGTGGATGAACATGATTAAATTCCCGAAGAACCTGTACAGAAATTAACACAGTTTTATATCCCCGGGCAACCTCAGTTGCACCTAATTCCAAAAGAGGAATCTGCATGGTCATTTTACAAGCAACAGATTTCAGGAACCTATAGAAGATCGTGTAAATAAGAAAATTGTGTTAGATTCCGTTGGGATGGATGTTAGTTTCAAACAGGATTAAACATTCAATTTCCCCAAGATATAAGATGTTTAGCTATAGCGGCCTGTGAAAACACCTAACATTAAGGATTTCAAATCACTCCTATCACGTAGTCATTCCGAATCTAGGGTGCTAAGGCTCTCATATCAGCGTCGGAATTCAAATGAAGACTGTCAGATCTAAATTTGAGCTATTCTCATTTAATAGTAATCTCAAATCAATTCAGTTGGGAGCAGACAGATCAGTCGAAAAGCAATAGCCACAGAGAAATCCACATCTATCAACACGGACCCTTGTGCCCCTCTAGGAGTAGCAACTGGAGCATCAAACCACATGCCTTTAGGCAAATGGTTTCCAATAAAACATCTCCAACACAAACAGTCCAAACTTCAGTTAGCAATCTTCTAGCTGCTTAGTGAGCCCTGGATACCTCAAGTTGCTAAGAGCCGTGGGATTACAGCGTAAATAAAATAGTATGTGAACAAACTTCCAACTTTCATAACTGCCGATCAAAAGAACTTCCAACTTGTACAATATAAGGACCACAGTATTTTGCTTAGGGAACAGTTCGCACAAAAACTAATGTACAATCCCAACTTCCCCAATACTCATTAGATAGAACAGACAGCTGCCCAACAAAAGAAAGAAACGGTGAAAATGCGGAAAAAGAAGTTAATACTTGCCTTCTCATACTTTGCCCTGGCAAGTTCATACTTTCCTTCTTTGAAGAGCCTGTTCCCCTGGAAATGGAAACAACAGGTTGATGAGATTCCAATCTAACCAATATAGATAAGTCACTCTTGGATGCATAACATAAACCTACTAGATGGTGCCAGGTTACAAAGACTACTGCACTGGATGTGGTGGACTACATTAAGCCAATCCCCAACCATGGGGCAAAAATTACATGAAAATGGCAATTGTAATTGCGGGCAAAGACAATCAGAAAAGCACTAATATCTATGATGCACCGACACCGACATATACACCGAAACCGACACCGGGATACGGGAATTCTAAAAAAATGGGGACACGGACACGGTGGGAGACACGCCACGTGTATATTTATTTATTTATTTATACATATAAATAATTAATTAATTATAGTTTAGCACCCAGAAATTTTAAAAAAATTATAATTTGGCCCCAAATTTTTTTAAAAAAATTACAGTTTGACCCCCAATTTTTTCAAAAATTACAGTTTGGCCCCTGCCGTGTCCCCATCGGTGTCCCTTCCATGTCCCCAGCTGTGTCCCTGTCAAAAATTCAAATTAAATTATGGGACACGCCACGTGGCGTGTCCCGTACGTGTCCCCGCCGCGTCCCCGTATCTGACACTGCGATACCTCGACTTCTAGAAGTGTTAGTGCTTCATAGACTAATATAAAACAGTGTCTAAGGTTCTATTATTGGTAGTGGCCAGTTACCGTGCCTTTGATCTTCTCAACGTCCGCCATTATCTCTCTGAAGTTGAAACCTTCCCAGTCCTGCAACAAGAATTAGATTATACACCACCACTTAGTTTGGTGCAATGATGTTAAATAATGGAGAAGAGGATGTCCATAGTGCAAAATGAATATCTACAATTGCAATATTAAAAGACAATAACTGCATCAAGAGAACCACATGAAAAGACAACAAGATTAGAAGTGTCCTATTGGGGGGAATTCAACTTTGGCCCTTCATTACAATCCAAAAAAAGATGCTTAAACAAATAAGGGAACGGGCGACATATTTAAGTACCATATAGTTAAAGCAGCCAGAAATTTCAGAACCCATAACTCTTTCTTAAAGCATACTTTCAAGGGAACTTAACAGCCAAACATGTAGAAGGGGGGAAAATCTATAGTTTCTAAAGGACAGCGAGAGCAATAAAAAATTTACAAGGCCAGAGAAGAAACGCTAGCAATAGTTTCTTTTTTCTGTTGTAAGTTTAAAGAACTTTTTCTCTTTCTCTCTCTTTCTTTTTTCTTTTGTGTGAAGATTCTCCTGTATAAAAGTTTCAAGTACTCAAGAGACAAAGAAAATCTAAAGGCAAGAGACTAAGGTATTTAGAAATCCATGTAGTTTCTGATGACGAGAAACCTAATATGAAATTTCAAGAGCAACCCCGCAATATTAAATAAAAATCAAGACCTTTCCTTCCAATCCATATAGAAAACTTGAACAGCTCAATAAATTTGCGGGATGAAAATCTCATATCATCCCACGTCAATTAAACTTGGTCTGACAGTTGCGGAAAGATATTCCTTAGTGTTTCTCTTTTGCACAAACATGAGTATAATCACTGTATGATAGGAAACACGAGCTGTACCAAATCTAGCAACCACGATAATGGACTAAGAACGCAGCAATATGACTGTTAAGATCCCCATAAGTTGGAGATGTGATCAACAAAAGCCATATGACTGATATAAGCGAAGTCAAGTAACTTCAGAAGAAATAAGTTTGATATTGAGTTAGCCGCTCTTAATCAGATGAAGCATACAACCAATGAACCAACAACACAATTCGCTTATGGTTATCTAACTAAATTGGAAAGTTTTTTTTCCCAAACTAACTCAAATAGCTACAGAATGCAAGCACCATTGCCAGCTATTAAAAGATCTTAAACTTGAAACCCACAGTATTGTTTTTAGCTATTTTCTCCTGGCAAACTCTATCAGGATTAGTAAGACTACCTTAGGCATCTCAAAACCAAGAAGTTCTATCTCCCATTGAACATGAGCACCTTCTGGAACACTGGCAGGCCTGTCATTCAAAAAGAAACAAGAACAAACCTTGGAATTAGTTAAGCAACAATGAAGATGATGGAAAAAAATTAATAATAAGACAATGATGGCGGCGGTCAAGGTGAAGAAGGTGAAGGTGATCGGTATCATCATGCAGTCTACTTCATGAACCCACAACTTATGCATGCAACAACTGGACAGAATATAAGGAAAAACTAGATTCAAAATGTTAACCTTGCAAATTTGTCATACGCATAATCAGGAGGGCAGGTCACAAGAGATATCTCTCCAGGCAACATCAAACGAACACACATCTCAAGTCCTTCAGGCACCTATCACAAAAAGGACCACAACCACCCACACACACACAAAAAAAACATGAGTCTGCAATCAACTTTCTCTGTCTGAAAAGGTAGAAATTTGGATATACTCTTAACAACAAAAAAAGAAAACAAGAATTACCACAACAAAAAAAAGGTGGATATGTTCAAGATTTATAATCAAAACTTGGTACTCTATTATCAACATAGAGATATGCCCACTGGTTCATGTTGCTTCACCTCTTTTAGTCTGACAAATTAATCAGCTCTAATTTCGACCATAACCATGAAATCACAAGCACAATTCATTTTCCTTCACAAAATGTACAACTTACAAGCCCTTCTCCAGAACTGAATTCCAAAGGCTGGCCATCGTTATCTACTCTTGTATCATAGAACACAGTCTTTCCTTCATTAAGAAGCATACCCTTGTAATGGACGCGCAATAGACTGTCATGAAGAGGGCAATCCATAGGAAAATCACCTATAATTTCAGAGAATGAAAAGCATTAGGAATCAAGTACTCAGATATAATTAATCATGATATTATATTCTAAATAGCTTAAATAGATGCAAAATCATAGTCCCCAAGAGAAGGTCGAAAAAACTAATGGAAGTTTTGGTACATATTTTATAGCTCAGTAACGGTAAGCATATATTGCCTGCTGGAAGCGGTCACTAACAGACAAGCGATATCTTAATTGAATTAAGTTGGTCCACAAGACGTGCTTTCATTGACCAATAAACAAAAAGAAGGGAAATTCTTTACTGAGATATGCTCTTGTACATTATTTTCATGTACCATAAAATAAAAAAATAAAATAAAATAACAGCCTCCAAAGTCAGGTCCTTGATGTCAGTGAACTTGTGGTTATACAAAATTTTTAAAACGAGAAAATGTTATAGAGAATATCATCGAAGGTATGAAACGAACCTTTTGACTAGCCTCCTCTCAATCTAAGAAGCACGGATACAGGATACGGATACGGATACGATACGATACGGATACGCGGATACGTGATTTTTTCCAAAAGAAGGATACGATACGTTGGGGGATACGTTGAATATAAAAGTAAATAAAAAATATATTATATATAATTTTTAATTCCTAAAATTTCATTAATGATTAAAGTTTTTCATTACGCAAGTTCACCATTTCACAAGCCGAGAGAGATATAATATTTACACACAACGCGAGAGAGTTACAAGGTTGTCGAGAGAGGATATTGTCGGTGTGTTTCTGGTGTCGATTGGTGGGGGTAAAAGAAAAATATAGTCCCACTTGCAATTTTAACCCATATATTTTAAGTAATAACATATTTACCCTCGCGTGTATCCAAAACATATCCGAGCATATCCAGCATGTATCCGCGCGTATCCAAAACATATTGGATACGTATCCGGAGTGTATCCGAGAGTATCCACGCGTATCGGGATACCCAAAAATAATTCTAAAAGCAGGATACTTTAAAAAGCGTATCGGATACATATCCGGAGAGTATCCGAGAGTATCGGTATCCGATACGGATACAATACGTGATACGGAGGCCAAAATAGAGTATCCGTGCTTCATAGCTCTCAATTTCCATTGCCCCTAAGTTATTATTTAACTTATTCTTGCCTGGCTTTTGGTCGCGGGTAAAAGTAAAACAGCACAATAACATCAGGAAGCGGCATCATGACAATAAAGTTTTCAACAAGTTCATGCCTAGTGCATCTCAAACAAACTGTTTTATCTTTTCGAATCCAGTTTTCTTTTACAATATGAATCTAAAACCATGTTGAGACGTGAACATGAGGATATAGTTTAAGACCAACTATATCAACTGCCCCCACATTGAACACCCAGAGTATTGAGAAGCAAGTATTACTATGGCAATTGGCATGAAACCAAGTGCCTGGCATGGCCCAATAGTATTAGGGAAAATAACGGTCAAGGACGTGTTTTGATAATTAATACCCGCCAAGGACATTTTGTTCATTAACAATTGTTCTTAGCATATCCTTAAAAGGTTTTAATTATCAAAACACGTCCTGAGCCGTCATTTTCCCATAGTATTATAACCAAACAGAAAGCCAAAAAAACTGCCTTTGGTGCACAACTTCATAAAACGATCATACTTAACCAATAACTTAAGTGGTATTCCAAAATAACTCACGTTTTGAAATGGGTATTGGAAACGCTTAATAGTTAACTCTCAGAACCACGTCTAATTAAACCCAATTACTATTACATTATAATAATAAGAACAATAATCATGCTTGAACAAGTCCACATGGAGTCGTGTCACATTCTTCTTTAGGGGTTTAACCTTTTTCTCAGATCTACTTACTCACACTATCCACATAATAGTCAAGTTTAAGCTTAAAAGTATAATTGAAACCTCTTCCATCACGGATACGCCGTTTTATTAGACGCCCATCTCCAAGCATATCCCGCACCTGTGAATGAGAGCAACCAGGTAAATGTCAATAAGAGAAACCTGAATCTCATTTAAAAGACAAGACAGACAAAAAAAAACAGTTAATATAGGGGGCAGGAAGTATATGGACATATAAATGGATCACTCTTTCAAGTGCAGTGAAGTGCAGTAAAAGGGAGAACGAGTAGAAGTCAGGAATGCCCAAGCAAGCCTACACAGTTCCACTACAGTCATAAGGAGTAAGCCATCGGTAGCGCTTGAGTCACAGACATACTGCGTTGCATAACTATAACCAAATTGATCATTAGCAAAGGCTTGCTTAAGCTATTTTGTAGCTTATTACAGAACACAGAAGCATTTTGTATAAGCCCACTGATAAAATCGTCTTAGCAACACCACATAGGAGAAGCAAAGAGCACCATCAGTTTGGACATTAGAATGTAGAGACAGAGGCACCATATAGATGACGACCAAGCTTGAAGATAATATGTGTTTCGAAAAAATGACTACTCGTCTCATCTAAGTATGATCAACAGATGACAAACGAAACTTTTGTGTAGTCATGATTGCAAGTTACTCAAAGAATATCACAATTCACAACATGAAAACCCACATTCATGTTGGTCATTGATGAACTATTAAGACCACATTCATTCCTTTGGACAATGTCTTCCCTTATCTTTCTTTCTTAGCTGATGCCAAAATGTCCACATCTTATCAAGATCGAAAACAAATTCCTAGAGAACCACACAGCCACCACGCAAACACACACACATCAACTTCTAGAAAGATTGAATCCCAAGAGGCTGAGACCATTGGTTTGTGAATCGTTTCTAGTCAAATTCACCTTCTTGTGCATATTTTCTTGTATGCTCATTTTCATTACCTAATAAACCCAGAGAAATGCCACAAATTGAATGTTTAGTTGCATTCTAAAAGGAGCACCTGATCTGGTATTGCTATGGTTCAAGTGCCCCATTTGAATAAAGAAGAAACTTCTTTCTTTTCTTTCTTCTCTCTCATGAACCAATAAGTAAAAAGCAACTACGGCATGTAAAATGCATTTTTATCACCTGAAAAATTACTCATACAAGATAAATGAAAATAAGCTCACCATACAAGTACACCTAGTTACCCGAACTAAAAGAAATAAATGAACCAGAATCAACTAAGAACTTCATACAGCCCAAAATTGGGTCAAACCTGAATAAAATGAACCAGCTCCACTTCAAAATGAACTTCTTCAAGACCTTCTACCATAGGCATGAAAGGGGACTTGGTTAAGTAATGCTTGGAAACGTAAATTACAGCCTTCTCTCCACGCGACATTGTTCCAATTCCCATCTCAAGACCTTTCGGTACCTACCATGCACCAGTGAAGGCAATGGTTAATCGAAGGTAAATGTGTATACTCCACGGGTCCCACATAAATAAACTTGCTTAACTATGACCGCCCACAAATTTAATTTTGCTTTCCAAGGAATTAGGAAGAGACTCCTTTGTGGAAGCAGATTAAGTGGACCAGTAATGCAGTAAAAGGAAGAAATATAGAAGAAACAGAACCAACCTCAGAGTTTCCAAAAGTAAAGCAAACCGGTTCTCCTTGAGTACGTGACAGAATCAATTTCCCATCCCCTGCCTTTGCAGAAATCCTGGAAACCAAAATAAATAATTAGAAGCTCAATAATATATGGTGGAATCCAACATTGTCGACGAGGTCAAATACAACCAGTGAAAAATGGAAAAAGGATACAGGGAAAGAAGAAAGCGTTTCTACCAAGCTTTTACTTCATAAGGTTCTCTCGGTGATTCCCAACCCTGCCCTTCATCTGTTACCTATCCAAATGAATGGAGATATGTTTACCATACAACACTGACAATGAAACAGTGAACCAATATCATTTTGAATTTAGGCCACAAATCACTCCAACACGATCTCCACTTCATTAGCACGTTCTCAACAATCTATCTGTTTACAAATGCAGCTGATTTGATTACCATATGCATTTCAAAGCTTCTAAAAGTAAATAAGAAGTGAAGTTAAGGAATAGTGGGAATCAAAAATGCATCCAGGAAGATGGATACTAAAATCCCAGAGGCATCATCAAAACCACTCCCAGCCCAATCAATATGAGTTAGGGGAATACAGAGATAGATAGAGAGAAGAAACCAAGATACGCATGCAAGTGGCAACAGTGCCCCAAAACAGGCCCATGTCACAGAAAACCTAAAAGTTTTATTTAACATCCAGATCTAGAAGACAAACAATTGAGTTGATTTTCCTTAAGCAATAACCCATAAAGACTCTTCCCTTTAGTTTACCCATACTGTATTATCTTAGGGAAGTCCCATGCTGAATTATTTAATCATCCAACAAATAAATATTTCAACTATGTTGATCTCACATCCCTATAACAACTTTCTTCACCCCTAAGTCAGGAAATTGAATAAAGCATCATATTACCTTCTTCATAACTCCCAGATCTTCACTGATGACCTGAGAAAACATGAATTACAAAATGAGCTAAAAACATACTCAAGTAAAATTCCATGACTCTGTAAAGGGAAGGAACCAATGGGTGAGGATAGTTGTGTGCAGTCTTTCAACAGAAGTGCTATAAATACATAGTAGTACATAATCAGACTCTAGTTATGAAGAATAGCACAAAGATGAAAATCTTGGATTAAAATATTTAAGAAAGCAAACCGTGTTCCTCTAACAACCAGTAAGAGTTTATGCAGTAAACGATTACAGAGTGAGATTTTTACGAGTTCATCTCACAAGCTAAGCTCATTGTGCACTCTCATGCATAACAACAAAGGTAAACCCAACATGCAAATAAGTCCCAGTGAAGTTTAACCTTCACATGCAAAAGCAATAAGAAAAATGTAATGAAACTGAACCAACCCGAGGACGACAAGACACTTTCTAAGTAAGTGTAATTGAGGAGAAAAAACACATAATAGGAGACTTAACTCCACTTGAAGCAAGAAATGTTAGTCCTGCTTTATCGTCATAAAATCGTCGATAAACAGAATTGAAGATCCCAGCCATCAGTCTTTAGGTTTAGATACATAGGGGTGGTTTATGGTCATTAAAAGATTGAAATTCTACTGTTAAGACGAAAATAAGAAGACAACAGTCTTGCCTTGACTTTAGAAAAATCAATCATCTCAATTTCAAAATGAAGTTCAGCATCCACTGGAAAGCTGTCAGAAGCTGAAAGGGGACAATCCTCCTCGCCATAGTGCAATTCAGGTTTCATCTTGAACTGAAACAACAGGTACCAGTGAAAAGTTAAAATCTGCATTGAGAGATCCCATGGAACATATGCATTATTCCTGAATTTAGTCCCTTTGACCTAACTGCGTCTGAAAGCACATGTTGAAAATAAAAGGATTTGATTAGTTAAGAATTTACTATAGCAGTTTTTCTATGGAAAAAACTTATACAAAACTGCTATGTGATTATGAAAGAATTTTGTTCCTCTGCTTTTTTGTTCCATTCCAGAAAGAAATGATTTTGGCCTAGATGTGCCCTTGGTCAGTGGGAGTTGATGAGCAATCATCACAGCCTCTCGTCTCAAAATCTCCATCAGCACATGTCTAACTAAGTACAGGACTTCAAAAGTTGCAGGGCAGTATAACCCATCAAAGAAAATAAACTAGACGAAGAACGCAGTTATATTTTTATCCAAACTGTTTGCATCCTAAATAACAAGCAATTTTGCCAAGAAAAGGAGAAAAAAACACTACCATTGCAATTTCACCCTTCTGCATTGTGGGAATTCCTTCTAGCAGTCCCAATATCATTTTGCTTTTACCCAAAACATGCCTTGTCGGTGTACCATTGCCTGTAACATGAGAGATAGGGAGACGCGTTTATCCAAGATCATTTCACTTCAGAAATAGATAAGCAAATTCAAACACTGACTTCTAAATGGTGAATACAATATAGTAACACCCCACACCCCACCCCCCACCGCAAAGTCCAAATAACTGTATCTTAGCCCCTCCAAATTCTGAAGCTGCAACGTAAGTACATTATCTTCGGATATCTACCACCATGAATTACAAACTAGCTTAATCACGTTGCTATATCAAGTCTATGATTGAGACACCCACCTCCCAATCCCAATCTTGTGGACTCCACGACTACTCCATCCAGAGTCCGAACCGTGCAATGAAATATGACCTGCAAAACATAAGGGGCACAACACAACTTAATCAACACTACATTCTTTTCTTCTATCCTCAAATAAAGCCACTTCATTACACCAATAAATTGTTTCACTAATGCAAAGGAAAATATTCAATCACAAGAATTCAAAGCGGAATATAAGAAGTAATGATCTATAAACATAGAAATTGCAGAATTTTCAACGAGCATGATGTGTGGGTGTTCATGAACCTTCCATTTGAAGATGAAACTCTAGTTATTGAGTTTCATAGTTTCAAAATTGCCATCACAATACCATTCTGATACTAAATTCTGCACAGAATTATGGAAGAATAGTGCTTCCCTTATCCTGCTAACGTATGAACTTGATCATTGAGTCTTTGCAATGCAAGTAGTTTCGCACATTACTCCACATCAACAGAAAATAATCATCAAACATATAATTCCAGACGAAAAATGGAAAATAGCTTACCTGATCACCATCGGCGGGACTTGAATCACCCCCACCAGGCCTGATCACAGCTTTCATCAATCCGCCAGGCACAAGCTTCTTCCTCCTACTTATCCAGAAGATTCAAGCACATAAATGCCCAAACAAATACATAAACTTGTATAAACCTTCAACTTATAATATCCAATAACACCAAAACAAGCCTCAACTCCCAATCAATTCAGGTCAGCTACATGAATCCCTTTTCTACATTGAGCTCTATTGAAGACATCGTATTCAGTAATATCAACAAACCTAGATCCTTTCAAACTACCACATCAAAGTAAATTCTGGTCTATTCCTCCCCTTAGTGCTACCATCTACCATAACCAAATCACTCTTCCTAACTACCGCCAAGGGCGGCTTTACCACTATATTAGGGGGTTCAAGCAAATCCTAGCATTCAAAAAATGCACTGAAAATAATTATTTTTTTACATATAAATTAAATTTTCTTCAGTATTGTGAGGCACTGGATCACTTGTGCAAAGTTAAAAAAAAAAAAAGTGAAGTCCAATTAAATTTGGATGATGAATACATAAAGATTAAATTATCTTAAGTATTGTCGTTGTTGGATCACTTGTGCAAAGTTAAAATTAGTGAAAGTCCAATATGTGGAATTATCCTTTCTAACATGACTCGTCGATGGATATTGTCAGATACTAAAAGAATTACGTTGGAGTATCCTTTTGTGAAACTTTGGAATCTATATGTACATTTTCCTTTTGCGTATAATACATCGTGCCAAGTTAAAGTTCATTTTTTGCGTAGAGTTTTTTTTGTCACTTACGTATTATAAAACTTTGTCACCGCTGGATAAAAATCCTAGAGCCCCGGCCCCTGAGTACCAAACCACCTTGGTCTAAACTCTCTTCTTATCTTTTAGTGGTGCTACCCTTTACCATTCTGCAAAGATCTTCATTTCTAATTCTATCTAGATTTTCATGTCTAATTCTATCTCTCAAAGTCTAACAGCAAATTTCTCATTTCAGTTACACACATCTTACTCCTATAGTCGTATCTTACTTCTCAGTAGCTCAGCACTCCATGCCGTATAACATGACTCCCGTTGTAGTAGTACGGTAGAATTACCGAATTTTGCTATCCATAAACACCAAATGAACAGTAAAACACCGAGGGAAAGAATACAAGCAGACAGAAAGAACAAACCTTTTATCGTCATCGGATTCGGTCTTCTTCTTCTGAGGCACTTGTTCAGTTTCTTGGTCTTCAGCCATTGCAACGAATTCTTCCCCTGCTGTAGAATTCCACTGACCAGAGAATTAACAACTTTGGTTTCTGTATAATTCAGCAGAAAACATCAAAATCGGGAAGTCCCGGCTAAGCAGCGGAGAACCCTAATTGCAAAATTACAAGACTTAATTGTGGAAAATTGGGTGACTCAGAGATTAGGTGGGGGAGAGGTTGAAGATGATGACTAGAGTCGTCGATAGCTCTCGCTGGAATCTTGGTTTTTTTAAGTTTGATTTTTATTTCTTCAAAATGGTTTATTTATTTTTGTATTTGAATGATTTTTTTTCCTGTTTTTAAGTTTTGGATTCTCTTGAGACAAAGCAAATCACAGGAGAATTCGAACTCAAAAAAAAAGAAAAAAAGTAGTAATTGGTTTGGATGGGAATGAATAAAGTTATTGCAAAAGTAGTCTCGTCATTCGTGTTTTTTCGTCTCAAAAATATTCTCTTCGAAATTTGTTTGGTTTTTCTCTCAGAAATATTTTTCTCCAAAGATTTTAACTATTTCACCATATGTATTTTTTCGTCTTTAAGAAATTTCTATCAATTTTTTGACTTTTGGATATATGTAGTATACATCTATTTAAAAAATAAAAGAATTTATTAAAATGTTAAAATATTAACTAAAAACGAAAAAATAAGCAAACTTATAAAATAATTATCACAACCAAACAAAGTCACTACTGTATTCGTTTCCTTCTTAATGTTAACGTCTAGTATTAATTTTGAAATTAGGTACGGTATTAGAGATGATTATTGATTTCAACATTTAATAAAATATTGTGTCCTCCTAAACCATGATTGGCTGTTGGGTTGGAATCATTTTTATTTTGATCCAAATTATATCCACTACCATAGAGGATATCAAGAGTTGGGCAGAGTCAACACAATGGTTTCATCTGGTATAGCCGTGCTTTCAACAAAGCGGCACATTAGATTGCTTAACATTGTCTTGATAGGAAAATTTTGTACTGATTATATTCCGCCCGAGTTAGAGTCTATTTTGGTTGAAGATTTGTCTTAGGTCGCTTGTTCCTCTGGTGACATTTTCCAAAAAAAATTCTATCAGCTACTATAACAAATTCTTTTTCTAAAAATAAATACTCCAAATTACAGCATATTGTAGGTCACATTGTGGAAGCCCAAACCTGATGGCTAAGACCTAAAAGGCCCAAATATGAAAACGTACACAATTCGAAAAGCACAACCAAGTGGGCTTACTTTGTACTATAACTACAAAGCCATAGCTGGCCCAAAAGAGACTCAAAAACAGTTAAACGAAATGACGCATTAAATAGTAGGGAAAATTACGGTCAATGACGTGTTTTGATAATTAATACCCGCCAAGAACATGCTGAGAACATTTATTAATGCTGAAAATGTCCTTGACAGATTTTAATTATCAAAACACGTCATGAGCCTTAATTTTCCCTTAATAGTACTTCGTTTGGGAAGACGAAAAACAGAGGGGGGGTTTTTTTTTTTTTGATAACATAGTTATCTGGGCCAACTTACGCACGCGTCGACTAATCCTATGGGTCTCATCTTATCGTCCACTTGCGAGGATCCCAACTAAAATCTGAGCAAAGCTCTCTATGGGCTTCAAAAGGAGTTGAAAGCAGATTTTCGAACATAAGACTTAAGAAGGAACAAACTTTTAAGTCTCAGACTTTAACCATTAGACCAACGGAATGTCGTCAAATTTTTCACATCACTCTCTCTGAACAATCAATTCCATGAATAAATACGGCAACAAAATTTAGGAAATGTTTGTTACTGTAGTTTTCCCTTTTCACAAGTGTACCATTTTTACCTTAGGAAATTAACCAAAGAAAATAACAAGATTTTATGTTATTTCCTAGGGGTGTCCATGGTTCAGATTGGTTCAATTATCTAGAAAATCAGTAACTGTATCATTTCAAACGGTTCTAGAAAATTGAGAACCAGAACTAAACCGCAAGACCGGTCTGGTTTTGGTTCGGTTCTGATTCTATCCAATTAACATCCAAACACTTATTCACAAATATGAACTCATAAAATTAAAGAAATAGGAAGATAATCTGCTAGAATATGAAATGAAGGAAGAAAATAAAAGCTTACCTAATAAATGAAATTTCATCTCTAAATAAATTAAGTGTAGTAAGGAAAAGATTAACCTACCAAATTCAAATACATATTTAATTACACACATATGTATATGTATATTTATCTTAGTTTTAAACGGTCCGGTTCAGTCTAACCACGGTTCATTAATTGAGAACTAGTAACCGAACCAAAATTAACGGTTCTTATTTTTTAGAACCATAACCTGACCGTAGAACTGCAGAACCGGACCAAATAGGAAAGTTCGATCCGAATCGGACTGATTTTACGGTTCGGACGGTTTTCTTGAACACCTCTATTAATATTTCCCGTCCTCCATGAGTTTTCTATCTCTAATATGAGGTCTTATGAGTAAAAAAAAAAAAATGTACATATCGTAAACCACTTAGAGGCCGTTCCGGATTTAGAAAAATGAAATTTTAGAAAAGGAAGGTAATTTCAAGCTCCAAAATTATGTGTTTATGCACATAATTTTCTTATCAATATGGATCTTGTTTGATAGATCTCATTGAGATCTTTAATACGGTGCAAAAAAAATCATAAAATTATTTTTCATTTTCGTTATATTTGAGTTTGAAATTACCTTCTTTTTGAAAAAGAAGGTTTTTAGAGAAAGTGGAACGGGGCCTTAGTAAGTCAACTTCAAATTCTAGAATCAGCATGGTTGAACATTTTGAGCATATATTGTTTTAGTAAGAAATCAGCAAAAGATGATAATGTCAACGGCTAGGTGAGCGATATATAATCATTAGAAAATTTGAATGTTCCAAATGATATATGTCATGACTTCATATGGTGACCGATTAGTACCTATCAAACGCCTATAGTCGCAGTATATGCGTTTATTGTCTAGCATGCACTGCGGAGCTGATGATCCATCATCATTAGAGAAAAATTACTTTTAAATTAACAACTAATTCGTCTGGGAATAATTTGAAAAAAGCTAGAGCTTTCACTGTCAATTATGTAATACTAATAGTAGTTAATTTATTAAGTATCTTTCTTAAGCACATTAGTTGGCCATGATTTTGTCGAGTTTGATCATACTTAAGGCTGGCCATGTTCTACGCCCAGTGTCAATGTACATTCAAAATTTTGAACTCTATATATTCAAAGTTTATAAAATCTTATAACCACAAAAGTCATCGCACAAAGATCCAAACACAGATATGTCCGGGATCATTCGATCCATGTAGCCCTATGAAATAACGAAAGACGCATATGCATCGAACTAACTCTGAACACAACTGTTTCCAAGTATGTGCACGGAAATTTGTTCTTTTATAATCCTTTGGTTCATTAGCAGCCATAACAATTACTATAAACAACAGGTGTGTTTGAAATCGTTTGATACATGCGTTTCACGCAAAATAATGGAGAGTCCATAAGACAATTCAGGACAGATATATGTATTCAAATTTACGCATGAAAATTTGCGTATATATGTAAAATTATATTGTTCTTCTTCGTTTATAAAGTTTTGGTTCATCCGTCCATGAAATCATCATGCATCATGATAACTATAAATGCAAGTCTCAATTATTCTTGCTAAGGCGATATTATTAACATAGGCAATATTCTTTCTGCTTTTATAATCTTTCTGATGTTAACAGCCACCATACTTTGGGGGTTGTTTGTTAGTTGAGCGACCGTGGAATTTGTGGAGAGAGAGAGAGAGAGAGAGAGAGAGAGAGAGAGAGAGAGAGTGTGTGTGGAGAGAGAGAGAGAGAGAGTGTGTGTGGTTTGTTATTTGTTTAGGTACTAGTGAAGCCCATGAAAGCTACAGAAAGAAGCAGGGCCATCTCTTATGGAAACAAATGGCAGATACAATTCGTGGGGATGATGCTCAGATTATGGTTAATTATAAATCTGTCCCTCTCTCAATTCTCTAACAGTATTTTAAACTTTACATAAGGTTGTAATTTATAAAGGATGTTAATTTTGGCGCTCCAGTACTTTTGTAGGCAGGCGCTCCACTTTTAACGTAAAGTAATTACTAGTAACTTCAAGTTAAAAAATATTGTGTAAGAGGCATAAATTTTGAAAAAAAAAAAAAGTGTGAAAACGGTTTGGATCGCATATAGCTTTATAGTTTAGAATGATTGCGAAAAAATTTAGAAATTGAATTGTCAATTTATGAGAGATATTTGATTTTATATTTTAGATTTTAGAAATTGAATCTGAAGCTAAAATCTAAAATCTGTATCCACAGCTATCTCAAACACGTCCTAAGCTACTTGGCAAATGAATAACTGTACTCTTCTTTTTTTTTTTTTTTAGGAAAAATCAACCTGGAATATAATAACTGTACTCAATTGTTTGTTGAAATCAGTAATGGAGACAAATAATAAGCATTGTATAAAACAAAAAAAATTGGAATGGTACGCAGGACTCCATGTGAAGACAACTTAACTACCACATGAAGACAGCTAGAGAAAGTAATAAGTACAAATGACAGGGTACAAGTAAATAAATCAAAATGGAGGGCCTTTCCGAAAATAACAAGAGTAACTACCCAAAAAAAAACAAAATTTGATCATCTTTTTAGATAAATTAGTAAATTTATGGTAGCTGATTTTGCCACTCTCCTATTTCTTAACGCCACTCCTCCACTTGTTTTTGCTAAGTGGATTCACTAAAACACCTAGCAAGAGTGTTTTGTTTTTGTAAATTCCCTTAATAAAGTGCAAAGATATTTTAGTAAATTCACCTGATAAAAATAAGAAGGGAAGTGGCGTTAACAAACAGGGGAGAGGCAAAATCTGCTGCCCAATTTATTTACAATGTAACTAGTCAAAGTTTGAAGGAAGATTGACCTTAAAAACTCTCCAACATGTTTAATTAATTGGATTGCTCCCAATGTATGATTCAAAGTGTTCAATTCGCAATTAAACAAAAGTTAAGGGGAAAATCCAAGAAAAAAAAAATCCCAGACCAACCGAACCTAACAATAGACATTTATATTAAAAAATTATTACTACTATTATAGTATCAAGCGACTGATGCAGCATCTGGAGCTTGGGAAACAACTCATAAAGTTTAGAACATTCGGTCTTGCTATTGTCAGCCTACTAGAAGATAAAAAAAACACGTAAAATGAGTACACTAGAAGACAAGAAAAACATATATTTCTGTGTACTTTTTATTTTCTATAATACACATTCACTATTGTCAACCCATTGGAATGATTTTAGAATTTTCCTTAAACATTTGTACTCTAGTGCTATTCGGAGCAATTTTCTTCAAGTGCTATTTTATTCACCTCTTGAAAAAGAGAGTTTACATTATTGTGAGGTTTATGCGGAATTTTATTTCGATGATCTGAATCGTTCATTTTATAAGACACTTTGTTATTAAAATCCCTCAAACTTTGTAACACATATATCCGAACCAACTCGGCACCCTTGTAATCTCAACAAGAGCGAGGGAGTCAAAACATGTCGAATACAAGAATTACTCTTCTTCTTTTTTTACTTAGAAAACCTTTCCAATATTTTGTTTCTTCCTTCCCGACTCTTTCTTGGATTGTTGTTCATTATTATTATTTTTTTTATAACCAAGTGTCCAGGATTATGCTCACCTCGAATAATCCTGCAGATTCCTACATAGTTGATGTAGTGTTTAATATAAGTTGTAAATTGTAATTCTCTTTACTCCCAAGTATGGTTCATTACCCTCTGTCAAAACGAGAAAAGACAACAACAAAAAGAAACGTATGGCCCACATAAAAATTCAAACAAGATATTTGTAATTGAATGAACTTTTAATCACATGTTTTTGACTCATTAAAATTCAAACCAGATATTAAATCAACGTCGGTTTTTAATTGGATTTTTTTCTTATTTATTTTTCTATTTATTTGTTAGCTTTGCATTATTTTTTGGTGAATTATTGAACCACATAAAAATTGTGTCAGGTGACCTTGTTCGATTGGGTTTTAAGGCAGGCTTTTTAGAGTAATGGGTGGAGAGAGATATATAGAGAAATTTTATTAGATTCTGTGTCCAGGGATTTTAAGACCCCATAACGAACCGTGACGCTACCCCATGGGAGCAGATCCAGTCAAGTGTGCTATGGTCAAGTTTGGTCCAATTTTGGGTCATTTGTGGGTCTTTTATGAGTCCACAACAATGATCGGAAACCGTTTATTTTTTAGAGCTCATCAAAAATATTCAAATCACAAAAATCACGTTGATTCGATAACATTTGACACGATTTTGAAATGCATTAAGCTTCATAAAATTGTGTTAGATCGGTTGTAATCCAGTGTTGCACACTTATTTTTTTCCAAACTTAATGCATTTCGAAATCATGTCAAAACGGAATTGGATCAACGTAGTTTTTGACATGGCTAATGTTCTCAGCGAACTCTAAAAAATGAACGGTTTAGGCCATTATTATAGACACAGAAAGGGTCCGCAAATGGACCAAAACTGGACCAAACTTGACCATAGCACACTTGACTGATCTGCTACCCCACGGACCACAACAGATTTTTTTCGCGGCGGGAAGAGTGGAAGAAACACAAAATTAATCCAAACAAAGCGCAACCAACGACCCAGTCAAACCCCACCAAAAGCGACCCCACTCGCCCCCCATGGGAAGCACGTCACATCCTCCACCACCACCGTAAATCACACAGCCCATACAATAATGCCGTGCGAGCCCCAAACGCGCCTCCCGCGTGTGCTTGCTACGTCACAACGGACTCGAGTGAAGGAAGAAGAAGGCTGGGTGGGGGGGTTTGGGTCCCCAACTAACAAACCAGACCGGACCAGACCCTGCCCCCACTATCTGAGTCTATCACGCTGTGACGCTGCCCTCCTTAACTGATTTCCAAAACCACCAATTTCTTTAATTTCTAGATTTTTGCTCTTGAAAATAAATAATATTACGGTCAATTATAACTTATATTATGTGAATCAAATGTAAAATTTAAAAAAAAAACCACCACCCTAAAATTCATGCCACACTAATTCTTTCGTTTGTCTTCCGGACACGCTCTTAATCTTCGGTTTCTCTGATTCGAATAGGTTATCTTTTTCTTTTTCTTGAAAAACATGTTCTCAGTCGCGCTCATACCTCCGGCGATGTGCAAATGCACGCGAGTTATGTGACTCGGCACACCCTTTCTCACATGGAAGTGTACCTCCAACTTCCAAGTATCCAACGCCACCATCACCCAACAATCGCAGCAGTACAAAAGTGATATGAAACCCAACCGCATCTCTTACTCTTGCCTGCTGCCGCTTGGTACAAGGTCAAGGGAAAAAGGCATGGATGGATGGCGGTGCCTCGATACTCTTCTCTTTCATACATTTTTACGGGATTCATTCACGTAGTACCCCAAAAAAAAAAAAATTTTGTGGCTGAGAAGGGTATTAGGGGAATGGGTTCTTAGCTGAACATTTCGACAATCGACAGTTCAGATCTTAATCGAGCAAAGGACAGTTCAAGTTTGTAAGAGATTTGTATGCGTTTATATTCGAGCCCTCCGTACCAAGATGAACAGCCTAAATGGCCTCTTTGTACCCATTTGGTAAAGAGCTACTCCATAGCATCCCTAAATCTGGTAATTAGGGTACCAATGTCCGGGCCGGCTCATAAGTTTTGGAGGCCGGAAGCAAGCTCTTGAATGAGGCCACCTTATATTTTTCATATAAAAGTGTTCTACAAAGAGTCAAAAAAAAATCAATACAAAAGATTTACCATTACAAAATAGAAGCATATAATTATGTTTTTTTCTTTTTTAATGCATTAGTGTTTCTAATGAATAATTCCACAATTTGGGCCTATTTTATGGCTCTTAAATTTCAATTGGGCCTATTTTGTATAAAGGAGGTTAATATAATTTTTTTTGGACCATATATATATATATAAGTCCTAAAATTTGGGGGCGCCCCTTGTTTTTAATTTTTTTTAAGGGACCAGAAGCACCTCGGCTATAAGCTGGCTCTGACCAATGTGACATGCCCAAAGATCATTGAATAACATTAATTCTGCATGTTGGCTGGGAGAGGGGGACCCCTAAACTAACAAAATCAGACTGGGGACCCACTATTTTGAGTCTATCACGCTCGCCTTGGGGTCCAGCTAAGCGTGACAAGACAATAATAGTGGCATAGGAAAAGGCATGATGGAAGTATAGAGCAGAGGGAAGAGCCACCAGGCACCATTGATGAGTTCCCAAGGCATCTCTCTCAATAAATAAGATTTGCAATATGGCGTGAGTAGGTAAAGAAAATCCCCACAAAAGTTCAGAAAAATAAAATCAAAGACTTCCTTTTTGCATTATTGCTGTCCTCCCACACTGATTGACACAGCTGATCTCCCACTCCACAAGTCTTCCTTCTTAAGCAATATATGTACATATATGCATGTTTGTATACATGCACATGCATGCATGAATTTCTTTGACAGATCGATCGATCCGACCGTTCATTTATTCAATCGACGACTCGAATTAAACTTGAGTCGTTAGCATCAAAATAGACGGCCAGATCAACCTCTTTACAGTCTCTTTAGTGCAGGCTCCTGCACTACAAGATTTTCAAATTCCATTTTAAAGAACAAAAAAATTGGGTTCACGAACGAATGTATTTTAATACTGGCCGAGACATCCGGTTATTTGAAGAAAATGAGTTTATGTTTGCACACAATGATACATATATGTACAAATTATAATGATACCCAAGGGCTGACATTAGGGAAAGGGAAAGTCATTCGGCATGTTCTCTTTCCAGAAAAGAGGTTGTCACTTCATTGCCTTGCTTAATTAGTTATAATTGCTTTTCCGCATTAAAGAAATAATCATGTTTAGTTGGCATTAATTGATGTTAAAACTACACCTAACTAACTAAAGCCAAGCGCAATCATCGATGAAAAAAACAAAACCGAATCGTGCTTGGCAGTTTCGAATCTCCCACAACACAAACAGAGAACACAATAACCCAGCTTCATTGGTAGATGCAAAGACTCCAAAAACAGGAGAGAGAGAGAGAGAGAGAGAGAGAGGGGCCCGAGACAATGCCATGGTCAAACGCCGGCATCGAGGCATGTGATGTGAAACGAGGAAGAAGAAAATCTGGAGCCTTTTTCGGCTTCTGTGCTTCATACCATGAACCCATCTAAAATGGAAAATAAAAAATAGTTTAGCCATTTTTATCCCCTTACTATTATTTAATTTATCTTTGTTGCTGTTTAAACCGAATTTAATATTAATAGTATTTAATAAGTATATTGCTAACAGAGTACAAGAACAAATACTCCTATGACAAACTACACTAAAACTCCTAATCAAATATTTTATTTTGGAGTATATTGTTGCACGAAAATGAATCTAAACTAGGTCAAAGTACTTAATTAATACTAACAGGTTCAAATTAGCAAAATGACAGATAGAGACAGAGCCATGTCCCATAAATAAAGAGTATAGACAGAGACAAAGACAGAGCCATCATACATAAAAGACAGAGACAGACAGACGTGAGCAAAGGTGGAGAGAGAGAGAGAGAGAGAGAGAGAAACGCAAATCATTTTCATTATTAGTATTAAAACAAGATCTGATTCCAGGCCATGGTGTGTGGGTTGGAAACAGCATTTGCTACAAATCAAGCCAGCAAATAAACCACATGAGCAGAAGAAGAAGAAAAGGGTTGTTTTGTAATTCCACCAAAACATTACCCCAACCCTACACTCTTCTTCTCATTACAGACTTCTCTACTTTCACAACATTTTATTTTCTTCATACTTAACAACAAAGAGAAACAAGCCACCACTCCTCTTGTTCCAAATCCCCAAAACCCACAAAAGTTAATTGCAATTCTGCCCAGTATCTTTTTATTATCACCCTACCACTACCCAAAAAAACCATTTCTTCCTAAAATATTCATCATCTTCATTTAAATCTTTCTTACCACTATTTCTCCCTAATTCTATAATAATATCCTAATAATTTCCTAAAACCCAAACTACTTACTAAAAAGACACTTCCCCCTATTTTTCCTTCTACCTTCAAAATCACCCCTATCCGAAAACCTTCCAAAAAACAACCCTAGTACCATCGCCCCCGAGGTTCCAAAAAAAGCACGATTGGGTCAGGCCGGATCAGTAGCTCCACTCCGAAGGCAAACGGAGCTGCTCATGGTTCATGCCTGCCGCCTGTGCCCTGACGTTGCGCCTCTGTTGAGCCATCAGCAAATTGTTCCGGTACTTCAATGCAGCAGCATCTGAATGCACAAACACAAACAAACAAAAATTTGCAAGTTCAAAATTTGAAACAAATACCCACTCAGCAAGACAAAAGAACTGTGGGTCCAGTAGCAGTTATACGAATACAAACTGTGTATTGACCAAAAGTGTCCACAGCTGTGTGTGAACATTTTGAAAGATTATGTGACAAATCTCGTTAGATTACAAATACAGATTTAAGATATTTCCACTTTATATCTGTTTTGAGGTTAAAGAAAGTATGTTCGTTTATCTAATTCGTGCATTTTGTGTGAATCTAGACACATTTTGAAAGCAAGATTTATACAAGAAATAAAATACCAACCAAATAGATAATACAATTGAATAAATCCGCACTAATACTATTTCTGGCCAGAAGCAGTAATTAGTAATAAAACAAACACAGCTGTATATACATGTGCGTTTCACAGTGTAGATGTGCGAGCCCACAAAAAATTGGACGATTTTCAAACACGGGTGGCATTCAAATACTTTCACCCATTTCTTTAAGAATAGTGTAACAATAACAAGCAAACAAACTATTGAACCCTTTTCTGAACCACAAGAAATAAACAAATCAAACTTTAAAGCAACAAAAGCTGCGCTCAACTTCTACAGAACCTTATTACTTGGTTTCACACAAGTTTGTGAGCGTGAGCGCGAAAGCGTCTGCGAAATGCCTCCCAACTGACTAAAATTCGCGAGAAATAAAAGCATGATACGCGTGCAATTTTAAGGATTATGTGACTAAAGTCTTACCATAATCTGCGGTTGACGTCCTGTTAAACTGAGCCTGATGAAGTTGAGGTTGGACATCCATGGCCTCCAAATTCAAGTTGAGAGCCTGCACCACTCTATCCGGAAGCAAAACCGTCGCACATGCTGCCAAACAAAAACACAAAAAATCCAGATAAATAACCCCGCAAATAAAAGAAAATACAAAACAGATCTAGCAAAATCAATTGACTGAAGTGTTTAACAAACCTGGCTTCTTTCGGGTCTCAGTTGGGCTACCGACCCGGCGGGGCAAGAATACCCCCGTACCAGCGCATTCCCTTTTCGCCCCATTACCATTTCCAAGAAACAAAGCTCTCATCCCAGACCCTGCCTGTGGTTGCTGCTGCTGAGACTGTTGCAGCGTAGGCCAAGCCGCCGGCGATAAACCCAAAGTACGGCCGCCGCAGCCGCTGGTTCTTCCCCTGTTCTGAACCACTTGGTGCGCCACCTCCGGCTGCCCCCAAATCGTCGTACCCTGCTGCTGTTGCTTCATCATCTGCTGCTGCTTCAACTGCTGAAACTGCACACCCAAAAAAAACAAAGTTAGAAAAACCGAATCGGAAAATAAATTGCAGAGAAGGACGGGATATTAATTAGCAATTACTTGGGCGACTTGCAACTGCTGGTAAGAAAGGGACTGCTTGTTGCTGGGCTGAAACCCTTGGTGGGTCTGCTTTAAGACGGGACTGGGGTTACGAGGGGGGCAAAACAGTCCTTCCTTCTGGTAATACCCACCAACAAAACCTTCGTTTGTGGTAGGATTGCTCATTCTCATCCTGGCGACCTCCCCTGCGGCCGCGTACAGGAGACTCCAAGCGGTGTCGCTTCGGTTCAACGGTGCAGCCTGAGGCGGCGAAGTTCCCAGGGAAGGGCCGTTGGGGCTTCCCCTGCTCGAGCCCTCTCTCTGATAACCACCCATGAAACTGGACAGCGTTGATTGCGGCGACCCGGCCATAACCCAAGGCTATAAAAACAAAAAATGGAACAAAACCCACAAGAAATTAGAGTAAATTAACAAATCCCACTACGAAAAAGACAGCGAAATAGTTTTCAGGGAACTACCTTTTGGTTTTCGTAGCCGAGAGCAGAGTCGGCTTTGAGCAAATCGTCCAGGAGAGTGGACCGAGCCAGTTTCCGGGTTAACCCGGCGAGGTACTCATCCTCGTCGCTCTCGGTCTCGGTGGAGCTGACAACGGACTCCACGGGAGAGCTGAGATCCGAGTGGTAGTAAGGCCCGAACCCCGACGGGTACTCGTAAGGGAAAAGCAGCCCGGAATCGGCTTCTCTGTTCTTCCTGTTGACGTTGCTGTTGTTATAGGTCTTGGTGAAGTCCATGTGTTTGTCGTCGTCGGTAAGGAACTGGGGAGGCAGCCAGAACTCGCCGTCGTCCAAATTCTCCGCCATACGAAACGCCAACAGACAGATGTAGAAGAAAAATTGGGGAAAATATCAAACAGAGGTGTGGGGTTTTTGATGACCCTCTGTTTTGTGGTTTGCTGCTTCTTTAAGATTCAATTATAGTAGTGGCCCGTCCCCGTTTGCTGGTTTATTTCACTGGGGGAAGGGACCCAGAACAAAAACAACCCAAAAGCAAAAGAGAGATGGAGAGAGAGAGAATTCTTTGGAGGAGTGGAGAGAGAGTGGGGGAGGGAGAGAGGTTTATATGGGTATTTTAAGAGGGAGGGAACCCTAGGAGTGGGGGGGTGTTGTAACCCACGTGGGTGGGGGTGGGGTGGATGGTACGCGCCACTGAGACTGTGTCCCTGTGGAGTGGGGAAAAAGGGTTCGTGCGGAGTTGTAGCCAGGTAAGACACGCGTAGATATACAGATTTGTAGTATACGGCCCGTTTGGATGCGGGATAAGAATTGGGGGTATTAGTTAATAAGGGGGGATAAAATAGTAGGGGGTATTAGTTAATAAGGGAGGGCCCACCTTGATGTGATGTTTATGGAGGGGGATTAAATAGTAGGTTGTTTGGATGAGGTATTAGAAAAAGGGGATTAAATAGTACTTCGTTTGGATAGAGGATTAATAGGGGTATAAGAAAGGGTGGAGAATGTAAAAAGCTGTCAAATGACCATTTTGCCCTTGTGCAGTGTTAAGTTAGATTATTCATTATGATAAATATAAAATTGTAAAAATTAATTAATTTTTCATAATTAAACAATAATTATTTAATTCAATAATTAATTAATTAATTTAATAAGTAAAAACAATTAAAATTCATTTTTTAAAAGAGAGAGAGAGAGAGAGAGAGGGAACACATGAGCACACATGGCACACATGCACATAATAATTTCCTTTGTCTAACCTCGTTCTTATCTACTCTGCGTAAAAGAGAGAGAGAGAGAGAGAGAGAGAGAAGAAGAGGAGGAAGAAGGATAAGAAGCAACAGTAGCAACAGCAGCTACGAGACAACAGCAGCAACAACAGCTACGATCACTAGTTTGATTCCATCCTCTTTCCGATCTGTTCTCGTTTTTCTTCTTCTTCTTCTTCTTCTTCTTCTTCTTCCTATTTTTTGTTCGGTCACTCCAGAAAACAAAACCCAGCAAATTGGGGGTTGGGAGCAGGGGGATAAGGAGGGTTAAAATCGTCCCATTTTCAGGGGATTAGGGGGGATAACTTAATAATACCTCAAACCCCAGCCATAACTTAGACCCCCGAATCCCCCCTTCTCCGGTCTTAGTTAAGGAGGAGGATAAACCAGTACCCCTCAGTTTGTGGCATCCAAACGCGGGTAAAGCGTGGGCCCGGGGTCTTATGCAGGGGGGAAAACTAATCCCTCCTCCTATGGATTCATCCAAACGGGCCGATATGTATATATCTAGAAACCAGAGAGTAATATCTTCTGGGTGTTGGGAGGGTGGGTCCTCGTTGTCAGTTGTGTATTTCAAATAAATATCTTCTCTCCGGCTAGCAAAATGTTAACTGGACAGTCCGGTTTCTTGCTTTTAGACATCGAAACCATTCTTTGTTTTAGATGTGTTCCACTGATTAAAATATAGTAAGTATTTTTTTTTAAATTAACAATGATGTATTATTAGAAATTGATCAATATCGTTAAACGAAAAATAAGTATTTAAAAAGTAAAAGATCTTAGGGTAACTGGGCCTAACTAGACTCAATGGTTAAGGAAGAATTGTATTTCAATCGTTTACTTCAGCAAACAACAGTATAGATTTGTTATACTGTAATCGGGTTTTTAATTCAAATCTAATCCCTTAAAAATACTTCTCTACGATCGACTTCTATAATTTGATTCTGGAATCGCAAAGAAATCGAATCCTATCTATATCATTACATGTGCATGAGCCTTCGTTATTGGAGGCTTTTGCACATTCAATCTTTAAAATCATATTTTACGTGTTCAAATGCAATTTTAAATATCTTTTTCTTTCCAAAAGAGGGATATTTAAATTGAGACGGTGGGAGTAACCATAAATTTCAATTAAGGAACCGGAGAGTATTTGGAATTGGAGGGTAAATTCAAAAGAAAATTGGAGGGGGTGTTGAGCATGTGAGTGTGGTGAGGCGAGGACGAGGGTGGGGCCAAATTCTCATCATCCTTTTCTCTCTCTCTCTCTATCTACTTTCTCTTTCCAGTTTTCCACACTTAAAAAAATGAAAATAAAACAAAAAAAATTTCAAAAAATTTTGAAAAACCTTGAGCGGCAGTGGCAGCAGTTAGCACAAAAGCAGCACAACGTGGTCGCGCCTCTTTTGTTTTGCCCTGTGCTCCTAACACAAAACATGCACACTACAGTCTACAGTGGTACTTTAGCATTGTGGGTGGGAACGGGGATTTTGCAGAGCCGTTTGTCCTCATCCCCAGTTCCACTTGGCACCACCCTGTATTTTACCCCCCAATAATTCTAGGGACACACCCAAACTCACACCCAAACACACACTCATACTCACATGAGTGGTGGGTCTCATACACACACTAAAGTGTGCAGTGTGTGTGGGACCCACCATTCATGTGAGTGGTGGATGTGTGTTTGGGTGTGAATTTGGGTCTGTCCCTAGCACCATTCTTTTACCCCCTGTTTTTGTCTTGTATTCACCGAATTAACCTTGCTGTTGAAATGACGGATTTACCCCATCATTCCGTGGTTTTGGTTGCACTGTTGCCCAGGCCACCGAGGGCGGGCCCCGAAACCCATGGGTATAATTTTTTTTGTTTTTGGATCTCAAAATTTCTGAGCACTGTTTTTAGTAAATTCTCTATATATATTTATCTCAATTCGTTACTCTAAAAATACTCTCTCAAAATTGAACCAAACATGGTTATATTTTGGAATGACCGTTTTGGATCTGACCCTACTTGCTTCGATCTCTGCCCAAAATGAGTCGGAGAATGAGGGATTTTTTAGGAATCAAGTAAGACGTGGATGGCTTTTATAAAAAATATGGGGAACATGTAGGAGGTGAGTATATATCATTTTTCTCTCCATCTCGCACCAGTCCCGCCCCAAATCGTGCGAACATTAGCCTTTTTCTTTTTAACTTGTTACTGTGAGTATATTTCTTTTCTTAATCTCAAATTTGGAGGTTAAAAAACGATGTTAAATTTTTGGGTTTTTATGTGTGGTTCTTTTTGTCCGGACATTTGTAATGATTTAGGCGTTGTTCTTTTAAATAAGCCATTGGCTTTCCCGCCAAAAATGAGCCAAACAAACCAAAAAAAAAACAAAAATAAGCCAATTGTTTCGTCTTTATTCCAAAAAAATTAGATTTCGGTCAAAAAAAATTTTACTTTTTTGATTCCTTTCGTCATGAGGATGCAATAATTTCCAAAAAAAAATTGACAATAAGCCAAGTGATACGAAAAAAATTGAATAAGGACAAAAAATAAGCCACTTTGACTTATTTATCCGAACACAACCTTATTTAGTGTGCTTTTCCGTTATAGTAATATTATTAAACTACGGCAGCGGAAGCAAAAATTACATTCAAAATCGTAAATTGCTACGGAGTATCTCTTTCTATAGATTTGAAGGGTGAGTTATCAGAAGTTCACTCTAGCCCACTCTATGAATTTGATTATTTTTATATTAATTATAATTCAAAAAGTTAAAAATAAAAAAGTCAAAAAATAGACTTTTAAACACGTCGGAGTAGATGACAAAAATAAATACTCCCTCCATTCGGATTTAATTGTCCATAATTCTATTCTAACCAGCTAAAAAATGAGTTACTCCCTCCGTCCCATATTATTTGGACTTTTTCGATATTTGTGTCAGTTTTCAATCGCTTATATCTTCCAACATGAATCTCCAACAATGTGCAATATGGATCTTGTTTGATAGTTCTCGATTATATCTATAATACAAAGTTTTCAAAATTATAAAAAAATATCATAAATTTAGAGATATAAGAGTTTAAAAAATAGTGCGAATATCGAAAAAGTCCAAACAATATAGGACGGAGGGAGTATATCTTTAAATATCGAATATGGATCTTGTTTGATAGATCTCGATTAGTTCTGTAATACAATGTTTTCGAAATCACGTAAAACATTATAAATTGAAAAATATAATCAATTAAAAAATAGTACGAACTCTAAAAAATGACTATTAAATCCGGACGGAGGGAGTAGAAATAAAAAAACACGTCGCAGTAGTATGTTGTTGACTATCGTGCGTGCAGAGCATGTAATAATTTTTGCCGCTGCATTTAATGCTTGATGGGACTGGAGTAGAGAGGGTGGTACGGGGTGTTTCGCTTTTAAAAAAAAGTTTTTGAAAAGGAAGGTAAATTTCAAGGTCAAAAATTATAAATTTACATAAATAATTTTTCAGTCAATATGGATCTTGTTTGATAGATCTCATTGAGATCTTTTAAACGGTGCAAAAAAATTGAAAATTTATTTTTTATTTTCGTTATATTTGAGATTAAAATTACCTTCTTTTAAAAAAAAAAAAGATTTTTGGAGAAAGCGGAACGGGCCGTAGTACAATTCGGGTCTTGTGGGCAGCGTGCCCCGCAACTGTTACAGGCTGCTGTGAAAGTGATATCAAAATCTGCGTGCAGAAGATTTGTCGGACGGCAGACTTCGGAATGGGACATGAGATCCCCTCCGATCCGATTCCATTCCAAGTTACCAAGGAATAGCATCCTCTCTCTCTCTCTCTCTCTCTCTCGTATACTCATAATAGGGGTGATTTTGGTTTGATTCGAGATGAAATTTTCGACAATCGATTTGGTTTGATCTAAATATTTTTAGGATCAATTTCGATCGAAGTTGAGTTCGGTTGGGATGGAATCAGTTCGGTCAAAAATTTCGGTCCACCAAAAATATAAAATTTCCATTTAATTAAAATACATACTTCGTATATGTAAAATATATAGACTATTGGTTCGGTTCGGTTTGATTTCGTTCGGCAAAATTTACAAGACACCAAGACCAAACCGATTTCGATTCAATTCGGTCCGGTCCGAAAGAATTCCGTAATCATCGCTATTGAAAACCGAACCGATCGGTCGAATTTTTTTCGATCCGTCGAATTTTTTTCGATCCATCGAATTTTGTAACACCCCTATTCATACGTTCTTCTTGTCTTGTTTGCATTCGACTCCCACTGTGTCATTTTATTTATTATTACTTTTTTTTTGTCATAAGTGAGAAAATTGTATTGATAAACGCTCACCGGTACTTACAAAACAAAGATCATTACAAAAAACTTCGACAAAGTCAAACTAATCGTCTAACAAATAGAAAATAATTAAATCACAAAGCAATTGATATCTTTCATCCTAACTCAGACATGGCTTGATGCAATAGCGATACTTTTAAACTGCCTAACATCTAATTAAAAGTCTCAAACAATAAAAAATGCAAAGTTAAGGACAAAAAACACCAAATACCCAGACGATCAGATGATTGAAATGCACTCCACCCAAGTATGAACGCACCAATGAACCTTCAAGAACTACAGATCTGTCAAGCTGTCACGGGGTGCCTCGTCAAATACATCATGTAAGGATAAAACGCTAAAGCAAAGATATCGTTGTGAAACAATCTTGATTGAGAGAACCCGATCTATAGACAAAATTCATCCAAAGACGAAACTAATAACTCTCATTGAACGAGAGACAAAACTTTCGTAAAATGAGAGACAAAATTCTCACAGATTAGAAGACAAGGCATAGATCTGAAGAGACAGAAGGGAAAAAAACAAAAACAAAGAAAGGGAGTCGGTAGCACCATGGCCTCCCCCCCTCTCGCCGCCACATACGGGTATGGAATCCACGGAAAGGTGGGAAAGGGAGAAGATCGAGAAGTTATGGTGGCCAAAGGTTGAGAGGAAGAAAGAGAGAGATAGGGTTGAGAACTTGAGATAGAGAGGATTGCTTTAGTTAAAACAAGTACTTGCTGGGTGTGTTCTATTTATTACTACTACTAAAGGCCCTGGTCAGGGGAAAAAATTTCTAACCCTGTTTTGTTGAATGTGTTTTATTAATTAAAATAAGTACTGTACTTGCTTTTAAAAATAAGTACATATTCTTTGAATAAAAAATGAAGTATTGTGAGAAAATAACTTATCTCGTAAAGTAATAAATAAGTACTTAAAAAAAGAGTCTTAGCAGAATGGGTTATTTTTTGAATTAAAGATGATGTAGATTGCTGATTTTGCCATTATCTTATTTGTTAACGTCACTCACCTGCAAATGTATTTTTTGTGCAAAAATACACTTGTAGTGGAGTGACGTTAACAAAAAATAGAGCGGCAAAATAATTTTCCATGATGTTTTGTGATTTATGAGTGAATGACCTATCTCGTAAAACAGAAAATAAGTACTTAAACAATTTGAATGCTCCCTATGGAAGACCATGTAACTTTGATAAAATAAATAAATTGCTTTCGGAATTAATATTTTTTTTCATCATGTGATCTCTGTGATTACTTTTAAACAGTGCAAAAAAGTTGGAAAAATATTACGAAAAAATAAAATATTTTTTGTGGTCAAAGTTTCACAATTTCTCATGTGAGACTTTTTTTTTCCATAGTTTATACATCAGTGGGGTATGAAGGAGTTAGGCTAGATTTGGCTTTAACAGCCAAATAATAACTTATTTTTTGTCTTTATTTTAAAAAAAATCATAATTGTTAGTTTTACCTCAATTTTTTACTCCGTATAACTTATGTTGTGTTTGAATGGCAACTTTGAAAAATTTGAAAAGAATTTTTGGGGTAATGATGGAAAGAGAAAGTAGGGTAATAATTAAAGACAGAGGTAATGAATGGAGAGATTTAGAGAGTAAAATGAGAATAATAATTGGAGATAATGAGAGTAATGATAAGAAATAAGGATAATGAGTATTTTTTGAGTTGGAAATTTTTTTTCAAGTTATAATCCAAACAATGCATTATTGATTCGTTCCGGTGAAAAGAATTGAAAAAGTAAAAAGTTTTGATCGAAACTTATAAACTTTTTAACTTATTTTTGTCTTTTCAAAAAATTATGAGTTTCGATAAAAAAAAAAATTTATTTTTCTGATTTCTCTCATCGAGATGAATAAATAACAAAAGTTAGACGCAAAACAAACAAATGCAAAAAAAAATTAAATAAAGACAAAAATGTTACTTAACTTTTCAATCCAAACCCACCATTAATAAGTTAGTACTCCCTCCCTCCTGATTTGGAAATAACTTCGGTGGTCCCGGTCATTTTGGAGACACCGTAACTTTTGGAATAACGAAACCATTATGAATATAACCAAAATCCATTACAAGCATAACAGAACCATGGCAAGGCATAACCAAAACCACAGTAAGGCATAACTTATTTGTTATGCCTTGGTTGGGTTTAGTTACGCCTTGGTTGATTTTTTGGATATTCCTTGATTATGCCTTGTTTGGGTTTTGTTATGCCTATAATTGATTTTAATTATGTTCCTAATGATAAAGTTCTGCCAAAAATTACGGTGTCCCCAAAATGACCGAGAACACCATAGCATCATCCTCCGGATTTAATAGTCTTTTTTGCAGTTCGTATCATTTTTCAATCGATTATATCTTTCAATTTATAATGTTTTACGTGATTTCGAAAACATTGTATTATAGAACTAATTGAGATCTATTAAATAAGATTCATATTCTATTCATTACAGACTCAAAGATATAGCCAATTTTTTAGCCGGTTAGAATAGAATTAAGGACAATTAAATCCGAACGAATAGAGTAGGTTAGTTCACAAGGATTCAAAGGCTATTTATAGCCCTGCACCCCACCCTTGCCCCTCGCGGCCCGTGGGGCTCGAACTCCTAGCTCCATTGAGGGAGTAGGATGAGCTTACCAACTTGACAAGCTTGGTATGGTTTATGAGACATTTAAATTGGGACGGATGAAGTATAAGTTGCACCATTTAGGTAGGTTACCACTAATTTTTTTTCACGGCAACATTTGGGTTTTACTTAAATTGTTCTTGCTAAATTAAATTTATTTTTATTGAAGGTCAAATTATTTCTACTGAACTACAATATAGACAAAAAAAAAAGAAAAAGAAAAAAGAAAAAAAGAGAAGGTTGTGAAGGTGACCTCGCACAACCAACCATGGTCGAGCCAGGGGCGGGGGGCTGCTGCCCCAAAGGGCAGCAGGGTGCTGCTGTCCCGGGTTTCCGGGCCCACTCCGGTTTCGTTTCGATGATCGGAAACATTCACTTTGTAGAGCTCATCGAGTAGAACAACTATGCAAAAGATCAGCTTAATTGAATATCATTAAGTGCCTAATCGGAGCCCATCAGGCACTTCATGATATCCAATTAAGCTGATTTTTTGCATAGTTATTTTACTCGACGAGCTCTACAAAGTAAATGTTTCCGATCATCGGTGTGAGACCGGAGTGGACCCGAAAACCCGGGGCAGCAGCCCCCCTCCTCCCCCACTCCGGTCTCGCTCTTGTTTAGGTTGGTTGCGTACGTCACTTGGCCCAGCTATGGCCTGTGTCATGTGTCTATACTTCATTCCATCGGGATCTTCAATTAGACGTCCAATTCCTACGCTATTACCAATAACTAGTTACTCCGTTGGATTTATCATGAAAAGAAAGTATATGACTCATTTTGTGTTTGAAATTTGATCCTGTTAGGATCGCAACACACACGCACACAATTCATGAATATAAAATGGTAAAGTAATCGATACAGCAATATACGTGGTTATTAAAAACCGGGTACGTCCACTGAAGCGAGAGAGTAGTCTTTTTATTGATAATCACAATACATAGAGTTTTGCAATAGAGAATAGTTATACCTCCTCTATTCCTACTCTTATACCACCGCACCATACTACACCCCCTGCAGCCCCCCAAATTACGGAAAGCCTAGGCCGAAGGCCTAATCTAATTTGGATCCGTTCTGCTTCGTTGCACTTCGCTCCACTCCACTACAATCGTAGCTGACCCTTATTGTAAAATTTATCGATATCTCTCATAATATGAGCCACAAGCTCTAACAAACCCGATTACCTTAAATTCTTGGATCCGCCCCTAAAAACAACTCCACATATATATATATATATATATATATATGTTGGTATAATGCTGAATTGCTGATGCACATAGGCATTCTGAATGTGTGATTGCAAGCTGGGTATGAACCCTTTTCTTTTCGTTTTCTTTTTTGTTGTGCTGACGAATTTCCATAGTAGAAAAGGTATACCTTAGGATAAAAAAAAGAAAAGAAAAGAAAAGGCATACCTTTAAAAAAACGAATTAGCAAAGCAACCATCAGAAAAGCTAGAAAATTAAAGTAGTGGGGGAAAGCTTTATTACTCAGTTTCCCTTGTGTAAGAAGCATCAAGTCTTTGCTTCCTACTTCCGTAAAACATGTTGGATTTCTCCACCGAAAGACAACTCCTCCAATGCATTACACAAAAAAGGGTTACCATTTTTCTGCCAGCAATGCTACGCCGGAAAGCGTACATTTTTTGACACAAATGTTTTTGGAAGCAGCTTATGCAAAAGTGAGTTTCACAAGATAGATGTGGATTCGGTCCAAACCCGGACCTAAGACAAGGTCCAAGAGGCTGCCGCCCAAATCACTCAAAACCCCCTTTTTTTGGGGTCCAAATTGGGCCCACAAATCTGAATTCTGAGCTCCAAGTACATTTCCTATGCAGTTTGAGCTTTCTAAAGCTTTGTTTTCTTGCATATAAGGAAATTATATGGATGCTAGGGTTGGTTACCCTTGGATTGCACCGGGGTTTTTGTGCACTTCGAGTTCCCTTGATTTTTTTCTCTTTAGGTTCTACTAGGATGTTGTACCCTTTGGCCCGCTTAATAACAGTGATGATAGATAAGTTGGATTCGTAGGAAGATGAGATTAGAATTGGAATTAATAGCGAAAATGGATTGGTAATAAGAAAGGATTAATAATAAGTATATTTATTTGAGATGAGATTAGATAATAAAATTATTAATATCATGTTTGTTTGATATGAGATTAAATGATAAAATTGAATTGATAGAAGAAATTGGTAATGAGAATAAGACCTTGCTAGTCCTAAAGACTAATAATCCCAACTCATTTTGGGTTACCAAACACAGTATTAGTAGTCCCATGAGACTGATAATCCAATCCTAAGAGCTAATATGGTTATCAAACGAAACGGGGCCTTTGAGTTCGACAAGGGTTTGGTCCTTAATAGCGGGTACCTCTTTAACAACGACGGATATTGCCGGTTCTATGTATTTTTCTTTTCTTCATAAGTTGTAGCAAAATTGCTTGTGAAAATAATTTACGTCCATCCAAAAAATGAGAGACTCTGGTAATAGACCTCTGCTCTGTTTCGAACTCTGTGTAGTAAAAAGGCCAGAGCTTATCGACAGGAAAAAAATTAATTTAGAGAGCTCGGTGTGGCGACTAGATCAAGCTCAATGCTCCGTCAATGAGTAAAACATTCGACGCTCCACGAGTTTTGTATTTCCTTGGAAGCGCGATTCCGATTTTTTTTAGGACGGACTAGCCGTTTATTTGCTGTTGCTAGTTAAAACTCTTGGCCATTTTACGATGAACGTACACCATGTCCAAATGTTATCCCTAGACCGCGATAATCGAGAGGACTTTGGACGCGCACTCGATCGATTGAGCAAATTGGATTATTGCGAAAGTAGTGTTGTTATGGTGATGATCCATGTGATCACCATGTGCAAAGATGATGCATGTGAAAACAGGGGAACATTTCCGTTACAAGCCGTAATCTGCAAGCAAAATTCCCGCTGAGGCAGATGGATCTTTCATGTGGGTTTTGGATGAGGCGAAAAAGCTTTAATGCCTAATCTCTGCACTAACACCTACTCCAATTTAGATATATGGTTTTACTATGGAGAGTTGGGCATGCATCCTCATATATAAATTTACAAGGGCCCCACTATAATTTTAAAAAAAATTGATGATAAATGATCATCCTACAGGATGGCATTAATTGAACCCACTTGTATAGTGTAAACTTTCGAACGATCTGAAGAACCCACCGCCCTGACCAACCAGGAAAATCGCGGTACCAGGCTCGATCTTCCCACTATAATTGCTCTTTAGAGTGTGTAGATAAGGAGGATGTTGATCTCAATTTAATCTCTCATGTGAGGTTTGGTAGTTGGTAGTTTCTCATGGCACCAAACAAATTTATTAGGTGGAGTGCTAATGATATTTGGTAGGGTCTACCCAGGCTACAGAATAACCTTGACAAAGATCATGATTTCTCTCTGTGTTTTTGATATATTCTCCTTGATTTTAAAAAAAAAATTACTCCTATCATTATTGATTATTGATAATGATTCGGGAAAGGCCCACAAAAAGTCATAACAGAATTGACCAGTCCTGTTAGAGGATCCTAAATTTATCGTTCGTGTTTTATTGTTATTACTAATTTTGTTTCTGACCTAATCAATATTTTAAGAAAGCAAAAACATATTGCATTCATGCTAAAAGACAAATACGAAGAAATCTAACGGTCCAAAAATACGAGAAAAAAAGGAAATTGATTTCTACACTTTCCTTTGCACCATTACACTCCTTTTTTTTTTTTTGGTGTGAATTTACTCGATTGCCCCTTAATGTGTGAAAAAGTGAACTTATAAAAGGGTAAAAAAATAAATTCACATGAATAAAGACAAAAAAGAAATGTATATGGTTAACATGGAAGTGTAGAAATAAATTTTTAAAAAAAATGCTACAAAACAGTAGCAATAGTAGAAAACCTACTAGTCCACCCAAAATTGGGATTTTAAAAAATCAAATCTTTATCAAGTGAATAGCACCAAACCCGTGGTCGTCGCCACTACCGCTATTGGTAGAACTCCACCACCGTTACCTCCCGGAAGTCATTGGACGCCGGAGCTCCAGATCCACCGGAATACATCACTGGTAAGATCAGTTAATAGGTTAAAGGGGTGTGGAGAGGGTTAGGAGGCATCTTCAATTGCCTTGATAACTGGAACACCGCTAATAAAGTGAGAACATAATAATTTGAGACAAAAAATATTACGGTAACGTTGGATAGTTGAATCAGTTGAGTGGAATCCAGTCGGGAGGTGGGTCTAGGGTTCTTAATGAGAAAGGAGAGGAGAGAATGTGAAGGTGTTGTCCTAATTATGTAAGTACAACAGTGTGTGTGTATTATCTGTATATTGAGTGACCCTTAAGCAACCTTGCTAGCTCGCATTATACCCCTCTTGCATTAATTCCAGTCTCCTTTTTCATCTTCCTAATCACCCTTTTTTTAGAGTTCGGATCCCTTGTCCGACCTCCTTTCGGACAGGGTATGTATTGGCCTATCTCAGCCATTAATTCTTGCTCAAAATGAGTTTTGAGCAAAAGTGCTCGGCTCATCTCAGCCGTTAATTTATGAGATCAACAGTCGAGAGGGGGTCAGATAGGCGCCTGTCCGGAAGGGGGTCGAAAAGGGAATCTCGTGGCCTTTTTCTAAGGTGGCCATGGAAAAGTAAGTCAGCCTCCATTCCATGAAACCTACATTTTCGGACTCGGTTCATGTCCCAATTTTCTTCCAGCTAGCTCGTTTAGGTTTGGACCATATATGCATGGGTAGAGGCACTAAGGGACAAGTGACTCACTTTGATTTTTTACAAGAGCATTTGATAGTAATTTGTAATCAAATTTTGCTATTTTGACCCTTTAAAAATTTCTAAATTGTTTTAAATGCATAGAAATTCCAAGCGTTTTTTTTCGTTTCGAGAGTTGATAGCGCTAGAAATGAGACTATTATGCATTATTTTTCAAATGTAACAAGCCTTTTGGGGCCAATTATGAGGAAAAATGAATTATTATTGCATTTCAATCTTATAATTAATCTCTTAATTTAGTTATTTTTGGACTTGTGTGTAGAAAAAATATATTGCATAAATATGAATCTAATTTTTGACCCATTAACCAAAATTTCTGGCTCCGTCCCTGCATATATGGACTTTTCCCAATCTAGTTTGGACCACTTATGGGTTTTTTCCGGGCCCATAAAAGGCTCACAACAATGATCAAAACCGTTTATTTTTTAGAACTCGTCGAGAACAATAAACACGCAAAAAAACCATGTTAATCAGATATCTTTTTTTCCCCTTTTTCTATGGTGACCATGGAAAAGTAGATCAGCTTCCATGTACCCTACCTTTCCTTCTAATTTTCCCTTGGGATTTTTTCCTATTCTTTTGTGGCACCCCCCATATCTTCTTGGATTAGGACTCCTAAAAATTGGATGGTCCAGTTTTGAGATTTTGTGGTCTATTCTGAGCAAATTTTGAAGATCGAAATCATTCATTTTGTAGAGTACAATTAAATGTAATCATACAAGTTTTTTTTTTTACTCGGATATCAATCTGTAATTTGTTATAACATAATTATATTTTAAAAAAGCAGACACACATTGAATCGCCATGACTTCCTCACATCTAAATCAATATTCGATAAACATGTTTTTTTGTTTTTCCAACATAGTTCACGTTATAGATAAATTCTACAAGATGAATAAGTTCTATCATCAAAATGGGCCTGAGCTAAATTCAAAAATGCCACAGTTGAACTAGAGAAGATCCTGCTCCATTTGGTTGGGTGATCATGTCCCACATGATCAATTAATGGTACAAAAAAAAAAAAAAAAACTGAGGTACGATCCTGCGGCAATCTTGTGGCGTCTTAGTGCAGATCCGATGACAATCCTCCACCCACCCACCTCTGTGAGCGGAGTTCTGGGTCCGACATCGACGTCGAGCGGCTTTTTTGATTTCGTTTCTTTGTTTTGTTTTGTTGTTTCTTGTATTTCCGGACCGATAGTGTCCCTTTTGTTCTTTCCTATATATGATATGTTTTCGTTTCCTAAAAAAAAATAAAAATTGAAACATCGTCAAATTAATTCCCTTCCCTCCCTCCCTCGGTCCGAAAAAGTATTGGGTGTTCTTTCAGTACGCAAGTGGTGTTCCAATCTTTTTCTTCACTACAAGTTCATATAGGTCTCAGAATTAAGTGTATTAACCCCACAACAGAGTCAGGATTATAGCTCGAGAGGGGCCGACTTTAGAAAATATATTGATTAAAAAGTGTACTCTATGTATTATGTAGCTCTTTTATGACAATAATACATTGTATACTACAATTACTTTGATCAATTGCAGCAATAAGTTTATGAATTTTTTTCCCCCTTCAGCCAATAACTGCATCACCCATGTGCGCCAAACGAAAGTATTTTACATTTTTTGATATTGCCATACTAATTATATAAATAATAATACAATATACAATTTGGGAGGGGCCAGACCTCTAAATAGCGAGTCTGATTTTGTTCATCCACCTATAAAGTGGGTGAACGTTACCCACATTCTCATTGATTGATACTAACTAACTCATAAGCTTTTTAATTATCTTGTAACTATGGCTGTGTTTTAAAATAGAAATAAAGATAAGGGAATTGATTTCAACTCTCTCCTTTTAGCTATCGGCACTATTTTATTTTTATCCACTTAAATTTACTATCTTGCCTTTTATTCGATACACTTCTTCACACATGCAGAAAAAATATTGTAAATGCATGTGGATAAAAACAAAAAAAGGAGTGGATGGCTGAAAGGGGAGTGTGAAAATCATTTTCCTAAAGATAAATTCAAAGCTTACCTACTTTGGAGTCATTTTCCCTTACCTCCTATTCATAATAGGGAAAATTCAAGCAAAAAATTTATGACCCCAACTCTAATAATTCAGAGAAAAGCACATTCAACCAATAAGGAGGTGAGTAATGTTCACCCACTTTTTAGGTAGATGAATAAAATCGGACTCGCGGCCAATGTATTAACCACAAGTAAATTTGTGACACAAGAAAATATAGGGACACTGCTCGACAATGCCTCAAGATCAGATCACTCTTAAATAAATTTTCTTCAGTTCCACCCTTTCTTTTGCTTTGATTTGATCGACCTCTTACCTAGAAATCCTTCGTGCGTAGGGCCACTCTTCACGTGCCCAGAGTGTCTTGGATGCTTTCACAGTGGGATCAGTCTCACGAGATTGAAACCCACCACTACTCTCTGATCAAGACTCTGTTTGAACTTTAGATACATTGAGGAGATAGAAAAGAAAACGGGAGGTACTTGCGAAATCACCAACTTTTTAGTTAAATACTTTAGTCCTGACGTGAATAACATGTCTTCGACTTGACCGGGGATGGAAGTAGTCGAGGTGCACATAAGCTAATTCGAACACCCATGATCATCGAACAAAAAATAAAAATAACATTTATGTCTGTAGCACCTTACATATCAGATGGTATCCCAAGGGGCGTTTGTCAAAGTTCAAAATTTACGAAAGGATAGTGAAAATTAGAACCAAAAACAAATTAAAATTGATGCTTCTAAGAACTAACTTATACGCCTTTTTTAAAGTAGTTTTTGGTCCCTAAGCATAAACAGAAGCATTAGAATACATGCCTGCGAAAGCGATGAGAAGCAGTCTATTAACTATAAGAGCATCTCGAATGCTAATAAACATTTTGACTACTTAAATACGTAAAAAGTACTCACTTCGTCCCATTTTATTTCTCCACTTTTTAAAATCTAATTGTCCTAAATTATTTCACCAATTTCAAAAGACCTGGAAAGAAGTCCTATAAAAAAAATATACTTGAATTGTGTGACAAAGAACACTAGGGAGTACAAATTTTCTTTCTTGAATTGATGTGACAAAAAACATTTGAATTGAAGGGCATTTATAGAAAATTTAGTTTCGCAAGTGTAATAATAATTCCCCTTAGAGCATCTGTATAACACTCGCCTCATGACCCTTTAATTATTTTAACGAGCCAAAAGTTGAAAGTTGCACGGCATCAGCCTCGTCATTGAAAAAAAATACTTGAATTGATAAGACAAAGAACACTAGGGAGAACAAATTTTCTTTCTTGAATTGATGTGACAAAAAACATTTGAATTGAGGGCCATTTATAGAAAATTTAGTTTCGCAAGTGTAATAATAATTCCCCTTAGAGCATCTGTATAACACTTGCCTCATGAGTCATGACCCCTTAAATTATTTTAACGAGCCAAAAGTTGAAAGTTGCACGGCATCAGCCTCGTCATTGATTCGGTGTATTTTGTTTTGCTACAGTACCTCGTTAAGAAAAGCGTGGCACTGTTCCCTCGTGATTGAATAAAATATTACTTTCAGCAAGAATAAAACCATCAAGCATAAAATGTTTGGATTTTTGTGGGGCTCATTACAGATCTTACAAAGATGATTCAAACCATAAGTCATTCTTAAAATATTTTTTTATGGGTTCTTAAAAAATTAGCGCAATCCGATTTCGATAAGAACTATTTTAGAATTCGTAGGTTGTTTCTGAATTCGTAGGGCGCCCTATGAATTCTGAAACAGCCTTTACCAACATCGGATTGAGCTAATTTTTTTCTTCAGGAATCCATAAAAATATATTTTAAGAATGACTTGATCGTTTGAATCATCTTTGTAGGACCCGTAATGGCTCCCCACAAAAATAATCAATTTCTTGCCCATTTGTTGTGTCCCAAATACGGCACTTGACAAGAAATATTTAATTTAAAAAGAGTGAATAAATAATATTTTTAATGGAATAATTTTAATATAGAGAGCCTGATGCAGTAGACATTTAAAAAGTAACTAAATTAAGTAATAAAGTGACTTTTTAAGATATAATTTGGTCCAAAATCTAAAGAGCCTGATACTTTTTTTTTTAGCCTGATACGGACGCTCTTGATATAACTTGGATATCCACGATTGGACAGACAAATTGCGACACTGGGGAGTACAAATTTTCTTTTACCTAGTTATTGCGTGTTAAGCGTGCGTTCCAACACAACTAGCTGTTTTTGGCTAGTCAAAGTGTAAAAGTGGAAACGTCAAACATATGGTTAGTGGCATGGCTAATGAATGAAATGACATTTTTTGATTGGTTAAAAATGAATTTGCCTTGTCACGGGATACTCTACATCATGTAGCCAGCCATTATAGCAAAATGCAAGCACCTAGCCTTTTAAAAATCAAACTTGTTGGATCTTTAAAAAGCGTGTTTGAGGAGACATTTTAGTGGATCCGTAAAAAATGTACTTGAGAAGCAAGGACGGAACCAAGATTTTACCCTAGTAGTGGCGAAATGTATATTAAAAAATTCTAGTGTTGGCGAAACTATATAAGTTGGGCATAATTTTTGTCGTGGCGGTTGCTTCCACTAGACCTCCTGGTCCCATCCTTGTTGAGAAGACATTTAGTTTTTTTTTTTTTTTTCAAAACGATGAGAGATTTCATTCATACGAAATAAACATACAATCAAAGAAGATTACAAATCCTAAAACAGAGATAATAACCAAAAGGTCTAGATTCACAAAATTTTCACTCTAGAGCCTCATAAACCACCACGACGATCCCTTAATCATCAGCTAGCATTTCGACAACTGAATCCCAAAACCAACAAACAAAATTCCAACAAAAGCAGACAAGAAACCGGAGAGAAACGCTCCGCAAAAGGCTCATATAGAGAGTACGTTGGAGATGTGAAACTCGTCTTGCAAAAAAAGAATTTTTTTCCCCCTTTCTGTTCTTTTTCCTTAGCAAATCACGGGATAGTTTAGTAGGACTGATCTGATTGATGGGTGCATCCCATGGTAAAGTGAACTGATGAGTTGTTGGCAACCATTTGAAGCTCAATCCCGCTAGAATCCATGGACTATGAGAAAGTTTTCCATTCTGTATTCTAATGCGGGAGAAATTTTTCGGTGCCGGGTGGAGAGCGAACACCACGTGGTATCACCTGATACTGAAAAATTCTTCCTAATTGCGGTGACATAAGAAAGAAGAAAATGTTCAAAAGTGAAAAAGAAAGAAGATTTGAGCACTATGGCTACAATCAAAAGGAAATCATCCAACACATCCTGGGGAATAATTGGAAGGCCAAAAGATGGGTGCGTACAACGAGGTCAAATCTAGGTATATCAAATACTACTGTATATTTTAACAAAATATAGGATCAAGATCAAGTGAGAAAAAAGAATGGGAAGATCCTCAGTTGTTTATCAACAACTACCTTTTCTGGGGGTGAATGATCCTCGGTGTTTAGATATAAGTCACATAATTTGTGCATGTGCGCGTGCAGAATTGCAGGCGTGTAAGCGTCTTTGAAACACATCATGAATTCGTACGTGTGCGCGAGCGGGAGCGCGGGCATGTAAGCGTCTTTGAAACACATCCTAATCGAACAGTAAAATTCGCGAGAGTGAAGATTGAGAGCGGAAGTGTAGAACATTTTGAAAGATTATATGTGACTAAGATTTAAATCGTGAATTTGGCATAGAATTTGTTATAGGAAAAGGAAACAAAGTAAAAACCAGATCGAGAACAACCCACCAAGCTTATATGAATTTCAAGATTCAAATCGGCTAGCTGAGGCCTGAGGGAGAGATTATCAGCACGTAGTGGATGCCAACTCGACCGGGCATTCAGTTCAAATTTTGAAAAGGCCAAAAAACTTGAAAAAATTTAAAAACAAGAAGAAGAAGAAGACGACTTTCTGGTTTTGTCATTTCTTGTACCAAACTGTTTTGAGTGGTAAACCCAGATCGTGATGGCGACTACGCCATGATTTTAAATAACGGTAGTTAAGTATGTATCAGCCAATATAACTCGGTATCGACCGATATAAGGTTATATCACCGATACGCTCTCACGTATTCCTGAATTGCGATTTAAAAGGCCAAGGCTACAACTAAACCGGTTCGGTCCAGTTTGAACTGAATTTACTTTTTCCGTAAATCTAACAGGAAATGTGCTGGAGTTGGCCATTGGAGGAATATACAGTGGACCCCTAGTAGTAATATGAAATCTGTAGGATTGGTGTCGAGTCGCATCGTCTAGTCATGTAAGCCATATTTAATGGGAAGAGAGGCACATGACATGGCCGGTGGATCTAGATCTCCATCTATGCCTTCCTGTTACCATTAGTGTCAAAAAAAAAAAACAAACAAAAAAAATGCTAGAAACTGCCCAAATATTGGATGTCTTTACGGTTTTTAAAAATATGTAAAAATATAAAAAAAGTATTAGAGTTTGTATTTTTTTTTCAATTTTTTTCTCAGCTTATTGACAGCCACATTTCAGTGAGCTATCAATAGAAGAATCCTACAAACAAAAACAAAAACTAGGTTTTTTTTGTGTGTGTGTGTGTGTGTGTTTGCAAAAGGAATAATGTTGAATTCTCGAGAGTGGGATTGGGCCGCTGCTGGTTTATCTGCTCCTATCAAAATTCAAAATTAATATAGTCTACAGCAAAATTTGAAAATATAATTTTAAATCCAATTCACATCTATCTCAAATTCACGCTTCATTGAGGGTGTGTTTTACTAATTAAAATAATTTTTTTTGAATTAGATGTGATGTATTAATATGAGATAATGATCTGTCTCATAAAACAAAAGATAAATACTTAACAATAAAAACTTAAGAACCTTAGCTCACCGGGGTTTGAGCCGAGAGCCCGGTGGCGCGTGACACAAAACAAAGTGAGAGTACGAGTGAGAGACAACATCCATAAGAAATGATTAGTTTTAATAAATATATAGTAAAACTATGTTGATAATGCACAAACAAAGTGCTAAGTATGGTTGTCTGCGGGAATAACGAGGAACATGTCCGCCTTGATTAACGGAAACTAGGTTTTAGGGTTGGGGCCCGAACGTTGTCGTTTCCCTGTCGACGGTAGTACTTGTCCTTCTGGTACTCTCTCCCCCGGACTGAGCTCCCGTCCAGTGTTGGCCTCCTCCGGTCTGGTTCAGTTTGGGTCATTTGTGAGCTCTTCTCAGATCAACAATAATGATCGTGATCTTTTATTTTTTAAAGCTCGTTGAAAATCACGTTGATCGGATACTGTTTAGTATCGAAAGGGGCATTAAGTTTTAGATAATTTTGTCAAACAAGTTGCAGTTCAGTGTTGCAACTACCTTTTAAACAAAAATAATGAATTTCGAAGTCATATCAAATTATATTCGATTAACGTGATTTTTGATATGATTGATGGTCTCGACAGGCTCTAAAATGTAAATTATTCTGATCGTTATTGTAGGCCTAAACTGAACCAGATTGGAGGAGGCCAACACAAGCTCAGCCCCTCACTCCCCTCACTCCCCCATGGCAAGAAGGGCTTTGATCAGTTCCCCCCCCACTCGTACTCCTACACAGTCTCTATCCCTTATCGGGTCTACAAATATGACTCTTGTTTTCTTTTTTTCCGATGGAAGTTATTTCTCTTGTCGAACGCACAAATAAGAACGAAAAAACGGGGATCATGTAGTGCAGAGATGCACTAAAAGACTATAATATGAGATTCTAGCTTTCCATTTCTATAATCAATGATTTAGTACTCAAAAAAACCTAAAATACCTATCTTACTTGTGTTATCTGCACGATATTTATTTCAAATCTGAACCATTGAAAGCACATTTAACAGTTCGAACAGCGTGCTGCACTCCACGTAAACTTGGATATCTCGTGGCATATTTGTATTGAGAAAGTTGATACTCCGTACTATTATTGTTATAAAGATGTTGGAAGAAGTTTATTTATAGTAATATAATATAATAATAAAGCTGCTTTTAAAGAATGTCCGGAAAATAAAAATGTGTAGCGGAGTTCCAGCAGATTATATGGAAGAATGTTGACCATCTGTCCCCCACTATAAACATAAGCATATTATTGCGGTTGCAGATTTCATCTACCCTTATTTACTGCGGCCTTAAATTTTGGCTCTGGCTTTATCCCAAATAATTGCCAATTAGTTGTCCTTTTTCTAATTTCGTTATACTAAAATTGAATGAAACGTCATTCATATAAATATTCTTCACAGAGGTGGGGGCCACTTTGCTCGACGGGTGGGTCCGGAATCCTGATTGAGATATTTTGGCAACAACACGAATCCCGTGACCTTGCAGTGAACAAGTTGCAGTGAACAAGTCACTGCAGGAGTGTAGTGATCATCTGGACTAATCCGTTTCTCCAACCAATAGTTCAGATTTCAAATTCGTTGTTAGTTTTTACAAGTAAAATAATAAACATATTTAAACCATTAATTGTCGAGATGAAAGACTCAGATTACACACTACAGGAACACTACAAGATTGCTTATTAAAGGTCCCCGATTCCCAACAACACTCGGTTGGCCTAATGACAAAAAAGAGGGACTTAGGGTTTTGTTTGTTTCTACGTTTTTCGATTCGTAATCTTTCAGGTAAGCCAACTTTAATGGGACCATCGTAAGTGGGCGATGAGATTAGCTCCAAAATTAGTTGGGGTGGGATTGTCGCCTCCCACCTCCTCTCTCTAGCCTCCCACCCTCCTCCACCATACCGTCCCTCTCATCCCTCTTTTCTGCCTCTTTCTTCCCCTCCACTCCAATTCCACTTTATTGTGCCTCCTCCACCCATATCCCTCCTTCCTCCACTCCAGGTCCACCTCCTCCTTCCTCCTCTCCAGATCCACCTCCTCCACCAGTTCCCCTCTCAAACCCTCATCCCCTTTTCCACCTCGGCCTCCGAGGCTCTGGTTTGGGTTTGATCGGGCGTTGTGGTGTAGCTAGGGTGGTTCGGCTCTTCCTTTGGTGAATAAGTGGCAGGCTCCGTGGCAGCGGCTCTGGCTTCATTTCTAGCTTACGGAGGTGTTTTGTCTTACTTTTAGTTTTTGTTCGGTCTTTTCACTCTTTGGTTTCGGAGAGGGGAGTTCCTTGCGTGGAACTTTTGCTACCCTTTGTGGGTGTTTCTGTTCTCGTAGTGAGTTGTTTGGAGAAGAGGACGGTAAGGCGCATCAAATTACAGCTGTCGTCTTCTTCTCCGTTTGCGTCGGCACCTTGCATGGAACTTTCTCTGCTTTCTTTGGATAGTGTCTTTCTGTACTCAAGAGTATTCCTATCCAAACCATATGGATAACCCGATTATCGTGGGTTTGTTCCCATCGATGGACTCCGGTTTGGAGTTTGTTGTCCTTTGGGCAGATTTTGAGTAATGAAAATTTTTGAGTTTGTTAAAAAAAAAAAAACTTGAATTACAAAAAAGGAAAAAAGAAAACTATTATCAATGAATGAAGTTATGGAACACAAGTACACAACGCAATCAAAGTAGTACGTTGTTTGCAAACAACGAATGAGAGCAGCCTAATAAGGCGAAGTGGATGATCAAAAGAGGAAAAAAACAAAAAACAAAGGGGAAGTGTACAAAAGCAGCTGATTAAATTCCCACTTTACGTGTGATTCCCAAATAATTCCACAACCACACACAAACATACAAACTCACTCAATGTGTTCGTAGTAAAATCGGTGGACTCCTTTCTAGTGTGGGTGAATTGTTTGTACAAGCTTGTGTGTCTTTAGCATTTTTGTTTTCGGAATCCGTACCATTCTTTCTTCGTATTTCAGTCTTTCATAAGAATCATAACAGCGGAGCTACGTGCCTACGTCCACTGCACAACATTCATCGTTCAATATCTTACCGTCTGTTTTCGGCAATCAATAGTTTGAATTCAAGAAAAACTCTTCCGAGGAAGAGTTAAACTCTTTCCTGGAAGAGTCTTTTAAAACCCGGACCTTCAAAAACACTTTTGAATGGTAAAATTGAGAGCGATAGGAGGAGCGGTGAATGTTGAGCGGTGGACGTAGACTTTCGGCTTTCATAAATTGGACTGCTGACTAGTTCGCCTGCATTTTAAGCCAAGCCCATTTGCACTGGGCCAGAATAAACTCAAGGGTTAAGACTGTATTTGTGTTTGCTTCGCTGACAAATTTCGAGAATAGTAGATGTGGTGGGCATGGCTCCGCGAGGTAGCCCTGGGGATGGACTCGTCACGTTGACCAGTTAAACTCGTGGTCATAAGGGTTGGACGAACCGGCAATGCACAATGCTCGTTGTACCTTTGCCGGACCTATCTCGCCAGGCCTAGTACCCCTGGCAGAGTTAGGAACCAGGGACCAAGGCGTGGGTTAGCCTTAGATAAATTCGTTTGTTCGGCAACGTTCCGCTGGACCAATCGGTAACATAAGAGGCCTGAACACCAAACGCAGCTAGGCCATATCGATCGGCGGAACCGTCACCCATCGAGCCACTCCTGCTCCCTGACTTGGAGAGGAAGTCAGGAAGAATCGGGTAGGTGTGACAGGTGGCATGACGCCATTTCACCTATTGGACGAGCGGAGTGCGGAGCTAAATTAGGCCTTAGATCGTGGGCCTGATTTAGTGAATCAATCACCAAGCGCGTGGTGTATACGTGTGGGTTGAGCTCCAAGTTACCTTTTCCTATAAAAGGAGTATTCCGTCTGGATGTCAAAAAGTAGTCGCATTTTGGCCACCCATCTTGTCATTTTCACGATTTAAATCTAAACTATGACAGATAAGAATGGACTCGTGCCGATAAGAGACTACTACTAGTAATTCTGAACCGTTAAAAATATTTTTGGTAGCCGAGATTGCATGAACTATAGAGCAGTCCAAACTCAACCTGTAGAGAAGCTAAATCCTTTTTAAAGATGTTCACTCGTGCATAGATGTAAATTTGCACACCAAAATTTGTGTCCCAGTCATAATTTGCAGGCAAAATAAATATGTAACATGTCATCTATGTCAGATGTACAAGACAAATAAATTTTCTGTTGTACCCCATAAAAAATTGAATAAGGCAAACTTAAATTATTTGCTAAGCCCAGTATCGCTGCCTAGCCCAATTGAATATTAATGGCAAATGTACTACCAGGTCATCAATTTCTCTCTACCAAACACGGCACAGGATATTTACCGTTCGATTTATTTGCTTTTGCACGATTTGGTTGCTTTCTCTTCATAAAAAATGCTCCAATCGTCCCAAAATGACCTGAACCAAGAGGGTTCTTAAAAAGGTTCGGAAATAGATAATCCATATCGCATAATCAATTTTAAACCAAATTACCCAGAAGAGTCCATTTCAAATGAATTTGATCATGTTGGAAAAGGTTAAAAAAAATGTTGGAAAAGGTTAAAAAAAAAATTCCGACCTCTAAAAGGATTCGCAATTTCTCCATTTCGTTGGTGAAATGTGAAACCTCTATATCATGTGATGTTTGAGTGATACATCATCTATTTTAAATAGATATATAAGATCATCCCAATCTCCGTAAAAAGAAATCGTGCAGAAGTAAATTTGAACATGTAATTAGAAGAGAACCATTTTGTGCCGTAGTTGTTGATATATGCAATTTTTTGCTCCAAACAAAAGAGTTTTTATTCTACAAATCATAAGATAAGAGAATAACTGGATTTCATATTGATTAATCCAAAACAGTAGGGCCATGGATGAAATTTTCTATCCGAAATGAAATGCCAATTCAAAAGGCCAAAAGATTAGGGCACTTGAGGTTGGGCTGACTGTGGCCAAGCCTAAGCCCACTTGTTTTAGGGCTTTTTTTTTTTGGGTCAATCGGAAATAATTTTCGGGCTTTCATTCCACACATCTCTCTCTCATGATAGGATTATTTATTTGTTTTCCACACAAAAACATAAGAAAAAAGGTCACGGTATTTATTATATAGATGGTCGGAAAACAGAAAATTGACGTTGGGATTAGATTATTCATGCAGCATAAATAATTTTTTAACAGGAGGTTAGGATCTGGGGGTGACCCGTGCTACCTCCTCTTGAAAGCTCTGCCCCTGGTTCCCCCGGTCACCGAATCTCCCTCTTTTCTCATAGCCAAAATTGTAGGTGAAAATAAAATACTACTGTACTACTACAGAAGTGTGACTTCCCAGTTCCCAGGCATATACAACTCAAATGCTAAGCCCAAGGAAGAGGGAAGGCCAGCAAATGTCAAATGCAAATCCCCGAGGCAGGGTCCTCGATCTCATGACTTTTCAATGGTTTTAGTTTGAAGGTTTTGTGATATTTTGTTTCAGTAATTACTCCTATATGGGTGCAATGTTTTTGGGTTTCACAAATGTGCATATGTTATGTGTGAGCCCACCTCGTATTTCACACAAATGATTGGAGTTGTTCATTTACACCCTGTTCGGTTTGGGTTTTGAGGGAAGTTTTCAAGAGTATTGAGTGTAAAGAGACAAATAGAAAAAATTTATTGAAGACTGTGCACAGGAGTTTTGAGTCCCCCAAATGAACAAGCCCTAAGTAATACAGAATAATGTTTACACCTCACATGTAGAAGCTAGCTCAATCGGGACCGGTACGTAAGACCATGTTGCGAAATTTTGGGTAATGAATAGAGAGAGATAGATAGAGAAATGAGCATAATAATTGAGAAATTTTTTATTGAAAACTGTGCGCGCAAAGAGAGAATTCCTAATCGAAAAAATTTCAAAACGAACATGGTCTTAGTGATTGATCGATTCAGCCAAATTTTTAAGAGGGTGTTCCATTTTCTCTTAAAGTTCTTTTTTTTTGATTGAAAAAGTAGGTTTGTTCCAAATTTTGAACCTTTCTTTTTTTCAAAAATGTTCTGGTCTCTGTTCTCAACAGTCTCCAGATGAAATGACAAAACTGTGCGTGTAGAGGGGAAAGGAGAAAGCCAGGTGTCTGGGAAATTGGAATAAGTCCAAGGGGTAATATGGTCATTTTGACAATAATCTTTTTAAAAAAGAAGAAGTTTTGAAAGAAAAGTGGAACGTACCATCTGAGATTTTAGGCCCCGTTTGATAAGTGTGTTGGATTAGATGGAATTCGTAAGAAAATGAGATTAGTAAGAAGATGGGATTAGTAGTACCGAGTGTAATCCCAAGTGGGTGTTTGATTGTGTAAGGATTAAATCATGGGATTGTGATTACCAATACCAATCCTTTGTTTGATTGGAACACGAAGGGATAGGATACAAATTTCATTTTCCAATTATACCCTTGGGTGAAAATCTGGTCTATAATTGCATGGAAGACCAGCTCACGAATTTGCAAATTTTGGACAACGATGCAAGCAGTACAACAAGAACTGCAACTTATATTTATATGCATATTAATAATCATGGAGAGATAAGAATCAACAACAGATTTCTATAGGTGAAGCAATACCACAGTAGAAACAATAAAGCAATACCAGAGCAGTAGTTTAGCATAATTGTATGAGCAAAAGAGCAAAAGTATCACCATATATATACCAACAGATTATGAGCATAAGAGGCCCAAAGTATAATACTAATATGAAGTCATGTACCAAAAAAATAAAAGATCAACAGTGTACAAACCTAGATAGTCATCGCGCGCGCGCGCGTGTGTATATTGATAGGTGCTGAAAAGCACCCATTTAATCCCTCTAATTTATGCCTTGTTTATTCGTTTAACTTGTTACTTGATACGTTTTAGTATTTTATGGTGTTTGCAGGCCTCAAAGACTGATGGGTGCGAAAATATGCAAATTGGGTTGAGTAATAAGAAGATTAAAAGAAGCTTGGGGTCATAGTGCAGATTGTCTAAAAGTTGCATGATTAATCTACTATTATCCAAAGTCCAAAGGGCCTTAATGTGATTCATGGCTTTAAACCCTACACTATAAAGTATGATGCTACTGACATCAAGCGGCAGTTCGAGGACGTGGGGATCTCTCGGTCGGCTGCGGCAATTCTTGGACGAGCAAGACGACGCACGACATCACGGAAAATAATCCGGCTCCGATGGCCGGCTAATTCCATTGTCTAGGGAGAAGATGAAACTTCGTATCAAGTAACTCTGTTTATGCGTAGGATTTTGGTTTATTATTCGGATCGATTGTATGACTAAGAACCCGTTTTGTTTTGATCAAACGAATGATTTTTAATGGTTTTAATCTATTGAGTATTTGTATGCGCGCTTTCAAATACGAGTTATACAATGGTTTTCATTGATTGTGATTGGAGTTCTGAGATAGGCTATGCTCGTAAGACGGATCGTGCCGTTAGGCGGCTTGTCCATGCTACTGAGACGGTTCGTGCTATGGGATAGTCTATGCCTTTTAACAACGCAATTATTTTCTTGACGATTATCGAAAGGGTTTGCAAGTCCTAGCGGTAATCCCTTCTGATTCGAATAATTAAACCTAGCCTATGTATATCGTTGTTACGTGGTCGGAGTGGATTCGAAACCCTAGATCTTTTCCCATCAACTTTCAAACTCTTACTTTAATTGTTTTTAATCAGTTTTCAAAATCAAATCAATCCAACTTTTTCTATCCAAATTAATCTAGAGGCTAATCGAATTTAACGTAACTTAGCCATACTGTCCCTGAGGATCGACACTCGGTCTTGACCACTATTCTACGGAGTAGTAGTTAACTCCAAGTTTTTATAAATTTATTTTTGACACGAAACGACGCGGTCATATATATATATATATATGCATATTACACAAGGAAGCAATCATAAATAGCAGTGTATTAGGGTTTTGGGTGGATAGGTCAGGTGTGTAAGGGAGATATTATTGGTATTGAATTAAAAAACCATGGGCAAAGTGGTCATTTTACATGACGGAGCTTGGGATAGGATTACTAATACCTAGTACCCCATGGTATTAGTAATCCGGGAATAGTGTGGGATTAGCAATCCCAGCCTCCTCTTAATCCCATCCTAAATTGTGCAACCAAACAAAGAGTTGGAAAACCTAGGATTACCAATCATTTCCTAAGCCCTAACACACTTATTAAACATGCCCTTACTGTTCATGACACAAAAAAGAACTTTTGCAAACAGAATGCTATCTGGAACGGTACCTAATTCAAATTTCGTAGACAAGTATGATTTGTTCAGGGATCTTTTGTGATAGGAAAGGACGACCTTCTTTCCTTGGAATCAAGATCCACTTTATATCTCTCGTTTAACATCTCTCATGTAACAACAATTGACAGTCAAAATTGGATGCTATATATATATATATATATATATTCCTACAAGTAATTCAAGTCAATCACAAATTCCTATCCATTTGTACGAATTAGGCCCCGTTCCGGAATGCGAAAAAAGTTCTTATTTTTTAAGAAGGTAATTTGCAAGATGGATCTTATTTAAAAGATCTCATACGATGCAAAAAAAAATTAAAAAAAAATTCATTTACATTATTTTTTAGTTTGAAAATGTGAAATAAGCTGTTTATTTTTTAAGAAGATTTCTGAAACAGAGCCTTATAATTGTTTAGTGAGAAATAGACTATGAAACTCTGACTATTACTCCTACGACAAATGTGATGTTATCTCAAGTTTTAAAAATCAACTCGTTTTGTGCGTGGGATGTTTAATTTGCACAAGGAAGTTTACCAAATGAATTGACTCTTATCCAATTGATTAAGATGGTGAGAGGTCTAATTGAGGCTTTTTCACTCTGTCTTACCAATTTTATCGGTATACTTTTCTTCTTCTTCGTTTTTTTTTTTTTTACTTTTTCTTTCCTTGTTGAATTCTTCCATCTGCTAGCTGGGCGCCTGGCAGCGGTTGGATGGATAATGGGGATGAGTATTGACAGGGACAAAGGAAGCTGCAAAGAGCCTTCTTGCATCCTCTGCCCAAAATAACATGAGTGAATTATGAATATTAGTATTCCGCTACTATTTTGGGGTTTTTTTTTTTGTTCTTGTCCAATTTTTTTTTCACTTTTTGTTAATTTTGCGGCTAACTTTTGTGGATTATTGATTTGTCTCGAAAAGAGAAATCGAAAAAGTATAAAATTATGATTTTAACCTAAAATATTTTTGGAAATATCCAAGAAATAGGCCAAAATTCAGGTTTTTGGATTTTTCGGCTTTATTTTGGATATTTTCAAAAATATTTGGGTAAAAATATAATTTTTTTTCCTAATTCTTTTTGACGAGATGAATAAATAATCTCAAAAGTTAGGTGCAAAACTACCAAAAACGATTTTTTTTTTTGAATAAGGACAAAAAAACCCAAAAAATCGTTCTCTTTCCATATGTATACTAATAATTTGAGGGTGAATAAAATGAACTTCGGGTTGGTGCTGTGCACCTCCGAGCCATCAGATCGTGCATTCGACAGCTCGAATCTCATTAAGGCAACCAATGATCGAGAGCCGTTCATTGCTGATATGAGATCTGAGCCGTCGGATGCACGATTCGACAGCTTAGAAATGTGCTGCGCACACTATTGCACAATACCATCTCCAATTAGAATAAAACTCCATAAAAGAGCATTCATTTTTCTTGCCACGCGCAAAGAAACATGCGCGCTATCAAGATGTTTTGTTTCCAAAGTTTTCTCCTGCGAAGTTCATACCGGGTCCGGATCCAGGCGGAGAACCGGGTCGCAACTTTCTTACTCGGGAATGCGTGTAAGCATCCAAAGACATTTCCAAAACAAAGTTAACGGGACTCTTCTCCCTCTCATCTCGCAGTTCTTATTGATGAAGATAATCACGTTAAAAATTAGCTTGATCGGACCTTCATAGACAAGTGAACACATTATATTTGAGAAAGAAAAAACTAATAGATTAAGCGTTATATGTTTGCGCTGTTCGTTTTCTGTTTAACAAATAATAGTTTTTTCTTATACTCATCGATCACCAATCGAGTTACTTTTTTTCGGAATAAGCTTCCCGGCGAGGAAGACAAAATAAATGATTCATATCGTTTTTGTGCGTTCGAAGCGGGCCTGCAATAACAAAAACAACTGACCAAACTGAACTTTAAGGAAATGGCCAAACTGCTACTCTGTCCGTTCCCAATATACTGAACTTTAAGGAAATGGCCAACCTACTACCCTGTCCGTTTTATATTGGGAATTTCATATTCTCTCTATTGTTATTTTTTAAATTAAAAAATTAACTATTTTTTATATAATTTTTAAAATTTTTTTACACAGTATTAAAATTTATGATTAGTATTTTAATTTGGTACAAAAAAATTTAAAAAAATTATACACAGAAATTATTAATTTGAAAAATGACAACTTTTCATGATGAATTCTCAAGATGGAAGAAAAGGAGTACCTATTACTATTAGTCACGTGATTCCCAATCCAAACAAACCCAATATTCGTTACGAGATTGCGAAATACTTACGCACTTTAAGCGTACGCTGTTTCCACGCAATACTTTTCCTCGTTTCTCCTCCTCCTGCCTCCATAAAAAGACAGCAGGAAGCAGAGAGAGAGAGAGAGAGAGAGAGAGAGAGAAGGAGAGAAGGAGAGAGAATGGAGAAGGCCAAGAAAATAGGGGTGGCGATGGATTTCTCAAAGAGCAGCAAAAGGGCACTGGAATGGGCGATCAGCAATTTGAGTGATAAAGGGGATACCCTGTACATAATCCACATCAAGCCCCACTCCCTGGTCGAGTCCCGCAGCAGCCTCTGGTCTGCCTCTGGTTCTCGTATGTCTTCTTCCTCTCTTCTTCATTTTCCATCTTTCTGATCAAATTACCCACCAAATTTGATACATAAAACTATGCGTCTGCGTTGTGTGAAACCCACTCCGTGATCAAACAAAAATCATCAGAGCCGCTTAATTTGTTTAAAATAAGCACTCGGAAATCATAGGGAAAAATTGGCCATTTTCCTCTATTCCCGTCGGATTCGGTTTAATTTGACGGAATCTGTTCTGGGTTTTATTTATTTATTTATTTCTGTTGTAGCTCTGATTCCATTGGTGGAATTTCGTGAACCCGAGGTCATGAAAAAGTACGAGGTGGAAACAGATATGGAAGTTCTGGACACGCTTGACACTGCTTCTAGGCAGAAAGAGGTTCTTTCTTTTCCCCCACTTTGTTACTAAAATATCTTTTTGCATTTTTTTGGGATCACTTTTGGTTTTTTCTGTTTTATTTATCTCGAATGCTTCACTAAATTTAATGCAATTGGTGTCATATCAAAGAAGAACCTAAGTTTTTTTAATAATGTCAATGGAAAACAACCCTTTTTTTTTTTTTAATCAAATCAATAGAAAAAAAAGGAAAAACGAGAAGCCGCTATTGCTTGTTCGAATGACTAAAAGAGGTGGAAAAATCATGAGAAATGAGTAAAAATTGAGTTTTTATCTATCATTTTTATTTCTCACCAAATCTCATGACCGATGACATTCGAGTGTGTGAAACAACCCTCTTTCTTTTTCCTCGCTTTTTTCTCACGTACTACTGTTATATAGTAGAAAGCATTCCTGCAGAATTCAAAAATTATCTTCAGTGGAGCCTTTTCAACTTTCATTATAGATTCTCAAAGTATCTTTTTGAAAAATCTAATTCGCATATTATATTATCATAAAAACCTTTTTTTTTTGGTCAAGTGGAAAATATCATAGATACCTTTTCACAGATGCTTATTATAATATATAAGAATCAATAAATAGAATCCATGATCCGAAATTTAAAAATAATTGGTTCCCAAACACCCCTAAGACTATGTTCGGTTTGGTTTGGTTTGGTTTTTTAGAAAGATTTTAATTGTATTGAGTGGAGACAGATATATAGAGAGAGTTTATTGGAACCGTGCGTAAGGGTTTTGAGTGTCTTAAACGAACAAGTCCTAAATGTGTTATCTAATGTAGTGGGTGTATTTAGGTGACCATTGTGACGAAATTGTACTGGGGTGATCCGAGAGAAAAGCTGTGCGAAGCAGTGGAAGACCTTAAGCTGGACTCTCTGGTCATGGGAAGCAGAGGTCTTGGCCAACTCCAGAGGTACTCTTAACTCATTCATGTTTGGTTTAGTTTTTATTTTCTGTTCTTAAAACAGAAAACAATTTTGCTTTGAATTTTTATTTTTTATAAAGAAAATAGCCCATTTTCAAATACCGAGTATCATCTCTATCACAAATGAATAGGAACAAGATCCTCTCGAGTTTTGGAGATTGTCTTGGTTCGTGTTTTTGAGTCTCATCCTTTTCTTATTTTGATGATTAGATCTGTTCATATTGCAGAGATTGTCAAGCCATGCAAAGAATATTATTAATCAAATATAGTAAAATGAATCAGATAACTTAATTTCAGATTTTTTTTTTTGAATTTTTTGAAGGAAAAATAGGTCATTTTTGATAGAGATGATAGGAACAAGATCCTCTCGAGTTTTGGAGACTGTCCAGTCGTGTGTTTTTGATTTTTTTTGTTTTGCTAAGCAGTTTCGTGTTATTGATTTAGTGATTCTCATCCTCGACTCATTTTTGTTTATCAGATTGCAGAGATTTATCAAGAAATTTTACCATGCAAAAAAAAAAAAAACATTAATCAAAAATCATAAAATGAATGATTGAATTCCTATTTACTGTAAACGAAAAAGTTTTGATCCAGTTTGTCATAGGTTTTTTTTTCAAGACAAATGCGCCTCAAAATCATGTTAATGGAACCCCGATCAACATAAATGTTGGCATCAACATCAATTTTGGCATAAATAATCTTGTTCACCCTGTCTAAAAAACCGAACGACTCCGATCAAAAACCGAAACGACTCCGATCTTCAAAATGAATTAGGGATGCATGTGATCCACAAAAAGCCTAGAATGAGCCGGTCTAATTCTTTCCAAAACTGGAGATAAGCCCTTCCAATGAGTAATAAGTTATTGCTTTGGGAAAATATTTTAAGCGATTTTCAGTGAAAAAAAAGTTGAATGTTTCGTAAACAATTTGCATTTCGGATTAGAATGCATTGGTCCTCTCATACATTATTCATTGGTGTTTGTGATGGGTGCAGGACACTATTGGGGAGCGTGACCAATTATGTGATGGCCAGTGTACTCTGCCCTGTAACTATAGTCAAGGACCCAGATTTTCACAAGCTCTGATCTCCGGGCTTCATCAGGGGTCGTCGATCTCTTCTGTATCGAAAATCTCCGTTTTTGTGCCGCTGGGGGTTTTTCAGCCGTCAATATAGAAACACAAAAGTTTTCGACATAAAAGATCCTGTCTCGGCTTTATCAGACTCATCCCCAGTAATCTACACTTGCTAGTCATTTTCCTTTTCTGTAGTTAGTAATAATTGGAGTTTCTCTATTTATAAATTCTGTAGTTTGTTTCTTCAACGGATGATACATGCCCCAAACTTGGTGCTCTAATATTTGGAAAAAGGAAGAAAGAGAAAAGAATTTGGTTTGTTTCTAAGTTATTTTAGTGTGTTCAATGTCATGTTATTTTTTGTTAATGTTTTGCTGAAAATTTTAAATTAATTATTTGTCTCAATGAGAGGAATGCATTGTTTAGGCCAAAGTTGAAGAAAGTCAAAAAAGATGAACAAAAACGGTCTTTCTAAACCTTTTTCGCCTTGAGTGAGTTTTTTTTTTTCCCTTTCTCTCTCTCTGTCTCTGTCTCTCACCAAAACAAGTATTTACCCCACAAAATTCGACAAAAAACTAACTAAAATCGACTATGACTAACAAAATACAAATGATAAAATTTGGGGAAAAAGGGCCTAAAAAAAGGCCTACTCTATTCCCCTGCATGGTTTATAGATTTATGCTTGCCGACAAATGCTATGGAAGATCGTTTCAACATAGATTAGGGTATATTTCTATATATTTTCCCTTTCTTTTTGTCTTTTGGTGTGGTAAAAACAAGGTGAATTTGATATCAAATAACAGAAACATGGACACAAGAACTAGTTATGCATCACAAGAAGATGGTGCTCTGCAATTGGAGACTGCAGAGTTATTCAAATTTGTTCGGAATTACATCGACAAACTGCTTAAATCGTTGTTCTAATCGCTTGGCATGTATCGATCTTTGATGAGGGCGAGTAGCTTATCTCTGGGAGGCAAACTTTCTTTGATTCCACTGCAATTGGCACAGTCATCACCCCATCTGAACAATACTGGAAACCTCTCTTCTGTCAACAACTCCAGTCCCATTGCCTCCTGGATTACTTGAACCCAATACCAAGTGACAATCGCGACAATGTCCACCAGACCCATCGTGTCTCCCCCGAAAAACCTCTTATCCTTGAGCTGGCCTTCTAGGGTTTTCAGGAGATCAATAGCTTCTTCCTTGGCCTGCTCTTGTTCCTTGCCTTTGCTTGCGCATGCCTTCTGTACCGCAAGCAAGCACTATTCACCACAGAAGAAATTTTAAATGAATATATGCATCAGAGTGATGGGAGTGCTTGAGCTCAATATCAAGACTCTCATTATACAATTTGAGCTATGGGGTCGGATCCGGTCAAGTTTCCCTCGACCAGTTTCATCCTGTTTTTTACATCTGGGCCGTTCAAAAGTGTTTTGGACAGCCCAAATTCCCAAAACACTTTTGGTCAGCCCTGTTTCAAAGACTTGATGAAATTGGTCGCGGGAAACTTGACAGGATCCGACCCCGCTAGCTATGGGCTTCACCTTTAGCAGTAGTAGACTTTTATTCCATTCTAGCTTTTCAGTTCTATCTTAATTTATAGGAAAATGACTTGAGAATAGAATTTTGCCAGAGAGAATTGTGTTAGTGAACAGTTATATACAGTGGCAAGATGATACCGATCCATACCGACAACAAAGAAAGTGAAACAACAACATAGAACAAAAATGCACAAGATAGCCGCGGTTCAGCGGTTTGTTTACGTTCACGACAGAGAGAGTAAAAATAAAGATTTACGACAATACAAAACCATTAAAAGCCTCTAGGGTGATTCTAATTTAGAGGAAATAATGACACACCTGCTCATAGACGAACTTAGCCCAGAAACGAGCCATGGCTCTTTCGTAAGGATCTTCAGGCAGGATGGGATTTACTTTCCATGTCTGCTCAATGTACTCGAGAATGACAATTGACTCGGCAATCGGCTTTCCATTGTGCAAGAGCACAGGGATCTTCTTGTGAACAGGGTTGGACTCGAGAAGCAGAGGGCTCTTGTTAGCTAGATCTTCTTCAATGAATTCATATTTGATGCCCTTTAGTTTCAGAGCTGTCTCCACTCTGCAACTAAAAGGGCTTGCCCAAACTCCCAGCAACTTTACTACTTCCTCTGCCATTTGGAGAATTCTTTGCTATTGTGAAGAGTTAAGTGTTATTTTTTAGGTTATTTTTCTTTCCGCATTTGGTGGCTATTTTTGAGGTTATTTTTGAGGAGTTTCTTGGCCACCAAGATTGGTGTGCAAATTTGTCAAATATCAGTAAAAAATAGAAATAAAGTCAGTAGTCAAATATCTCTAATGGGTGGTTGGAAAAGTATAGACTTGGGATAGAATATTAAATGGCAAGTAGTCTTTAATACCCTTGTTATCGATTCTCATCTTTGATTTTTTCTCTATTGATAGCTCCACCACATCTTAAGTCTCAAGAAAACCCAAATAAAGTAAAAGTACTGGTTAATTAAAAGATAAAGGGTGTTTGCAATAGCTCCGAAACTAGATTTTAGATTGTAGCTTTAGATTTTGCTATAAATCATAGAGTTTGGATTTTGAACATATTTGCTATCATCGTGGAATCATGGTAAAGCTGTAGTAAAAGCTAGTAGTGTTTGCTGCAAAAGGTAAAATTCAATTTTTAAATTACTTCAAAATTCGACTCCAAAAGTTTCACAAATTGCTGCCTTGTTCTCTTCACAATTTAAAAAGAATTTTTTAAAAAATTCTCCCTAGATTCCTCCTAGATTCTCCCTACTTCCAACATTTCGCACTCTATCTCTCTCCACTTATTACCCCTACTATTTTTCAAAAAACTTTTCAAAACACAAACCAAACACGGCATCAGAGCTTCTCCAAAACCAAATTGTAGATTGTTTTCAAATCCCAGAAATCTCGATAATCCCATAATGTTGGTAAGTAAGTTTGACGAATATCGCCGGCAACGATTTAAAAGTTAACATCTCAAAATCTGCTCAGAAAATTTGTCGAAAGCACACATAATACATTTGAGGAATTTTGTGAATCATTTTGGCTTTGTTCGGTTGCCTTTTCTGTTTAGTTTTAGTTTTGAAAACCAATCATTACCCTATTTGTTTTCCCAATCATTACCCTATTTTTTCAATTATTATTTTCTCATCTCTCTCTATCTCTCTTCAATCATTACCCATATTTTCAATTATTACTCTATTTCTCTCTCTATCCACTACCAAAACTAAACTAAACTAAACTCTCAACCAAACACAACCTTTGTTGCCTTTATTTGAACACAAAAGCAAGAGTTACATCCAACACCATTACAATACAAGTACTTTCCTCACCACACCATAACAACACAAGAACTAGGACTTAAAACAGAAGACTTGTCTGGAATCTGAAACACAAAGATTTATTTGAAACTTAACCAACCAAACCAGACAACCTATTTGTATTTAGGACCAGTTGCGGTCTGCTGAGATTTGAAAAAGGTCAGCAACATCTGTCTGGGAGGCAGGGTTTCTTTCACAACAGAGCACTTGTTAAACTCGTCGATCCATTTGCATAGCAGGGGGAGTTTCTCGTCGTTCAGCAAATCTACTCCGGCTACTTCCAGGAGGGCTCCAAGCCAAAGCGCGGCGATAACCGCCACAATGTCAACAAATCCAATGTTGTCCCCTCCGAAGAACTTCTTGCCCTCGAGTTGGCTTTCTAGGGTTTTCAATAGCTCCAATACTTCTTCCATACCCTTCTCTTGTTCCTCGCCTTTGCTGAAGCATGCCTTCCACACTGCGCGCAGACACTAAAAAGTACGCGAAGAATAACATTAGCAGACTTCGTGTAAAAGCATGTAATTAAGAACCGAAAAGGAGGTTTGTGCATACATACCTTGTCATCGATAAATTTCGCCCAGAAACGAGCCATGGCTCTCTGATAAGGATCTTCGGGCAATAAGGGAATCCCTTTCCATGTCTCCTCTATATACTCAAGAATGACAACCGACTCGCAAATCGGCTTCCCGTTGTGCAGAAGCACAGGGACCTTCTTGTGAACAGGGTTGTGCTCAACGAGCAAAGGGCTCTTGTTGGCTAGATCTTGCGATATCATTTCGTATGGGATTCCCTTCAGTTTCAGGGCAATCTCAACTCTGCAACTAAAAGGGCTTCCCCCAAAGCCAAGCAACTTCACTTCTTCTGCCATTTTTTTTCCCCCAACACTTAGATTTTTACTAGTCTCAGATGGGTGTTTACCGTGTTTTAATTTTTTGGCTACTACTTTGATGTATGGAATTGTTGACTTCTTATATAGGGACTTCTCTTGGAATTTCTTAGGCTCCGTTCCAGAAACCTTCTTAAAAAATAAGTACTATTTTGCCACTTCTCAAAGAAAAATAAGAAGGTTTGTTCCACAAAATCCAAATAAGCAGCTTATTTCACATTTTCAAACTCAAAAAAAACGTAAATGAGAAATAATTTTTCAATTTTTTTTGCACTGTATTAAAGATCTCAATGAGATTTATCAAACAAGATCCATATTGATAGAAAAATTATTTGCGTAAGCACATAATTTTTGAGCTTGAAATTGTCTTCTCAAAAAATAAGTAATTGTTCAATCTTTTCAGGAACAAGCCTTCTTATTATACAAAAAATAAGTTCTTATTTCGTTTCTGGAACGGGGCCTTAGCCACTAAGGTTCCATTTTACTAATTAATTAATTGGGCGACTCCAATTTTTTAAGACCCCGGCCATGATAGTCAAAGATACTACAAGCTTGGTCTAAGATTTCTCATCTCAAGAAACTGACCTATGGCGTGACGTCAACCAACTTGCCCACTAAAAATGCCGGCCGTGCTCACGTGGTGTCCGAGCAACCCATCTAGACGGTCTAAAAATGTGTTGGACGGTTCAGATTGAAACTCTTTCTCTCTTCAAATCCGAGCCGTCCGAAACCGAAATAAAAGATTCGAATGCGCCAAGCGAACACCACGTGGCACCCAAAAATTTCTCCTAAAAGGCACACAATTTTTCTCTACTCTATGTTCGACATTTGTATTACCCACTCTCGATTGGTTGATTGATGATGTAATTGATAATACGTTGTTTAGGTCAAAGATTTCGCATTCATATGTTCTCTGACATATGGCGTGACCTCAGCCATCAACAAATTTTGACTTTTTTTTGTACGATGCCATCGAAGCCTTGTTAGGGACGTTAGTCTCTCTCCTTCTCCCTTTAAACTAAACTAGCCAGTGAAAGCATGCCAAAGCAGCTAAACACCCCAACATCAGGCTCTCTTTTTCCCTCACTACTTTGAAATTTTTTGACATTTGCTACAGTGACTGGTCTAACAAAATGAGCCACTGTTCACTCACTACACCTTATTTAATTATTTCCCAGCCTCTTTTCATGGAGAGAGAGAGAGAGAGAGAGAGAGAGAGAGAGATGTTCTTTCAGTTTGGATTGACCGACCCCGGAGTCACCGATTAGAACGACTTTGAAGAGGTTTACTGCGCTGGACAGATTTGTTGGATTTGGGGTTTTCAGGAGAGGTTTTTTGGGTTTTCAAGAGAGAGAGAGAGAGGTATCTCCTTGGGTTTTAGAGAGAGCACCAGAGTCTCTGCTCTGACTCTCCTCTCAATAAATAATCAAACCCACCTCAATTAAATATTCTATTTAACGCTTCCTTCTCTGATAAAAAAAAATTTCTCCCAGTCTCCCTTCCTCTGACCTTGACTGCCCTTGGTACGCAACAATTAAAAAGAGAGAGAGAGAAAGAGAGAGAAACGATATAAAAATCAGAAGCAAGTGAACAGTACCTCGCCTATCCAAACGAGGTACTGTAGCAAAACTAAATTTTCTTCAAAGTAGAGAGGAAGGAAGAGATGCTGATAAAGGGGGTTTTGGATGTTTTTTCTTGTTTTGGCTCTTTAATTTAGTTTAAAGAGGAGAGTAAAGAGAGAGATGTGGATGCCCTTATGAGAAAAAATTATTTTGGGATGAGGTAGAAATCATGGGGTTTCCGCCTCCCATTGTGGGCATCACTGTACGTTCATTGAGGTAATCTAAACCGTTCATCTTGTAGAGCTCGCAAAATGGTGTATTCACGTAAAAAAAGTCAGTTTTATTAGACATTCATAAATATATTGGAATTGAATTTTGGTTTACAAAACAGACGGTCATACACATTTTAACTTAAAAACAATTGACAAAATCGAGGCCGGATTGAGATCAAAAAAGAAAATTAAAGACTAATTCAAATAGAATTAACGATGAAGGGAAAGAAATTAAAAGATTCTCGATAGAGAGATTCTCATTTTAGAGAGAGAATTTTTCTAAAACTCTTCGTTTGAAACCCAAATTGGTGAGTATTACAAAGAAGATAGGGTCCTGTTGTTTTGAGGGAACACAAATAAAGTAAAAAGAACCGGTTAATTAAAAGATAAAGGGTGTTTGCAATAGCTCCGAAACTAGATTTTAGATTGTAGTTTTAGATTTTGTTTTAAATCATGGAGTTTAGATTTTGAACATATTTGCTATCATCGTGGAATCATGGTTAAGCTGTAGTAAAAGCTAGTAGTGTTTGCTACAAAAGGTAAAAAATCAAATTTTAAATTATTTCAAAATTCGACTCCAAAAGTTTTACAAACTGATACTGTGTTTGGATTGAGATTTGAAATTTTTTTTGAAAAATAGTGATGGTAATAAGTGGAGAGAGATAAAGAGAGAAATGTTTAAAATATGGAAAATTTAGGAGATATTTTTTGAAAAATGCTTTTTAAAAACCAAAAGGAACAAGGCATGAGCTTCTCCAAAACCAAATTGTAGATTGTTTTCAAATCCCAGAAATCTTGATAATCCCATAACGTTGGTAAGTAAGTTTGACGAATATTGCCGGCAACCATCTAAAAGTTAACATCTCAAAATCTGCTCAGAAAATTTGTAGAAAGCACACATAATACATTGAGGAATTTTGAATTACATGATACATTCGGTTGCCTTTATTTGAATTGAAGCAAGAGCACAACTCCTTAAACAACACAAAGTACCTTCCTCACCTCATCATAACTACATAAGAACTAGTACTTAAAAACAGAAGACTTGTCTGGAACATGAAAATACAAAGATTTATTTGCACAAAACAGGCAGCAAACTAACCAACCAACCAAACCAGACAACCTATTTGTATTTAGGACCAGTTGCGTGCTGCTGAGCTTTGAAAAAGTTCAGTACCATCTGTCTGGGAGGCAGGGTTTCTTTCACAACAGAGCACTTGTTAAACTCGTCGATCCATTTGCATAGCAGAGGGAGTTTCTCGTCGTTCAGCATATCTACTCCGGCTACTTCCAGGAGGGCTCCAAGCCACAGCGCGGCGAAAACCGCCACAATGTCAACGAATCCAATGCTGTCTCCTCCAAAGAACTTCTTGCCCTCGAGTTGGCTTTCCAGGGTTTTCAATAGCTCCAATACTTCTTCCATGCCCTTCTCTTGTTCCTCGCCTTTGCTGAAGCATGCCTTCCATACTGCGCCCAGACACTAAAAACCAAGAAAAAGTATCAATAAAAGTAATGCCTATTTGAAAACTGATTTGATTTGAATGATTTAGCCTTTGTATTCCCTGTTTAAAAATAAAAACATCTTTCTATTTGCAACTCATCATTTCAGATACCACTGTCACATTATCGCAACGAAATTATGTATTAAAATTCATTCTGCATACATACCTTGTCATCGATAAATTTTGCCCAGAAACGAGCCATGGCTCTCTCATAAGGATCTTCGGGCAATAAGGGAATCCCTTTCCAAGTCTCCTCTATATACTCAAGAATGACAACCGACTCGCAAATCGGCTTCCCGTTGTGCAGAAGCACGGGGACCTTCTTGTGAACAGGGTTGTGCTGAACGAGTAAAGGGCTCTTGTTAGCTAGATCTTGCGATATCATTTCGTATGGGATTCCCTTCAGTTTCAGGGCAATCTCAACTCTGCAACTAAAAGGGCTTCCCCCAAAGCCAAGCAACTTCACCTCTTCTGCCATTTTTTTTTCCCCCAACACTTTGATTTTTACTAGTCTCAGAAGGGTGTTTTAATTTTTTGGCTACTACTTTGATGCATGGAATTGTTGATTTCTTATATAGGGACTTCTCTTGGATTTTCTTAGCCACTAAGGTTCCACTTTACTAATTAATTAATTTTTTTTGTTTTTTTATCATACTAATTAATTAATTGGATGACTCCATTTTTTAAGACGCCGGCCATGATAATCAAAGATATACTACTACAAGATTGGTCAGAGATTTCACATCTCAAGAAACTGACCTATGGCGTGACCTCAGCCAACTTAACCCACTAAAAATGCAGATCGTACCCACGTGGTGTCTGAGCAGTCCATCTGTGCCATCCAAAAGGGTATTGGACTGTCCAGATTGAAAAACTCTCTCTCCTCTTTCTCTCTCCAAACTCGAGCTATCCAAAATTAAAATAGACAACTCGCATGCGGCGAGCAGGCACCACCTGATACCCATACGGCACTAAAAAATTTCTCCTAAAAGGCACACAATTTTTCTCGACTCTCTGTTCGAAATTTATATTACCCACTCTCGATTAGTTTAGGTCAAAGATTTCGCATTCATATGCATAGTGTACCGACTCTCTACTCTGACCTACGGCGTGACCTCAGCCATCGTACAAATTGTGAACAGAGAGTAGAGAAAAATTGTTTCGTAGCAAAAAGAACGTCAAGGTAACTTTTACGGAACAGCTCGGTACTAATACCGAGACACTGTTCTGCTGCATTTTCTTAAACAATTGTTTCTCTCACCTCCACCCTCTATGCTCTCTCTCTCTCTCGCAAATTGAATAATGGAGTATTTTATAATAGTTTATAAGAAAAGAGAGGATAATAGAGATGATTAATGTGAGATTGAGAGAAGTTTGAATTGATAAATAAAAAAAATAGACTATTAGGGAGCTAAAATACATATTTGTTGATATACATGCTCTAAGTACATCCCAGATTCTGTACTTCTGTTTTTTAAGCTAAAAGAACAAGCAAAACCATAAAAAGCTTACTGCATAGCTACTTGCTTAGGTGTTATGAGAAAAAATTATTTCCGGATGAGGTGGAAATCATGGGGTTTCTGCCTCCCATTGTGGGTGTCATTGTGCGTTTATTGCTGTAATTTGAACTTGCAAAAAGTGTATTCACGTAAAAAATTAGCTTTATTCGAACATTCATAAATATATCAAAATTGAATTTTGATTTATAAAACGGACGGTCATACACATTTTAACTTAAAAACTATTGACAAAATCGAGGTTAGATTGAGATTAAAAAAGAAAATTAAAGACTTCAAACAGAATTAACGATGAAGGGAAAGAAATTAAAAGATTCTTGATACAGAGATTCTCATTTTAGAGAGAGAATTTTTCTAAAACTCTTTGGCTCCGTTTGTTTGACCGTAAAATAATTTTGTGTAAAATATTTTACTCATTTTCCATTGTTTGGTTGCACAAAACTTGAGTAAAATGTTTTACGAGTAAAATATTTTCCCCCAACTGAGGTAAAATAACTTACCGGCTAAAATTCAGTAAAGTTAATTTACCGTTTCGATGGTCGGCCCTCGGAACCCAAATTCGTTCCCCTCCCTCACATGAATTACCTCTCTCCCATCTACATGCACTTCTTCACCTGAAGACAATTTTAGATAAATAACTGTATTTGTCTTCTTTGTGTGGCCCATCACGACTCTCTCTCTCTCTCTCTCTCTCTCTCTCTCTCTCTCATTGACGTGTACAATGTATATTCTTATATACACTCACATATATCCTTTACTAGAGTATATAAACTAAAAAAAATACTCCAAATTCCCCCATTAATCGATTGGGGTAAATATAATTGCATTGCAAAAGTATTTTACTACTACCAATCAAACATTGGAAAACAAAAACAGAAACTTTATTTTTGAAAAAAATATTTTACATGAAAAATATTTTCAGGCGTAAAACATTTTACGTCGAAATAAACGGAGCCTTCGTTTGAAACCCAAATTGGTGAGAATTACAAAGAAGATAGGGTCCTGTTGTTTTGAGGGAACAGTGGGTGTGGGTTAAGGTCTTTGTTCTTTAGCCGATTCACGATTGTATAGATTTTGTGGCACCTAAACACAGTCTATAGATGATGTGGTTGGGACTGAGTTTTTATGTACAAACAGTGGCATTTTTGTAGCCCAGCACCCCTGCTTACCTTTGTTTTCAGCAGGGTCCCCAAGTTCTTGTAAGTGGTGAGTCACTTAATTATATATTAAGATTCAATTATTTTTTTCTATTTATTAGGTTTGGAACTTAATATTCACACATGTTCTAACTTTGGACTTTGATCTCTCTATTTGATCCAAACTCTCCCTTGATTCTAATCTATCTCAACTCTGTCTCCTGAATTGTGCTTATTCTACACCCACTCTATCAATTCGGAGCCACCCATCACATCACTCCATCATTGAGCCACCTTACTTCATCGGGAGTCACTTGAGATACCCACTCCATCGAGCTCCACTGAGTGTTCTCTGTGCTAGCCCATTCAATTATGCGCTGAGAGCCTTCCCATAAATCGTCAGTCATCGGTTTTGATACCACTTATTGAGAGTTTGTACAATGCATCAATCCGCCACTGGCGTACTCAAGGCCCAATCTGTATAAGAGTATATAGCAGCAGAGAGTCCACAACATCACCTAGACCCAATATACAATTATACATTGCATGACCTATATTCACTTAAAAGGCTAAACCTCGTAAGTGGTAAGCAACCCAATCATATATTATGGTCCGACTCTTTTTCTATTTATTTGATGAGGACTTAATTAACGTTCACACAAGTCCTAACAAAGGGAAAATGACGGCCAATGACGTGTTTTAAAAATTAATATTCGATAAGGACATTTTCAGCATTAACAAATGTTCTCAGCTATCAAAACACGTCTTGAGTCGTCATTTTCCCCCTAACAAACTCAAGTTGATCGGACATTAAACCTATCTAAATGAAGCATGTGATTTCTTTTAGGTCAATTATGATCCACTTAGTCTTTATTGATGTCCAATCAATCTGATTTTCTGAATGTAAGATAAGCACATCGAGGCTTACAAAATGAACTACTTGAACCGTTAAATAAGGCAAATGAAATTCATTATGTGCTACAAGAGTGTCCACGCTAAGGATCGTCGCATGAGAGAATCTTAATTCCACTTTTTTGGTGACCGTGTTAAGTTAGTTGGGGTAAGTGATGCAAAACCATTTTCCATACTTGGAGCTACATGCATGATTAATCTCAAAAATATATTCAGGTAAACGAGAAAATAGGCATTCAACTAGTATGTCATTTAGGATCAGTTGCGGGTTGCTGAGCTTTGAAATAGGCCAGCAACATCTGTCCGGGAGGCAGAGTTTCTTTCACAGCAGGGCAGTTGTTAAACTCGTCGATTCATTTGCATAGCAGAGGGAATTTCTCGTCGTTCAGCAAATCTACTCCGGCTGCTTCCAGGATGACTCCAAGCCAAAGTGTGGCGAAATCCGATCCGCCACAATGTCGACGAATCCAATGTCGTCTCCTCCGAAGAACTTCTTGCCCTCGAGTTGGCTTTCTAGGGTTTTCCATTGCTCAAACAATTCTTCCATGCCCTTCTCTTGTTCCTCGCCTTTGCTGAAGCATGCCTTCCCTACTGCGCTCAAGCACTAAAAGTACATAGGAGAAAAACTTTTTTATGGCAGAGCTGTGAATATATACTTTACGGCGCTTTTGGACGGTCTGAATTTTAAAAAAATTATTTGCTAGAAGAGTTTAACTCTTCACCGGAAGAGGTTTTTTATTTAAATCCAAACCTGGACCATTGATTGCTGAAACAGATGACTGAGATTGCATGGAACCGTGAATAAGTTTCTCTCATCACTAAATAGAATTTTTTTTTATGGCGGAGCCGTGGATATAATTTATGGCTCTCAATCGCACGCGTCCAAAAATGTTTTGGATGGTCCGGATTTTAAAAATAACTAATTGCTGAAAGAGTTTTTTTTTTTTAAATCCGGACCATTGATCGTCGAAATAGAGGACTGAGATTGTGTGGAGCCGTGAATAACTGCCTATTTGAAGTTTGATTTGGATTCATATTTTGGGTATGACCCGCATCACACTATAACTTTGAATCTACTAAAATTTTATTCATTTTTCCTTTTGTATGCTATGCGGGGCACGATGAAGATATATAAGGTTACTGGTATAAGAATGATCAAGAATTTCTGCCTTTGTATTCCCTGTTTAAAAATAAAAAACATCTCCGTGTGCAGCTAGCTCATCATTTCAAATACCACTGTCACATTATCGCAATGAAATTACGTATCAAAATTCTGAATACATTATACACCTTCTCATCGATAAATTTCGCCCAATAACGAGCCGTGGCTCTCTCATAACGGTCTTCAGGCAACAAGGGAATCCCTTTCCATGTCTCCTCAATATACTCAAGAATGACAGCCGACTCACAAACTGGCTTCCTGTTGTGCAGGAGCACGGGGACCTTCTTGTGAATAGGGTTGCTCTCAACAAGTAAAGGGCTCTTGTTAGCTAGATCTTGTGGTATCATTTCATATGGGATTCCCTTCAGTTTTAGGGCAATCTCAACTCTGCAACTATATGGGCTTGTCCTTAAGCCAGGCAACTTCACTTCTTCTGCCATTCTTTCAAACACTTCTGAATTTCTACTCTCTCAGAAGAAGGGTGTTTTTTTCTGCTACTTTGATGTACGGATTTGTTGACTTCTTATGTAGGGACTTGCTGGCTTGTTCATTTTGGGATTTTGGATTTGGATTTTGGGATAATGAGTGGAGAGAGATAGAGAGATAGAAAAAATTTATTGGAGACCATGTGCAGAGATAGAGTCCAAAATTCAAATCCTAAAACGAACAAGATTTCATGTTCGTTGGATAGCTCCATTCTTTAAATATGGATGTTCAAAGCATCCTGTTTCTAGTTTATGAATAATTTATCTCAGTCCAGTTATGTATTTTGTGTGATGTGTTATGGCAGGACCGGAAATTGAAAACATAAAAAACAGAGAATTCCCAAGACGATCAATAGGAAAATCCTTGTATTGAAAAAAGAGGATAGCATGAGCCGATCATGGCCGTATATCTCAGGAGAGAGAGTCTTATTCACGGTTCCATGAAATCTTAGCCGTCCGTTTCGGCAATCAATTGTCCAGATTTTAAAAATAGTTTTTTTAAAAGTTGAACCGTCCAAAACACTTTTGAATGTGCGCGATTGAACACCGTAAACTTTATTTACGGGTTACTCCTTAAAGAAGTTTTTCTCATATGTCATATAAGAAAAGCTTAAGCCCTGATATTTTATGTAAAAGATCTTAGAGCATCTACACGGGCTCTTCAAATTTTGGACCAAAATAAACCTTAAAAACTCAATTTATTACTTTAGCTAGCCACTTTTACAATGTCTACTACATCGAACTCTTTATTCAAAAACTATCTCAATAAAATACTATTGCATTTGTATCTAAAATCCATCCTAGCTAGCATTGTAAGCTCTAGGCATTGGTATTGTGGCAGCTCATGGTAGGCAAGAGAAGTTTCAAATGAAAAAGTAAAACATTAAAGAAAAAGTTAGCAAGTGAACAGGAGCTCGTTTCAAACAAAGAGTGACTGTAGCAATTGTAATTAGTAGTGAGCCTTAAGTGAGTCTGATACGGTGCCAATTTCGAACATTTGTTCGTTACTATAACTAGAAGAGGTGTTCAACAAGGGAGGTGCAGATGCTCTTATCGCATTAGAAGATGCTCAGGCTCTGTTTGATAACCATATTGGCTCTTGGGATTGGATTACCAATCTCATAGGACTACTAATACTATGTTTCGGTAACTCAAAAAAATGAGTTGGGATTACTTGTCCTTAGGACTAGCAAGCCGGGGATTAGGGGGTATTAGGAATACCCCGGGGGAGATGGTATCTCCGTTTGATGACAGTGATAGATGATTGGGATTCGTAAGAAGATGTGATTAGAATTGTGATTGGTAATGAGAAGGGATTGGTAAGAAGATGGGATTGGTGATGGGTATGTTTGTTTGAGATAGAATTAGATGATGAAATTATTAATATCATGTTTGTTTCACATGGGATACGATAGGATTGATAGTATATATTTTTGTTTCGCCTTCACATGGGATAGGATTGGTAAAGAGATGAGATTGTGCGTTGGCAAGGATGAGATGGGATTGTTAATACCAAGTGGGAGAGACCCTTTTCAATACCCCCTAATATCCTTACTAGTCCTAAGGACTAATAATCCCAACCCATTTTTGATTACCAAACCCAATATTATTGGTAATCCAATCCCAACCCCTTGGAGGTTTATCAAACTGGCATAGTCCAAACCCAACTTATTCTCATTACCAATTACTTCTATCAATCCAATCCCATCTCAAACAAACATGACATTAATAATCCCATCTTCTAATCCCATTTCAAATAAATATACTCATTACTAATTCCTTCTCATTACCAATTCCAATCCTAATCCCATTTTTTTACGAATCTCACTCATCTATCACCGTTATCAAACGGAGCCTCAATGAGAAAGTCTAATCATTGCCAACATCATGTATATGATTTGGGTTGAATTCGAGACAACTAAAGATATATATAGGCAACTCATGATTGAATGATTATATGCACCCTCGAGTAATTTAGGCTGGCCTGGAATGAGAGATGCTTGGCAGCATCGCCCTATAGAGTGCAGAGTGGCTGTTCATCTCAGCAATCGATGGTTCGAATCTTAACCGAGTAATGGATGGTTTAAATTTGTATGTGTTTAGATTCGATTCGAACCGTTTGTGCTGAAATGAACGGCAGGATCGACTGCTCTGCACCCGCTCGACAACATTCTCGGGTTCGGCTAGTCTATGCCGGTCCATTCGTAATTGAGACTTTAGTTATAAAAGATAAAAAGGAAAAAAAAAAAAAAAAAAAAACAGTTCTACTTTCCGTAATAGAAAAGAAGAACTCCGAGAAATTGATTGATTTTGTTGAATGCCGCACTTCAGACCCCATGATGGTCAAAGATACAGATTGATCTCAAGAAAACGATCTACAATGGGTGACCTCAGCCACCAAGGCACACAATTTTTTCTACTATTTTCCAAATCTTTAGTATTACGCACTCTCGTTTTTTTTTTTTTAATTTTTTTAACCAAAGTTGCTATACATTAGCGGAGATTAGGGGAAGTTAGCATATTAGTCGACAAGAGGTTCAAAGGCTATTCATAACCTTAAATTCCAAATGCCAAAAACGGGACTCGACCACTAGCCTCCTACAAGAAAAGAGCAAGAAATACCATTGGGCTACAAGCTGTTTGGCACACTCTCCATTGATTGATCATTGATTGTTGTTCAATTAGGTCAACTCCTAAAATTTCGCATTCATATGTATACTGTATTTGGTCGGAGTCCCTCAAATTCGGGTCATCATGGGCACTAAGCCACTAACAAATTAACAATAAAAACTTAAAAAGGATTTGGATCCTTTCTGGTCTCGGACGGTCCTTTGCTGCTCGTTTGAATGCTCTTTTTGGAATCATCCTGGTAAGTTGGACCGTTACCTTTTAGTTCACGCTCAAAATTTTGCCCATTGGGGTTTCTAAGCATATTCTGGTTAACACGTGTTCCGGAAGTATATATATCAAATGCTAGGATAAGCGATGTGAGATAAAGTCTAACACTCTCCTTACGTGTAATCTGGATGCACGTGGAGGTACTAATTGAGGAGACTAGAAGATTTGTTCGGACGCAGGAGACTCAACCACGTGAGGTGAGATCACCCAAGACCTAACTTTGATACCATATTAAAAAAAAAGAATCATTTTTTTTTTATGAGAACCTTGCTTTCATTGATGTATCATTGATTGTCTTAGCACACCTTTATATAGGCTACACAACTTGGTAACCAAGAAACCTAGACTAATAAATGAAGCACGCAGAACAAGGAAACATAAATATTAATCTAGCCTAAACAGGAAACATAATATTGAAACTTAGAAAACATGGTAAAATTATATTTTATAATATTATGTTAATCGACATTAAACTCAAATAAATCTACCAATTTTGAGTTTGAAAAAATTAAGAAAAATCAGGAACAGCCAAGCCAAACCAAACTAAGAGAAACGGAGAGTAGCCAAACCAAGTCAAGTCAAGAGAAACCCTCAAACTCAAATAGATCTACTAACTCGGTTTGATAGTACAGCAAACCGGAGAAAGAAGAAAGCTAGCTTCATGTAATGTCTAGTGATTTCATTTTGTATATTTCGGGATGATGCCTAATAAAAAAAAAAAGTCAATCAACTTCAATCTAATCATCTTCATCACTTTCGTAGTTTTGGAAAAGTGACAGTAGCCCAGCCCTTGTAGCATTTGTTTTGCACTCTTCTGCCGGTTTGCTAGCCTGATTTGTTGGCCCTTTAGTACTGTGGGAGGCCGAAGATGGTTTCCTAACAACAGAGACAGAAACTCTGACTAACGAAGACTTGAAAATGAGTTTTGGTGCTGAGGAAGCCACTTGCTTTTCTTCATTCTCGGAGCCGTTGCTTGTTTTTGCCAGACAATCCGTGGGGTTACAAGCAGATTCTTCAGAGACCCTTCTCCTCTTTTTCGATCTATTGCTTGGTGTTTCCTCATCGTCATCTTCATCGAAAACCTCATCGGCGATTCTCTGAATAACATCTCTCCTCGGTCCTCCAAATAACGATTTCATGAGAGCTTCATCCTCTTCTTCCAACTTCTTTTCCTGATCTTCAGCCGAGCGCTGCAAAGCCTCCAGCATTGCATCTACACGGACAGTTGCTTGTCTTGACTTCATGGACTTCACTTCATCCAGGGCAGCAAGGATGTCCATCTCTCTTTTCGAGTCCGAAGTTCTGTTCTCCAAGGATTTCATTGCATCTCCTATTTCTTCCTTTTCTCTTTCAAGTTTTTTGCTACCTGCTTCCTCGTCCTCTGCGCGCCAAGGTTCGAAATTCCGCGTTGCTCCTGCCTCGACGACATAGTCTAAATTTTGCGGGTCTGTTTTTATCGTTAACTCTGCAGAGCACTTGGTGCACTTGGAATAAAACCTGAATATTTGGATTCCCGAGTACCTCTCGCCAACGGCGTCTTCTTTGCGGGAGTTGAATTTGGTGCCCTTGTAGATGTAATTGCTGCAGGTGGCGCAGCGGATGCTCATGGGAAGCATCATCCTGACTTTCATCTGTTGGTTCTTGAGCTTCTTCCGCCGCGGTATCTTTGCCGGATCGAAGTCCGGCGGGTAGTACTTGTTCAATACCTTCCTCTCTCCCATCTCTTCTTCTTCTTCTTAGACTTACGAATTGTTCAGAGATTCCTTTTTGAGTTGTGCACTCAGATTGTGGGGATTTGCTTTGGAGCTCCTCTCAAATATATAGAGCAAGAAAACAAAGTCCTAATTGCAAAAGAACTTGGAAAATCTATTCTAGGTCTGTTAATGGACGAGATTGAATCCGAATTCGATCTGAATCGGAATCTGAACTTTATAAATCTGGAAGTAGTAATCCGAATCCAAAACATAAAATTGGATATCCATAAAATCCGGTAGTAGTAATCGAATCCGAAAAAAAATGGGATAGAAAGATCCAGATTGCATCATTCAATCCGAGCTTTGCATCGGTCGCTATTTTTGTCTCTGTTTGCATCAAGATCTGTGTTCTTTCTCTGCATAACATGGATTATCTCCGCATAGCATGAATTGTCTTACTAGTACAAATCATCTCTAATCAAGCACATATCGTCTCTAATCAACGCGCGTTGCTCCTGCCTCGACAACATAGTCTGAGTTTTGCAGGTCAGTCTTTATCGTTAACTCTGCAGCGCACTTGGTGCACTTGAAATAAAACCTGGAGATTTGGATTCCCAAGTACCTCTCGCCGAGGATGTCTTCTTTGCGGGAGTTGAATTTGGTGCCCTTGTTGATGTAATTGCCGCAGGTGGCGCAGCGGATGCTCATGGGAAGCATCATCCTGACTTTCATCTGCTGGTTCTTGGGCTTCCTCCGCCGCGGTATCTAATTTTATCTCCCGGGAAGCCTCACTTCATTGAGCCAAATCCGTCCAAGTTTTACTCGGTGACGCAGCGGAATTCACAAGATTAGCGTACTAGTCCAAACGAGATAAACAACTCGTCGCAAAAAGCAAACCTTGCGCACAAGGAAGAAAGAGAGAATCTCTGCAATATTATTGATAAAAGTTATAAAAGTTTCATAAACATTAGGTTACAGCCCCTTATATAGGCTGAAACCCTAGAAACCCTAAAAATAAACTTAGAAAATAAAAAGTACCATAATTTGGGCTTTTCCTAAAATTGAAAACGGGAAAGAAAAACAAGACTTTCTAAAAATGAATCAACTTAAAAGGAATTACGGAATAAGAGTTACTAACGAAACAAATATTTCCTAAAATGAAAAAATAACGCAATTGAAAGCCTAAACGAAGGAATTAGGGAGAAAAGCACCATTCATCATCAACCTAGGGTTGATGATTATTGACCAGAGCGCGAAAATAAGTCAGCCCACCAAGTTTGGGCTCATTCCGAGCTCGTCTGAATTTTGCCAATTTGGGTAATCTGAAATTAAACACCATTTGGGTTTCCGAGGCTTAGCTCAGTCTAGCTGATCATAGAATTGGGCATTCACATGTTCTACATCGTTTGGGTTCAATTTGTTACGCAGAACAACGAAACATATATATTAGCTTGGCCTAAACATGAAACATAATATTAAAACCTAGATCACATATAGAAAGATTATCATTCTAGGTTGGACTGCAGAGTTTAACAGGTTAAGATTAGGGGAGTGATTTTGGCACTCCTTTTTTTACTAACCGTACTCTCTTTTTTGTTTTTTGTGTGTGAAATTACTAAAATATCCTTCAACTTTGTGCAAAAATCATTTCATTTAATTTTGATAACAAGAAAAAGGAAATATGGAAATGTGAAAGGGCATAAAAGTAACTTCACATACTAAAAACAAAAAAAGAGAGTGTGGTTAGTAAAAAGGAGAGGGCCAAAATCAATCTCCGAAGATTATTGAAGTATTCAACACGAAGAAGCCATAATTTGGCATGAAGAATGACAAAATCCTCTCCACCTTTGGGCCAAACTCAATGCCAAATTTTGGAAATGCCATTCTTCATGCCAAATTCGACATCCAATTTGGTGACGGCTAAACTTGCCACATCATCCGAGCCATATAATTAGGGTTTGGTGGGCTCAACTTTTTTTTTTTTTTTTTTTTAAGACAACTCGAACTGACTGGGACTACATAAACCACCACAAAATCACAAGTATATGGTGGGCTTCGATCAATGTATGTCACCGAGCTTGTAATTGTGCTAATTCATGCAGTGTTAATGTTTTGGTTTTTATAGAAGAACTCAGAGATAGGGAGAATTGTGAACTTGGTCGAGGATTTGGATCCTCTATGAGGATCTCCCTGTGATGATCTTGTGAGACTTTTCGCGTGAAGATAACAACACATTAATAAAAGGATCCAATGGTGGTTAGCATGACATTCATTTTCAGAACCCAAAACGACGGTGTTAGTTTAGAAAGCAAAAATACAAAACGAAGAGAAAACGGAAAAACTTCTACTGTTAACCCCCTCCCCCCACCTAAATGGGATCCGTTAGAACTTAGAACCCATTTATGAACTTGATCCTCTGGATGGTATTAGTGTAGTCCCTTTAAATTTCTGTTTGAACAAAAAAAAAAAATTTTAGTTTAGTCCCTTTGACCAAAGGCATGTTTTACATATCTTTTTTACTTTTTGATAACATATCAAAAAGGGAAATATCTCATATTCTGAAGTGCCAAAAAAGGGGGAAAATCTCCTACACACCCCTTTTTTCGGGTGTCATATGCCCTTACTAATTTTTGTGGCCCTATATGAAATTTGTGGTAATTTATTATACAAACGTAGTGACTCCTTTTATTTTGTGGCTCATACAAGATATTTTGTTGTTAAATTAATATGGATTTATGTGGTTACTTATACGAACTTTTGTGATACTATATACTCCGTATGAATTAATTTCTATGATCCAATGTACGAATTTTGTGGGTCAAAAAGTCGGGAGCAAAGGGCTGGAATAAGAAAAAGTTTAACTTTCAAATAAGCTATCAACATCAACCAAACAATACACTAGCCGTTGGGAGGAGCCTATCTTTGTACAGTTATAAGGTTTTCAGGTGGAACAACCGGCAGGCACCATGATCAAAGCGGAATTAATAAGTAGAAGTATATAAAAGCCTTACAAGGAAAGAATGGATGCGATTATGATGAAATTCAACTGCAACACTCTTTCTAGGCCCCAACTTATTAAGGTCACTTTCAATTTCATGCTTAAATTATTTTTATTTAGCCTTCTTGCTTGAGAATGAGTTACTCCATTTTCTAGGTTCAGGTCCTAATGCTTTGATTTATATAATTGGTGTTAGTATTTTTTTCATACACCTTAGGGCATTCGAATCAGCTTACGTGGTGTATTTTTTAATTCATCAGGATGAATGCAAGGGATCATTTTATGCTTTATTGCTCCTCCTTGTGACAAAAGTGTGTGGGTTCCACGACAAAAAGTCTTGAATCACAAACAAAATACACAAACACACACATAAATGTGCGGGGCTCACACACACACACACACACACTAGTGTAGTGTGGTCTCACACATTTTTGTAAGTATCGGTGTGTTGGTTTGTGGTTCTAGACTTGTTGTCACAGACAACTTTTTGTAAAAACAAGTTCTATGAGTGGGCTTATATAAGGCTCCCCGCAAGTAGATGGTTGGATGGGACTCATAGGATTATTCAATGTACGCATAAATTGGCTCAACACTTTATTTATTAAAAAAACCATGTGCCATGGGTGAGCTTGGGAAAAATTTGTGGTCATTAAAGGAAAAATTTATGGTTTTTGTATGAGGACCCTTTAATGATGACAAATTTTTTTAATAGAAAAATCTATGGTCATTAAAGGGTCCTTGAAAAAATTTGTCATTGGCACAAATATTTATTGATAATTTTTATTAAATTTATGGTAAAAAATTAGATGAAGTCTCCAGATGTAAGATCTTTGGATCCTTAAACGCATGCCATTAAAGGATTATCAAGTGTAATTTATTTTGTTGATCTTAGTATGATTGAGCAAAAGAAAAGTGTAATTTATGTTTTTTTTAATCCGAAAGTGTAATTTATGATTACACGGAGTAATTATGTAGAAGGGTAGTTTAGGTATTTACCACTCGACCAAATGTTTGATAGAAAAGTTACAAACAATGCGAGGAAATGATCACATAATCGAGAGCTCCTCCCCTCACAAGTCACACGAATCTCATGACCGTACTAACGAACTTCAGGTATAATGGGACCCTGTTGGAGAATAGGTCTTGGCCCCATTTTGAACTTTCATATTCAACGATGGACGACTTAGATTTTATCTTAAATAAATGGCTAAAATGTGTTCGATCAAGATGAAATTTGAGCCGTTCATGCTCGGTCGAAGTTTGAACCATCTATGCTAGGCGCAGATGGAGACAACACCCATGTTGTTCCTAAAGGACAGCAGAGTCCCCCATTTAAACAAGAAAAAATTACGGTCTACGGCGTGTTTTGATAATTAATATCCGTCGAGGACAATTTCAACATTAGCAAATGTTCTCACCATACCTTTGACAGACATTAATTATCAAAACATGTCATTGGCCGTCATTTTCCCTTTAAACAACCCTCAAGATCATGTTAAGAGTATACAAAGCAAAGTTAAACTACCTTTTTTTAAAAATGATAACAAACGTTTCTAATTTTTGTAAGGGATTCGACCGTCAGCTTGAACTTGTTTTTTGAGTCATTTCGGATTTATTTGATAATTTAGATTTTTGAAAATTATCCAGAATTTATATTCAACCTCAAGTTACGTTAATTAAGTATCAATTAAAGTAATTTCAAAAGTTACATCTTAAACAAATAGGTTGACACACTGGATTTGATGGCAAATTTATTGTTAGCATGTGTTGATTGTTATCCAAATGTCATCAGTTTTTTTTATATATATAATTAATGTTCCCGATAAATTTTGAGAATAAAGAACAAAAATAACATGGTATTGGGCTCCAAAAAACACGCCAAAATATAGCAAAGCCAGAGAGAGACAGACTCACAGAAGCTGATTTCCATTTTTTATTTATTTTTAGAGGAAAGGCTCCCCTGATTTAAGCAAAGCAAAGCACAGAGAGCGTCACTAGCACAGTTTGTTGGTATGCTTGAGTAGGCTGTTTGTTGGTATGTTTGAGTAGTCTCTCTCTCTCTCACTCTCTCATAAATTACATCATGCATTTCAGTGTGTGAGCAGCCTTCTGTAATCATAACCCTATAGATACAAACATGATACATCTCCTCCCCCACAATCCCCAAATGTTGCTTTGTTGGAGTATTTCTCACCTCCACCCTTCTCAATCAGACATGGTTGAAACTCTATGGATAGAGCCCTCCCTTTGCCGGAAGAAATAGGGCCCATCCAACAAAACCATCAACAAAGTCTCAAGCTTTGCCTTCCATTGTTGAAGTTCGAAAGCTCAAAAACCCAAAACCCATTTTGGGCATTTGCTTTCTGGGTCTCAAAATCACTTAGAAAACTGTGCTGTGGAGCTAAAGCCTCAAATGGGTTTTGTTTTAGAAGGCTCCAGTTCAATGGTATGGTGGTGAACAACTCAGTCTATTGTGCTTCCCCTTGTTTTCTTGAAGCTGAAATGGAGGGTATAGTTGAGGAAAAAATCGTCTTGCAAGAGGAAATAGGTGAGGGTTTTGTTGGTGTGATTGAAGAGGAGTGTAGAGAGAGTAGTTCAAGCTCTGATTTTCTTGTATCTGAGGCTACTATTAATGAAGAACACAGTCACAGTAGCTCTGAGGACTCATCTTCACCCCCTTCATTGAGTTGGCCTGTGCAGAAGCCTGATTTGCCACATTGTTCCAGTTCTGATGTTTCTCAAGGAGGGGAGAAACCCCATTTGGATGAAAGAAAACTGGTGAAACAAGGGTCAACATTATCAGGTATTCATTGTATCATTTCCATTTCAATCTATAAGCAGATGCTTACATTCTTGCATGTTTATTCATTTGTTTGGTATTTTAGTCTTTTTATATTGCTGAATTTGGTATTTTATTTAATGGGTTGTTGATAGAGATTGAGATGATGAAGGAAAGGTTCTCAAAATTGATTTTGGGAGAAGACATGTCTGGTTGTGGAAATGGGGTTTGTACCGCCTTGGCTATTTCAAATGCAATTACTAATCTCTGTGGTATGCTATCTGCTTGTCAAGCAAATCTTTTGTTTGTTTTGGTTTTATGCAAATGCTCCATTGTCTTATCTTTTAACTGTCATTGCTATTCCTATCCCTATTTTTTAGCTACAATGTTTGGGCAACTTTGGAGATTAGAACCTCTTCCTGATGAAAAGAAATTGATGTGGAGAAGAGAAATGGAGTGGCTTCTTTGTGTTAGTGATCACATTGTTGAGTTAATACCGTCCTGCCAAACGTTCCCTGATGGAAGTAAGCTTGAGGTAAATTTAACTCATCATGGATCGCACAAAATTGAGTTTGAAAAGCATGGTAAATTTAACTCATCATGGATCGCACAAAATTGAGTTTGAAAAGCATAACACTATTGCTGTTTTGGGAAGACTAGCAAAACCTAATGGAAACCCTATTCTATGACAAATGCCTGCTTTTCATATTTGGACTTTTAGATTTGAAAGATTGGAAAGAAGAATTTGCATTAGTGTTAAATGCTTGAAGAAGTATAAAATTTGGATACTTTCCCTATCCTTTCACAGTTAATCCAAATAACTCATTCGAATGAGTATAGCTCTATGCAGGCAAAACTAGTATGAAAATTACCAATGAACTATTTGGCTGAAATGTCAACCTGGTCTTCACCCTCTCCTTTTTCCCTGTGATTCAGATCATGACTTCTCGACCCCGATCAGATCTGTACATCAACCTTCCCGCTCTCCGCAAATTAGATAACATGCTTCTTGTAAGATTCCACCTGCAGTTGTTTCTTATTCCATTCTCCCGTTTTAGTAGCTTGTTCCCTCGTCTTATGAGATCATTAGTAATGCAGTTTCCTTTTCGAACAGGAAATATTAGACAGTTTTACCGAGACAGAGTTCTGGTATGTTGATCAAGGAATCCAAGCCTCAGAGGCTGATGGATCATCATCTTTCCGGAGGCCCCTTCCTCACCAAGAAGAGAAATGGTGGCTACCAGTGCCTAGGGTTCCTCCTGGTGGCCTTAGTGAAAATTCAAGGAAGGAGTTGCAGCACAGACGCGATTGCACAAATCAAATTCTAAAAGCTGCCATGGCGATAAACAGTGTTACTTTAGCTGATATGGAAGTCCCTGAGTCATACTTTGAGGGTCTTCCTAAGGTACATAACATTTTATCTGTACCATGAAACACAAAGTTGCAAACTTTGGGTTTAGGGATTTGAAATGAATGAATTTGGCATGAGTAGTAATACAACAACTAGAAACTTTAGTTCAGTTTTACATTTTAGGTCTACATTCCAAGAATAGATTTGAGAGCTTTATATAGAGGGATTACGAATAGCTATAAGACTCTAAGTACTGGAATTCCTCCATTAGAGATTCTACTTGTACAAGACTTTCAACATTGTAGATCTTCAGTCTTTATTTCGCTACTCAATTCTATACTCCAGAATCATGAATCTACCTTCGGTATTCAACCTTCTTAAAGTTCCACAACTCAACATCGAACCTGTTCATTCAAAATCCATTCATCCAAATGGAGCCTCGTTGTTTACTTATTGTGCTTGTATCTGGTTCCAGAATGGAAGAGCTAGCCTGGGTGATCTTATCTACCGATACATCTCATCAGAACAATTTTCTCCTGAATGTCTACTTGACTGCATTGATTTGTCATCTGAACATCAAGCACTAGAGATTGCCAACCGAGTGGAGGCCACAATTTACATATGGCGCCGGAGAGCCAATCCAAAACCCCTAAATAGTACCAGCCGATCCAATTCAAAATCGTCATGGACATTGGTCAAGGAGCTTGTAATAGACATGGACAAGAGAGAATTGCTTGCTGATAGAGCTGAGAGCCTCTTGCTTTGCTTGAGACAGCGGTTCCCTGGTTTGACTCAGACCACATTAGATATGAGCAAGATCCAGTGCAACAAGGTTTGATTTCACCCCTTTTCTCTTTCTGCTTGCCTTTTAGTTGCATCTTTAACTTAAGGAGCTTGTCCATTTCTCAGAAGGTGGCGTACAACAGAACACGCTACTCATTGGATACTCGCTTTGTCATATTGAACCCCTCGTTATTCAAAATCATTAGTTTAAAAAAGTGTGTCAGATGAGCTTATCTAATTGCCTTCTGCTAAACGATAAGGAATATAAGTTTTTTGTTAAAAAATTTAAGTTGGTGTTACGGTACTCATTTTAATATCTCTTGATACGATTTATTGAAATATGGTTTTCAAAACATACGACATATATGCCTGTATAACTTGTTCTCAGCTTATGGTGTCCTTAATTTTTGAAAATAATATGGGCTTGTCGTGTGTCGGTGTCTGTGCTACTTAGTCTTTAATAACATTTCCATGACACCCTTTTCTTCAGGATGTTGGCAAATCCATTATAGAGAGCTACTCAAGAGTTCTTGAGAGCCTGGCATTCAACATTGTGGCGCGTATGGACGATCTTGTTTATGTGGATGACTTGACAAAGCATTCGGATCAAGTCATGTCGATTTCTAAGGTCGGTGTGATTGCTCACAAAGGTGTTGGAATTCCTTATTCCGTGCCCATCTCGAGCACTCCATACAAAACAGCTTTTACCACACCTAGCTTTTCACCTGCACGACTCATTAGCGCTGCAAAAGGGGGAGAAACATTACCATATCCCGATAGCAACAGGCTTCTGCCACGTGGGTTTGGAGTGAAGAAGATTCTGACAGATTATCTTAGCATTGATACAAGAGGGAAGGACTGCAATGGCAAAGTTGAAAGATCAGATTCATCTTCAAGTTTCAGCATTGATACAAGAGGTAAAAACAGCATCAGTAACCTTGAAAGATCAGATTCATCTTCAAGTATAGTTCGCGAGGCTTCAACATCTCAAACTGGAATAGGATCCTCCCAGTGTTCTAGTGACGGCATCAGTCCGCGGATGCGGATACAGGATTCAGTATGGGAAGAGTGATATATTACTACATGTGCTTTGAACCAGTTTTATGACATTTGGGTTCTTGAGCCAGTTCATGTATTTGTTTCCACAGATGTAAACATAGTCCACCAGATTGTTTGATTCTTGTTGTGTCGAGACGTGCTATATGCTAATGACTTTTGAGTGCGGTTGTCCGTTATTTGACATTCCCTGCTTTGACTATTGAGAATTCACCGGGGTGAACTGAGTCGGGGCAAGAAAAAAGTGAAAGATCGCAATGTTCTAAAAATTGATAGGCGCTAGTCGGGCGAAAAAAGGAGCATCTGAAAGCTTAGACGGGGACTAGTTGATTGATCTAGGCGTTAAACCACAGTGTAGCGCCTAGGCGGGGAGGACTTTTAGAACACTTGAAATTAGATATTGTAAGTGTTCCAAATGATATACCAATATAGATCATTAGATCAAAATCTGCATTAGTTGAACTGTCCTCTATTTTGAAAGGCAAAGGGTCTGTGCGAGTCGTACAAAATTACAAAGTAAAGAAATGCTAAAAGAGAAGGGTAACAAAGATGGGGCATTCCGAGAATTGAACTCGGGACCTCTCGCACCCTAAGCGAGAATCATACCACTAGACCAAATGCCCTGATGTTGACATGTCTTCAATATATAATAATTTCAATAATGTAAAACAACCACATTATCTTCTCTTAGAACCTCGATGTTCTGTTTCATGCATAAATTTCACCTAGAACTATTTATATCTTGTGACCCCTAAAGCATTCATTTACTACTATTTAGAAATTGGAAACAACTTGTCTGTAGTTCACTTTTGGTCTGCAGAGAGCACTACGCGTGATCGTAGCCGTCTAAAATGATTTTAATGGACTAGATTTGCTGAAAGTATCCTACTGATAAAAAATTGTAGGGTACTTTATTAAATTTAAATCATTAATTGTTGAGATGAACGGTCGTGATTGAAGCGAACTGACTTCTTTCCAGTTGACTCCTTAGAAGCCATGTCCTTACAAATTTTAAGGAGAGACAAGAAAAAAAAAATCCTATTATGCTTAATGTAGCTACGGATAAATTCTTGTTATATTATTTTTACCCCTCGTTGATTTATGATTTAAGATTAAATCTAAATATTTTTTTATGAGAATGTTTGAGTATAAGAGGAACTTTGAAAGCATTTTTTTGTAACTTTTGGTATTTTGCAAAGTGTAGGGAAAGAAAAAGAAGAAAATTAATTTTATACATTGGAGAGAGCTTGATTTTGTTTTTGAAAATTACATTTGCTTAGTATATAGTATAGATCAAATCGTCGTATTCAACATAAGTTTGATGTTACTCGATCGGAAGCCACTAAAGTAAAATCAAACTGTTCTATTTACGAAAAAACAATCAGACTTTTTCTATCATTCAAAATATTAAAAGTGAAAAAAGGAAGAAAACAAAATTTGGTAAACAGAAGGCATGATTTATTATTTTTTTGGTAACCAAAATGCATGATTTATTATTATTATTATTATTTTTGAACATCAAACAAAAGGCATGATTGAAATTGGATGGCTAACAGAAAGTAGAAAAAGAGAGGTTGAAACAAATTTTAGCATCCCAAATACCAAAAGTGGCCCTTCCCAATTTAAAGGGTCTCTGTCATTTTTTGTTTGGATCAAATGGTAAAGTTTATTAGAAGATTCTAAACAGTAGAGATAAAAGTCGATGGAGCTAAACTACTAGAAGCCAAACACCATTCTCCATACGTCCATTCCGAGCTTTTTTATTTTCCTGTATGATCGGAGTTTGGTCAAGTTTTGACAAGTTTCATCGGGATCCAGGGATGCTGCAAAGCAGCTTCCCGTAAAGCGCCCTGTTGGATTCATTCAGACCGTCTATCTCGGCAATCAGTGATTCGGATTGAAAGCAAATTCTTCTAGGGAGGCCAATTAGGGAAGAGTTAACTTTTCTCTGGAAGAGTTCATTTTTAATTTAAACCGTTGAAAACACTTTTGGACGAATGTTGTGGGGCAATATAGCGCTCTACAAAAAGCTGCTTTGCAGCATCCCGGATCTGTTTTGTCTAGCGTAATTAAATTTAATTCTCGACTCTCAAACCGGTATAGAATTTAAAAAGCTCTCCATGGCTTATACACTCGTTTAAAATTCAAATCACTAGCCTCAGCTACTATTTATAAATCTTAAATATACAAATTGAAGAGGTTACAAAAGTTTATAGTTATTCCTCTCTATTTTACGAGATGTAGTACAGCTTATAATGAAACTCTATCTTACATAGGAGTAGTTGCTATTTGCAAAGGCAGATCTAACGTTGGGGCGAAAGAAACCACGGCATCTTCAAAGTTTGTGATTATTTCGTTATACGTCATGTAAATAAATATCTATGAGCTATGATTAGTAATTTCATCTCTAAAATCTAAAAGGTGAGTTTCGTTTATTCTTCAATTCAAGCAATTTTATCTGACTTTCTAAAACACTGCTCTAATTTTTTCATGACTAAGTATATCAAATAGAGAAATGATTTTGCCACTTTTTTTTTTGTTAACGCCACTCCCCTGCAAGTGTATTTTTGCAGCCTATCAAATATAAGTATATATTAAGGGAAAAAAAAAACTTAACACAAAAGAATTACATCTTATGCGGTAAATAAGGTAGCAAGCATTATATATAAAATTACTGAGTTTGTTTTTGTGAAATTTTCAAAAATATTTTATATATACTAATTACTACCAGGGTTCAGCAACAACGTCGTTGTAGTATAGTGGTGAGTATTCCCGCCTGTCACGCGGGTGACCCGGGTTCGATCCCCGGCAACGGCGCTTTATGTTTTTAATGCCTTTGTTTTTTCCCCTCTCTACGAATTGGTTGTAAAAGTGATGTCAATTGAGCGTGATATATGCAGAGCACAGGTAGAACGAACAGAGTCGCGGCGAAAATCGTTTAAGTTGTTTCGTGTTTCACCTCTGTGCCACTTATTTTTCAGAATTCGATGGCTCGTTTAGTGTTGCAACTTTTCGGGGATGAACTCGTCATAATCGCGAACCCATTTCAAATTAGTATGATTTCATAGAGGCATTATCTAACGACAAACTCTGCCATAAATGTCGATTATTGATTTTGATAACTTGTGATAGTTTTGGTGAAAATTTAGTTCAAATTTATATTTTGGTTTGATTTGTTTATGCAAAATAGATAGATAATCTACTTTCATTGATTTGTTAATTTGTTTAGTTCCGTAAAGCGAACTGCGTTATGAAATGAGAACCGAACCGCAATCTAAAAAAATTGCAATTGGTCCAGTTCTACAAGGTTCAAGAATTGGTTTGATTTCTCAAAATCTCTAATCCAAACTGGAAACTTTTATTTTTTTAATTGATAAGAGAGATCATTACATCATGCATGAATTACAAAATACAAATCACGGAACACTACATCAATTCTGTGAGAGCCCACGAGATAACTAAGACTACATTCTTAATGACGCAATAATGGAAGAACTACATTATCAGACACAGTGGCAGACACAAGGAGGTATCGGGCACCCTGCACAATTCGAAATATTCATGTATATTATACTATTTTTCAAGTGATTTTTTTATAAAAGTCTGAGAAATTGGCCCTTGCAAACCTCTTGGGTGAAATTTTTTTTCTTAAAATCTCTACGCGTGTGTGAAAAGAACCCCCGAAATTTGAAGTTATCACTCATTTTTGGGTCGCGTATCGCGTAAATAAACTTGACACAATCTCGTCTTTTCCTCGGACCTCACAACCCACAAGTAGCAACATATACTTATTGAAACATACTTCTCGCCATCAAGATAATGATACATGAGTTGTGGACCTCTGCTAGTCACAAACTCTGTGTCCGCGGGTGATTTGGACACAAACAAAATAGTACTAACCTCAAATCGTTTTCAATCCACCAAAATGTGGCTCCAATGTTTTGATCTTTACCTTTCACCAGAGGTCTTGTACTAACTGAACTTAACTACCACTGAGAGACACTGCTGGTCCACACCACAATATCCTCTATCAGGACATTTGGTGGTGGTTTTTGGATAGAAAATAGCCTCAAATTTCTCAAGTACGGAAATGGGAATTTGACACTTGACAGCATAGGAAGAAATAGTTGGACATAATCACAGTATTTTTTTTGCCTGTTGGGTCACATTAATCACATACCCCTATACATGAAAGACATTTAACAGTTGCTATTGAACAACATCTTATAAATTGCAAATACTTTTGTGCTGATTGTGTAGAAGTAGGACTGATAAATGAGCAAGCTTAATTTGACAACTTAATGAATTTCAAAAATATGTTCAAGTTTGACTTGTTTGCTAATAAAGTCAATCTCAACAAGCTTTAATTGAGCTGCACGGGGGCAGATCTTGAGTTGCTTGAATTTTAGAACTTCGTAACCTGAACAAGCCGAGTAGTAGTTTATTTTTAAGCTTACTAAATCGATTAAGAGCCAAACACAAGTGAAACATGAATGTGGATGTTCACGAAGGCCCATGTTGGGTGTACTTGTTTCTAGAGTTAATTTTGCAAATGTTTGTTCATATGGTGATTTCGACAGCGGTTCCAGAAACTCGTTTCCCAGAAAACAATCCGTTACCGAGAGAACGTCAAGAAATATTAAAACCATTTCAAACATGTTTCCATTCAAAGATGAATATGATATGATACCGATGTCTAAGGGATTGTAGGGATTACTCCGAGCTTGCCTGAGACATTAAGGTGATTCCATGTCCACAAGTAAAAGAAGAGGCTGAAGATGTTAATAGGAAGTCCCTAAAGCAGACATTCTTCAAAGCAAAACACATAAATTCAACATCTTTTACAGTACTAACACGAAGAAGGAAAAGCAAAAACAAAGCAACTAGGTATAACTACTGAGTACATACATATATTGGTTCTTAAATTTTGGTGCAGGAGGCAACAAATGGCTCTCTGCAACAAATTAACTAGCATTAGTTTCCATCCATCTTCCACAATAATGCAGAAGGCAGGGGAAACTGCAATCCTATAGAAGTATATGACTTCCTGCAAACAAATGACAAAAAGTTAACAAATTTATCAGAACCAAGAGCCAAATGATCTGAAGAAAATTGAGTTTCAACTAACAGATTAAGTTGGCTTCAAAAAAAAATAAAAAATGTATAGGTTTAGTAAAGGGGCAACAATATGACTTTTGCGACTAAACGTAACAGGTTCTTTTACCCTCTGATGCAGTTACACACCGACATACTGGTGAGACTGAAAATCACGTGCATAGGTTGTTTCCCATTACGTATTGGTTCGTTGCTGATAATGGACCAGTCCATGGCCGCTATGACTGCGACTCAACGCTAGTACCGATTTTGGTTTCTAACAGTTATGAACAAGAGTAACTGATGTGATCATAAGTCAATTAATCCTCCTATAACATCATTCGAAATACAAACAAATTCCGCGACCACAACACAAAAGGGATACAGGATTTCAGAAGACGACCCTGTATTGAAAGTATTTCAGATCGAAAGGGCAAACTAATGAGAAGGATGATTAGATATTTAAATGCACAAAATACCTAAATCAGTATAGAGGAAATTCCCATGCCATAAGTGGTGAGCTCTTAGTAATATAAAGACCCTGTAGAAGCAAATATTGGAGGAAAAAATATGTTAGCACCTAGGACGCGACCCTACAAAGGCTAGCTTTCTGGGCTTTATCTTAGATATTTCAAAAAATATTAAGGTAAAAGTGGAGTATAATTTTTTTACTTTTCTGGTTCGTCTTGACGAGATGAATCAATAATTTATAAAAGTTTGACGCAAAACTAAGAAACGTGAAAAAAATTTGAATAAGAAAAAACCCAAAAATCTTAGCAAAACTCAGCTTAATACCACTTTTATAGAAAGATACTTAATGCAAGTAAGATAAGATCCTACCCTGCCACCAATTTCCTCTTGAAGCACTCCCTGAATCATCTTCTCCGCCATCTTTATTGACCTGATGAGTCTGAGACATTTGATTAGCGTTAACAAATTTTCGTGTTTGTGAATCGTTTTCCAATTCGAACGGTCCTCAATAAGTGTGATGTTTCCATGTAAATCTCGTCGAGGCCAGCATAACAGTAATGCTTTTAACAGATATCGCTTTAGATGCATATTAGTAATTGTGTCATGCGCGCCAAGCTCTTTCAATATGCATAAAGTAATGAAGTACCGATTTATCATAACAAGGACTAACCGTTGGGTACGAAGAGGCTTGGGTATTCTGAGGATGAGAATAGATGTCTTGACCGCCATAATATAGCGATGAGCTGAGATGACAAGGTTGTCCTCTTTGCTCCTCGTAAATAGGGCTCGACGACTCCCTATTTGGAACGCTCACATTCTCTCCTTCACTGCTCCGAGAGATTGTATCTGGAAAGAAGTAAGAATTAGCTCCAATTCCCAAAAGAATTCCATCACGAAACAAAAACTTGAAAAGGAAAAACCACAAAACTGAAGTTTCTGGAAAAGATTTGACATGAAACTTACGATTAATTCGTAAATTTTCAATCCGGTACAGAGCAATCAAAGTTGTTCAATCGAACGGGTTAACAGCCTCTAATGTAAAACAGGGCCATCTGAACCAGTGAGGGTGTTCAATAATAGTTCTAGATCTTCCTCATTAAGAACTAAGTAATGGGAGTTGATTCTCCACAAACTCATTAATGAAGGCTATAACAAATTGCAGATTACAAGCATACAACAAGTCCGTTGCGAACGTTTGCAGGCCACATGGGAGCATTTTCAAGTCTAACCGAAACAGGCTTATCCAGTAACAATCCACCGGGTGGGCTTGCCGGCTTGGTGGTCAAGACCTGCGATTTATGTAATTGCTTTCTTCTTAGGTTTCAACTTCAAACTCTCTTAGGTATAAACTCCTGTGGGGCTAACCCAAAAAAAAAAAAAACCTCTTATGGGGTTAATCCATATAATGGGGTTTGTCCCGGCTTCTAGGCTCCAAGCTAGTGGAGTGTGGTGTGGAAATTGGAATTGGTCCTGCGGTTTGTTAAGGTGCAAGTATGCTGACCCGGAGTTATTACTGAAAACGAAGAAAGATAAATCAGTAGTACACAATAAAGACCACACTGATGCCCTCAGAATCCACTAAATCATCATCAACTTAGCAGGGTAGTCCAAACTCCAAAAGTTCAATGGAAATATTTATTTATTATGCAGGAAAAAGGTGAAACATAATTAAACTACCCTTTCGTGATAGACAAGGATATATCGAACGGATCATACCTAAAATGCTGAAAACTAAAATTCAAGCAATCTTGTTTTTAGATTTTACTAATTAATCTTCACAAACCTTGAGGTCCAGGTTTGGTACTCCAAGCCTGACTAGAAGAGTCTTGCTTCTTTTCAATTGTCTCAGAACGCAGAGACTCCCTCCCCAATACCTTAAACAAAAAAAAAGAAAAAAAAAAGAGGCAATTAATAGCTTTCCTTTAAGTAAACATAACTATTAATGACATAATTGACTCAATTAAACTCATAACATAGAAAAGGAAGCACTTGCAGTGCACTTAGACCAGGGTTTTTAATCGCGGCCATATGTCGGCCAATATCGGATCGTACTGGATGATACGTAAGAGATTACGTAACGTCTGATATGATACATGGCGGACTTTATTTAAAACCTGACGTAGACAAATTAAATACCCAAAATAATAGACTGAAATCCCTAAAAGATCAGAGTAAACCAAAACCTCAAACCATCTCACAAAGTACTGATTTTAATTAAACTACATAAAAGTAACGAGAGAAACTTATTCACGTTTCCACCTTTTCCACCGTTAATACGTTCTTTATAGTAGCAACCAATCACGACCGTCCAAAAGTGTTCTGAACGATTTTAATGAAATTTTTCCGAGAAAAAGTTTAACTCTTCCATGGAAAAGTTTCATTAACATCCGGACTGTCCAAAATACGTTAAGACGGTCGCGATTGTCTCCGTAAATAACTATTCATGGCTCCGCCATTAAAAAGATTTTCTCAAAAGTAACAGCTTTAAATTCTAAGTTCTTCGCACAAATGTAGAGAGCTTCAAGAGAAACCACCATGATTTATCCAACTATATAGAGTTCTCTTCACCTCCATGGACTATCACAACATTATAAGAACTTAAAACCCAAAAAAAAAAAATATCAAATCGAGAAAAGCAATACAACAGACAACTTAAAAATGCGGATATAACTGTGTCCAAAACCGTTGGACGCACATGGGTCAACAATCCACGCACACCCAACGGTTTCGGAGACAGTTGTGTCCGAAATTGAGTTTATAAGGTTGTTTTCCTGAACTCGTTGAATCCAGAAAGAACAAGCCCATACAAATGGGTACCCATTTACACCAAGTCAGTGAGTGCTCTTAAATGCCACAAAATCAAAAACAGAACAATTCAAATAACGTAATCAGCAAAAGGGAGTGAGAATGGTACCTTGGACGAAGGGGAAAAGATAGACCCAAAGATTCCAGAAGACGAAGAAACAGAGGATTCCTTTGCACCAAAAAGATCAGAAGTGAACGAGGAAGATGATGAAGCAGAACCCACTTGCTTTTTCCCTTCCATCTCTCTCTCTCTCTCTAAAACACTCCACAATAGAGAGAGGGAGGGAGAGTGGTGTCTGTGTATATATAGGAAAATCACCGCCAAAGAAGGCTCAGAAGGAACAACCCACCGACAGGTTTTGTTAAAAAAAACCAACAGAAAGTGAAGGGAAAAGAAGAAAGACGAAGAAAAAGGGTAGCAGAAAGAAACTGAATTTAAGAGAGAGAGAGAGAAAGAAAGACACGTGATAGAGAGAGAAGGGGGAAAACGAAACCGTCCCTCCCAAATTTTATACCAAGACCCAAACACCTGAGTTATAAAAAAATATCTACACCAGCCCAAGAAAACTCAAAAGAAATCCTCCCGGGATGCCGTCCATTTGCCGTCAATCCCTCCCCTCTCTCTCTCTGGCTCTGGTATCCTGTTGCCGACGATATATATTGGGTATTTCTCACTCTGCGTGGGTTTTACTATATTGTTTTGATCAGTTTCGGTTAGTAGGGCGGGTTTTTTTCCCCTCTTCTTGACTCTTCGGTTCTGCTTGTCAGAGGATATATACCAGATCTCGCCGCGTGGAACAATCTCACGCTTCCCGAGGTGAGATGGCTCTCTGCTTTCTTCGAATGGTTTACCGCCACGAATACCTAGTGGATAATAACAACCCTACTACCATTCCAGAGGGTCCCACCTCAGTCGACTCTTTTTTCCCTCGCCCGTGCAAGAAGTGTTTGGCCGAGCCGAACCGAGCTTAACCTGATTTTTAAGGGGTTCTTACTGGCCGGCCCTCTTTTGTCACTCCTTATCCGTCCAACCCCACCACATTTCAAAAATATCCCACGTAAGTCCAGTTTTAAGTAAATTATCCTAAATACCCCCACTGATTCACCGGTTGCACAGAACCCCATCTAAAACCCCAATCCCGTCATCTGGCCCGTCCCTCGTAAACGTCGTCATCGTCACCATCAGTTGCGAATGGAACCACAACGCCTCCAGATCCTCGTCGTCGGCCTCTAGATCTGACCAGGCATCGGAGACAATCTTCAAGCCATGAGCGGCAGAAGGGAGGCGGTTGCGGCGGGGGTTGAGGAGGAGGGCGAGGCGGCGGTACTGAGAGGCGACGAGGTCAGGATCAGCGACGGCGTGGCGGGGGAGCTAGAGACGACGACGCTGTAGACTTTTTCTTCAAGACCATAGGTATCAATAAGAGGCGAGAGATGAGATAATCCTTGTACATGACTGCATACCTTTTCTTTTCTTTTCTTTTCTTTTTTAATTATAGTAGAAGAATATGTATACATACATCTATCTATGCAAAAACGGAAATGCAAAAAACAACCACCGCCACAGTACGGCATTATTATTATTATTATTATTATTATTTTTTTTTTTTAAATCTAGAAGAATATGTACATATACATACATCTCGATCTGTATGCAATTACCACCACCACCACTACAGTACGGCATACAATAGGATTTTAAGAAGCTGTGAAATGTTAATTTCGAGTTTAATTTGGGGGTGTGAATTGTGTAACCTGGAAGGTGTGAATTCTTACTTTGAGAATGTGATAAATCATAAGTGTAGTTGGAATGTGAATTCTTAATTTGGGAGGCGACGAGATCGGGGTCGGCGACGGTGTCGGCGTGGCAGGGGAGCTGGAGACGACGAAGCTGTAGACTTCTTCAAGTCCGTGACGGCGTGGCGGGGCGAGAGATGAGATAATCTTTGTACATGCCTACATACCTTCTTTCTTTCTTTCTTTTTTTTTTCTCTTTTTAATCACAGTAGAACATATGTATACATACATCTTTGTATGCAAAAACCACCAATGCCACAGAACGACATTTTTTTTAAGAAAAAATCTGGAAGAATATGTACACCTACATACATCTCTGTATACAATTACCACCACTACTACACTACGGCATACAATAAGTGAATTTTAAGGAGCTGTGAATTGTTAATTTGGGGTTTAATTTGGGGGTGTGAATTCTTAATTTGGGAATGTGAATTTTGTCTTTTTTTTTGAAGGTGTGAATTCTTCGTTTGAGTGTGAATTGTGTCTTTTTCGAAAGTATGAATTCCTCATTTGCGTGTGAATTGTGAATTCTTCATTTGGAGGTGAATTGTGTCCTTTTTAAAGATGTGAAATATGTCTTTTTAAAATGTGAATTGTGTCTTTTTTCAAAGAAGTGAATTCTGAGAGTGTGAATAGCGCGAATGAGTGTGAATTTCTGGGGGTGTGAATTCTGCAAAAGGATGTGAATTCGGAGGGTGTGAATTTTTGCGATGGGGTGTGAATTTTGCAAATGAGTGTGAATTCTAGGAGGTGTGAATTCTCGGGAGGTGTAAATTCTGTGGCTTGTGAATTCTCGGGGGTGTGAATTCTCGAGGGATGTGAATCTTTGCAAAAGTGTGTGAATTCTTTTGAGAGGTGTGAATTCTTGAAAGTGTGAATTCTTGGGGGTGTGAATTCTGTGAGTGTTGAAAAGTGAAAAGGGCAAAATAGTAAAAGCATATTTAAAAAGGGCCTGGATGGAATAGCACTTACAAAAGGGGGTTTGCATGGAACCCCCACAAAAAAATAGGACCGGCCAGGAATTTGCTGGATTTTTAAAGTGTTCGTGCTTGGCTTATTTAAAGCAAATCTATAGCTTTAACTTGAGACGACCCTCTATATCTCTCATTGGTGCAAACAAGTTAAAGTTGAGCCGAGTAAATGACCGGGAAACGCAAAATCATAGGAATCACGGGACCGCTTACTAGTACAGGAAAACGGAAGTGCGCTCTTGCGCACCAATTAAAAAAGCCCTTTCCTTTTTTAATAGCGAATAAGATAAGTTTCATAGCTCCAACCTTGTAAAGAGGCGTTGATGACCTCCGTATAGGTTGAGTTGCAGGATACGGGATCCTCATAGTAGGTTGGACCAATATCCAGCTGAGAGAGGGCAGTCTTTACAAACAACACATTGGGAAAGCAAGAGAACGCTTGGCAGTGTTCGAACTTGGTTAGCTCGTTCGAAGTTAATCTAGCTTGAGCTCGAGTCGGATCCAAATAATGGAGCTTGAACTTGGTTTGTTGAGTAGATCAGATCGATGGCTAATCTTTAGGGTTAATTGAGAGTGAAATCACATGATCAAGACTTTTTAATAAAAAAATGACAGGAAGAAAAGAAAGTGGTTTCTTAATAAACCACCTCCACTACCATTGTCCAAGTGGAGTTGTATGTACATTTCACTTTTTCAGTACCTTCACACCTCGTTTTCCCACTTATAAAAGGCTAGGCTCTGTTTGTTTCGGTGTAAAATGTTTTTGATTTATCTATTTTTTTAGTGTTTAGTTGTCTAAAAAAAGAGAAAATTAATTGGGATGAAAGTGATTTACCCTTAAATCTTCCTTCCGTAAGTTATTTTTTGAAATGAACCTGCTGTCTTCTACTGCAATTCTCACTACTCAGTTATCTCGATCGTCAGTCTTGACCACGTTCAATCCCCCCCTCCTGAATTGAATTGAATTGAATTTCACGAATAAATCCTCTCTTTTTCTCTACACTATTTTGTCTATTTGTCAACCAAACACGGAAAAATAAAAGTTTAAAATTTATTTTCTGAAAAATTATTTTACATGAAAAACCATTTTACATCGAAAACGAACAGAGCCTAAATGCTGATACATGTATTCAACTGGGATTATTTTAGACATGGTTCTCAGTAGGAAATTGATTTTGGCACTCAAGTTTTAACCACTGACATTCCACTTTGTGTTTGATCATGTGACATTACAAAATAGAAAGTGGAGTGTTATTGGCTAAAAGTGGAGTGTCAAAATCTCTGTCCTTCTCTATACGCACACAAATCTAAACATAAATGTGCGACGAGGAGAGATTGATGTGTACGAGTTTCACGTGCGGCGTGCAACACCACGTGGATTTCACGTGTAACGGACCGCATCCATAACACTAGTCATTCAGCCATGAGAGTGATCTATATTTAACGTCGCATAACATCTGGTATAGGGCTTGAGCCGGGATTGTGATGGCTTTTCTAGCTGGCCTTGTTTTTTAGCTGGGTAGGTAGTATTCCAGCTTAATTGCTGGGATTGTTTCTTTTATTTGTCGTAAAGGAAATGGGGACCCCGCTGGCCCTTTGGGGATAGCATGGATGGTGGCCTTATTCGGACCGTCCATCCTTGGTAAACGGCTCGAATTTTATCTCGGCCGAACAAAAATTCAATCGTTCAGTTGAGGTAAAATCTAAATCGTCCATTATTGAGCATGAACGACTTGAATGGGGCCAATCCTCGTGCTGTCCCCGATAAGGTTTTTCCCTCTCGTCCTTGTTTTATGTTTGTATAAGTTTTTGTTTACCTCTCAGAGGTTTCAGTTGGGTAGCTGAGCACTTTGCTTTTGATTTCATGATTGCATGTCTGATGTCTCAAATTTAATTCGAAATTTTTGTACTTTAGCTTAAAACTTTTTACGCGTTACGAAGTTTGATAAGATTTGGAGCGAGAGAGAGAGAATTAGATAGTGACATAGGGTAGTGGATGGAATCCGGGTTGGTACTTGTGTTTGCTTTCTACATAATTGATCATGATCTGATTATTGATTTCAGGTGGCAAGAAAAGTTCTTGCAAATTTTTTAGCTCCGGTGTTGATAGTTTGTCTTTAACTAGCCCAAAAGAAAAATTAATCGAGGTGCGTATAAGTTAATCCAGACACACCGTTGAACCAAAAGAAATGAGGGTATTGGATGGGATATGGAGGGGTCCGTTAGGGACAGGTGGAGCCTATCGGATTACCACTGTGCGTCGCCGCATCCCATACGTCGTGTCCAAGGTAAGGCCACATGGAGTGTCTTCAAAATTTCAGCTCAGGACATTGCTAATAATAAATGATCGATGCTAGCACCACATTCACGCCCGTTTACACATCCACATTTCCACACACTTGTAAGTGTGTGTGCAAACGGGTGTAAATGTGGGCAATCCTTTCTTGAATCTATTGTGTTTTTTAATTATTTTTGGTATGTTGGAAGTAAAAAATCTATTGTGTTTGTGAAACGAAGACTCACGGCTGGCCTCCAGTGATCATAAAATCATACTTCATCCGTTCCAAATTGCTCACCCCTTGTACTATTTTGGGATGTTCCAATCATTATCTCAATTATCGTTTTTTTTTTTTTTGCCACAACGATAACAGGTGATATTATAGATCCAAGAAACAGTACATCAAGAGGAAACTCTATCCCTAAACAAGGGATCAAGAAACCAAATAGGAGGGGACTCAGTTCAAAGACTATACCCAACTCCAACTAAACCAATCGCTCCAAACAGACGGAGTACTGCAGAAAACAACCAAAAACACCCACATAGGGGTGATAGAAGCCCCACAAACAGGGAGAAATCCCACACAGGGGACACCAAAGAAAAGAACCAGAAAAAAGAAAAAAAAAACCGATAACGGATCCGGACAGAGTCCGCTGTACCAGAGTAAACTTCATCCACCCACCTAGATCTCCTACTCCGGCGGGAGGAGGATGCCTCCGGCAACAATGATTTGCAAGCCCCTACATCCAAAAGTCGTTGGACTGCACGACGAAAGAGACGGAGGAAGGCCGGCGGATGGTGGTTTGGAGAGGAGGAGGATGGGGTGAAGAGGAAAAGAGAGAAAACCTTTGAGATCTATAATCGAGAGATTAAAAAATCCCACGAGAGGGAGAAATCCCTCCCCTCCCGTCACCCATTAGGGCATAAAACCCTGGGGGGGAGGGGAAGAAGAGAGATGGGGGCGGCGGCTTCTTTAGGGTTAGAGAGAGAGAGAGAGAGAGAGAGAGAGAGAGAGTCTCAATTATCGTTAAAAGATGGTAATTCATTACAAAATCTTTGCTTTTAACATTTTCATTCTCCCCTTTTTTATACATTTATGCTTAGCTAATAACTTTGCCTTCAAATAAGGTTGAACACCCCAAGCGTAAGGCTAGGTCGTCGATAGCATAATAACCTGTAAGACTGGGATCGTACCACAAGAAATCAGAAATAGCTTAAATGGATTGTAGATTTTATATGGTGGATTTCGGTTTTTTAGACGGCCAACTTGGTTTTGCTTTGAAAGTGGAAATGATAAGGAAAAAGACTAGAAATGCGCTTTATGAACTAAAAAAGGCAAGTCTAGGGATCATCCTTCCCTTGACAAAAGCCACTATCAATTCTCGATATAAATCAAACGAGAGTCACGACTGCGCGCTCACTCTCGGAAGATTTAGTTTTAAAGATTACGTTTATCAAGAATGTGATTTATCGGAATTAAACCAACTTGTTTTACTAATGAATTAAACATGTAGGAGGCCACGAGCTCTAGGCATACCACGTGCCAAGATCGCTTGACTAAACAGCATGCCAAGAAGTTAACACCCCTAGTTTAGACAAAAAATGGCTAGGTTAATCCAATTATGAAAATCATGATTTTAAACCTAAGGGTTTGAGAACCAAATAACAACCTAAGTATTTGGAAAAGATTAACCCAAGATTTAACCAATTAACTACTCAACCACACTTAAAGAGCAAAACATGCTAGAAGAATGAGCCATAAGATTTAACTGATAAAAATGAAAACTAACTTGATATTAATAAGGATTTAGTCCGTACAAGCAACTTTAATAATTGGGAAATCAATAAACTAACAAAGCTTACTTGAGTTCTTGAAGGAATTAGCTAAGAAAACTTGAAGATGACAATAGAGTTCTCTAGGAAAGTTCAAAGACTTAAAGCTAAATAGAAGAGAGCTTGCTTAAAGGGAGGAGAGAGATATTTATATAAAACCACATTTCTCTCAGTAGAAATATCTAAAAACTTGCCAAAAGTAGCAAGTATGCTATAAAAGAAAAGTTGAAAAAGGAGGTAAAAACGTAGATATTTCTCCAAGTAGTACCTGTACTGGGTCTTCAAACGGCTGGAAAATCACAACTCTAGCAAGTGGGTACCGGTATTGGCCATCTCCTAGTACTGGTACTAGATTGGCAGATTTCTGTTTTAGGCCTGAACTTGGTCCGAACAGCCCTCCGACGACCTGAGCATATCTCACCACTAAATTAAACCCCCGTCGGGACTTGGTGGGGAGCCGCCATGTAGCCTTGGATACTCGGATGCTTCCGAGAGTGATTCATGGCAATAAAAACCGTCTTAGATCCACGTTGTACCTGAAACTATCCAAAAACAATCTTACGTGCAATATTGAATAAAAATGATAACTTAAAGACACAAACGCTACAAAGTAGAGGACTTTAAGTACCAAGATTATACAATCTTGGACGCTTATCAACTTACTTTTTTGTCTTTTAGAGAAAAAAGTACATACACTTTCAACATTAAAAAACAAAGAAAAAGAGTGGATATAAAAAAGGGATGTGTGAAAATACTCCCCCCATTCTTTTATTTTTATTTTTATTGTAATTAGGAAGAGAAAGAAATACAGGAAATGAGTTTGGCTTGAAATGCATTTGATGGTGAGACAACAATTGTGAACATGGTGTCCCCGGTCATTTTGGGGACACCGTAATTTTTGGCATAACAGAACCCTTACAAGCATAACAAAAATCATTACAAGTATAATAGAACCATAACATGGCATAACCAAAGTATAACCAAAAACCAATTAAGGCATAACCAAAAATCAACCAAGGCATAACCAACCAAGTTATGCCTTGTTATGGTTTTGGTTATGCTTATAATGGTTTTGGTTATGCTTGTAATGAATTTGGTTATGCTTATAATGGTTTTGTTATGCCAAAAGTTACGGTGTCCCCAAAATGACCGGGGACACCGAAGTCATTCCCCTAATGCTTGGTGAAGATGTGAAGTATGAGAGGTTACCCATTAGTCAAACTAAAAGGGATGATGCTATGGTGTCCCCGGTCATTTTGGGGACACCGTAATTTTTGACATAACATAACCCTTACAAGTATAACAAAAATCATTACAAGTATAATAGAACCATAACATGGCATAACCAAGGCATAACCAAAAACCAATCAAGGCATAACCAAAAATCAACCAAAGCATAACCAACCAAGTTATGCCTTGTTATGGTTTTGGTTATGCTTATAATGGTTTTGGTTATGCTTGTAATGAATTTGATTATGCTTATAATGATTTTGTTATGTCAAAAGTTACGGTGTCCCCAAAATGACCGGGGACACCGAAGTCATTCCCAACTAAAAGTAACAAAAAAGAAAAAAAAAATTGAACTCCCAGTAATTGCCTCCGCCACTACTTGACTAATCCCAGCTCCCAAAGTCCCAAGTTATCCCATCGTCCACTAGCGCAACCCATTTAAATCCGGAACGCCAAATAAACTGCCCCGAGAAGTTCTGAATTTAATTAAGATGTGGAGCAAATAACTAACAAATGATCATTCTACCAGGGTACCGTTGATCTGGTCTGTGGATCAGAGTGCCACACCTCTGCTGGTCCCTCGAGAATTTATCATGTGATGTTGGACAGTGACAGAAATGGCATGCCATTACAAATACACAGAAACAAACATATGATCAGATCAACACAGAAACTGATAAAACGAGATGGGGCTTTAATTTGGTGGGTTCTGATTTAGCCATATATCAATAATTCTCCACCTTCTCTCCCACTGTCAATGTCTAGTTTTTCCTTTGGATTTGTGGCCAGAGCTCGAGTTAGTCGTAGCTCGACTAGGAGTAATAGATAAGCTCAGCTTATATGTATATGTTTGGCTTGTTTAGTCTGTTGAGCTCGAACATCTGGGCTCAATTCAGCTCAAGCTCACTAAATTTTGAATGAGCAAAGCTCGAGCTTCACACACCAAATATTTCAGATTGGTTCAAATAGAATTGAGCTCAAACTCATTGAATTTAAATGAGTCGAACTCAAACACTTTAATGTTCGGCTTGGCTCGTTTGTTTACGGGCGCACAGTTTTCTTCCGTACTTGGAGCAAAACAACAGTTGATGAAAACTCCACCTCATAAATCCACAAAAACATGAGTCGTGGGGGCCTTTTGATATTGAGCAAAAGTACCAAACACTACCTCGAGACAATTGCGTCCGGAGTCTAGACTTTTTATTTAACATATTTCTCCAAGGCATGAAACGGTTACTGGAGACAACTTCCTCCCCTCTTTTTTGGGGAAACTCCTCACCGGCCATACAGAAAATCTACCCGCACCGCTCTGTTTCATCACTCCCTCCACTGCTCTCAATCTCACCGCTCAAAAGTGCTTTCGGTGGTTCAAATTTTAAAAAAACTCTTCCAGACTCTGGACCATTAATTGCCAAGACAGACGATAAAATTGAGCGCTACGGTGGGCCGGTTCAATGTCTCTATATGAATTAGCAGTTTTTTTATCCCTCTAACCCTGTTCTTGATCCAATGTGGAGACAGAATATGTTCATTATACCTTTCAATTTCATGACTCATTTAGGAATAACCAATTCACGGGGCGGTTGCAGTAATCACTAGCCATGACTGCTTCCACCAAACAAGGCCGAAATGCCCACTTCTCTTGGGTTTTATCGTACCCGAAATAAGTGGGCTCGTTCCATGCACCTGGGCCCATCCAGCATTACTCAAATACGCAGATTGTCACAAAATTATCCATAGAGCAGCCCATCAAGTCCTAGCCTGCTGGGCCTTTCACTTGTGTGCTTATTTTTTGCACCGGCCCGTCAATAGACCTTATCTATACAGGTTTACTCCACTGGCCCACCAAAATAGATTAATTTTGGAAAAATGAAGGCCGAAGACGTGTTTTGATAATTAATACCCGCTAAGGACATTTTCAGTATTAATAAATGTTCTTAACTTGTCATTGGTAGGTATTAATTATCAAAGCATGTCATGGGCCGTCATTTTCCCATTAATTTTGGTCCGTGGATCATTACTAGTTTTTCTTTCCACCCGAGGAAAAGCCTACCGATCCCCATCCATAGGGGAACCCACCGGACTTAGAATGTTCGGACGGACTGTATGTCAAAGCCGATCAGAAGGAAAGATTGATTTTCGTCACCACGGTACGGGCTCCGTCACTAGGCCTCAACCGTAGAGCAAGTTAAATTAGAGCCATCTCTCCTAACTCCCTGATCTAAAGTATTAAATTGAAGACCGGGGGAATAGGGACAACCTTATGTTTGCTGCTCTAACCACTCGAACGACCCACGTGGGCGGTAGATCATTACTAGTTGATGATCATTCTTGTGATTCTTCTAGAAACTGTTGCACTACGAAGACATGTCTGACTGAAGTGATTTATTTAAAAATAATTCATATGCTCGATCACACGTTAATTTTGATGACTTTATCAAGTGAATCTTTCCAATTTGAACTTCTGGAAGCTCTCAATAATCTATTTGCGTCGGTTGAGAAAAAGACTACAGAGAAAAAAACCCAATGCCAATTTATGTTTGACTTTTAAATCGACAATTACCCAGTGGCCAGTAGGAATTAAATGCCACTGAAACCGTAAACGAAGGTTTAGGTGGGACGAAATTCTGGACATCTCGATTGGAATGTAAATTGGTTTGGAGTTCAGACTCGAGCATTTATAGAAGTATGTGCTAGCGTTTGGTGGACACGCGATGCGTCGCGTGTGTAGATTTCTCAAATAAATAATGATCGAACAGGACAGAACCACACGGGCAAATTTCCCTGTATGTGGCTCGTCCGTGATAACTTCAAGTGAAGGGAAGAACATAAATTAAACTAGTAAAAGAATTGCCTTGTAGTTGTGGGAACACAATAGGAAATCCACCCTCTATAGGCCTAGGATGTGAAATACACATATCGGGGATAGGTTTGCCATGTAAAAGTGGAACTGGTAACTGTTTAAGGGCAAAACGTGGGATGGGATTAAGGTGAAAAACTACCACATTCAATTTACTGATTTGTCCTCAACAATTCAACAATTCACATCAGTTGTACGGTGTGAGCGGTTGTAGTTTATCGGTATTTTGAAAACTCAAAAAGTGAGCCAGCCTCAGTTTTGAGTCTATATGGAAATGAAGCTCTTCCTCTTCTTTTATAAAATAAAAAATAAAAATAGAATATATACTCTATAGGGAAATGATATTGACACTCTAAAAATTGATGCAGACACTCCAAAAAAATAAAGAAAAATGGCTTTGGAGTTTCATTAATTTTGGAGTGTCCGTATCAATTTTTTGAGTGCCAATATCATTTCCCTACTATATATTGTATTGCAGGGATGTTTGAGAAGCTTTCTGTGTGTGACAACTGACCTAAGCTTTCTAAATAAATTTACCTTTTAAACTATTTTGAAATCTAATGTTCCAAACAATAAGATATATAACTTTTAGAATTTTTTTATAAAAAAAAAAAACAAACTATTAGTTAGGGATCAAGCAAATTTGTTTAACTATCCATCTCATCTCTATTTAAATATATTGAGTTAAGTTACGTTTTTAAAATCTTTTTTCTTTCACTCGGCGTGCATAGCAGTAATATATAGCACGTTTCATTCTAGTTCAAAATTATTCTAAAAACTTCCTAATATGCCTAACTTTTTTTTTCCTCGGCAAACGAAATTTTTATAAACTCGAAAGGGATACATCGAGAGAGCGAATGAAAAGAAAATAAAACAAACATCCAACAGATAATTGGATGTAAACACACCTAATTTGCCTAACTTCCTAATATGGCCTCTTGGAAAAGACAGGAATTTTTTTTTTTTGTGTGTGTGTGTGTGGATCCGTGCGAGTCTAAATTCTCTAAATTCAAGGGTGTTTTGGCTTTATAATCCTGCTGTTATTTGCTATATAAGGAGGGAGAAGAATCAAAGGATTTGCCTTCATATGGTCACAGCAGAAGAGTATGCTACTTCTGCATCCATTCCTAGTGTGCGAGAGTTCCTTGGCTCCTTTCGAATGGTGAATCCATCCCAGAAGAATAATGATCTCTCTGGGACTTTGGGGCATTCTTGGATATGGGCATATTAGGTGCGTCCTCCTCGGCTTGTATCTTGGCCTTGTTGCTACATTAGCTTTTTATTAGTTTCTTTGTGCTGTTGTTTTCGTGATTTGGTACTCGGGCTGAAAGTTTGTATGGACTTCGCCTGGTCTTTGTTTCTTGGCTTGAGCTCAATAAGAATTGTACTTTATCAAAAAAAAAAAAAAAAACTGGAAACTTAAAATTTGGGTTGGAACCCACTTGATATTACAGTATAGTTATAACTGGTATAAAATGGTCTGTACAACGAAAATGAAAAACTATTGTCGAGATATATCTTGCTTCCAAGGAAGGCATTGTAAGTTAGAGCAATTTGGATTAATCCCTGTAGTACTCGTGCATTCTCCTCCTGGGCCATCGCAGCACTTGCACACTACTCCTAGTGTTTCAAAAACCTTCGAAAATCCTATCGAAAAAACAAAAGACATTCCACAATCAGTAGGTGCAACAATATCCCTTAAGAAGTGGACCTTATCCGGTTTCGGATTGGGGTCGAACTAGACAGTTGAAATCTAGGTCGTCCGTCCAGACAATCAATGATTTGTATTTGCTGATAGTCTATTAACCGATCTTTTATCGGTGAGAAACTACCAGCAATTTATTTTTTATTTTTTATCATTGATTGTCGAGAGAGGTGATTGAGATCTGAACTCTCTTTCGGTCAAAACAAAGATCGGATACGGATACAATCCGATCCCATCACTAATCTAGAGAGACAAAAGAGGAGAGATTCAGTAAATCCTTACTTTGTTGAGGTAGGAAAGAAAGGGGTCTGGCTTCTGTAAAATTGATCACTAAGAGCAACAAGAGAAGTAGAGAAGGCTTTAACAAAGAACCCATGTTTTATTTTGGCCAAGAACCAGGTCTGAATGTGGAATACTGATGCTGAATGCCTGGAACTGCAGAAACTGAAAGAAATTTAAACATAGCTTTATTGTACAAGACGTGAGGACTTATATAATGGTGGGTCTTTGCTTTTACTATAAAACAAGTGAAATCTAGAAGGTGTGGTTCTTTTTTTCCTTGAAAGCAGATCTACCAGAAGAGCCAAAAAAAGGTGGGCTTCTGGAATAGACAAACTGTTGGATGAAGATGTGCCACACGTTTTCAGTTTACCTTTACGTTTATTTTTTGAACGGAATGTCCAAGCCAACTTGCACGCACCTAATTCTAAGGTGTTCAAGTAACGACAAGGCAAACTTTCGGTGATCTCAAATTTTGGAATGTTAGACTTTCGTGAGATTTGAACTTATGACCTATTGAAGGCAAGCATTTTCGTTGCATCCTCGTGTCCACTTGACCAAGCCCCTTTTACTTTAGGTTGTTGTGAGTTGCCAGGAAGCTTCCTTTGAAACTCTAGCGATGGGATGTGGGCCTGCCCACCTACAGTTGTTGCAAAGTTTCTTGTGGTGGGTTTCGCTTTCACATGGTTGGAATCTTCCAATTATATGCTTGGTTTAGATTCAGTGTCCAGAATCAAAGAAATTGGTGCTTGGACAATAAAATCTGCACAGCAACAAATATTCAACCATCCCTCAAGTTTTGCAGCCATATATCACCAAGAGTAAGCGTTATACATACAAACGGTGATTGTATAATTTTGGAATCCTCGTTGCGAATTACTAAACGCTCGCACAGATTATCAAATGTTTGATTTAATCGTCGACAAGTTAGAGGTATTGATTTGAATCGGCTTGTTGACAAATTTAGTGGGAACTGGGACTGTATTAGAAATATTGATTGGGCTATCAAGTAAGAAATTATAGAGTTGTTATTCAGAATATTCCAAGAAATGATAAGGATATTCACAGGCCTCCATTTGTTAACCTTTAAACTTACTGTATTGGTTTTGATGTTAGAAACTTAGAATCAAAATTTCTTGTAGAATTATTGACCGGGGGAAATTACTTGGCAATGCCTTTAAAACTTCTTGGCTGGATTTTAGTCTCTCTTTAGATTTTCGGTCGAGAAGGATTGGCGTATTTCTTCTCAGAAAAGGCTAGGAACACACGTTAACAATACCAATCCGGGCACTGCTGCGTTATGTGTTCAAAATCGTCGGATACACGTATCTATTTGCATAGCAAACTGTTTGGAACACAAATGTCAGGCTCAATGCTCTAAATCTATGAACACAATTGTGTTTGGCTCAACGTTCTAGATCTACGCTTCTAGCCATGCTCGCTTTTAGATCGAACTCTTAATTTTCAGGAGAAAAAATCATGTTTGCAAGAACTGAGGACTGAAAGCGAACTCTGATTACCCATGCTTACTTTTAGATCGAACTTTAGTTTCCGGGAGAAAAAACACGTTAGCAAGAACTGAGGACTGAAAGCAAACTCTGAGCAATTGCGTCTCGAAACACTCTTTAAGTCAAAATAGACGCGTGTAAGAGTAATTTGATTATCACATTCATAACCACAAACCACCCATCTACTCATCTTCAGAATGGTTAAAGCTCGAGCAATTCAGCTTATATACTATTATCGGTTAATAAACCGATCCAAAATTGTACTACCAAATCAATCATTCGAATAACAAAATAGAAGTGAAAATATTACTCTATTCTTCTATATCAGCAGTTATTCATCCATTTTTGTCATATTACGCTAAAGAAAAAAAAAAAACTTATTGACTGACTGGGACACCCAGTTTTAGGAAAAAAAATAAAAATGTCATATCTGTCTAATCAAATTTCAAAGATCCTTGCCACAATTGTCTCCAATGCCAATGTCAGGTAATCACATATAAGCGGGGGCGGACCCACATTGGAACACGTGCGTGCCCCCAAGCCTTTTTAAAAAAAAAAAGTAAAAAAATTTGTTTTTGATATAAATATATGAAAGTTTCATTCACTTGTACAATACATTACCTTGGTGTTGTGGCTTTAGGCTTTCACATAAGTTCTACCCTCCGGGCACCTGGGTTTGAATCCCAGAGGCCTCATTTGCTTTTTTTTTTTTTTTTTTCCATTTTTATTCTACCTCTTTCCTTTATTTCTTCATTTTTGTCCTATCACTTTGTATTTTCCTTCAAATCCAAAATATTATGAAAATCAAATTTACTAAATTACTATATTCTTTAATTTAATTTCTCTTGACTAATTGGTAATCTTACGGTTGCCACCGCAAGAGCTGAAAGAGTATATGCAGCACCGTAGAGAAATTTGAAGACAGAGAAACCAAAAATCTGAGACATGCTCTGATATCTAAGCTCTACCAAAGCGAATTTACAAACAGTTACCCAGTTACCATTTAACAAAAACTTCCTCAGTCGGAAACAAAAATCCCCACTATGCACAAGCAAATAGAGACAGGGATGGAGAAATTGTGTAAACTCTAAATATAATCATCTCGAAAGGGCTCCAGATCGGGATGATTCGGGCCACTCCTCCGTGGGTCTCTGCAAAAAGTTGCAACAAAAAAAGTATGTCAAACCACTGATCGAAAGCAAGAGAGATACTGGGAGTCTGGGACACACTCCTCTGGACGTCACAAGAGAAAACATATAAACATCTGAACGTGCTAATATGGGTCAGTATCCAAATTAGATAATGGAATTCTCTAGTTATTTCCAATAATTTTGTATGGTTGAACAATCTCCAAAACTTTCCAACCTCCCGCATGGACGAGAGAGAATTATCTTTTCCCTTACATCCACTTTGAATTCATGTGAAATTTAAGGTAGGACTGCAGAACAACTAAACATTTAATTATCCTTATGATGACGGTGTTTACATACCCATATTCAGTTTTTGGATGCATATCCCAACAGTTTATAGTTAAAGGTTAAGAACGTTCCGATGCCTACACGCATACCAAATTACCAACCATACACCCACCCGATCAAGTGGCAATGTAGATCACCTTAATCTAGGAAGTGGGAACACAAGTGTATAGCAACATACCCAAGTTTGGTGGACATCGAACATATACCTATTTGAGTCAGGAGACGCCCACTGGATCCAAATGCCAACTTACGAGGTGGAAAATGTTAATACATCTTAAAGCCCCTAAAAATCCAAAATGATAGTTCCACTCCGCCTATCGCTTACAGTCTCAATATAGTAGAACAGATTAACAGCAATTTTTGGAAATCAAATCGTTGGGGAGCCATGGCAATTCCTGAACCCAAATACAGTTCAACAGCAGGCATTTTGAGGAAAGCTGCTTAAGAACCATTAAAATTTTATTAACTTGAAGTTGACCCATTCTGCCACTGCAGTGATATTGTCCCATTTCAGGGGTCTTGTTTTCAAATTTTTGATGTCTCATTTTCTGTATTCTAGTTTGGAAGTTCTAACCTTTCCCATATTACCTTTCTCAACCTTTCTGCTCCCATGAAACTCATTCAAATAAGACAAAAGATACTTTTGTAACTATGCAGAGATGTTGCCGTTAACTTTGTGTATAGCTAACTTAGACACCTAAACAAATGGGAGGCATGAACTAATAACTACCGAGTATGTATTCTATATGGACAAAAATGGGAGGGATGCAGTCACACGACTCACAACAAATAACTAATAGTAATAATGTGCATACAGGCAGTCAAATTTGATTTCCCCTACTTATTCTCCCAGTTTAGACAATCATGAGGAAATAAAAGGGGATTTCATATGCATCCAAGTACCTGACAAATCGTCCAGGCTCAAAACCAGGAACGCCTGGAGGGCCATAAGGATCGAATCTTGCACCCGGTGGAACACCCCTGCTTCAATTAAAAAATACAAATTGCAGAGAAGTTTCAATATTAGTTCTAAAATTCACTTGATCAAATAGACGAGCGAAAAACAGGGTCAGGAGGGAGCGGTTATTGAACAACTCACGGTAATCCTCCAGGCAAAGCAGGATCTATCCCCCTCCCACTCCCACGAAATAGAGGATGGTCAGGTCCTGTGTTCAAATGATAAACAGATGTTAGGCCTAATAGTCCACTGTATCAATTCCTGAACCAGTTGAAAAAATAAGGTCAATTCAACAAACCTACAAACATGCCCCCGCTACCAATGCCAAAATCACCTCTGAAAAACAGTTGAAGAAATATAATCAGCACTTAACTTCAAACTACTCAATAAAAAGGAGCACTCACCAAGAGAAATCATGTGACAAAGTAAAAGACAATAAAATAATCAGGGCAAGCAATACCTGTTAGGGTACATTCCAGCACCAGGCCCTGGAAAGAGATCGCTGAAACCACCAGGATTCACTGGCGGATAATCAAATCTTCATGTTGGACAACCAATAAAGTATTATAAGCCTCTTATTTTGACAAGTAGCACCAAATATCATGAAATTAGATAAGACACTAGTACAGAAGCGATCTTCAAGAACAAACATCTGATTCGGCCATGAGACTGGCAGAATAATATCCAAGTTCTATCAAGAAACAAATCAGAAGGTCATTTAGGCTAGAGAACATTTGGAAACTTCCACAAACAAGTTAGATAGTTTACTCAATTCAAGAGAATAGCTTGGCTAACTAGGCTTAAGCAAAGCAACAAACGAGTCATGCCAGCCGTTAACACAGGCATATTTCCTGTACAACTATTTAGGTCCCCTAACTCATGTCCCATAATCTAACTTGGGCTACACCCAGAAGGTTAGGTATCTTGGGCACCTAGAGCTCAGTTCATCAGGTCCAAGCTTTCCTGCCCAACTAACATCATAGACAAATGGAAACTACAAGTTTCACAGTGGGCATCATAAATGGGAGGAATAAGAACTAAGAAAAAAATTTGAGCCCATTCTCCAATCGAAATGTCACTCCAATCAGTATTTATCAGACAATTAAATTGTTTGATCCTCCACAAAAATCCAACCACAAAGACTTCAGCCTTTGGATTTTGCTGACGACACAGAATGGGCAGCATTATAGCATCACACACAACACACACACACACACACAGAGAGAGAGAGAGAGAGAGAGAGAGAGAGAGAGAGAGAGATGGGGTATCATAATCATAGATTGTCATTTAGCATCTTAAAAGTTAAAATACTCAACCACGAAGATCCCAACTCAAGTGAGCAATGATCTATGAACGAAAAACATGACTGATGCATGCAACCACCAATAATGTCGAAATAAAAATCAACGTAATGCGTAATGCGTCAACCGCAAAAAATTCCTGTAGTTTAAGAGTACCCTGGAGAAGGTTGAGGCCTCTGAATCTCACGTTCAGTGTCTTCCGTATCCCTAGTTCTAGAACTGCAAAAAGACACAGTATGACACCGTGTCAATCCGGAAAACGAAAACATGAGATAAAAAAACTTAAAGCTTAGAAATAACCATAAACGAAACTCTCATCTGTATAAGAACCTGTCAGAATATTAGTTACCCATGTTGTGGCCTAAGAAGCATGGATACAATCTTACATACACGGCACGACATGGCATGGACAAGTCATTTTTTCCCAAAAATTAGGACACAGACTCATTCAGGATGAGGAGAATGAGTAAATCAATGATTATATATGCAGTTCGATATATTTGGATAAATTAAATCATCATCATCATCATCTTCTTAACAATAAAGTAATGAGATACAGTCAATGGCGTATCCGGGTCGTGTCCAATTGCCAAAAGTCGGGAACACCAATATGTCAGCCCGTAGGGCGTGTCCATGTTCCTTAGGTGTCAGCCCACAAAAGCCAACAATTTGAATAATCAAATTAAGTCCAACACCAAACTACCAGAAGTTTCTCCTGTACAATCTTAGAAGTTACTACCTCGGTTTCTAATTCTTGCCTTCTTGGTCTATTATTCCATTTTAGGATGTTCAAGCATGTTAGTCCTTTTTAAAGTAAGGTGTAAAATAGCTAGCTTTAAGTATCCTTCCGACTGTAAGTATCCCAGAGTAGTTTCCGACTGTAAGTATCCCAGAGTAGTTAGAAAATAGGTGCAATGATGGAAATTGGGGTGTCCAATTTAAACTCCAGTACATGTTTTCTAAAAAGTTATCACTCCCAAAAGAACCACCATTAAGGAACAGAGGGAGTTGACCGTAGTACCACCACGAGATTATTATCATTAGTAGTTGGTCCACCAACCCAGTTACAGTAAGTAAACTTAATTCAAAGGGAAAAATTGAAAGCAAATAATCACCTTGAAGGCTTAGTTGATGGACTCTCCTTTGGAGTACCAATGATTTTAGACAAAATCTCTTTATCTATTATTTTCACCAGCTGCTCAAAATTCTTGTACTGCACAGCATAATTGCTGCCCCCATTCTCCGTTACATAATCCCCAATGCTGCAAAAACACAACCAAACCCCCGAGAGTTTAGACATTAGCACACATGCAAAAAATAAAAATCCTTAGAAATATGCAATCAAATTGCAAGCCTCGCGAGATAGAGGAAACCCTAACTTGATTTCGAGATGAATAGGTTCCGAGCTGTCTTCACACAAAGCATCAACAAGCAACTTGTCATTCATGGTCAGGCACTTAACTAGTACCTTTTTTGAATTCGCAGGGTTTGTGTACAAGAAAGCGTAGTCATCATCCAGCTCGTTCCAGTTATCTACCCCTACCTCATCTACCCATCAAAAACCATTAGTACAGCGTAACAATCACGTGCATGCAGTGGCAGACACAGGAAGGGCCGTACAATCACTCTTTCTAGGGTAAATTAATTCATTGAGAAAATAAAAACAGCCCAGAGGCACACCAAACAAATCAAACCAAAACACCCCTCAACCCCACACGGGGACACAACAATGGGAAAGCAACAAGCAACACCTGATCACAGCCTCAAGAAAAACCAAGGCAAACAAGCCCAACACAACAAAACCTACACTACACAGAACAAAGAGAAGGACAAGGTTTAAAAATTCTGGAAGACGAATTCCAGTAAGTTAAAACATAGTCAGTACATAACGAGATGCCGCGATACGAATGGATTTAGGCCTGCCTAAATCTGAGTGAACAGGTAGAGCCTCAATGAAAAATACCGACCCACTTGATTGGGACACAAGGATCGGTTTGAAGTCAGTATATAACGAATTGGGCGGTATAATTACATTCTTTTTGTACAACGATTTTGATATGCAAAAGAAAAAATTACGGGTATTTTTGGAACTGAAGGATTATGAGACATGGGTTATGACCCTTCCAAACGCCCAAATAATGAAATTTCCGTGTCGGCCACTGATACATGTTATAATATGTCTAGAGAGAAGGGGGAAGGGGGTATACCAGAACAGGTGGAGGAGAGGGCGTCGTCCGCGGCGGCGGGGGCACCCGTGGCATGGAGTACGAATCCTGCGGCGACAAAGGAGGCGTGGACGGCGAACGCCACCTTGTCGGCTTTGTTCCTGAAGGACGGCCTTGCGGCCCTGATGACTGCGAGCACTGACTTGTCATCCACCATTTTTCCCGGCGATGTTTTTCGTGTCGATTGGATTTCTGGTGGCACCGACTGGAGCCTTGGACGTAGATAAAGAGGAAAGGGGCGGTTGCTTCTGCTTGTGACAAAGGAGTTGTGAGTACGTGATTTATTCACCGCCCACACTAGGGCGTGTTTGGGAGCTAGGGTGGTGTTACAATAAAGAATTTTGGGACCGACTTAGAGTGGTACTGTGCAGTGAGGTGTATACTGCGTTCTTATGAACTAACGGAATTCATAACCCATAAAAATTTGGTGTAAAATTAACTAATGCGAAAAAAATTCAAATAAAAATAAAATTTTCAAATTTAAATTAAATTTAAGGTTTTTTTTTTTTTGCGTTTGTTAGTTTTGCACCTCACTAAATTGGAAAGCTTTTTTTTTATTACTTTATTTGATTTTTATTTTTGTTAAAAAGTGGTTATTCTTCAAAATATTTGAGTAAAAGTAAAAAAAAATACTTTTCCGATTTTTCTCATCAAGACGAATCAATAATTCACAAAAATTTGACGCAAAACTAACAATTGCGAAAAAAATTCAAGTAAGAACGAAAAATGCTAAAAATTAAGCGGAACAGGGTCTAACTTATCCGTTATCATTTTGCATTTTGCCCTTGTAATTGTTTAGGAGCCAAATTATGAAAATGCACTCTCACAATGTATTCTCAAAACTACACTACTACACTATATGGGATCAATTTCAGAATCAGTCATGTAGGAGCTTTTTCATTCTAAAGAGATGAAAAGACCTATCTACCCTTGTTCGTATTAAATGTGTATATAAATTGTTATTATCCTCACTTTAAGGTACTTACAAACTGTTTTTTTTTTTTTTTACTTACAATTATTTGTATTAAACGTATATAACGCATTTTATTCGTCTCTTATCGACTACATCAATATAAGCTCAAGAGTCAAGAGATTAGAAAATCTAATTAAGCCATCTTCCAATATGAAACCAAAAAGGGTTTAAGACACACGCTAAAATTAAAAAAAAAATAAAATCTTAAAGCGACCAAGAATCAAGACTCGCAATCAATTTTTTGCCACTTGACTTTGGTTTCAATAGTTTGGCTTAAACAAATCACTTGAATTTTTCATTTTGTCTTTATTCGATTTGTTCCCCATTTATTAGTTTTGAGACAACTCTTTTTAGATTTGTTTTTGTTTTTATTCTTAATAATTTGAGTTTTATCATGATTTGTATTTTTTTCGATTCTTTTCATCGAGACAAAATATCTAATGCCAAAAAAAATTCAATGAAAAAAAAAGGCAACTAGCTTAAGATGTGCTTAAATGGTACTATTTAAGGCATTGGTGAGTTTTTTTGTGCGTCTACTTCGATGATCGATTATTCATGCATAACTCATTGAGAACATTAATTACATCAAAAATCATGTTCATCAGTTATTCACAGATATATTTTCGGAACAATATTGAAAAGAAAAGGCTTGGAACACTGAATCCAAAATCGATATATCCGATAACTATTTTTTTGGTATAACGCAGCCTGCAAAAACCATGTTTATCAGTTATTCATAGATATATTTTGCGAACAATATTGAAAAGAAAAGGCTTGGAACACTGAATCCAAAATCGATAAATCCGATAACTATTTTTTTGGTATAACGAAGCCTGCAAAAATCATATACCAGTAATCACTTCTTTACAGTACTCATTCAAAACAAGCAACTTGAAAAATGTCACCTCATTTATCTCTATGAATCCCGAACCAACTAATTTAGACATTACTAAGTTTTCGATTTACAATCCGCATTTTTCACCATAGAATCTGCATTTTTCCTTCTAGTGGCTCGAATATAACGGACTATAGCCACCAAGAAAGTGGTGGCTAGTCCCCCCAGAATCACCCCGCCTCCGGCCACGGATTTGTCCACTGAATGGTGCTGCTTCTTCTTCATAATATGAATCTGCTGCCCCTCCCCGACCTCGCTCTGTTGATATGAACCACTCAACGTATTCACCCTTTGAGGTGCCTTAGATGGACTCAAAGATGGAGCAACAATGTAGTTAACGAATTCCGCCCGATGCTGCCCGAGTTTTCGGATTGCCCGTGTTTGGGAAACATTTGTTAAGATCAAGATCAGAACAAGAAACTGGGCCATTTTCAGAAATGGGATTTGGGTATTTGGAATTGGAAGTGTTTTTGTTTTCTTTCTTGGCAATGAAGAGTAGGCAGTGGGCTTGGTTGTTATATATAGGGGTTTTGCATTGGAATGGACATGGAAATTTCCAGGATCATAGGATTTGCTTTATGCAATTTTGTCGATAGTTTTTCATTGGGTTGTCTGTAGACATGGGGAAACCAACAGAGGAGTACGTGGAAGCATTAGAGTAAATCGAAATACAACCAGGATTGCAGTTAATGTTCATTTTTCTAATATTCGGTTGTTCGGCCTAGCTCATGTACATTATTTCGACTGATCTAGAAACTGTGAAATTTATGACCGGACAAATTTCGTGTGTCCGCGTAATTTTTTGTGTTGACAATGGAACTCAAACCCGCAAACTTAGACCAATAAACTTCTTAATTGCTGTTGTGCTCCACCCGACCAAATCTTGTCGTTTCTTTGTAAAATATGTTGAGCATTAATTAGTTGATGGTTTTAAAAGGGATTTTAATTAACAAGTGAAGGCTCTGTCTCCAAAGAGTCTATGATTGATAGGAAGGTGATTAGAAGTTGATCAAATGTTTGATAAGTGTTTAGCCATCCCATGTGATCAGTAATCAGTGGATTCTGTTGATGAAGCACTCCACTCCACTCCACTACTTATTTTAGACTCAAAAGGGTTATCTTAAGCACAACCCTATATAGTTCTCATCACCGAGAGTAAAATTCTTTTGGTCAACATTCAACACGTTTGTGTGAAATAGTTGTGAAAGGGAGCTCCGGTTTATGATCCGACCAAATAATTGAAGATTGCGGTTGTTGACATCGGTTCCGGATCGAAGATCAACTGATTCTCATTCATGAATCTTCTATAGGAATCATGGTGGTGATAGTTCATTGGATGGCTCCGGAAAGACAAATACAATAAGCGGAGGCATCTAACAAGAACCAAACATGAC